>OX344808.1:20552217-21752217 GCA_947034925.1 Eudemis profundana
ATAAGTACTATAGGATTAAGTGTGTAATGTTTCTTTCCAATTGAATTAACGCAGAGAGGAAAATAAACAGTCGATAGCACAAATATGTTTACACTTGTCGACGTCATTCCAATAAAATAAGCTTGAAAAGTGTAAAGATATGTCGACTGTAGGTTACTACTGACTTGAGAAAACAATGTAACTTACGTTCACGACTTTAAAATTACATTTATGATTTCGTTTCACAACGTGTTGCACGTAAATTCTGATAAAACTTACAGAATTGGTTTTTCTTCGCTCCCGCGAGAGCGAAAGTTGTGGAATGAAATAATGTTGTGCAAAAAAACTGTTATTCCCAAAAGAATAAAATCTAGATTGACCTTTATTTCTGTGACTACAATACAATTCTTTACACAGAATATAAAAAAGGAAACAGTTTATTGGAAGACCTATATTCAAGTCATAACATTTTCGGTTTTATTCAGTTTAATACTCTCCAGTGGCGTGGCGTAAAAGCTCTCCTTGGGCATGACGGTGCGGATTTGGCGTACCTGGCGTCCTTAAGAGCTGTAAAATAAGGTGCTCAAATGCCTGATATTAGGCGAGCCGGTAGGAATCGAGTTCTTTGGACGCCACGCTACTGATACTCTCGCAAAATTCATAAATCAGTCATCGAATCGTGTTTAAAGCCGTTTTCACATACGAGAATGTTCGCATAATTTCATATACGAGTTTGCGCCAGTTACGTTACGTCGACCTGCCATTTGTCAATTTCCCACTTAAATGAATCTGGGCTCAAAGACCGGCGCTGTCAATATTCATTTTTGTCATCAGATTATAGGAAAAATGTTCCATAGGACAATCGGGATGTATTCCGATAGCTCCGTCAGAACCAGAAACTATAAATATATGTGTGATAGAAAATTTCCAAATCGATATTAGATTTTCAAATTCTGGCTAAAACTCGAACCCTGAATTTGAACGTGTAGTTTAAGAACTATTGCACGTCAAAGTTCCTTAGTTTTGTCACTGGCTGACTGACTGACCGACCGACCGATTGACCGACCTACCGACCGACTGACCGACCGACCGACTGACTGATCATCAAAATTCTAAGGTACTTCTAGCAGACCCACAAGAGTTAAATTTTAAACATAATTAATTTTTAGCCTATCAAGTCACGCAAAACCTAAAAATATTACAATTGCAGTCACCTTTCAACGATAGTTCAAATGGAAAATAGAATGTATTGGAATGTAATAAATAAAGGAAGAACACTTATAAAAAGATATGAGATCCCATCAAAAACATGTAAAAAGATGCAACCTCGCAACGCAGTTCTACAACAAAAAACCCAAGTTAGTACCGGGGGGGGGGGGGGGGGGGGGGTGTCCATAGAAATCGATTTCCACCGACTTGCCTCTTATTTAACCGTGGAGGATTCTTTATTTGAGAACTATAAAATGGGTTCATTGAAATGCTCTTGATACCTCATCGAATATACAGTGGCCATGACCGTCCTCCGGAACCTCAGTGACTCACGCCGTTTCTGTCTCGAGGTAGAACAGAGACATTTTCAATTTCTAAGGAGGTGTTAGTGATTAATGGTCTATTTTACGCGTTCTAACGGTCAAAAATACATAAAAATCAACTTATATTTCGTTCTTTAATTTCCCAACCACGTATCTAATCGAATAGTTTGATAGAAAAAACACCTGTGTTGCGAGTAGAAAAGTGCGATTTTCCTATGAAACTATTCGATTAGATACGTGGTTGAGAAAGTAAAGGAATGATTTGGTACTCTAATATACTGACCAATAGAGAATACTGATAAATTAACGTTACTATTTTTTACCGGAACGAATTTAAGCTCGCTATTTCACTTTCTTTTTACTTATCAAAGCAATTTGAAAGTCGGGTATCGTATCAATATTCATCGTAATTTTGGTTATAAAAGGCTAATCTAATCTTGCAGAGAAGATACGTCTGACTTTTTCATCTGCATTGCGTATTTATAAATGCGAATGACTTGAATAAAAACGAACTCCTTTAAAAGCACTTCGGGTAATTCTTACGAGGGTTTCAACCGCCGTCACAACTGTGGTCGCGTTATTGACGGCTTCCCCGTTGACTCAAATGTAAAACTTAAACGTTTACAATTCATATCATTAAAACAAAACTATTGCTTTGCTAATCCGCGATATGATAACGTGTTAGTTGATGGAATTTCCATCAGCGGACGTCGGACTGTCAACATCTCCAGCTTCTCCTGAGGATGCCTCGTAAAGAGGCGAAACACGTGTCGAGTTTTGTATTTTTTCATTTGTGATGGGTTTTATATTTTTTTTTTGCATGTGAATGCAGGAAAAAAATACGCAAGTAATTATAACGGGCTATCACTTATTAGCTAACACGTTATCATATCGCGTATTAGCAAAGCAATATGTCTGTTTTAATTAACATGGATTTCCGCAAAGTAACGCCTGATTCAATCAATTTCTGAGGTACCTTATAGCCAAATATGATATGAATTATCATATTTGGATATACCTCAGAAAATCGCCAATAATGTAGTCACAAGTGTATGGGGCGGGTTAAACGATATGAGAATTAGCCCTAAAGCAGGAATGACTCACTCCGCGATTTCGCCGCACGGCCTTGAGGCCCCCGTTAGGGGGCCTGAGCCAGCGAGCAGTAAGAGCACGCATTAGCACGCGTTATGCAAGGTTAGAATGCGGTGCGTTCCGTCCGGTGGCCGGATCCGAACGACAGTTTTGTTAGAGAGAGAGAGAGAGACTTCTTTAGGTTCTTTAGGTACTACTTATTACTTGAAGTGTACACGGAAAGAACATGTCTAGTCACCTAAGTTCTTGAGTTATAGCGCGTTGAAAGTGTTAGTCATCGGAAACAATTACAATAGTATTTAACCGTCTCCTTAAAAGTGAAAAAAAAAAGAAATTTAATATATTTACCTGTAATCAAGTGGTAAGTAGTTCATTGCGAGCTCTACATATTGAGATTAAAATTTCATTTTCAAAAAATAGGTGACTATACCCTGTCTACGTTAACGAGCTAGTACTAGAAATCTCAAGCGGCACGTAATTGGTCAGCGATAAGGGCGATGCATGTGCACCGGTTGGGATTACATGGCGGTGAAAGGTTAGTCATCATCTGTCATTGTACGGTGCGGACGCGTTACATTGCTCTCATTTTCATTGTTTTCGGCTTCTTCTGAGACTCGGCTTGTTTATTGGACTAAAACAGTGCTTACTTCGAGAAAAACTTTTGTTTTAACGCATTTAGTATCATTTTATAAAAAAATGAATAAAGTTACTTCTTTAATATTTTAAAAACAAAATCATAAAAATCATTAGAATTTTAAAAAGAAATAATCTGTGCGACGGCATGGAAGCCGAGCCTGCGAGCGGGATGCTAATGTTTACGCCCACTGCCCTATTTTGTCCCTTTTATCTGCATACAATAGTGCGAAAGAGAGGTCCCTATACTAGCTCGTTATCGTAGACAGGGTATAGACAGGTAGACAGGCATGTTGCCTTGTACCCTTCACTTATGCTGTGCCTAAAGTAGTACTAGGCGGACAGAAAATACCAAGACGTTAAAACGCCAAACAGCCTTAGCTGCGTAATGGGCCTAGAACGCCCTCCGAGACTGACCGTAAACAGACTTTAGATGTAATTAGCTGTTAACTACGAGTTACATTTTCTCCTGGTAAATAACACGTTTCTCTAGGAGCAATACTCTAGTGGCTTGTACTGGATCTGCCGGGTAACCTGCTTAGTTAATTGTACTGAAGGTTTTTATATTTGTTGGTATATCTTGACTAGAGCGTAGGGTATGCAGTACCGGTACAGTTCTAGAGAACTGGGACTTTTGGTACTCGTCGATAATAGAACCGGGATGTCCCGTTACTTTCGGGACGAGTTTTCAAAAACTCTGTCGATACTTCAGTCCGATGAGAGTTCGTTGGAATTTGTTGGGCGACCTACGCTGCGTCTTCCGGTACGTGGTCTCCATTCGAAAGCATTTATGCTAAGTGTATAAGATTACAAATGTGTTTGTCTTTGCTGACTAAGATGTAATTATCTGTCTCACCTGTTTCCATCACTTATATTCACGCTTTTCGCTTTTCTATGGCTTTTTTTTGTCTCTGCGTCCGTAAGATAACCAACGGGATTTCAGGACAGCGGATCCGCATCGCAGATACTTATCAGATGGATCAATATAATACATTACACAACTAGGGTGGTAATATCAAGAAAGGCCGAGATCGTAGAAGTTTGCGGCCCGAGCTGCAAGCGAGGGACGTAAATATGCGATCGAGGGCTTTCTTTATTACCTCCCGTGTTGTGTACATCATTTTATGTCTACACTTGGCCAGAAAGCGGCTTTTTCCGTACGCGCACTTTATGTTCAGGTGTGGCATAAATATTATTATGACCTGGACATGTATGGGACTATGGACGCAAAATTTCTATACAAAATATCAGCAATTTTTCGTATTCCTTTTGCAAGTCCTTTAAATTTCGACTAGTCGTTGGATTGTCATGACCTTGACCTACATTTTCATTATATGTATTTACAGCTGTTTTCCTCAAACCAATAAAACGAGCAATTAATAACAAAACAACCGAACGAAGCCTTCGCTGTAACAAAATCTTTCTTGCAGTTTAATTAGTTTGTCGTAATGAACATGGGCAACACCGGCTGTCAAAGGATAAGCAGCTGATTCCGTTTTGTCCCATGTATTTATTGTAAATTTAATCATTTTTCGTGTAATATTAAGCCCATTAGGTGTGAATTAAGTATTTTATTTTAACTGTTTACATATTACATAATAAGTGAAGTGATTCAGTGATGTTTACAAGTGCCTTGTAATATCTCGATTTTGTAACCGTTATAGGTTACCAATTCGAAATCTGTGTTCGTTTTACAATCCTATCTGCTGGTTTTTACTCACTAGTTAATACCATTTGCGTTGTAAGAAAGAGTAAATCATTGTTCAATTTTAGAACACAGTGTAGGCACAGTGAAACATCAAGATTTCTTGTAAGTACTAATATCGCTAAGCCATAGTGACCAATTCCTTGTTTTGTTTTGTACTTATTAAAGAATCATAAACATTCATAATGCTTACTCGCAGAGCAGCCGCTGCAGCACGTCAGCAAGAGGTTGATAAGCTTCAGCTTACCTTGCTTGAATTAAAAACATCCAAGGAGTTGTGTGCACAGTTGCTTAGTGAAAGAGAGGACAGTGAGAAGGAGCTTTTAGAAGTACTTGTTAGCAAAGATAAGTTAAAAAAGGAATTATGTTCTTTAGAAACTAATTATAATGATGTAAATTCTGAGCGGGCCCGGCTACAGGAGACGGTAGACAGGTTTACTGAGTGTGCTGCAGCGTATGAGCAGGCCCTGAAGGACATCGACTCACTGGAGAGAGCGCTGCATGATGCCCATGAACAAATCTATGAGCTACAGGAGGCCCAGAACAATGCTACAGCGGTGCACACTCAGAGCTTATTCGAGGAACTGGTCGGGCCCGAACCCCAGTTGGTTACCGCTCCAATTACAAACCCCATAGTCACTATAGACTTAACTAATGAATCTACCACATTAATAAATTGCAGCGGTAAAAAACGAAAAAAATGTGCTAAACTGAACAGAATCATAAAAAAAACACAAAAGTTATCAAAACATAACAAATTGTTTTTCAGGAAATTAAGATTTAGTAAAATTAATGTAAACTTGGTAGATAAACTGGATATGTGTTCTGCTCAGTTACAACATAGTCAATCAAAATATGAAACTGACACACAGATTTTAAAATTAAAAATTCAGAGTTTGGAGGATTCTATACAATCATTAGATGAAATGAATGAGAGTTCAAAGAAAATTATTAATGAATATTCATTAGCCATGGATGATTTAATATCACAAATTAAATATAATTCAGAGCGGTTTGAGTCGCTGACAAATGGCCAGTCATGTGTATGTACACGAGTGAATGGTCATTTGTCTACTGGTGGACTTAACCCGGATCTGTGTGACAGTTTACCTCCAAAACAACAAATAAATAATAGCTCCGTCCTCACTACGCAAAAAAACACACCTAAATCTAATGTAATTATGTACTGTGATGAGATTGGAAGTAATATGGGCAATTACTTAAACTTTTACTTAAAGGGACTGAGCGCAATCAGCAATTGTCTGCCTTATAGTAGCCTTGATCATTTCTCAAAACAAATATTGAATGATAGTAATATTCATTCCAAGACTACTCTGCTTATTCTTATAGGGAATAGGGGTAGTGCGAACAAAAATAATTTGATTAAATTTCTAGAAAAGTTAGACAGCCTTGCAGTAAAAGAAATTATTATGTTCACATTCCCCTATTGCAATCAAGTGTCAAAAACAGAAAATGATACTAGATACAACTTAAATATATACCTGTATAATTTTTGTACATATAGTAGTAAGTTTACAATAATAGACACAAACAAATATGTAAGTAGGGTATTTTTGACTAAAGGTAAGTTTTACCTTTCTAATTATTATAGAAGACAAATAGCTTTGTCGCTATCATATTTATTAGACATTTCTGCCAAGAATTTGGCAGGTTCTGCTCCTATTGAGCAGTCCAATAATGTGAACTTGGAGTTGGTTCCTATTATAACCAATAATTTAAATTAAATGTTAAGACAAAGGAGTACTCTGTCTCTGGCAATTTGGTTCTAAGTAAATCCAATGAATGCTGCAAACATAAAAGTCACATCCACCTGGTGCATCAAAATATTCAGTGCATTAGAGGGAAAGACTTAGCGATTGAACTTTTTTTGAACGATTACAATATAGATATTCTTTGTATAACCGAACATTGGTTAGAAAATAATGAACTAATGCCTCAATTTAAGAATCACCAGGTGGGTAGTTCGTTCACCAGACTAAGTTCCATACATGGTGGGTCATTAATCATATTAAATAGACAATTAAAATTTAAGGAACGTAAGGATATTGTATCCTTGTCTGTTGAACGGACCATAGAACTAAGTGCCGTAGAATTAGATTTATTTATTGTTGTTTGTGTCTATAGGCCGCCTTTAAGTGATTTTGAACTTTTTGAAAACGTAATGGAATCTGTGTTACATAAAATAATTGCTACTTCTAGTAAGAAATTACTTATATGCGGCGACTTCAATGTAAATATTTTGGAAAATTCAACAGTAAGTGTCAGATTGTTGAATCTTTTCAAATCTTGTAATCTCAGACCCATATTTATGGAGCCAACTAGAGTGACCGCTACTAGCGCCACCTGCATTGATAACATTTTCACTGATATTCTTCCTAATACCAAAAGTGTAATCAGCAAGTTAGAATCAGATCATCTTGGCCAACTAATGGTATTTGAGTCATTAAGGAATAATATCTTGAGAAAACAAATTAATTTTGTACCAGTAACCACGGACCGTGTGGAACGAATGAGGGACAGTCTAGTTCAGGCGCTACCCTTTTTATCTTCCGACACGACTCCTAACGACATGTACAATTCATTCTTTCACACTTTTATGGAACATTATAACGCAATATTTACTTCTAAATCGGTCGTGGTTAGTGGTGCACCAGTTTTTAGTGAGTGGGCTACTGAGGACTTACATAAACGTAGACAGGAATTGTATGCCTTGTATGAGGAACGGCGGTTCAATACGAGTGATGAATTTAAAGAGCACGTGAAAAAATATTCGAAGAAATTTAAGATAGATTGTCATTTAGCTAAGCGTAATTACTTAAGCCAGAAAATTAGAAATAGTTCTGATATTATTAAAACAACCTGGAAAGTAATTAATGTGGAGACTGGTCGATCGAAGCACACAGTAAACGATCTTAAACTAAAAATTGATGGCAAAATTGTAGATTCCAATTTAGAAGTAGCAACAGAATTTGAAAAGTTTTTTACCGAGATACCAGTATCCACAACTAAGCATTTAAATTCATCACCTTCGTCTGCCGTCACGCTGTTAAAAGACAACGCCCCAGAATGTAGTAAATACTTTCATTTTGAACATGTCAGTACCTCGGATGTAGTAAAGGCGTTTAAATCAATTAATGTTAAAAAAACTAGTGACCTTTGGGGAGTCTCTGTCCATGCTGTTAAATCCCTAATAGAAATCATAGCGCCTGACTTGGTAGTCGTGTTTAATAACTGTGTTGATTGCGGTGAGTTTCCTGATCTAATGAAATATAGTAAAATAACACCTTTATTTAAATCAGGTAGCACTACTGACCCCACTAACTTTAGACCAATATCTGTGCTACCAACTTTCAGTAAAATTTTCGAGAAATTAGTTTTGTCCCAATTAATGAAACATTTTAATACAAATAACTTAATGCATAATAAGCAATTTGGTTTTACTCGGGGTCGCTCGACAACCGACGCTGGTGTTGAGCTAATTAAACATATTTTCGATGCCTGGGAGGAGTCATGTGATGCTTTAGGTATCTTCTGTGATTTATCCAAGGCATTTGATTGCGTTTGTCATGAAACATTGATCGGGAAGCTGCACTACTATGGAGTTAGAGAATCGGCACTGAATTTATTTAAGTCGTACTTACAAGGTAGAATACAAAGGGTTGACGTGAATGGACAGCACTCACCAGGGTCACTGGTCTCGATGGGTGTACCGCAGGGTTCAATATTGGGACCATTCCTGTTCCTTATTTACATAAATGACTTGCCATACCTCGTAAAGACCCACCATGATATAGTATTGTTTGCAGATGACACCTCACTTATCTTCAAAGTTAAGCGACAGCAGCAAGCTTACAACGATGTAAACAATGCTATCTCTAAAGTAGTAAATTGGTTCAATGTTAACAATTTACTGTTAAATGAAAGAAAGACTAAATGTATAAACTTTGTCACGCGTAACGTAAATCGCGAGCAAGCAAGTGTCATTGTGAAGGATGAGGAATTGGAACTAGTTGATAGTACAGTTTTTCTAGGTATAACATTGGATCATAAACTCCAGTGGGGTCCCCATATTGCTAATCTCTCGAATAGACTTAGTTCTGCAGCTTTTGCAGTCAACAAGATCCGACAATTAACAGACATCAAAACAGCTCGATTAGTATATTTTAGTTACTTCCACAGTATTATGTCGTATGGTATTCTACTGTGGGGCAGTGCTAGCGCTTCAGAGCTTAATACTATATTTGTTCTGCAGAAGAGGGCTATTCGAGCGATATATAAGATGAACTATCGAGACTCACTTAGAGATAAGTTTAAGGACATTAATGTAATGACATTGCATTGTCAATACATCTATGAGAATATTATGTATGTACATAAGAATATCATGAATTTTAAGAAGAATTGTGACATACATAATATTAATACTAGAAATAAACTTAAGCTCGCAGTGCCCACCACTCGGCTCCATAAAATAAAAACATCATTCATGGGTAATTGTGTAAGGTTTTATAATAAACTGCCAAGAAACATAACTGAATTATCTGTTAGCAAATTCAAGAATTGTGTAAAGCGTAAACTCATGTCCAAAGCTTATTACAGCACACAAGACTACATGAATGATGAAGCACCTTGGGATTAACTGCAACTGGAAATAACTACATTTTAATATAATGTCTCTTTTGTTGATTTTTTTCTGTTTTTGAACTTGTTAACTGTTTTGACACTTAGAGACCATATACATCTCTAAGAAAAAACTGTATTCATTTTATTTTAATTTAGTTTTTAAGTTATATCGTGTGAGTTGCAGAATATTTTCATTTCTGTAATATATTTAGTATAAACATTCCTATTTTATATTTTGACGTTTGGAGGTCCTTTACACCTCCAAAACTTAATATTTTGACAACGGAGACTCTTTACATCTCCATGAATTTTTATTATCAATTTATTTCTATTATTTTAATTGTCTTGTTTTGACGCCTAGAGACCTTTTACATCTCTGAAAATGTAGTTATAAGTTTATTATAACGTATTAATGAAATAGAATGTAATAATGTCATACCTGTTTTTAAAAAAGAGAAACTGGTGAGTTTCTTCCGGCGCTTCTTCTCACCAGAAGGTCACTACCCGAAGCGCCAAAAGAAAAGAAATGAAATAATACATACATATTTAGACTCAGACTTGTAAAAGAGCCCTTGAGGGCCTACTTGCAAAAATAAACTATTTTATTTTATTTTTTATTTTAAAATTACGCAATTACAGAACCAAATAAGACTGTACACGAAAATAGTTTCTAACCGTTATACTTATCCATTGAGAACGAGGTTTTAAGTTTGTTTTTTTAAACAAATATTGCATAATCAGATCAGAGATGTGACATAAGTAGTTGACAATATCCACTGATAGTTAGACATGTCAACTTTCTTTCTTGTTCTAATTTCTATTTCACCTATATACAATATGCATAGTGAGTACTTGAAATTGATAAATATGTATTAGTATTGGATAGGCCGGTTTGATAACCTAAGTACACTAATCCCCAGAGAAAGGGTCCCTACATAGGTTAGACCAGCGGTCGGCAACCCGCCCGCGAGCCTCCCTGGCTATTTTGTATTTCGGTCTAAAGGTCTTTATATTCAGAATCGTATAAAGTGCGGCCCGCGTTAATTTCATTTTTCTACTCCTGAACTTTTATCTGTCTTTTACTTGGACACGAACACTAATATAAGAACATACATAATATGAGTTCAGAGAAGTCTATACTCTATTCCCCATAACAGCACTTGTGTCGTTAAAGTCGCAAAACGATACTGCTAGCTGCCACAGACTTCTAAATCTAGGTTAAGCTTAGGTCAAGGATTAAGCGATCAATACTAACTTTACAATAAAAATGCACAACTACCAACTTAATAAACAATTCATGCGGTATTGTTATGAAAAACAAAACTTTCCGAACTTAATTCTTTGATACCAACATAAAAAAAAGTATTTTCAATATCGTCACTGTCACTAGCGGTATACGTCAAATTAAAAACAAAGTTTACCATAGACACATACTTATTATATTGTCAGTCATATGTCATATTTGCCTTGTTTGCGCGCCATGTTTAATTTTATATTTTAAAACCTAGTCTTAGAAAAAGTACTGTATGCAACGTTGTATAATTCAGTCAAAAAACGCTCATGGCGTCTCTATTTGCGATACTCGCCACCGCGGCGGCTCGTATCGCAACTCACGCCATTCGCGTATTTTGACCCTACTTATACAGCTGTTGCATAAAATACTATAACTACTATGTGGCCCTTGGCTGCTAAAAGGTTGCCGACCGCTGGGCTAGACTGTAAGCTTAAGATTATCCAAAAGTTAAAACTTGCACGAAACAGACATTTTTTTACTAAAGGTGAAACCTAGGCTTCAAGTTATAACTATCTTATATTAATAGATTTCTCGATACGAGACTATAAAACTGTATCGTTAAGTGCTATCTATGGCTAATTTAATTACCTTAAAGCGATTACTTTTCCTTTTTCCTCGTGCAAGGCGTGAGCCTAATCAAGATATCCACCATTGTACTGATTATGCGGGAACCGATAGTGAAAGTTTTCTATTGTTGCTGAAGAAGTTGTTTTTGCCTAATCACCTACAGAAGGAGCTGTTGGTTCATTTTACTATTTGCTTAACTGAACTGGAATACGACTATTTTAAGTTTACACATCATAATTTTTGTAATATCTTCCTTGTTAAAAGGTAATATTTAAGAAGACTCCATTCGAGAACAAAGCGCGACTGCAAGGGACGAAGTAAGTAATAAACTAGCTGCTCGTAAAAGAAAATAAGACAAAGAAATGGGGTCTAGATCTAGACTGCAACGTGGAGAAGATGAATCACCATATCGAAAACGAAAATACTACGTGCTTTCGCTCGCGCTAATTATCAGATACCTATGCTGCCCTCATGGGCATTTCTCCAGAAATATGTCTGCGACTCATTCATCTGTCTCCATACATTTAGTATGAAAAATGGGCCAGATGAATGAGGTGACCGCAGACATATTTCTGGAGAAATGCCCTCATAAGCAAAGTTCAAAGACGAACAATTAGTCCAACTTCGGCCGTTTAGGAGCGCGCGACACGTATTCCCACTGACGCGCGACAGCACGACTTTGTGAGTGCGATCCATACTGGAGCATCCTTACGCATTCTTAAAACTTTGCTTGTAGTGCATTAACACGGCGCGCACACATTCAAGCGCGCGACGTACTTTTTGTAGGAAGAAAAAATACTGCTATTATACTGTGTCATAAGGCAGTAAGCGGTTATATATTTCGTTTTGGTAGGGTTGGCACAGTGGCTACACAGTATCACTGTAAATGGTGTAAGGTGATGCCGGGTCGATTTGGGCTATTCTTCAGAAATATGTCTGCGGTCACCTCATTCATCTGGCCCTTTTTCATACTAAATGTATGGAGACAGATGAATGAGTCGCAGACATATTTCTGAAGCCCATTTACGTAACAAAATGATTAATATTGATGGATAGATAATTTACAATAACTTCTGAAGGTAGAAGGAAAGCTTGGAATTCTAAACATAACGCAAGTGAGCAAGGAAGGAGTTTCGAAAATTCAAAATAACAACATCTTCGGTCATCTGTCAAGAAAGTTTTGAGATGTAATGTTCAAATAAATAATCCTCCACGGTTAAATAATAGGCAAGTCGGTGGAAATCGAGTTCTGTGGACAAACCCCCCCCCCCCACCCCCCACCACCGGTATTGATTAGGTTTAGCAACATCTCAAAACTTTTTTGTTGCGACTTGCGAGACTTGCATCTTTTTACACGTAATGTTTTTGATCTATAAGACTAACTTATCAACATGAAGCTACAAATTGGACAAACCACTTGATATAAATGACTTTGACTTTCTTCAAGTCCCGTTTTGAAATTCAACAGTTTTGATTTAATTAACTATGACGTCATCACCCCTCGCCATTTGCGAAGCATCCTTTTCGAGCAGTCCAGACTTGGCGGCGTCGTTTATCGATTCGGACGACCTTGCTTTATGTAACTTCTTTTGAAGGTTTCCACGGCTTATCCCACGCGTTATGAACCTTATTACGTGTTATACATATATATTTACGTTGTTATGAGACCAAGGATCCGAAGAGATTGAGCAATTTCATGGGATTTGGGGAAGTAATCTTCATATGAATATGTCACAATCCCGCGAATTCGTGTGCCCGTTATGTGGTAGTGACTACACCGCGAAAATCGGAATGTTTGTCCAAATAGCTACTGCTTATCCATTCTCCTTAGTCGTGCACTCTCGTTAGAGTGATCGTCGCTGTTGAGATGCTATACACACCTGGTCTGCCGATCTTCCATTTTGGCGTCATGGGATTCCGAGTCGAGTCGACCTTATTCCTTACTTCATTAGTGCCACGTCCCACTAGCTCAATGTCATTATCAGACATAGAAGTTCTTGTGGCACGAATAAAATAGTCCTAGGGACTTCCCAACGATATTAATTTATCGACAAATAATACTTTCTATTGAAAGTTATGACTATGGGATAACGTATAATATGAATAATTCAACTCACGTACCTATTATACCTATTATAAGTAATAAAGTTCGTTTTAGTTGTTAAAATTGAAGTTATTTGAATTTTACAATCCGTAAAAAGTATGCCCATGAATTTCTTAAATTAAATAATTATTATCATTATACAGGGTGGGAGGGACTATACCGACATACTTTAGCCATGAATTCCTGGTGGTGTGACGAGTAAAAAATTTTATATCAACATGGGTCGAATATTGTCATTTTACATTAATAGTCTTATGGAACAAAATAAATCAGTAAATTAAGCCTCTCGTTATAAACATGTCCTTACTGGCTGAAAAGTTATCAAAAAGAAAAAAAAAAGCTAAAATGGAAACGAAAGGTCAATTTTTTGGCCTCGTAGTCGCTTACCATCAAATACTGCGAAGGTTAATTCCTGTTTAGTTAAAGGATTTAAAAAAAATAGTAAAGGTATCTTAGTCACATTTATTAGGGCTTGTTATACACTTGGGATTTTTCATTTACAAAATAATGAATATCTCGGAAAGGAAGCGTTTTTCGACTATACATCACATAACATTTTTTACTCCTAATAGTTGCTAGAATCTATAGTTAAAGTTTGTCGGTATAGTCCCTCCCACGCTGTATAACATGGATGGGTGTAGTGATCAGCATTTTAGTTAGGTAATTTATATTTTATTCGGTGAACTTAATATCTACTATGAAATGTCACTACGAAGTAAGTATTAGAACAGCTACCTATCAGTAGCGGGGCGTCCAAAGAACTCGATTCCTACCGGTTTGCCTAATATCAGGCATTTGAGCACCTTATTCTATAGCTCTTAAGGAAAATTTACGCCAAATCTGCACCGGCTTGCCCAAGGATATCTTTTACGCCACGCCACTGTTACCTATAGATAAATTTAATATCGGAAGGAAGCCCCTAGTTCTTACCAACAAAACAATAATAAACAATAACAGAACTCTATCCTTGGTAAAGCAAACAGTTATTTCAAAGTGTGAGCATCATATTCACATCATTTTTTTTTCAACAATCGTACAATCTTGTTTGCCACCAGAATAACCTAGTGACCAGACAAAGTAACTTTGCCTTTGATCATTGATTGACAAAAACAAAAATAACGATGTTTTACATAAAAGTGGTTGTCGAAATATCAACAAATTTAAAGGAAACCTTACTCTTAACTTCGTGAAATGTTCCACAAGGGATTTCGTAATCGAAAACTATCCTAACTGAGTAAGGTCTAAATTGCAGAGGGAAATGCTACAGAGATCAAAGACTAGATCGAGATCGTAGTCAGGATATTGGATAACTCGTCTTCCCGCGTCTTTGATATTGAAATGAGTATGCAAAGTTTGGAGTGGACTTATGCACATCTTATTCCTTATTCATACGACGATTTATATGGCGCATATTATATCTTTTTACATTAATTTCGTGACGTTTGTCACGCTTCTTGAACCCCGAGTGTGGACGATACTAAAAGCCTACTATGTATTTATTAAACTACTAGATGCCTCCTGCGACTAGGTCCGCGTAAATTTCCGAGTTTCAAGAAGCTGCCATCCCCAGTTTTAACTCTTTAACAGACTTTTAAAAGGACGGTTCTCAATTTTTTTTATTTCGAAGAATTCTGTCTTAGTGCGATTTTACATTCCTTAAAGATCATCTGCAGCGGTTTAGGCTTTATCTGTTAGTACCTTGGTCACGGAACTGTTTTATAGTGTGTAGATAAATAGATAATTTTTGGCTTGACGAGCCAGGGGCATAGGGTTCTGTGGACGCCATGTTAGTGGCATCTATTTAGTTAACCTATATCTAACTATGCGCATATTGATAACTGTCATTATAACCCCTGCGTTCATGTGCATGCTTTGCACAACTGTGCAGCAGAATTGTCAGGCAGTAAGTATGTATGACATCCATATGCTGTTACAACGTTTTTAGCTTTTGGCTGTAGTGCGCATGTCTGCCGTGCTAACCATAATCGAAATAACTACAGCTAAGGAGACAAGGAAAGGTCGATCTTATTTCGTTGCAATAAGGATAACAATTCGTAGACTCCTAGAAAGGAGTTACTGCCGATATCGTAAGCACGGCAGTATTGGTGGCAAGGTGGGGTGGGTTCACCCTCGGTTAAAGCGATTGGTAAACTCTAGGGCGGTTCTACATTTGCGAGACAATTTTAATCGAATTGTTTTTTGTCTGTTTGTGGTTGAAAGGCTTCTCGTTTGCCGTTTTTGCTGTTTACCGTTTTGACGTTTTTCTTTCGTTTGTGACGTAATGGCACGTCCATTCGCGAGTTCAATTAGATAATTTCCAACTTGGTTAAGTTTTTGTGATGTTGGGAATAGAGTGAATGGGAGAAATGTAAAGAAATTAGTGGTGACAGCCATGTTGGAATTATATTTACAAGTATAACTAAAAAGGTTTTACTACATATGATAGAAACATGATGTTTCTTATATCTATATACCTATGTAAAAAGGTTTTGTTTTAAGTTTCTTGGTAACTTTTGTTTACTTGCTATTTCAGTTTAATTGGGGTTTTGCGAGTAAATGAACCAAGATATGTAAGATAGAGTGTCAGTTTTAGGTTCTCTGGAATTAACAGTTATATAGAAGTCGTATTTAGGACCAAAGAGAAAAAAGTTTGCCTGCAAAACATCAACAAAATATTTACCACAAACTTATTTATGTACCTGATAGTATCAACCTTGGCTGAAATAGCTTATAATAGCCTCGCAGTCAATAAATAAACCCCCTTCATCATCGCTATCGAATCCACCTGTCTATCGACTCGACTAATCGAGTGCTATGCGTGCGCCTCACTAGCCACCCCGTCCTGACTCTGTCAGTACGCATACGGCAACGGCCACGGGCGGACGTTTGCCCCCTCTCCCTGAATAAAAAAAAAACAAAAATCCGCGTCCATACTCGAACCGTGATACCGTCCTGTTTCTAGTGTCAGTGTTTCTATGCTCTCCTTGGAGGACCACGCGTGCTTATCCCGATAGATTAGATATCGATACAATTTCAAGAATTTCCCTCGTTACGTATCGGTAGCGTATTTATTTGTTTGTGTGTTAAATTTAAACGTAATCGCGTGTTTATGAACTAGGTCTTGTAGATTTATCGACCAATTGCCGAAGGTTTTTGCCGGTGTTACATATTTTGTAAAACCGTCTAAATATTGCTATAAAATCAGCGATGTCGCTTGGATGCTCCTGAGATCTGTAGAAGTAAGATAGGCCTTTTTACATATTGAAATGAAACAAAGTCCTAAAGAATCATTCTAATAAGATTCGCATTCGTTACTCATTTATCTTCTTGATTAATGCGATCAAATCGGTTATTACAGCTACAGGTGTTTTCACCGGTTTCCCGTCTTCCATTATGCTTACATCCGAAATTAACTTCGTGCAGCATGACTGTTCTTCATCATTCATTTCACAATGAAGTAATTAGTCTGATTTCTCTCAAGCTATTAAAATTCCTATCAACGCTCCGATTGTCTCCGGTATCGACAAAGATTCAATCTTAATCACACGAAGAAAGCCACTAATAACATTTCACTTCCACTTTCATTTTCAAATCAATCAAACTATCAACACAGTTATCGGTCTTATCTAATGTTGTTTAGAATTTAATAACTGCCCGAATGTCCGTGCGACTTGATATCTATATGACGGCTATAAATCGCCTTTCAACATTTCTACTGCCATTAGAGACGGTCTATCCCTACGGTCGTTAATGTGACTGCAGCACTATCCTGCATTTTTATGGAGACGAACGTCTCAGCTAACTTTCAAACTTGTGCTGGAAGCAGCAGGATCCAATTTAGTTTGACCATGCTGCATGAAAAGTTTGTATTCCTGCCCATTTGCGCTAAACTACATAATTACTGGCGCCCAGTGCGTCGTGGAATTGGATAGAAAACGCTCCGAACTATGGATGTCGGGATAATGTTTGTGATAAATTAGAAGACGTTATTCCTGTACCTCTAGCACAACTGTGACACGCGACTCTTTGTCGCGCGACAAATGTTACCTATCTCTTACCACTCAGTATAGTGTGACAGTGACAGGCGATGCTCTGTCGCGCGAGAAACGAAGTCGCGGGCAGTTATGCTAGCTGTGCTGAAATCCCAGACATCCAACAAAAAGAGAGGAATTCTCGAAATGCCTCCAAGCTTTCAGATTTCTAATTAAATGCCGAAGCTATAGTCTAAAAATATGTCATTATAATGTCTTACGAAGGAAATGTCCAATAAATATAAAATTTCAACGAGTCTTAACTATCGCGTATAATTTCTGATAGACTTCAGCCTTGGCAATGTTAACTTCTATATTATCTATGTCTATACCTGACAAAACCAATTGACCACCGCTGTGCGAATTGTTGGTTGTTTTGTCTAACGGCTGACCTATTTTCAGAGGCTGATCTAACTCCACCACGCTATAGCTATCCTAGGCACAAACACGCGCATAATAGTGGATAGACCTGTTTCTTGTAAGTTTGCGTGTTGAAAGTTCCATGTCCTAACTTGTTCTCACAGTGCAGCACTTAATCTAAAAGTGTTCCTCGGAGATGCTGAGTTTTGCAAAAATTAATCAAACTTCTATAATCCCAAACTACTTTCAGTATGGAGGTTATTCTTAGCAGCACTAAAATTAACTTGATATTGGCGGCTTCTCGGACAGAGGTTAAAAAAAAACTATCCTTTTCACAATTTTTACTTTGTTGTACTTCCGTAGTTTCATTGTTCTCTTAAAAACCCTTTTAAAAATATTGGAACGGAGCTTGATTGATATTGAACAACGATCAAATTTATTTTTTATCTTTTTTCTCATTTCTGTTTTCCTCCTATGGGTCGTAGATAAATACATTTTTATATACCTAACTAGAATAATTTAATTATAGAAATAATGTTCTGCTCTTATTTCTATTTTCTTTCTGCAACAAAGCCTTCAAAGTTATTCCTTCCTACAAGGCTTGAAGGCAAGGATCCTTTGTGTTCCATCGATTTTATGCAAACTGCATTCCCCTCTCGGTTACAAAGAAAACTATCCGCAGACATAACCCTCTTTAGACATCAAAGTGCTCTTTTCCAGGCTGCACCGTAAAGCCTTTGCCTCACTTGAGATTTCCCACAGGACAGAGCTATTTCAAAGGATTTGTGTCATAGCTTTGCTGAGGCTTGACCCTTAGAATATGACGTATTTTACATTCTTCGTTACTGGAATTCTCGGAAGGTAGTTACAGCTTAAGCTTTATTATAGGTGTTACTTTTATCGTCTGCTATAACAGTAATGTTTGGTCCATTTTCTCGTCTGCGGTAGTTCTTACTGCAATGATAATTTTCGCAATTAGGCCGCTGTTGCGATTGAATTCGCTCGTTAGACCGCTATCGCGTGATTTCACACAGACCGGTGGATGCCTCGGTGCGCTTCCACATTTCTGCGACTGAAAATAAAAACGTTGACGCCGTCTGCTCACTGTCTTCCCACGATATTAATTAAGGTGACGCATCGCTAAACAATGAATCCGTTTTCGGAGCATTTGCGCCCCGCAACCCGCTCACCCCCCTATATTTTTACGCGGTATACCGTATATCACACACAATCAGTCGCAAAAATGACATTTCAAGTTACATTATAATCGATGCTAATAACGCTCACTTATAACCTGTGTCTATAAAAACTGTCATTCTAAAAAGAACTCAATTCCATAACCCTATATGTCAAATTTGAAAACGCACATTGAAAACTTTACATTAATATTACCTATCGAAAAGTGCCTACATTGTTTATGTCAAAAGTGAACAGAAAATAAATGGAGTCGCTTCCTATATTTTTAATTTTTTTATTTGTTAAATCGATACACAAAACTTAGTAATGATAATGTATTCTACAGATCTACTCAAATCAATAAAACACTACCTTGTTTTCTGTACTGTTTGTATGGGAAAAAGTAAAGTGAAATTGATAAATATATGTACCGTAAAAACGAGTAATTCTAAATATTATTTGTGTTATTTATTTGAATGGAATAATCAAAAAACTTTAAATAATTTTCGTGGATTTTCCGAATACAATCCTACTAATATTATAAATGTGAAAATTTGTGAAGATGTTTGGATGTCTGTTACTAAATACGGGGTAACAACTGAATGGATTGATCTGAAATTTGGCATGTAAGTAGATCAAGTACTGGATTGAAACCAGTGTTGGCATTAATTCAATACAAATGTAATTGGATTATCAATCCCATTACATTTGTAATGAATACATTTGTATTCCATTAACTCGTTAATTCCAATTACTTTAATTGGGATTAACGAGTTAATTGTTAATTGCAATTACTGTAATTGTTAATCCCAATTAACCATAGCTTCAATTACTTTGGTATGACGGTTATATCGAGGGTGCCTTTCAATGTTTTCATAAAAGGTCTCCAGGGTCTGATGACGGAGCCGGAAGGTGGCCATGGGAACTTCGTAATAAAACGTCGGAACCCCATCGTGTTTGGGCTCATTAGTTTCGTATTGACGAGTACTCTGAACCGAAATGGTATCCAGGGTCAGATGATGGAGCCGGAAGGTGGCCATGGGAACTCTGTAATAAAACGTCAGAACCCCATCGTGTTTGGGCTCATTTCTTTCGCCTTGACGAGTACTCGGAACCAAGATGATATCCAGGGTCCGATGATGGAGCCGGAATGTGGCCATGGGAACTTGATAATAAAACGTCGCAACCCCATCGTGTTTGGGCTCATTTGTTTTGTCTTGACGAGTACTCTGAACCGAAATGATATCCAGGGTCTGATGATGGAGCCGGAAGGTGGCCATGGGAACTCCGTAATAAAACGTTGGAACCTCATCGTGTTTGGGCTCATTTGTTTTGTCTTAACGAGTACTCTGAACCGAAATGATATCCAGGGTCTGATGATGGAGCCGGAAGGTGGCCATGGGAACTCCGTAATAAAACGTTGGAACGCCATCGTGTTTGGGCTCATTTGTTTTGTCTTGACGAGTACTCCGAACCGAAATGATATCCAGGGTCTGATGATGGAGCCGGAAGGTGGCCATGGGAACTCCGTAATAAAACGTCGGAACCCCATCGTGTTTAGGCTCATTTGTTTTGTCTTGACGAGTACTCTGAACCGAAATGATATCCAGGGTCTGATGATGGAGCCGGAATGTGGCCATGGGAACTTCATAATAAAACGTCGCAACCCCATCGTGTTTGGGCTCATTTGTTTCGTCTTGACGAGTACTCTGTACCGAAACGATATCCAGGGTCTGATGATGGAGCCGGAAGGTGGCCATGGGAACGCCGTAATAAAACGTCGGAACCTCATCGTGTTTGGGCTCATTTGTTTTGTCTTGACGAGTACTCTGAACCGAAATGATATCCAGGGTCTGATGATGGAGCCGGAAGGTGGCCATGGGAACGCCGTAATAAAACGTCGGAACCTCATCTTGTTTGGGCTCATTTGTTTTGTCTTGACGAGTACTCTGAACCGAAATGATATCCAGGGTCTGATGATGGAGCCGGAAGGTGGCCATGGGAACTCCGTAATAAAACGTTGGAACCCCATCGTGTTTGGGCTCATTTGTTTTGTCTTGACGAGTACTCCGAACCGAAATGATATCCAGGGTCTGATGATGGAGCCGGAAGGTGGCCATGGGAACGCCGTAATAAAACGTCGGAACCTCATCGTGTTTGGGCTCATTTGTTTTATCTTGACGAGTACTCTGAACCGAAATGATATCCAGGGTCTGATGATGGAGCCGGAATGTGGCCATGGGAACTTCATAATAAAACGTCGCAACCCCATCGTGTTTGGGCTCATTTGTTTCGTCTTGACGAGTACTCTGTACCGAAACGATATCCAGGGTCTGATGATGGAGCCGGAAGGTGGCCATGGGAACTCCGTAATAAAACGTCGGAACCCCATCGTGTTTGGGCTCATTTGTTTTGTCTTGACGAGTACTCTGAACCGAAATGATATCCAGGGTCTGACGATGGAGCCGGAAGGTGGCCATGGGAACACCGTAATGAAACGACGGAACCCCTTCGTGTTTGGGGTCATTTGTTTTGTCTTGACGAGAACTGAACCGAAATGATATCCAGGGTCTGATGATGGAGCCGGAAGGTGGCCATGGGAACTCCGTAATAAAACGTCGGAACCCCATCGTGTTTGGGCTTATTTGTTTCGTCTTGACGAGTTGGTCAGAGTACTGGTCAAGACGAAACAACTTAGCCCAAACACGATGGCGTTCCGACGTTTTATTACGAAGTTCCTATGGCCACCTTCCGGCTCCATCATCAGACCCTGGATATCATTTCGGTTCAGAGAACTCGTCAAGACGAAACAAATGAGCCCAAACACGATGGGGTTGCGACGTTTTATTACGGAGTTCCCATGGCCACCTTCCGGCTCCATCATCAGACCCTGGATATCATTTCAGTTCAGAGTACTCGTCAAGACAAAACAAATGAGCCCAAACACGATGGGGTTCCGACGTTTCATTACGGAGTTCCCATAGCCACCTTCCGGCTCCATCATCAGACCCTGGATATCGTTTCGGTACAGAGTACTCGTCAAGACGAAACAAATGAGCCCAAACACGATGGGGTTGCGACGTTTTATTATGAAGTTCCCATGGCCACATTCTGGCTCCATCATCAGACCCTGGATATCATTTCGGTTCAGAGTACTCGTCAAGACAAAACAAATGAGCCCAAACACGATAGGCTTCTGACGTTTTATTACGGAGTTCCCATGGCCACCTTCCGGCTCCATCATCAGACCCTGGATATCATTTCGGTTCGGAGTACTCGTCAAGACAAAACAAATGAGCCCAAACACGATGGGTTTCCGACGTTTTATTACGGAGTTCCCATGGCCACCTTCCGGCTCCATCATCAGACCCTGGATATTATTTCGGTTCAGAGAACTCGTTAAGCCAAAACAAATGAGCCCAAACACGATGGGGTTCCGACGTTTTAATACGAAGTTCCCATGGGCACCTTCCGGCTCCATCATCAGACCCTCGATATCATTTCGGTTCAGAGTACTCGTCAAGAGAAAACAAATGAGCCCAAGCACGATGGGGTTTCGACGTTTTATTACGGAGTTCCCATGGCCACCTTCCGGCTCCATCATCAGACCCTGGATATCATTTCGGTTCGGAGTACTCGTCAAGACAAAACAAATGAGCCCAAACACGATGGGTTTCCGACGTTTTATTACGGAGTTCCCATGGCCACCTTCCGGCTCCATCATCAGACCCTGAATATTATTTCGGTTCAGAGAACTCGTCAAGACAAAACAATTGAGCCCAAACACGATAGGCTTCTGACGTTTTATTACGGAGTTCCCATGGCCACCTTCCGGCTCCATCATCAGACCCTGGATATCGTTTCGGTACAGAGTACTCGTCAAGACGAAACAAATGAGCCCAAACACGATGGGGTTCCGACGTTTTATTACGGAGTTCCCATGGCCACCTCCCGGCTCCATCATCAG
Organism: Eudemis profundana; assembly: GCA_947034925.1. Classification (NCBI taxonomy): domain Eukaryota; kingdom Metazoa; phylum Arthropoda; class Insecta; order Lepidoptera; family Tortricidae; genus Eudemis; species Eudemis profundana. The sequence continues at coordinate 20,575,302 of OX344808.1, forward strand.
ACCCTGATCATCATTTAAGACATATCTAAGTGGATGTAAGCTCTGCTGTTCCTATTTTTCAAAAAGATGTCTTGCCTACTTATGATGCGTAGCTAAATCAATTGTTAATCTCAATTAACGATTAACGATTAACAATTACGTAATGGTTAATTGCAATTAACCATTACTTTTCAGTAATCGTTAATGGTTAATTGCAATTAACAGATCAATCGTTAATCGTTAATTGTTAATTGGGATTACATTTTTGCCAACACTGATTGAAACATAGGATCTATGCCGGTAATTAATTCCCTTGGCACTATAACGGGAACAACGCGGGTAAATGCTAGTAAAGAATAAATAATTAATCATTTGAAAAGTGGTCGAATGATTCATTCGCGGATATGCTATTCACGAATAAATAATTCAGCAATAAAAATATCGTGTTATTGTTTAGTCGAATAATTATAAGTCCTGATAATTATCCGAATAATCTTTTGTACTCGGATAATTATTAGGACAAAAGATTATTCCAATAATGCTAATCTTTGGTTAAGAACTGGTAATGTATAGATAGGTACTACTGCAAATTATAGCACAAACAAAAATTAATTCGAGCATGGTGTTTTTACGGGCAATATAATGAACAATTTTTACATTTTAAATTTACAATATATTTACATTTTTACATATTTGTCGGGAATTCGTAGAAGCACTCTCAAGTACTTCGGGGCGCGGGTTGCGGGAGGAAAGACCGGGAGGCAGAGATTGGGCGAGCCCTTGTCGTGCGCGGACGCACATGCGTGTTGACGAGTGATTGATTTGATAATTGGACTAATTACCTAGTGTTAGAGATTTATTAAGGACAATCGACCTGTAATATTGTCTAACCTAATTAAATCGTGTATTGGACTAATTTGACTGTTTTTATCATCTCGGGGAACCCACTGGCGATTTACCCATCAAAATGCCCACAGATGACGAAATATCGGACTTGCAGAATGAAATTGCGACATACGAGTATTTATATTTCAATCTACGTCCATGTCAAAAAACCTCTGTCATGCGTTTGGAAACAGTATAAAATGACCACCATTAGCCATATATGTACCTAAGGTCAGTGCGTTGTCTGTGCCAGTGTTAAAAAATGTTTAAAAAGTTATTAAAACATCTTTATCGATACTAGATATAATGACAATCTAGTTGGCCTTTGAGTGTTTATAATAACATGTGTAGATAGTAGATGTATGCAACTTTACATAATTAAGCCTTAAATACTCGTGTGATCTTATAATGGTTATGTTGCTATCGTGTTTTAAGACCTCTCGCTATGTATCAGTAGTATACCCTTCTTACATATTTACATTTTGTAAGCGGATAGTTCTCATATTGTTTTACGAATCCATCACAGACGTGATTAAACTGTTGAGGTTTTATGAGGCAAACATTGATTTAATATACTAGAGAGTGATATGTATTATACATTACCTACTAAGTATTGGCTACTCACTAATGCATTCAAGAAAAACCGACTTATGAGCCATCCTGTATATTTACACTATTATAGTTTTCCTTATTTTAATTTAATACAATGGGTATATTACAAATGTTTCTATTTACGTACACCAAAATAATATTTAATTGTACAATTGAAAGTCTCGACGACGCCGCTGTTCCAATGTCAACATTTGTTGTCATTTTCCCGCAGCGTAAACTAGACTTATTTGTGGTATAAATATGACGATTACTTACTTTCTCTTAGTCATATAGTTACATTTTTCAAGTAATAGTGCTTTCCTTTTCCTTTTGGAAAAACCAACACGCTTTTTTCCCATTATTAAATAAGATTTCTCACAGGTTTTGTTTACGGCGCGGCCAGTCAACTGTCACAGACCTGTCGTTGGCAACGGCCGTCGGCGGACTGAGGGGAGACTGATTTCATACAAATACGCGCTTGTGCTAGCTTATATGAAAAGGTCGTATACGTAGAAACGGTTTTTTTCGTTTCAATTACAAACTACAATTAATTTTCAAGAATCTGGTCTCAGATATTAAAGTATAGGTTAAAACTATGTTACTCAGAGAATTTAGGGGCTTAAATAGGTCTGGTTTGCCTGTACAGTGCAAAATCCGCTTTTGAAAGAGGTATCTTTGACATACAAAAGTCTGTTACAAAAGTTAGCAAATCGTGTTTCTGCGTCTCAAAAAATGGAGTAGATGATCCCAATAATCAGGTTATCAAATGTTACTTTCATATGTTTTATGATTCCTGAGAAAAATCGAAATCCCTGCCACCAAAATTTCCGATTCGTCATCTTAATATTGGTAATTACTTAGAGACTTGCTTCTATTGGTGTAAATTTTACATTAAAGCACCTGATTGCTATAGATTTCTAAACAAGGTTCCTCCCAAAAAGTATTGTTTTCTGTTTAGCATTTGAACCGTTAATGTGAAAAGTTAACAAAGATTGGATCAATGAAGCCTTTGTTGCGTACGTCTAGGTCCCTACGATCAATGAGAGCGGGTTCCAAAAATAACCTGCACATACTTTTCCCGCCATAAATTGTTGCGATCCGAGCTGCGATTCGCCTCGGAATACCATTAGGGCTTAATGAACCGTCAACGGATCTGTATTCACAGCATTTCGTTATGGCTGCGAGTGCGAGGAATTCGGAACTAATTAAGTTAGACTTGAAGACATGTTTGTCATTACAGATCATAATTGTATCAATAGACGTAGCTACTACATCAACATGATCCTTATTGATATCTAATCAGATGTTTTAAGGATTTTGGTTACTTGATTTAACAAATTAACTTCTCAGTTAATTAATCCAAGTGAGGCATTTTTTTATCTCAACCCTCTGGTTCATGTTACTCAACCAGAGATTCCTCGGAAGTTTTGCCAGATTTCTTATTGGGCTGCTGGTAATGAAAGTTTCTCGTGGATAATGAGAAAAACTTATTCTTAGCTAGCGAAGCCCGCTGAAATTGTACTGTAGAACAAAGCTTAGTTATTATTCTCTCAGCTCTTAAGTCCATGGAAATTGGAATGGTCACGTTTTAATTTACGAGTTCAGTTTATTTTAGGCTGTAAATTAAATGATGCAGCGGTTTCATAAAGCTGGGTAGGCTGCACAGTATTACTGCGCAATGCGGCATTGCTTCCACGGAATTTTTAATCGTCCGACAGACCAGAGCTAACCCTTCATATGTTATATACTTAAGTTGTTTATTTTTTTTTTCAAATGAATCAGATTCCAATGATTTTGAGATTCGTGGTAAAATTAATTAGACATTACTAATTTTGAATGTTTACTCAATCTCAGTGCTAAATATTTTGTCATTGGGAAATCGAAATCATTTGTATATGATGCTAAATAGTGAAGAAGATTGCCTTAAAAACGGTTTGCCTCTGTGATGATAATTCTTTTTTACTCTTTAGAAACATTGTAGTCCGTTTACTACAACCTTATTTATGAATTTTCATTTTGATTTTCCTTAACGCTTCTTCCACAACACTTCACTGATTTTATCTACCTGCCGACAGTTTCCTCGATTTGATTGATATGATTGCTCGAAAACAAACAAACAGCAACGATAACAGACGATCCAGGGATCAACGACACTCCAACCGTGCGTTGCGTAGGAGTCTCTATTTTAACACCGAGTTTATACCTCCTTCCCGCTCTAACGCGCTCGCAACGCGTATACGCGTCTCATGCGTCGGAATTGAGCAAGAATTGGCAAGCAATATATTTTTCCTAATGTTATGTGCCAAAAACTACACGTGGTTGACCTGAGGAGGACAGATAACTTTTACTTTTGAGATTGTCATATTTAGTTTTGGTAGATAGTAGATGCGGCCTTGAATATAGATAAATCTACCTCTTTTTGTTCTTCATCAGATCAGATTTATTTTGTTTATTTTATGAGCTAACATCCTAAACAAATATTACTTGTACCACGCGTCATGCGTCAACGTTAGACAACAATATCACTGTTTTTTCAACAAATATAAAGGGATCCCTTTTGTTAGCTACACAAATACTGTCCTCAATTTCATTGAAACCAACATTGATATGTATTTATTTTTAATACATTCACAAATAATCAATATCTGTTTCAACAATAAAAAGTTTTTCGTGTTGGATTCTAAATTGTAGAGATCCTGAGAGATCAACTTTTCCTTTTCAAGGCTTTCATGTTTCCAGTTAAGTATCTCAAAGTAAAAGTTTTTATACAAACTCTAATGAGGCTAGTTTTTTATTAAAGCTCCGCGGCTTCCCCAGTCAACTACTACAACTAGAGCACCGACTGTTAACCTCTATCGCAGTTAATCCTTGGCACGCTCGCCAGCCCCGGTCCCAATCTCGTGACCTGAATGCAGTCCCAATGCTATCAACGCTCTTAGGACTCCGCCAAAGGCGTTAAACTTAATCCGGGCAAATTCTTACTCGGATATTCTTCAGGAAGTTGAAAAGATTGAATCTTGTTATGCTCCTGCTGACTGAATTGTGTAAAAGTCATGGATTGCTGACTATTCGGCGGAAAATGTAGTTTCATGAGAGCAAACACTCGCCAATATGGAGTCGTAAAAACGAGTAAATAAAACGAGATGAATCTTCTTAAGTTAAAGATTACCCAATATTTTAAGACCCTATAAAACCCAGCATCCAAGCGTAAACACGTCGTACCGGTCTTCTAGGTTGATAAAGAATGTTACAAGAATTCCAAATAGTAATTGTCTTATGTAAATTTCTCCAAAGACCTCGAGAACCAGTGTCACGCCCCAAAACGTCAAATTACATCACCTGTTTAGACCGAAGCATAAAAGTGATTTACACAATTTGAAGATATGTACGAGGAATCATAACAGCATGTGTCGTCCTCCAAGGTCGTCAAGTTTCGTGACCGGTGGCTATTTAGCAAGCTAACTATAATAATTACGGTATTTTCTTCCTGTGTTATAATTATAACGTTTTTTTAAACGGAGTCAATTAAAATACCGTCGTTATTAATGTTATTATTGATGTCTGATGAAGTTTTTTAACTATGCCATTTCGTTTCTGTGTTAATAGACTTGACCATTTTGATACGTTTTTTAATTAAGTGCTTGTGATAAAATACTCGTTTAGTGATATGCCTATGTAGTGAAATGGATATTGTCTAAAGCGAATGATAATGTCGAAGACTCTCAACGCGTATAGAATGTAAGTATGAATATGAATCACTAAAGACTTTTCCTACCGTAAAGCATTTCCATATTTTTTCCTCGTCAGCATTATTAGCATTTACGACACATACCGTTTAGTTTGGGATTGGAGAAGTCTGGTATTATAATAGTAATATGTAGAAGCTAATTAATGTTCATTTTCATGTTTTATAAGTTCACGCTCATATATATAAATTCACGTATTTTGTGTTGGTGCAACAACACTAGCGTTAAATGTACATTAATAACTATTTACTTAGCGCTTAAAAATAGAACCGTCTATTTAGAAAATCAATATATCATTCACTGTTATATCCGTTCAAGCTTTTAAATTTTTAACATGATCAAACATTAAGCTATTTAAACTTTGAGACCTTTCAGAAGGCTCAGGCTATTTTAAGGTTCGCGATTGCCCAATTTGGCGGAAACATTTTCTACCTCATTGATCACACAATAGGGACATGTACAAGAAAGAGGGAAATAAGACGGAAAGAATTATAATGATAAAAACGATAAAGAAAAGAAAATATGAGAAGTTGTAATAGAACCTTCTAATATATGGCGGACTGCTCATAAAAGTATTATATCGGATTACATTGTGTGACGCAAGACTAAAGAAGCCTTCTGTTTAGATGATGAATAGTGCCAACTTACACATTGTATTACTTACAAAGCCGTAAGGTTTACAATTCAGATTCGAACTGAACGTGTTAAATTGTTTATTTACATTAGACGACCGCTTTAGCTTAGTTGGTAGTGACCCTGCCTATGAAGCAAGAGGTCCTGGGTTCGAATCCCGGTAAGGGCATTTATTTGTGTGATGAGCACGAATATTCGTTCCTGAGTCATGGATGTTTTCTATTTATTAAAGTATTTGTATGTATGTATCTATTAAATATATCGTCGTCTAGGATCCATAAACACAAGCCTTATTGAGCTTACTATGGGGCTAGTTCGATTTGTGTAAGATTGTCCCCTAATATTTATTTATTTATTACATGAAAAATATCCTGATTGAGACGACGAGACGTAGAACCTGTCCAAAAATAAGCATTTAGCGCATTAAGTAACACCTAATCAGAATAATAATGTTTCACGGCTGCTCCATATTTATGATGTGTACTTTAGCAGCCAGAGCGCCTTGTCCTACGTTATCATTATGGTTCCTCATAATGACTCGTGGAATGTCGCATCATTAGTCTATAATGTCGCCGGTGATGGAACGGAATGGACTGCGAGATCTTATCATTAATCATTATAAGAAAAAAGGTGGGGATCTTTCAGTTTCAAGATTTCATCATCTCATTTAGGGAGAAGAAGTGCAGTTCATGAGTAGGTACTGAAACCAATCAATTATAAATATTTGTATTGCTGCTGGCAACTATTAGTCCTCTAAATCAAGGTTCCTCCTACTTTTAGTTTTTCTGCATCGACTATGTCTTGTAGTGGCAAATAAGAATAAAGGAGATTCCCATATTTAACTACTATTTGACCTTTGAAATTGGCTGCTCCTTCCAATATACCTCATTTTCAATCCCATTTAGCAATAAAGCTCTCAATCATATCTCCAAGTCATGATTCCCGTCAAATCGATCTTAGCTTCAAGCGTAATAATGAAATGCCTGCTTCAAGGTTGAATTCCCTAACAAGACTGAGCCGACAATTTCCCGGGATGAAGCGGGTTCAAGGATGCGAGACCTTTTCCCAAGGCCGGTGATGGAGGAAACATGTCGTTTTGTTAAGAGAACCACGTTTTTTGTCGTTCGTCATCCGCTTTTGTATAAATCGCAGGTAATTTTTGAGGTTGTAGGAATTTTTGGACAGTAGAAATTCAAATTTAAGTATTGAATTCTCAAATGGGTTAATTCATAATTAGTCTTAATGTTAAATAGTCGAAACGTGAAGTAACACGGCTTGAATACTTTTCTACTCAAGCGAATTAATGGTCGTCATTATCTGTGCTTTTATTTCAGTGACTCGAAATCTCGAAAACTACATAGTTACGTATTCCATTCGAATGAGTTAGGGCCTATTAGCTATCATCCCAAACACGAAGCAAAGACCCACTTACCTATGCCAAACTTAGCTCACAAAGGACCGCTCTTCCAGACTTGGGACTAAGTTTTCCGCTAGATTAAGTCTACTAGCCGGTCCTAAAGCCTGAAAGGCATAAACCAACTGCTAGTAATGTTTAATGCCCCAGTCTGGACGGGCATTGTCTAGACAGATCGATTCTTTGCCGACACTTTAATTGCATTAGGGATATCCTTTAACGATGATTCAAGCGGACGAGGGTCATTTGCCTGATCATTCGCGACTCATTGGTTTTCAGAAATAATCGACGGTGATTGATTATGCGGTGAAATTGCTTTGCTTTGATGATTATTCAATACTAGGTTATAGGACTAGTCATACATACGAGCCATATATACTATAATATATGTATGATCATTCAGACATCATCCTTTATTAGTCAACCTTATTTATTATAAATATAGAAGACTGACGTAGACACTGTTTTTGTGTTCGTCTACTAAATATTCACTCACTTTTTTATATCAACGTTGCAGACCCCGTTGCCAAAACGGATCTTCAAAATATCAACCGCGTTGGCAATCTGGCGGTTTCAATAGATTTCATTTTGTAGGGTACACCTTTCTCTAACGTTGTTTAGCTGGCACGTGTCCAAAGGCCCTCCCTTATTCATAAACCCCACAAAAAACCGCGCAAGTAAACTCCGTTGTTGTCCGTCGTTTTTCATTTGGAGTTTCCATTTGTTATGTCTGGCCTTACCAGTCGTAAAGGATACTCTGTAAATTGAAGTTTAATTACAATATTGTACTTTTCTCTGTGGTAAAACCACTACAAACACAACCTTTCTACAATAACCTATACCTAAAGTAGAATATCGAATTCGAGATCAAATATGTAAACAAGTGGGTTGCCACAATAAAAAAAATAAACGCTAGTGGTGGCAAGTCTAAAATCATTGAAATAATTATAAAAAATAAAATATTCACAGGTAAACACTGTTGTATGGATATTTAAAAATATATTACTTAGTTATATAGGGAATAAAAAAATTTTTATAACGTATTTGTGGTGTTTAAGTAAATTATATGGAGTTTAAATTTATAGAATAGAATAGAATAGAATAGAATAATTTATTCATCAATTCATATTACATAATTATTATTACAAAAAACATAACCTGCAATAGAATGACATGTCAAGTAATGGACATAAAGCATAATACTTTATAGATCCTTGCATATATTTTTAATACATAACTTAGTTTTATTCATTATCATAACCATCCTGATTATTATTATTATTATTCAATTACTGACTTCATGTACTCGTCTATATTGTATATTGTATTATTAAGTAATATAAGTTTTAGTTGGGACTGGAAACATGCCACGCTTTCGATGTCTTTCACGCGCTTTGGTAATTTTTCGTAGAGGGTTGGTCCCATCACCCGGGGATCCTTGGTGCATGGGGCCAATCTTCCACGAGCATTAATTAGACGATGTGCGTTTCGCGTGTTAAAATTGTGCACATCATTACCACGTTTAAAGGTGCTTAGGTTACGCTTCACATACATCACTGTGTCGTGTATATACAGGGAGCATACTGTTAGTATTCGGTTGGATTTGAATAAAGTTCGGCAAGATGATATATAGATACTACTGGTAATGGTAATAAGTTTTAAACATTTGGTATGTAATTAAAACAACAGTTTATTTTTGATATTATTATCAAATATTCGCGAGTCATACATTTTTGAATTTCTTTCCATGTATAATTGTATTTCGTTGCATTTTGTTTTTTGTTTCTTGTTAAGTTTTCTATTTGTGCGTGTTGTTTAATGAGTATAAACTTTTTTTAGACTAAACCTTTTTTACTTCACAATATACTGGCTAGTTGTAAAACGGCCGAATAAAAAACACGTGAAAAAAAAACAAATGAGGGTGGTTGAAAATTTGTAGCAGATGCATGTGAGGTTTGATCTATCTAGACTATAAATGTCCTAGTCTTCCACCCAATATCGGTTACTGAAAAGCATACGATACGTGGTAAATAAAATTCATATATAAAACATGCATTAGATAGAAAAGATTTTATACCCCTGGAAGGTCATTTTGACATTGACAGTTGTTTGTTTACATTTTTGATCTCGAATTTGATATTCGACTTTAGGTATATGTTGTGTATACAGGGTGTATTCGTTAAGTGTAGCCAGGCGATAATTCCGTAAATATAGCAGATATCAGAAAACTTCAAATTGATATCGAAAGTGCGTTACCCAATGAGTAAAATTACATTAATAACTTTTTTGAAATAAAATCAGAAATATCCCAAATATTTACTTCAAATCAAACCCTCCCATACATTTAGTACCTACGACGACTTACAGCCTCCAAGAACTTCGGCGTCGTAAGAGATAAAACTGCTTGAGATTCATTATTTGCACGAATAAACTGTAATAATAGTACATTACACAACTAGGGTGCTAAAACAAAGAAAGGCCGAGATCGCAGAGGTTAGCGGCCCGAGCTGCAGGCGAGGGACGCAAATACCTCCCGTGTTGTGTACATTATTTTATGTCTACACTTGGCCAGAAAACGGCTTTTTCCGTACGCGTAGCGTAAACCTCTGCACTTTCGATATCAATTTGAAGTTTTCTGATATCTGCTATATTTACGGAATTCTCGCCTGGCTACACTTAACGATTACACCCTGTATTTTGCAGATAACATTGCATAGCAGTCTGCTACGTGCAAAGTTCATAATTTAAACACAGTTTCAAAACGTTATTTCCGGCTCTACCTAACTGTTCTCGTATAAAAGCCAGTAAATCATCCTTATAAACAAGTGTATTTCAGCGAAAACTCTTTGCTGAAACATGCACCGCAGGAGGGTTGTCGCCCCTAGTTGCCATAGCGACGGGTGTTTTATGCGTTCCACGTCGCGCCCTCCGAGGGGAGGTTGGATTCGGCAAGGTTACACCCATTCCTAAGGCTGTATTAGATGACTTCGGGATCCGATCCGATAGCAATGTTGGCTTGATCTTTTATCGATACGTCGGCTCTTTTTGTTTGTACATCCCTTAGCGTTGATTAAATTCTACCATGATTTTGTGCAGACTATGACAGTACAAAAAATTATTTTCATCACACTTGTTCGAAAATGGTGTCATTACACGTAGGTTCTGCGGGCCGTAAATGGCCTATTACGCCCTAGGGCGTAATGGTTTTCTTTTTAAATTTGAAACGCTGGTTCTGTTTTACTCTTATTTGTCATGTTCAAAGGAAACGCCAACTTACTTTTATAACTTTTATCACTGAAATATTATAACTGTAATTGCAAATACATATAAACACATATTTCGGTAACATTAATTAAATGTTTAAAAAATGTATTTCTTTATTTTGCAAATATAAAATCAACTAAAATGGCCGTCACCGCTATGGTTTCCGAACGTGACTTGACGTTCGCATTGTCTATGGACATATGTGACAAATGTCACTGTCTGTTTTAATATTTTCTTGTCATACTGGGTCAAAAAGTAAGGTTATTTTATTAAGATTTCCTCACAAGTGTGATGAAAAACATTGTGTGTGCCACGGGCGGTAAAGGAATTACAAACTCGTGTTATTAAAGCCCTCGGTTTCACCTCGGGCTTATAACAAACACTCGTTTGTAATTCCTTACTTACCGATCTTATATATCTGTATCGAGGGTATCGTCACTATTGTATTTATTTATTTACTTATCGCTTACTTGTTTAATTAACCTTATTAACATTTACTGAAAAGTTGAAAGGGCTAAAAGCAACTAAATTATTAACCTTTATAGGTTTTCAACAAGCCCTGCGTGCTTATGACTAGATTAAAAATAGATTCCTATACGTTAAGTGGAGAATATTGACCCGGCATCGCGCGCCATTTAAATATTTTCCATTGTTGCGTGCTGTCGCCTCGGAAGCGTTTACTAAAATTACTCCTTTGTCACGGTCAAAGTGAATTTCTCTAAGTGAAATAAGTTGGTTCAATGTGACAAGCTTTTATTTAGTTTGTCATTCTCTTTTCCTTTCCTATTTCTTAATTTGTACCGTTTTGAAAATGTCGTCTGTCTTTAAACATGAGTTAAATCATCTTTGTTGGTACTAATTCTACTTTGTTAGACTCGTCATTTTATTTATCTTTATCAATTTCTTCGAAATAAGGCGTAGCAACCAGATAAAACCTGTATGTCCAGTCCGATCCACCTGGTCTGGCGTCAATGTATCTGCTTGTTTTTATGAAGCAGGTGCTAAATCAATCTTCCGTATGCATTTCCACTTCAATGTTGACTGTTGGCAGACAGGTGATATTGTTATGCTGCGCAAGTCCTCAATAGTGGTTTTCCGAGACTAGCCATATATTGCTAGTTTTGCTGAGACTTAGCTCTTTAAGGTTTTCTAGAAGTATTTCTATTTATGGTACCGGTGAAGATGGATATGGAATGAGTTTTTTGTGTAATAATTGCTAGGTACAAGTGTTTCCTTTTAATGTAATGGGCTAGACGACAAAAAAAAAATCTGTTTAGTCCGTCAGTTAGATTATTAAAAAATATTGTACACGTATTTTTTCTTTTGTTTGACAAACAAAAAATGACGAAGATAGAGTGCTTGGAAGTTTCGAGTGACGTCACACCTAGGTACAATTTTCACCTAGGAGTGACGTCACAAGCCCCCACTCCAGAAGTTTGATGATCTATAACTTTGTCGATTTTTAATATTTTGATAAACCAAAAAATACGTGTCCCATATTTTTCTATAATCTAACTGACGGACAAAATAGAATTATATATTTTTAACCCAGTCGTCATCCCTATTATGAAAGATTATTTCCTTGGTTACTAAGCAAAACATTTTCGTATAAAACTAAAATGTCAACTCTATTCTAAATACCTACTTTATTCTGTCTGCGGTTATGAAATTTTAACTAAATTGAAGCGACATACTCATTATGAAATTCTTGCTTTGTACAAGAAACTTACCTTATGAGAACAACCGAAATTTCAGCCCTAAGCACAAGGCCGCTTCCAACAAGACGTAATTTTTAATTTACGTTGCCACGAATTCTAGCCTTCTCAGAACACTTACTTTTCGCAGCGGAAATGCTGAATTAAATATCAGTAGCAGGGGGTAAGAAAATATCTCTAAGCCAGAGGTTCCTTAACTTTTTTTGGTCACGGACCCTCTACATTATTTCGAAAACCTTACGGACCCTTTCCGAATACAATCAGAGAAAAAGAAAATCAAGGGCACATGAAAGTTAGTGTTGTATGCATAGCTACGGACCCCCGGCTCTCGTATCACGGATATCACGGACCCCTAACCCCTGGACCGTAGTTTAAGAAACCCTGTCTAACCTTATGTAAATTTTACAACTCGTCTGCTTTATGAGGCTCGTGTTTTCAACTCAAAGGACGGGCAAGGGCAATTGAATAGGTGCGTTTAGGATATCTCATTTATATGCAAGATATATCATAATATGAACCGTTTCTCCTATTTTGAAGCCGTGATGTTTTTTTGGGGTGCCTGTCGTTTCGCATAACGTTTTTTGTCCTAAAAATGTTTGGCCGAGAATGTTTGGCATACTGTTGAATGGCATACTACTCGTTTGTCCTAATAATTTTTGCGCATACTCATTTAAAGTCCTAAAGCAAGTTTGCCCTAATATTGATAACTCTAAAATCTAATTACCTAAAGCTTAATATTCCTAACATGAATTGTCCTAAGAATTATTTTGCCTATTACTAAATTGGCTACACTTGTAGCTCCTAAACTAAACTATGGTAGGCGTGAAGTCAGAATCTTTACGTATTCTACCTTCAGGCAGGTCAGATTTCGGTTAGGCACGACGCTACGCCACTGCGAGTCATAACTATACACAAATACTAATAATATTATACAAAACCATAAATAACATTTTTACAGCAGCCCATAAAGCCTCTCTGCTTGGGTAAATTATTAGGGCGTAGAACGAAAAGGGGGGACGGGGGGGCGGAGCCCCCCACAAGGGGGGCTCGGGGGGCGAAGCCCCCCGCATTAAAAAAAAACTCAAACCATAAGTTCAATTAGGTTAGGTTAGGTTAGGGTTCGAACTGCGTCCCCCAACAAAACCGAACTGCTGTCAGAAAAGTAGGTTAGGTTAGGTTTGAACTGCGTCCCCTAACAAAAACGAACTGCTGTCAGAAAAGTAGGTTAGGTTAGAACTGCGTCCCCCAACAAAAACGAACTGCTGTCAGTAAAGTAGGTTAGGTTAGGTTTATAGTGCGTTTGCTGCATTTGCAACAAACAACACACAACAACACACACAACACATAAACAACACGCAGGCGCTTAACCAACAAGGTTGAGAAGGTTAGGTTTGTAAATAAAACAATTTTTTTATATTTAAACAGAAATTGTTTTTTTTATACATAGTACTATTAATAGAATTACATCAAAGTAATATTATTGGCTATTGCCATCAGGCAGTCAATTTTTCTATTGTAGATGGCTTTATTTGATAAAACATTGTTCGTTCGGTCACTTGCTGTGGTATATTTACGTTTTTTAGCCGGCGGAGTCGCTCCACATACCAGTTTCTGAATTTCTGCCTTTATGAATTTCATTTCTGTGATCAATTGATTCGATAAACGATAAAATTCCACGTGATGATTGCCCAATAATATTTGGATACGGTTATGCCACGATTCTGCACTGTTTTGAGTTCGCGGTATATTATGAACGTTCAGCTCGTGTGTGCTCCAAAAACTTGCATTGTATTTCGGGGGTGAATTGCTTGATCCCCAGACATAATTGATGTTAAACCACTCAGCAATTTTTTTTGCTTCCGGTGATATATTTGTGACATACTCGTCAAAATACAATGGAATTTCATCTGGTGTGAGATAAGCCAGTGCGAGTAAACATTTAATTTCCAATGCGAATATGATGCTTTTTCCGTACAACGTTTGGTAGCCCGCTTTTTGCACTTGCCGGTATATAATTTGGCCCAAATGGAAATAGCAACCTTTAATCACAACATTTTCAAAATACTTCTTTGCAGATATATTCGGTGCTTTTTCAAAGTCCATAATTATAAACCTGGGTGATAAAACGATATCGATGGATTGACAATAGTTTATCAGAAACTTAAACGCAGCAGTATAAGTAGGTATATCTTTATTTGTACACAGCATAAACACCATTGGGAAAGTCTTTGTATTGTTAATACAACCATGTATTGTGTACAATTGTTGAAAAATTTTAGGAACAATTTTAAATGTCCCGTCCATAAGCCAGAATTTTGATTCGCTCAAATAACGCATCAGCTCATTAGTAGATAATATAATTACTCTTTTATTTTTCATTTTTATGTCTTTAATTATATATTCTTCATTATCATTCAGCTTAAAATAATCCATATTCAGTTGAAAATTTATATCCTGTGGTTCTGCAATTTTTGTTTGTTTACGTTTAATTCTATATATTATTTGCCTTAAGTTGTGACTTTGAGGTAAATGAGCTAATGTTTGTGATGAAGTTTCCGCAACACAAGTATTAATAATATGACAGGGCTTTTTCTCTGGATTTTTTCCAGTATCTTCTTTTATATTATTTATTGCATTCGAAACATCTAGCCTCATAGGACTTGGGTCATGAGTGTGATCAAATTTAGGCTGCGATACTATTAAATGTTTGCCTGTTTCAGCACAAATGATACTAGTCACTCTTGCTTTGCACAAATACACTTTGTCTCTTCTTTGTTCACACGCCCAATAGGTTTTTTCGCCACTAATCCGATTTCTTTCAAATATGAAACCGTCCATATTCAATTTTTCACCGCCTCTAGACGTTTTGAACACATTATAACAGCTTCGGCACATTTTTAGACTCCACTTCAATTGTTGATACGCTAAAACAGTAACAAATGACGATGTTCTACAATAACATCAGTGATGTGTTGTTTTTAACTAATACATACCCACATTGCTGCGTTATTATTGCGACAGGCAAATATAGTGCGTTTGCTGCATTTGCTATTGCGATTTTGCTAGGCGTTAACTTTTAACGTTTGAAAACTCTGCTTGCAAAAAATCATCAAGATTTATGCTTAATGACATGTAGTAAAAACAATTATAGTACATAAAATATTAGGAACACTACAATTATGCACATCAATCATTCGATATTAGAATCTTAGCCACATTAAACGATAGGACAAATAATATTTAGGACAAACGATAATAGGAGCAACAATTTCGGACAATCAAAAATATGCGGAACAAAGTGTAGGCCAAACGTTATTAGGACAAAAGACGTTATGCGACACAACGATAGGACTAATAATTGTATGCCAATCGATATAGACCCGTTTTTTTGACAATAGGAACTGGTTCCTTGCTCCTAATCTAAGGAGTAAGGCTTAACTAACTTGATCATAATAAGAGATAGGTATAGGTATGAAGCAAATATTAACCAATAGCAACATTTTATTAGTTTTTATATTTCATATTTATATTATTTGTTCTTTAGCTAAGCCAGTCTTGCTTAGCAGTACTGTAATATCTGAATGTTGGTATTTTACAACTTTATTGTTTTCGTCTAGGGATCGTTCAACAATTACGTGATCATTTTTGGCCGTTTTTTTAACCCCCCCCCCCCTATGTGATCACAGCGTAATCTTTTGTTTTAACCCCCCACCCCCTCGCCTTGATTACGTAATCTTCGTCCGTGCTTAAAATGTTTGCTGTTTATTAGCACTGACACGTATGTCATGTTTCTATGGGTCTTAAATTACCTACATTTGGAAAGAGGGTGTGTCATTTGGCAAAATGCAAAAGGTAAGAACTAGAGATGGGCCGACTAGTCGGGAACACCGACTATTCGGCATCATTTGTAGTCGGCCGATTAGTCGGCGACTAGTCGGCAAAAAATGCCGAATATTCGGCACTATTGCCTAGCGGAGAATATAGGACACAGAAGAAATTAAACCATATTTTTTGCTGAAATTATTTTATATTTTTACGTACTATACTCAAATACAAAAAAATCAACATAATTAAACTTTTTAAAGGTGTAACAATTAAGTACCATATAATATTTTTATTTTAATAATTAGACTTTGGTGGCACATCACACATGGTAAATAGAGTTATAGTTATGTACTCGTGTTGGAGTGGGGAGACGAAGCGAATCGAGCGTTTCCGATTGCACCCGAACATCCCACTTATAATATTATAAATGCGAAAGTTTGTGAAGATGTTTGGATGTTTAGATGTTTGGATGTTTGTTACCTAATAACGGGATAACAACTGGATGGATCAAGCTGAAATTTGGCATGCAAGTAGACCAAGTCCTGGATTGAAACATAGGATACTTTATATCCCGGTAAAGAGTTCCTTTGGGACAATAACGGGAACAACGCGGGCTAAGCCGCGGGAAAATGCTAGTAGCTAATAACTAAACAGAGACGTGGTCGTTTACAATGGGCCTCATAAGAAGGCTCAAGGTCGCTCAAAGGGCAATCTAAGGATGAAAAATTCAAATTTAAATTGGCTTTACAATAATGTTCTCTGATGGATGACTAAAGTAATTTGATTACTTTTCTAATTAAAAGTATTTCTAGCTAGTTCTACACCTTTTTAATTTTTTAGAAAATTTCTTTAGCTAACAAGTTATAAAATGATGACGTAATCATGGATGCTCCCCCCCCCCCCCCCTCCCCCAAATAATCCAATGTATATACAAGCACCCGACCCCCCCCCCCTCCGGTGATCACGTAATTGTTGAATGATCCCCTAGCCGCAGTCTAGCCTCAGTAAAGCCTACTTATTGTTAGCAAAATGTTCACTAACTTGTGTTATTTTATAGACTTACAGTGAAAGGACATAACTTCTGTCGCCAGCGGTCTCTCTCTCTCTATACGTGTTATGCGGTGTTTATTCGCAATACCGAATAGGCTAGTTTCCTAACAAGTCAACCCAGCTTCTTTTTATGAAGTGTCAAAACGCTACGATAGATCAGTTTTGGAAGCTTATTAAGATAATAAGAGTAAAATTTTATTTTTTTTACTACAGGAAAGTAGCCTATTATATACGCAAGTTAGTCATATCTCGAATTGGTCCCTTGAGTAAACGTCTACTAACTTCGGGTACATAGGGACTATGTGGCGTTGACGACACTAATGATCCTCTTTAGAGACTAAACTTTAGCCACAGTTACTCTGTTATATTTTGTTCGGATATAATTTTATAACTGCTGCCTCCAACTAAACTACGCGTTAGAAAGGCAAAAGTGTGTAAAAGGTGTATCAACAGTTAGTTTACCTGTGCTCGGTGGAATGGTTTTGGTTTATAAATCGTTTGACAGTAGACACATGAAAACATCTTTGGTCTAACAAGGTGAGCTTAGGTCGCAGTAGCAAAAAAATACACCCGACCAAATCAACGCTTCAACAGGAACTCGTGGAATGCATAATTATTCTGCCGGCTACGTTATCTTGAAATATCCTCTTTCTCGTAATACTTCCTTTTTAACCTGCACTGCAGGCTAATACGGAATTAGATCATACATTATTCAAATCGTTAACATTATTTCGTCTATTGTTACTTCACCTTATTTGAATTGCGAGCGATTTGGTCGGCGGCCAAAGTCTATTTAACTGTTTACTTTTTTTATGTCTACATGTCTATATTTTTATTGCAAACAACCTTGCCGTATTTAGTATAACCGTTACGGCACGCGCAGAAATTATAAATATAGCATAGCAGCAAGTAGAATACTGATAAGATCGACAGACAAAAAGGCTCACAGGAAGCTCTATTGACCCAAATTTTAGCACAAAAAAAGTCTTTGAATATTTATCACTTCTGACTAAATATTATCACGTACGTTTTAGCATTTGGTGTTCGTTGTGAATTTTAAGTACCAGGGTATCATGAGCGGTGATCAATTTGTCATTTAGTCCCTCGTTCTCACGGTATCGGGGCGTATTGTCGCTTTGGGCCCTTTCGCAACTTCCATTTCCACCTATTTAGAATGGAGCGATGAAACCGGGCGCGGCGCTTCCTGCACTATCTCTGCTATTATGAAATCCTGGTATTTGTAGCTGTTTAGACGTCCTATATTCATATGGAATTTTTATTATAGCAACACTTGACATCCTGGTATCAATGGTCGAATTTTTCAAGCTTTTTTGCGCTTTGACTTCCTAAGTACCATCGAAATATAATAAGTATGGAAGCGTAACGGACGTTCAAAATCGGCCCCACGAAATACGTACCAAAGGGGCGGAGCTAGTACTTAGTCTTGAAGAAAAAACTATGGCATCAAATGAATTTGTCACGTCGTTGTTTTTTGTATTTTAAACGATATGCAACCTTTTTGAAATTGCGCCTTCTCACACTTGATATTAATATTTGTCATAGTCATAAATAACTAGACTCAAATATAGTACCTATAAACATTAACTTGGTTATCAGCCCCACAGATACATGAGACGTATTGATTTTAAAAAGTGGGCGTTATGGGGCAAATTTCAACGTCATTTTTGTTCGGCGTTATCGTTCCATACTTTATATTTCGATGCGTCCTACATTCATTCATAGCCTACGTTATTGCTTTATGTTCAATTTCATATAGGCGCCGGTTCACGGTGCTTAGAATTGTCATAGTTACTCAAGTCAAGATTGTTCCAATTTAACCGTGACAGCCTCGGCAAAGCGCGTCAAGTCGAGGAAATTGACCAATCACGACTTGATGGGTTTTATGTAACGCTACAAATGTATGCATTTTATCACGCAGGTATGCGAACATGAATTCACGCGATAAGTATGGTACTGTTTTATGAATTCTGCCCAATATCAAAAATTTTTTGCAACTAGAAATTGTTGTAAACGTGCCAAATATCAGTTTCAGTAGAGATCATGATTTTCTCTTTCCTGATACTTTTTACCGGCCACTTATAAAATATCAGCTTTCGTTTGAGACCTGTCACGCACAAAGAGACCAAATATAATGGTAATAGCATCTTTCTCCATTATATTTCAATCGTTTTATAAATTCATCAAAATTGATCTCTCAATAATGCTTTGAAATCAGCCGCAACATAAATCAATCTGAAATATCATCTATGACATTGATTTGTATAGTAAGAATACTTTAGGATCATCAATGTTCACCCATCAGCTAGTCATCAAACTGTCATTGCATCCTCAATGGCATTCATCTTGCACTTAATGTTGATGACGGATGCTTTCGCGGATGCATTCGAAGCCTTTCTCTGCTCCCTTTCTTATAAAAATGGCGGTGAAATCTGTTGTTGGTAATTATTCATCGACTATGATATGATATGCAAGTTTTCATCTGCATTATAGAAGTATTTAGGTTAATTTTTGTTATCTAATCCATCCAAGGCATATTCAAATGTGGAAGACTGGTTGTCTGTTGACTTATTAGACGGTTGGTAAGGTTAACTGATCATCATAGTTTTGCAGTAAGAGACCAGAGACTTGAATTGTATACTTTACGCAAGAGTTAGTTTTATGCCTACAGTTTTTCAGCATATGTCGGTTTCTGCATATCTATGGTCAATTATTATGTTATTTTTAAATCTAATTGTTCTTATTTTCTCGTGTCATCCATTTGGTCCTTCGGGACGTGAAATAGACCAATCTTGAGTCGACCTCAATTGTGAGTTCATCGAGTGCTTTATCATTCTATTTAAAAGCGTTTTTGCACCAATTATAGCGTTAATCCAAACATCTGCGCATCACGTGCATGAAGGTACTGGCGATCCTGCGCAGTGGTGATTGATGACTCATACACACGACGATCTTGTAATAGCGTATTGTACTCTACACACACAATCTACTATACAATTCATGTCCAAACTCTTTTATCTTTTGTATCGTATCTATCTATAATCTTATGCGTAGCTACCATTTTGATCTTGCGTTTAGAAGTGATAAGGATTTTCAGAGTTATCTCGAGGTTACTACTTACTTAATAGTATGTGGAGCGATTCTACAACCATCTGTAAACAAGTGAATAACTTACAACCTTTCACACACACCTTTCACCTCCTGACTAACCTGTAACCTACCATTCAGCCCAAGCTGAGATTATCATAATATTGTATTGTCACGGGAACTTAAATGTGTGTCCCAATTCAGTGCGAGTCAGTTCAGTAGAAGTAGTTGGAAAAGTCGTCACAAGATTTAAAGCAAACAAATATATGGGGTCAAGCTAAATAAAACTATACATATAACAATGATAAAACAGGAAAATCCGTACGAAACGTTTACTCATATAATACTATAGTTTGAAGATATTGCACTTGCTTACTCACAAAGGTTACACAGCATACACGAAATTAAGCAATGTTAAGTCGAAAAGTCTTAAAAGTTGTTCATTCCATTCGAACATTCATGCGATGCGATTTCTTGGTTGGCTAGCAGCGTTGCAGATTTGCACAATCTGGCTATAAAGAAGATTGTAACAATTAGCAATACTGATTAAATCTAAGTGGAGAAAGGCGAGCAAACGGTGGTGCAAGGCAGTGCAGCTGCAGTGTTTGTTGAGAAAATAACAATATTGCCGCCATATCAAAACGGCGGGATATATTTTAGTATGTAAATCCATCTGTGTTTATTCAAAGTGAAAATTATGGTAGACCGGGTACAGGACTGGACCCCGCTTCAACAGCTATCCGGGCCGCTGTACTTGTGCTGCCGAGGTGTACTGCATAATCATAATCATTTATGGCAACTATAATACAGTACAGATGTTAGATAGTTATAAATTGTTTCACATGGCCATTAAAGCATACCAAATCAAAAATTTATCACATAATTCACTCACTACTAATTTACTCAATATTTCCGGAAGTCATTGATGTTGTTTGTTTCTTTATTGAGGCTGTAGCTCCATTTAGGTCTTAAATCTGGTTACATTGAAAAATTGATAATATCATAATAAGAGACCGGATCTGATGTAGCGATCTCAATATTAATATGGATATGACTGGTATAATTTATTATTTTTTCTACACACAAATACAATGTAACTTATCGTAACTTCTTCTTTAATATTTCTTCTTCACAATGCACAGTAAAAATTAAGACCTTATACATAACATATAACCAACATGACATGTATTTAACGAATTGCACTAGTCATATCCATATTAATATTGAGATCGCTACTTGAGATCCGGTTTCTAATGATAATAATAGACTTCGTTAGCAAGCGCTTCTGTTTCAATACAAAATTATATACTATAAAAAAATATGTAATTAAATCAATAAATATTAAGTATGGTCCACACGTCTCTCCTCTTTAGTTGTTCTAAGTTGTAAACAAGCTTTACTCTAAACTAAAGATACCTTTTTTGCTGTCAGACCATATCTGTTATCAACCTCAATCGATTGTGAGAATGACAAGGATAACTCTAATCTGTTAATCAACTTCAGTTCTGGACAATTACTCGTTGATTGCATCTCTGGCTGACTCATTCACTTGGTCACTGAAGTAAAATTGATGTCATCATATTGCGAACACAGTGATCGTTTGCTGAAGGATTATGCATACACGTATTGCCCACACGCGAGGCTACTAAACATTATATGGAGCTAATAGCTATGGAAATGTTGCTACCTTTATCGTGATGCATGAACGGCTTAACACTTCAAATATTGAGGTTTTTATACCGCCCGTAACGAGTTTTTTTTTTCGATAGATGACGTTAAAATGGGTAATCATTATCGTAGAATATCCGAGGTGTAAAACTTCGTCATGCCAAATGCGAATTATTTAACGTAATTGGGTATAATTAAACACTAGTTATTTATACACTAACTAATGAAACGGAAAAAGAATTGAGGAATTCTTAAAACTTGCACTTGGTTGCTAAGAATGATCATGTACTTACTCATCCCTAATTGTTCTACTTTCTTTTACTACTAGGTAAGTCATTTTTATTAATGGTAAAAGCACTAGATCTTTATTTTCAGTATTATGACACAATCCACGGAATTATAGACCAATACACGACGCCATTACGGTGCATTGCGGGACACTTCCTCTCTGAAAGCTGGGGTATCAAGCTCACGGCAGCGTTCAGAAACGCCGCCAGCAATTTTAAACCCACACTAATGATCTTTTTCCATTGTCCACAGAAAGAAGATCGAATCGCTCGGCAGGATGACGGCGATGTCGCAGGAGGAGATGGTCGCCGGCGCGCGCACCGTCGCCGCGGGGCTGGAAGCCCTGAGGGCTGAGCACGCGCAGCTGCTGGCTGGACTGGCAGCCAACACTGAGCATGAGCACGAGAAGGCTGCCCTTGTTAGGAAGAGCATTGATGCTATCGAGCTGGGACTTGGGGAGGCACAGGTAAAGTAACCTTAATCTGACTTTTTGCAAGGCTGAAGTGAAGCTCTGCGGGCTGAGCATTCACAGCTGCTGGCTGGACTAACAGCCAACACTGAGCATGAGCACGAGAAGGTCGCTCTTGTTAGGAAGAGCATTGATGCTATCGAGCTAGGACTTGGAGAAGCACAGGTAAAGTAACCTTAATGTGACTTGTTTGGGCCGGCCTGGGGCCTGAGCACGCGCAGCAGCTGGCTGGACTAGCAGCCAACACTGAGCATTAGCACGAGAAGGCTGCCCTTGTTAGGAAGAGCATTGATGCTATCGAGCTGGGGCTTGGGGAGGCACAGGTAAAGTAACCTTAATGTGATTTATTTGCGAGGCCCTGATGGCTGAGCACGGGCCGAACTAACTGAACAAGATCACGCGAAGATTTATTCTTGTTAGGGAGAGCATTAGGTTTCTTCCGAAAATGACGGGCATATGAAGTCAAAATATAGTTTTGATGTATTCAGCAACCGTTCAATGGTTGTATGGTGACTCTACGAATTCATACCGTCAATTAAATTATAAAAACATTACCACCAACTGATCTAACCAAATGCATTACGACATTCTAATGTATATTTATCAGACAAAATTGCTCTCAACTAACCTAATTGCCAGCCAACATAAACATCTACGTATGGATATAAGTCGCCACGTGTATGAACCACGAAGCGGTCTTGCGGCGAAGCACGATTCACGTGAATGTATTACCTTACTGCGGTATGTGGTAGCGTGTCAAATTGAACCACAATTGTATTTCTAGCTGTTGATTGGACAGTCTGTACACGACGAAGTAAATTAGATAAGTGCATAATGCCGTATTGCAGTGGCGTCTAAAACCAGACGTATCGCCAACGATACTATCCTGGCGTCGAATGTTTGGACCTAGATTAAAAGGGTGTTTGAAACTCTTTTCTCTATGAGCCAGGTTCAGAGCCGGGTTAAATTCAGGACTATTGTGGTTTAAGCATTTAGTTAATGTGTATTTTAGTTATTTTTCTGGTCGGGTCAAAGATCACTCTAAATTTCCAAATATCAAGCTAAATTCGCTAAGTATATTCTTGTATTCTACTACACGCAATAAAACTATGTATATGTCATAATCTTGATTGTAAAACGTTCATGTTTTCTAAGGCCTCTTCTCTAAGTAAATATATTGTAGAATATGTATAACTAGGCGCTATTCAAGAATTGAATTCTTGATAAAC
Organism: Eudemis profundana; assembly: GCA_947034925.1. Taxonomy (NCBI): domain Eukaryota; kingdom Metazoa; phylum Arthropoda; class Insecta; order Lepidoptera; family Tortricidae; genus Eudemis; species Eudemis profundana. Next base: position 20,599,163 of record OX344808.1, read on the forward strand.
TGGTATTTATTACCTAGTTGTGTCGCGTGGTATCAACGTATATTTAAGGCCCTGATAAAACATAAAACGATTACAGATTTGTAAACAACGCACCCTAAGTGTTGGCTTTCGCGGTATTAGTATGGGAGTAACATAGCGTGTAATCCCTTCAACTTGACCTTGATACAAACTAGGGCCCTTATTATACGATAACACGTCTTAAAATACATCTACAATAAGTTTTTATCGTGAATAAGGTGAAAATGGCACGCAAGCTTTCACACGAACGCATGAAAACAAACATCATCTACATACTTCGAGTAAGCTTTTATACTCTATTGTGTTGCGCCTTTGCTTTTGAAATACAGCCATTAGGCATAGACCATTTTCATAACTCTAATGCACCTCAAGAGTAGATGTGTAGAATACTCGCCGCCCTTCCCCACGTTATGCACGTATATAAGTGCCCCCGTTAATTCCCATCTTACACGCGGTGTAAAATTCAAAAGCCTTCAACACTACACCCTCAGGCAGGCGACCTAAATGATGCTCCACAGTCCTTTGCAGCATTGGGGGCGCCGTGCCTCGAGCGCTTTCAGGCACCCGCTTCAAAGGAATATTTTAAGCTTTTAGAAAATCTTTAAAGTTTTCTAATTGAAGGTTCTAAGGGGATTTTAAGGTGATTTTTGTTACGAAAAAGACTGAACAAGAATTACTCAAGAAAGCAGCCTAGAATAATTCAAAAAATCCAAGTTAAAAACTTATCTGTCCCTATTTATTCTAAACGGACTGAAATTCGTGAACTTCAAGTAAGAAACAGCCGACGGCTATAGTTAAAAGTCGGGCTCGTAATTACACCGAAAGGCAACGTAAGAATCCAAAGAGGACTAACAATACGATACTCTTTATTGCAGACCAAAAAATTACAGAGATCCTTAAATAAACAAGATATTAAATCAAATGGTAGACAACATTAAACAACTATGTTTAAAAAACACATTCCATATTTCACAAACCATAATGAGTCCATCCAACTAATTACGCTAAGCCTTTATCTAGCCACCCCTTTAATGGCTGGCTTGCATAGGGGCGCCAAACGAAGTTTCCCCCTAAATGATGACTGGGCCCTCGAGCCACAAAGCCTACTTGTGAGGCTGATGACGCGTGGCCGTGTGGTCCAAGTGGGATAGTTTGCGATCGTTATCTATTGTAGTCATTTACATATACCTGGGTAGCCCGCAATGTCATGCAATTCGTTTACGAGTTCTCGCTCCGTCTATTTAGAGTGCATTTGCAGTGGCGGCGTAAGGCAGGGCTGGAGGGTAACACAGCGGGCCGCGTGTCATATGTCTGGGGGTGCCGGGTACCCGCAACCCTGCCCCGTGTACCCGACTGGCTTACGCCGCCACTGTCTAAATAGGGCCTTAATATGCTGCTAAAAATATCTACGAGTACTGTATTTAATTTTGTCGTACCAAAAATCCTGTAATCAATAAAAACTAAGTGACGACCGGTGACTTTTTGATATTACTGAAACAGCCGATATATGGACATTAAAAACGCATGAAAAGAGATAGTATTGTGATAGTACTGCGGAATATGATTTATGTTTTTTTACTATTATATAAACGTCCTGGTGGGTCTGCTACCAATTTAAACGATTTGAATTTAATAAATAAAAAAATCCTATATGTTCGGATTAACACTCTCAATTGTTCTAGAAGTTTAGGCATTCTACAAAACAACCGGAAATGGTAAACCAAACCTTTAAGAAAATAGTTATTAACGCTACCTGAAAACTGCAAGCGGTTGAAAAAGTGGCAGAACTACCCACTCAGGAATTTAGAGGCTCCTATAGGAATACGACGCTGACAGCGACTCTGCTTTACTTATATCTGCCTACTAACATATTATGTGTCCTGGTTACATGAAATAAATGATTTTAATTTAATTTAATTATAAAATTGTTAACTCAACATTCTAGAACTCAGTGTCATATTCTCAATCTTAACAAAGTACTATTCCTTACACCAGCGGTCGGCAACCAGCGGCCCGCGGGCCGCATGCGGCCCGTGAACCGCTCACTTGCGGCCCGCGAGCTTCCCTGGCTATTTTGTATGTAAAGGTCGATATATTCAGAATTGTATAAAATCACCAATTATTAACATAGTGCGGCCCGCGTCAATATCGTTAGCTACTTACTATGTGGCCCTTGGCTGCTAAAAGGTTGCCGACCGCTGCCTTACACAACTAAACAACCACATCTCGACCAATTCGCAGATGAAGTCCCTCTAGTTTTAACTATAAATTAGTTGGCTTAGGTCAGCGCAAACTCTCCACTTGCGCCACACGCCAAGCTCTTGACTCGCGGAGAGCGGGCGTGGGAATGTTGGAGCCACAATAGCCGCGTGTTTGTTTGCGCAAACATTGTCATCTCGGGAATGCTACGGATCATGTCGTTACACTGTTAGTCTTATCGTTTGCACATTGGCTTAGCCGGCTTAGCCAACTGTTATCAAATTATTATATTATCAATCAGAAATTAGTCATTGTTATAACGTATGCTTACGAGTATCAACATCAGCCAGCAGACTGACTGTGCGAAATAAACTTCCTCCGAAAAATGTTGACGCCATCCAACGGTGATCTTTTTCAGGTCATCAATCCGCCTTGTATCATAGGCGATCGAATATAAAAATACCTCTTATGAATATTTTTACACGCAAGCTTTTGAATGAAACATATTTTTGACAACAAAACATACTAGCCGAAATTCGACGACACTGGCATTTCCCATCACGCAGTCCCAGTCCCTAAATCCTGGATCCATCATCAGATCAGCTCGTTGGAGCCATTATATTGCATTGTCACCTAATTTACATAAGTATGCGAAAATTTAGCTGAATCGGATAATCAGTAAATGTTTGAAAAATGGTTTGCAAGTTTTGAAATGCACAACTTACGTACGAAAATTGCAAGTTAAATAAAAGCTTGTAATAATGCCGTTGATGTTTGTTACTTTCTGACAATAGCATAGATAAGGTATGTTATAATGATAATAATCATAGTGCACGTTATAAAATAGTAACCTCTACTTCCAGGTGATGATGGCCCTGGCCTCCCATCTGCAGTCAGTGGAGGCCGAGAAACAGAAGCTCCGCACGCAGGTCCGCCGACTCTGCCAGGAGAACGCCTGGCTGCGAGACGAGCTCGCCGCGGCCCAGCAGAGACTGCAGGCCTCCGAGCAGAGGGTCGCTCAGCTCGAGGAAGAGAACAAGCATTTGGACTTTATGGCCTCCATACGGTAAGGATTCTCGCAATATTCTGTGGGATTCTGTTCGAACGTCTGGCTACGAGACGGACTATCCGAGGCCCAGCAGAGACTGCAGGCCTCAGAGTAGAGGGTCGCTCAGCTCGAGGAAGAGAACAAACATTTGGGCCTTATGTCCTCCATACGATAAGGATTCTCGCAATATTCTGTGGGATTCTGTTCGAATGCCTGGCTACGTACAGACGGATTAAACGAAGCCCAGCAGAGACTGCAGGCCTCCGAGCAGAGAATCGCTCAGCTCGACGAAGAGAACACGCACTTAAACTTTATGGCCCCCATACCGTATGAATTCGACGAATCAGCTAGAGCAGTGGTTCCTAACCTTTATTATCATATCACCCACATTCTCATAAAAGTTTTTAGATTGATACCTAATGTGTAAAAACTTTTAATAACATTAAATAACCCATCAAATGAATTGTAACTTTTGTTATGAAACCGTTACAATAAACGCAAGTTTTAACTTAGTTGCAGAACAAAGTTCTTAATTTCCCCAAACAACGTATGTCTCGTGATGTCACGTTACAATGGGCTTCAGCATAGAGCGTTTCGGCACGTTTTTGGGAAAGTCTAAAAATGTGATTTTAACATTATAGCATCTTGATACGTTCATGATATTGAAGTGTTTTTTTTCTATTATTGAGAGGTCTTTCTATAACATACCACAGAAAAAAGTTATCAAATAGCCAATTTATTTTACATTACAGCAAATACGACAGCGACGTGACAGAGGAATCGGAGACGAGCCGCAGCGGACAGAGCGAGAGCAAGCGCGACGATCCCATGGTCGATCTGTTCCCGGACGACGACCACGACGACAACCGTAACAACAAGTGTGAGTGCTCCGAAAAATCACTTATTCGTACTGTATTACTATTGTTTATAGTTATAGATACCACGGAAACGTTTTAAAATTATTCGGCCTCGGAAACGACGCTATCTATTTATAGTAAAGCTAATGATTAAGGATTTCTAAATTAATTTATGAATTCTGAGATCATATATCGGGTGGATTGGTTCGTTTACAAGAGAGGTATTGTAAAGGTGACTCGTCTTGTTGTTTCTAAATAGGGTTGAAAGACGCGGTTTTTGACAGATATTAACATAACTTATTTGGAGAAAATAATGTATATACTAAGGTTAGACAATGCCACGTTTGGAGGAAAGTCCCTCGTTCCATTCCACCCTGACCACTATGAGACTCGTATTTAGACAGGCCTTTTTGGCGTAGCAGGGCAGTTTTAAAGTGTTTTCCAATAATAAAAAAAAATACCTTTAACCGTCAAATTATGTTTCCAAAACTGCTAGTGCTAAAAAATCCAACTACACTAATTTTCGTGCCAACGACTAGTTTAAAATGACAAAAACAAAAAAATAAGGCATATTGAGCCGTAATGTCACAAATCAGTTTTTCTGGAAAATTACATACCTACTATCTGAGCTTTTAAAAAGGTATAAAAAGCATCCGAATTTCCGATGCCTGATGATCAGTCACTATCGATAAATTCGTGCTTATGCACTTCGAATCTATGTCTATCATTCTATTTTAGTGTACTCTGGAGCAACTGAAGGAGATTTTCGACAGTGTTGTCATGGCAGTCGTGGCCGAGCGGTTAAGGCGTCTGACTAGAAATCAGATTCCCTCTGGGAGCGTAGGTTCGAATCCTACCGACTGCGGACTTTTTGGCTTTTCGAAATGTTTTTTTTCCCTACTTATTATTTGTTGATCAATTTCATTTTATTGGCAGAGTGCAAAGCGGGTGGAGGGGGTAGCCTAAACGATCACAGCGCTCGCTACGGCTAAAATTGACATTTTTGTCGCTGACTTTTCTCACTTAAACAACAATTTTAATATTATTGGCAATAATGTTACTGACTACCATTGTCCAAAATTGTGTAATATAGTAAAATAACACAAGATTTCATTAATATTTTTCACAATATTTACTTACTTCTTGTTTGACAGCGGTGACAATATTGTCCATAATGGCCGCCTATCACGTGGCGCTGTCGTCGCGCTCGGTCCCAATTAGTACAAGTGTATTCATTTGTATCAGTCAGATTTTGCATTCATTAAATAGAGATAAAATGTATTTTAAAATGCAATTCATAAAAATAACTCGTTGTGAATATTTATTTATTAATTAAAAAGCGCGGATTAGCAGGAGTAAGTTTATTAGGCTTGCTTATTCGTTCACTTTTGACCTAACTATAATATTAATAATATTCTTAGAAACCTGGTAACGCTGCAATATGATGGACTATATATTTTTTGTTTACTTTAATAAAAGCTCATTCATAAGTATAAGAAACAGTAGAAAAAAAATCGTATAACTATAAAAATAACAGAAATATAAGCCATCAAATATTTGTCTCTATCTGCTTCTAGCAAAACAGAATACAGTATGGAGTTTGTATAGCGGACGTGTACTATGACGTCATAGTCCATGTCGGATCTCTCCGTCTAATTGCTGTCTAATTAGTGTTTTAAAATGTTTTTTCTTTCGTATTTCTCGGTTAGTTTTCATTTTATGTCATCTTTTTTACGGTATATGCCAAATTTCAGCTCAATCCATCCTGTCGTTACCCCGTTATTTGGTTCCAAACATGTTCACAAACTTTCGCTTTACAATATGAGTGGGATTTCCAGCGATGTCCCCGACGCCACCGTCGCAGTTCGCGCAGCAAGTGACGGCGGGCTACGAGATCCCGGCGCGCCTGCGCACGCTGCACAACCTCGTCATACAGTACGCGTCGCAGGGCCGCTACGAGGTGTTTATTTATTATTGCAACTCTCGCCTCGCCGCCAACTGGTTTAGTTAGCCATTTGGTTAACTGCCTAGCCTTTTCATTAAACACACTCCTTATTTTAGGTTAGGTTTGTTAGTCAGTGTGTGTCCCTCAGAGCAGAAATAGAAGCCCTGCGCGGGGCTTCGTCGACCTGCTGGCGGGTCATAATTTAGTGAAAATGCTAGGCAGTTAACCAAATAGCTAACTAAACCAGTTGCATGCGACACAACCATGGTATTACAGATATATTTATTTATTTAAACTTTATTGCACAAAAGAAAACTTATCGTACAAAAGGCGAACTTAATGCCATAGGACATTCTCTACCAGTTAACCTTAGGGCAAAGCAGATAGCTTGTGGGCGGTGCAACTAACGTCATTTAACTTTAATTAAAACTCAACTACATTACCAATATAATATACTAATTATAAACAAGTACAACAGACAGTATAGATGTACAGATGTTAAACTTATAGATATTTAGTACATCATAGACCGTGTTAGTGCATAGCGTAGCATGACTTACTATCTATTTCTTAAATACAATGTAATAGTTTTCAAAATATTTCAACTTAACTAGAACTAATGTTTATTTTCGATTATTTAGTCATGTGAATATTATAGTTTTAGGGCAGAACAATAACTGCTCGACACTTTTTTATTTATTTTTTTATTATATAGGTGGCCGTGCCGCTGTGCAAGCAGGCCCTAGAGGACCTCGAGAAGACCTCCGGCCACGACCACCCGGACGTGGCCACCATGCTCAACATACTGGCGTTGGTCTACAGGTCGGTACTGTGCGAGCGAGACGACGATATCGTTTAGCGTCTACTTCTTAAAAGATTACTTGTTTTTTGGAAATGGTTAAAGTGATTGAGATATATAGTTCATTTTTGGGGTTCCGTACCCGAAGCAAAGTATAAAGACAAACGAGTAGTCCAACTTCGGCCGTCTAGGTGCGTGCGACGCGTATTCACACAGACGCGCGATCGCGCGTTCGTTCACGGCACGCACACATGCAAGCGCGTGCTGTACTTTTTATAGGAAGAAAAATTACTGCTTTTATACTGCGCACGAAGGGCACAACAGAACTATGTTATTAAGCCGCTATCCGCGTGTCCGTTTATCACAGGGCTGTATCTTTCTTTTCGGATAGCGTTCGAAGGCAATCTATTTCTTTGATTTTTTAATAACGAAATAAAACATCGAGTAGCCTTATCTCACAATCATTAATTTAAGGGTTACACTCTTGTCGGTGGAGTAGCTTCCAATCTTGCCTGACGTACGCCAGCTTTTTGACATTTTGATAAGACACGACACCAACTTTTATTTTATTTTATTTATTTATTTATTTTATTCAGGAGAACCAACAGCTATTACAATACAATGCAATGGTTTTAAAGAATTTATGCCACACTTGGCCATAAAGTGGCTTTTTCCGCATGCGCGTACGGAAAAAGCCGCTTTCTGGCCAAGTGTATACATAAAATGATGTACACACCACGGGAGGTAATAAAGAAAGCCCTCGATCGCATATTTACGTCCCTCGCTTGCAGCTCGGGCCGCAAACTTCTGCGATCTTGGCCTTTCTTTGTTTTACCACCCTAGTTGTGTAATGTACTATTGTCGTGTCTTATCAAATCAATATCTAACTCAGTGTAAATGGTTACAGGGACCAGAATAAGTACAAAGAAGCCGCGAACCTACTGAACGACGCTCTTTCCATCCGCGAGAAGACGCTCGGCGAGAACCACCCCGCCGTCGCCGCTACGCTCAACAACCTGGCCGTGCTTTATGGGAAACGAGGTAACGGAAGTTTATTACGCACACAGGGCGGTAAAATGGCTCATATCGCAAGTTTGTGGCCTGTAAGTGCACATAATAAATAATACTATGGGGACAATCTTACACAAATCGACCTAGTCCGAAACTAAGTGTGGGCGAATTGGGTACTTGACTGTAACTGATTCTAAATATTATATAAGATCCTGTTAAAATAAGCATAATAAGGAAATATGTTCAAGTTTTGAGTTTGATATCTAACGTGTAAATTTTTTTATGAGCCTCCAAAGTTGGATGGGAAAGTCCATTTCAAAAGTATAAAATTATTAATACCATTAAATAACCCATAAAATTTATAGTAACTTCTGTTATGAAACCGTTACGATAAACGCAAGTTTTATCATAGTTGCAAAGAACAAAGTTATTTCATGTTTTCATTTCATTTATTTATTTCAGTAACAATATACATTGTGTTCGAATTTAATACAAAGGTCCACGAAAAATATTTATATTATTGAGAGGTGTTTCTATAACATATCACAGAAAAAAGTTGTCAAGTACCCAATTATGGACTGTATTAATGGATGGATGATAAAACTCACGTAGCAAATATATGAATAATTTAATTTCGCTAAATATTTACAATGACAACTTAGTCTCCGAAACAAAACGAGTAACACTGACATATATAAAAGAATGCGTCAAACAAAAAGGTAATAAAAAAACTATAAAAACTTAAAGAGTTTCCAACACTATGCAATGCTCGTATTATGGGTACTAGACGGCGATATACATACTTAAATAGATAAATATATACTTAAAAGATAGAAAATATCTAAGACTCAGGAACAGTTACTCATGCTCATCACACATTTGCCTTTACCAGGATTTGAACCCGGGACCTCTAGCTTCGTAGTCGGTTTCACCCCCACTAGGTTAGACGTGTCGTCAAAAGTTACAATATTAGGAACAAAAAGGTCGCTAAAGGGTAGCAATGCAAAATAAGCGTAAGTGGTGAAGAAAGAACTAACTACGTCTGCCCAATCGTCGATTCTTTCAGAAGAAAGTTTCCACAGTTACCAAAAATTTTATAAAAAATGTGGATGTTTGAAATTGAAATAGGCTACTTTCCTGACAGATCAAATCAGTTACTTTTTATGAAGTGTCAAAACGCTCAGTCATTTTACTCAAACATCAAAACATCTCCTTATTTATAGGTTTTGATCTTTTAAAAATCGTTTAAAACGCTAAATAAGTGATGTTTAGTATATTATTGCAAATTTTCGAAAGCTGATTTAATGGCTAGCGTGTAGTAATTTACATTGACCTCATTGTGTGTTTCAGGAAAGTACCGCGAGGCGGAGCCGCTGTGTAAGCGCGCGTTGTGCATCCGCGAGGCCGTGCTGGGCCGCGACCACCCCGACGTCGCCAAGCAGCTCAACAACCTCGCGCTGCTCTGCCAGAACCAGGTCAGTACCATCATCATCATCATAAGCAGGCATCGGATATTCCTGCGCCTATTTACCTAAAGTTGGCGAATTCCCGGAAAAAACTAAGCAAGTATGGAGTCGGCTTCTTAAAAATATATTTTTAAATAATATACGTTCCGGGATTCCATAAAACGTTACGAGAATGTAATATATCGCAAAAAAAATCGGTTGTCTGTAAAGGCGGTTTACTGACGATAGTCGAACGTGATAACGTTGACCTTGACTCTGACTTTGACTTTGACTTTGACATTGACATTGACATTGACTTTGACTTCGACTTCGACTTTTTTCCCAATAAGCTGCTACAATGACATTGACACGCAAAATTTTTTTTTTTTTTTTAATTTATTTCTTGACTTGACACGCTAAAATGATGGCTAAGTGGCCAGTGTAAATATCTGCCGTTCCACGAATATAATGTCAAAGATTTGTTTTAATAATTTTTAAACTACGATTAAAGCAGGCGTAAAACGGAACTGCCAAAGCAGCATCCACTATTTAAATTTAAAGATTTTTGCCCAACTCAGCAGTGTCTCTTGTCTTGTCATTCAATAGAGATTTTGACAGCCGTATCTTAGGGAATAAGGGCTAATTTATTAACAATTTGTAAGAAACTATCGTCTTAACGACTTTAGTGCTGGAATTATATAAAGTACCTATTTGACAGGTAACGGCCCTGCAAGGTAACGGCCCCGCAAGGTAACGGCAAATGACGTCACACTTTTTCGTGCGTGCAGCCGGCTCCATCGATTTATAAGACGTTATCACGTCAAAATGTTTAGGTTTTACTTTTTTTAGGTTAGTTTTGTAAGTACTCAAGTTGATGTATGCGCTTGCCACATGAAGTAGCTGTAGCAGTATCAATGTATTCAGTAATTTATTCGGTTTACTAAATATATTTAACTCTAAGGACAAGTTTGAGATATTTGTAAATAATTCCAAAATCCCGGTAAATTTACTAACAAAAGTAAAAAAATAAACTTGAGTCCGCCTCCATACCATTCAAATACCTACGCCGACGCCGAAGTTTAGGTAAATAGGCGCAGGAATATCCGATGCCTGATCATAAGGCATCAGAGATTGGATGCTTATATGAAGGGTACACGGAAAGAACATGTCTAGTCACCTTTTTTTGAAAACGAGATTTTAATCTCAAAATGATGAACTATAACTTACCACTTTTATCACGATTACAGGTGAATATCTTAAAATAATATATATATATATTTCACTTTTAAAGAGATGGTTGCCATAGTAGTTGTTCCCGAAGACTAACTTTCATACAGCTATAATTCACAAAGTCACTTAGGTTGGACATGTTCTTTCCGCGTACCCTTCATATTGCTTATATACCTAAACTTTGGTGGTCGGTATCAGTGTTGATCAGAGTGGAGGCGGACTCGATTTAATTATATTATTAGATTTCTCGAAATTTCTAATTTAACTTATTATTAAACTGTAATAAATGCATACTACCTATTTGAGTATTTAAATGAACTACTTATTTGAAGTTATTTTCCATGTACTCTTTTTTTGAAATCTGATTAAAATAGCCAAAACCTAAACCTATTTGCGAGGTGCTACAGTATCGTGACGTTTTGTACAATCGCGGAATCCCGGAGTATACATTATTAAAATCAAAATTTTCAGAAGCCGATTCCATATTTGCTCAGCCTTTTCCGAGATTATGCCAACGTTAGGTATAAAAGCATCTGAATTTCCGATGCCTGACATCCATGATGGCATCATTTTAACCGTGTGACGTCCACTGCTGAACATAGGTGTCTCCAAGGGTGCACACGATGCTCAGTCATTCTCTTCCAGCTACCGCCAGCCACCCTGCAAATACCGTTGCTCCGCCGTTCCAGCTATAGTACAGGTCGATTCACAAGAGCTGGCGCGAATAGATTGAACAAGTGAATGATAATGTTTATGTGTGCATCATAAATTGATTGATTGATTCAACAGGCCATAATCGTCATGTTAGACTAGCTCGTTTGATAACTTCGAACCGTAACCCAGTCTAAAAAATCCCTACGACACTATCGCAACCTTGTTTGCACACTGGAGCCGTGAAGCGTGGAAATTGCACTGAAACATCTAAATTTCGTACGACTTTCGCATATTTTGGCCACGATTTCGTAAATTGCGGCGTCAATGTAAAAGCAGGGTATAAATGCAATAAAACCTCCATGATAGTAAAATATTTGTAGCGAGCCGACAAAATTTACCTTTCGGCCATATCTATATTCCTCCATATCTATATTTATTCTTTATTTTTTTTATTGAATAATGAAGAAGTGTTATATACTTGTTTACAGAATATTTTGATCCTCCCGTATAAGAACGTCACTTAACAGTGACTAGTGACATTACTTTCGTTCAATTCATTCGTGCCAGCTCTTGTGAATCGACCTGTAACTTCGTACAAGGTGTACTTCGTTTCAGGGCTCGGATACTGGTATTTTCTCCATACAAAAATACCGGTATTTTTTTTCGTTCTTTGATTTATTATATCATTTTTTAATCGGACAATCTAATAATACGAAGTCATTATTTAAATACATTATTGAGCCTTAGACAAAAAGCATAAAATAATTCAAAATATTGGGTTATTTCGGAGTTTTTGCAAAATATCGGTTTCAAGCCGTGCAATATTTGATGTGAAGTATCTGTATTTGTGTGCAGAACAAGTACGAGGAGGTGGAGCAGTACTACCAGCGCGCGCTGGAGATCTACGAGACCAAGCTCGGGCCCGACGACCCCAACGTCGCCAAGACCAAGAACAACCTCGCCTCCTGCTACCTCAAACAGGTACTACACTGGCCTCGTCCAGAAATCATGTCATCGTCTCTGGGGGATAGATATGAGCGCCGCGCCGGCGCGCCGCCGCCTCCGCGAGTTCATACGGCGCGCCGCCGCAACAAATTGCGGCTTACTTTCTCGCTTGCACTCTTAGCCCGCCCGCGTTTGCTCATTCAGCCGCGCCGAGTATTTAGTCCAATCAACGTATGTTCGTTTATATCGTCTCCAATAGATGTTTACAACGCAAGGAAAATATTTTTTTATCACACTTGCTCGAAAATGGTGTCATTACACATAGGTTCTGCGGGCCGTAAATATCCTATTACGCCCTAGGGCGTAATGGTTTTCTTTTTAAATTTGAAACGCTGGTTCTGTTTTACTCTTATTTGTCATGTTCAAAGGAAACGCCAACTTATTTTTGTAACTTTTATCTCTGAATTATTTATAGGCATACAGAGCAGGACGTTTTGCAGTCGCTAGGCGAGTTATGTTGTTTTTGTAAACATACCTTCATTTGTTCCTGATTCAAGGATTTTTTCTATATGTTCGAACCAATATATTTACAGTACCTCTAGCACAACTGTGACACGCGACTCTTTGTCGCGCGACAAATGCTACCTATCTCTTTCCACTCAATATCGTGTGACAGTGACAGGTGATGCTCTGTCGCGCAAAAACGAAGCCGCGGCCAGTTATGCTAGACGTACTGGAAATATTTTGATTCTTTAGAATTTAATATGTAACTCGACACATCTTTATTGATAAAAAACCTAAATACGATGAATTTTTTTCTATGTATTTATACATACGTATTCATGTCGTCTTTTAAGGAGTCGATTTGTATAAGATTATGCCCCAATATTTAAATATCTAGTTAGTATAAAAAAAATTGTCTTTCCCCAGGGCAAGTACAAAGAGGCGGAGACGCTTTACAAGCAAGTGCTGACGCGGGCGCACGAACGGGAATTCGGAACTATTGACGGTGAGTCCACAGACAAACATTGTTTACTTCATACTGGTTAAACATAATGAAGTGTTGACAACAGTTCAAAACGAGTTACAGCGTAAGTAGATGACAGTTCCTTTTCATTTCTCCGTTACGGCTCTTTACAACACTTTACATTTTAGTGGGTAGCTTGCAAACATGTTATTTGTAATGTTTTGCTCGCTATAGTCTGTACCTTTTAGGTATTTAAAAAAAGGTAAACAAAAAAACCACGTGACTCGGGTCGTTCAGCCAATGGCATTGTGCCACAGATACAAAACGTTGCTTTGATTGGCTGAACGACCAGTCACGTGGTCACGACAATACCTAAAAGTCCAGAGTATAGCTAACAGCCGCCACATATCTTGCGTGCGACACAGTCAAAGTATAAAGACAGTCAAGCCGTCAAACTTTGGCCATAGGAGCGCGCGATACGTATTCAAGGTCGAGGTGCAAACAGTGCGATCGGTACAGGTCGATTCACAAGAGCTGGCACGAATGGATTGAACGAAAGTAATGTCACTTGTTACCGTTGAGTGACCTTATACGGGAGGATCTAAATATTTTGTAAACAAGTACATAACACTTCTTCAATATTCCAGAAAAAAATTAAAAAATACATATAATCTGCACATTATTAAGACTGAGCAGGCAAAAGATATGGCAGAAAGGTATATACATGTGACGGTTCGCTACAAATGTTATACTATCATGGATTTTTTATTTGATTTATACCCTGTTTTCACACTGACACTGCAATGTACGAAATCATGGCGAAAATAAGCGAAACTCATAATTAATTTAGAATTAGATGTTTTTTAGGTAGAGATTTTTTGTTGTTATAAAATACACAATACAGACTGGGTTACGAAGTTATGAGACGAGATAATGTAAAACACGATTATCACTTTTTGAATTAACCTGTATTTAAAAATTTTGTGATGTACACATAAACATTATCATTCACTCGTTCAATCCATTCGTGCCAGCTCTTGTGAATCGACCTGTACTGGGGCATTCTAACCATTCGTAAAACTTTGATCGAACACACTGTTAACTGTACATTTGTAAACGAATGTCAACTTTATTGCAACGTGTTAAAGTTAAGTTAACAGTGGCTTCGCTTGTACAAGCCGCGCGATGTACCTTTTGTAGGGAGAAAAATAACTGCTATTATCAGTGTTCGGATTAGGTAATGTCATTTCGGGTGAATGACCTTAAACATTGAACATAACATGGATAAGACTTGGGATTCTGGGACTCGAAAATTTTCACACTAAATATTATTGACATAATATTTACTGTGCAAAATTTATAGAAGGCGCAAAAATAAACTTTAAACTTTTCATATGAAATCCCGGGATTAAAAGGTCCGCGAAATGGCACTACCTAATCCGACCACTGGCTATTATACTGTGACGTTCTTATACTTCTTATTGGTTGTTTCGCCAATAAGAACGCGCATACATTACGTTGCGTTACATATGTGATGTCCCACTAGCTGTTATATGCTGTGTCGTGCGCAAGATATGTCGCGGAAATATTTTGCTAGCCGTGCGGGTCACGAGTATTGCAAAGGACCCGTAACATCGAGATATTTTTTTTGTTTAGCTGTATTATTTGTATGAAATGATGTTGAATTTACTTTTAATTTCGCTTTTATTTTGTCGCTTATTTGAATATTTATTTTTACCGTTTCAGAGTACATATCGTCATTAAATAAAAAGCAGAAAAAATAACCCGCGCTATATTAACGTAGTCGGGTCCGGCCGGAACATTCCTATTTGCATAATACAATAATAACTCGAACGCTTATTTAACTGTCCAGTCCAGTCACTGTCTCGAAATAGGCAGGTTACCTTTTAAGATTTACGGTGAACGTTAACCAGCTTGGAAAGACAGGTTGCAGTTTCTTATAACTGTTGAA
The DNA here is from genome assembly GCA_947034925.1 of Eudemis profundana. NCBI lineage: Eukaryota > Metazoa > Arthropoda > Insecta > Lepidoptera > Tortricidae > Eudemis > Eudemis profundana. The sequence continues at coordinate 20,614,253 of OX344808.1, forward strand.
AAAAAATGTGTATTTATTGCAATGAAAACTTATCTTTTCTGTCAGTTGCCTAAAATGTTTTTTTATTTCTTTTTCGGATTGTAGTGTCCATAGACACCTTATAATTTTACGTTTTTTTTTAATAGTGTTTGACTGAAAAAATTTAATAATAAAATCTAGGATCCCCAAAGAAGGGTTTATAGATCATACTTGAAGTTTTGTTGATCTTTCCTGTCTGGTTGACGCTTGCCGTAGGCAGAAGTTACTTTATTTTAATACGAGTAATAGTTTAATCTTATTTGCAATAGATTATGCATAAGGTGGAGGTTATTTTTTAATACTACTAAATGCGGAACACCCAAGCTCAAAATCCCAATGGCACGGTGTTTTTATTTTTGTGAATGACTTTTATTATATCAACCGGCTTCAGAAGACTATTTCTTTTTTTTTTTTCATTTTTGTGAAGAAAAAAAACATAGAATATGATTTTTCATTGAAAAGGCCATTAGCAAAGTCCAAAATTCCATTTGAAATTGGTTGATAAACAACATTTTTAATTTAGTAGTTATTTTATTATGTACTTCTATTTTTTGCTACTTGGATTTTGTGCGAAAATTGGAGGCTGTTATTAGATATGCGATAGTTACTAATAATTTTGTATATAGTAGAATTATATAAAAAAACTAAATGAAAAAAATATTTGCATGAATTCGGATTAATTATTTGAGGTTAGTGCGAATTATTGTTAAGTTTAAATAATGGGACGAAATTTGGTGCAAAATTGAATAAATAGAGCCTAAATGTTTAATTTACATTTTTCAATCGTTTTTTTTTCACGTGTTGTGGGATATTTTATAAAAGCGTTTATATTAGACCGGCGAGTAAGCGACTAAAATTGGGCGAGCAGCATAACATTGCGGATCTGGAAAGGTCGATTGATTACACTGTGCCTCGTCAGACGGAAATGAACTGTTACTCGCCCAATTTTACTCGCTTACTCGCCGGCGATGGGACAAACGCCTATTGCAGTTGAGCGTTTCAGCGCATGTATGTGACGTTCCGCGGGTAAAGGTACCTTATGGATATTGTCGCTTGCGTCGTATCCGACTCCGTTACTACAGGACATCAAGATAGAAGGACGCAAGCGACAATAACCATAAGGTACCTTCCGTACCTGAGAAGCATAAAACTGCAAGTGCCTCCATAGCCGAGAAGAACAACACTGTAAGTTCATGTATTTAACATAGCACATACAGTGTTTTGCTCCTCAGGTACACGGGCACTTACATTGTTATGCTTCTCAGGTACGGCCTTTACCCGCGGAATGTCACATATTTTGTTATTTTTGTGCAATGTTTTTCAATGTCTTCTAATAGATCTCTTGATGCATTTTGTCTCGAATGTCGACAGCTGGCTTCTAGTGATTTTAGTAGATTTTAGCTTGCCATTAGAGTTTTTAGAATTATATTTTTATTAAATACAATGTTAGATGTAGGTTAAAATGACAATTCCTTGTTTTTGTTTATTTTTGCAATGCTTTTGAAGCGGTTCTAAGTAAATTATGATGTGTCTCGATTTTCTATCTCTTAAAGACGTACCATTTTTCGTTTTAGATTAGAATTTTAATGATTATTTTTGCCCACGTTTCTTTCGTTCCGTTTTCGTAAGATATCAATATTTTACTAAGTTTACTTATTTCAGTATTTTCCCCCCTATTGCGTGCTAAAGATAGCACAACTCATAATTTCCGGTTTTAAGATATGTTTCCTTCGCGTGATATATTCTTCTTAGGTCTATTACTAAACACGATACAATATCGCGTCGTGCAACGACACGGCATCGTTTCACGATGCGACGTCGTGTCGTGGAAAACATTCAATCAAAAAACAACTTAATGTCAGTGTAGAAAGATAAAAAACGATGAACGTGAAACGATGCCGTGTCGTAGGACGATGCGATATCGTATCGTGTTTATGTGTAAGAGCTAGGGTTGCCAAATTCAGGTATTTCATTTCCGGGACAATCCGAAGACCCTAGTAGCCCTTAGTCGTGCACTCGTGGCAGAGTGGTCGTGGTCATGTCTCGGTCGAGTCTCGCGCCACCGCTTCTCTTGTGATGCGACGCCATGTAGCCCTATGTTTGGAGTGAGAGTTGACATTAATACTGGAAGTGTCATAGATTTGAGGTCTGACCACTGTTGGATAGCGCTCACGAAACCTTTTGCCCTCGACATTCCCTTGCATCACCAATCGTTCCATAGAGTCGTTACGGGTGATGTGCCCGAAGAATCTGAGGCTTTTTCGATTTTTCTAATCTAAAATGAAACTAGGTATAATTGCATAACGTTTATCTCGAATTAAAGGATCGTTACAAGTTATAGTCAGAAACGCGTATTTCTAACAATTTGACATAATAACCAAGAAGATTATCGAGGTTACATTTTTACGTAAAATGTGTTGAGTTTTTTGTTATGTTTAATGAGGAGTCTGGTGTATGACATGATACGTTGCATGGCATTATACGTGATGTCACATCATAATGAGGGCTTTTAGAATTATTGTGGGTCTAGTGAAAAGGAGTACAAGTCACATTTATACCAGGAACAAAAGGTTGTGACTCTATTGTATGACTTAAGCTCTTTTGCTCCTAGGTTATATGTGACTTGTAACCCTTTTCAGTAGACCCACATTTCCACCAGCTGGCAGCACGGCGATAAAAGGTCTACTTGAAGGGCACTCGGAAGGAACATGTCTAGTCACCTAGAAGTAACTTTTTGAGTTATAGCGGTTTGAAAGTTAGTCGTCGTGAACAATTACTATGGTAACCATTTCTTTAAAAGTCATAATAGTACATTGTGTATCAAGGGCGGTAAGTAAGGAATTACAAACGAGTGTTTGTTACAAGGCCGAGGCGAAGCCGATGGCTTTAATAACACGAGTTTGTAATTCCTTTACCGCCCGTGGCACACACAATGTTTTTCATCACACTTGTGAGGAAATCTGATTAAATAACATTACTTAACCTAAATAACATGGTAAAACTGACAGTGACATTCATTAGTGACATTATCCATAGACAATGCGAATCTCAAGTCACGTTCGGAAACCTTACTTGACTTAAAATGGTTGATTTTATTTTTGCAAAATACTTAAATGCACTATTTAAACATTTAATTAATGTTACAGAAATATGTGTTTACATTATTGGCAATAACAGTTCTCTTTAAATAAATATTTCAGTAATAACAGTTAAAAAAGTACGTTGCCGTTTCCTTTGAACATGACAAATAAGAGTAAAACAGAACCAGCGTTACAAATTTAAAAAGAAAACCATTACGCCCTAGGGCGTAATAGGTCATTTACGGCCCGCAAAACCTACGTGTAATGACACCATTTTCGAGCAAGTGTGATGAAAAATATATATACTATTTCGAGATATCCATCGGTAATGAACTGGTAAGTTATAGTTCACTGCGAGCTCCCCATCTTGAATTTAAAATCTCATTTTCAAAAAAGTTACTAGTCATGTTCTTTCCGTGTATCCCTCATTTGACAGTAGTTGTCAAAATCATGTGGAGTGATTGGTGGATTTTGACACTTGCGGTCAACCCTTTATCACCGTGCTACCAGTAGTCCGTTTCACGAAGCTACAAGCTACAATTTAGCTAATCTAAACGGTTTGTTCCGAATTCTACAGATTTCAATTACAGATTCCTGTCTCTACAGATTTCCAACTCTACACATTACACATTTCTACAGATTCCTAATTCTCTAGATACCCCATTCTACAGATTCCCAATTGTGCAGATTTCCAATTATACAGATTCCCAATTCTCCAGATTACCAATTCTACAGATTCCTGATACCCCATTCTACAGATTCCCAACTGTACAGATTTCCAACTCTACAGATTCCCAATTCTACACATTACCAATTCTACAGATTCCCAATTCTACACATTACCAATTCTACAGATTCCTAATTCTGCAGATACCCCATTCTACTGATTCCCAATTGTACAGATTTCCAACTCTACAGATTCCCAATTCTACACATTACCAATTCTACAGATTCCTAACTCTGTAGATACCCCATTCTACAGATTCCCAATTCTACACATTACCAATTCTACAGATTCCTAATTCTGTAGATACCCCATTCTACAGATTCCTAATTCTGTAGATACCCCATTCTACAATAGTGCGGTCATAACTGAAAATATGTATACGATTTTCAACCAACCAATGGTATAATCGTATTTACCAATGTTGCTAGGTCAGACTTGTAAATTTGCACCTTGTAGCTTCGTGAAACAGGCCACGGCTGGTGAAATGTATTTATACAGGGTGTCCCAAAAACCATGGATAATCCTTTAACGGCTGATCGGCCGTCTCCAGGCCGCCCAAAATATCTGATTTTAGGTCTTCCAGATTTTCCAGGTGTTTGTAAAAATCCAGATTTTTCTCTCTGCTCAGTTTTTAATGCCAAAGTCTCGAATGTAACAACATTGTAAGTCCGATTTTTGCTAAATATTGCGGATAGACAGGCTTTCACGTGTAATAATTATCATTTTGATATCCCATCACGCCAAGTTGAAAAATGACGTCAGACTCGAATTAAATTTTTCGTTGTTTTATTCCTGGATTCGACACTTCTCAGTGTAAAAAAAAATACTACACTATGCTGGGGATTCAAAAACTGAGCTGAGGAGAAAAATCTCGATTTTTCACAAAAATGTGAATATCTCGAAAACGAAGACATTTTTACTAAACCTAAAATCAGATATTTTGGGCCATCTTGAGACGTTATATCAGCTGATACAAGTTTATCCATGGTTTTTGGGACTACCGAAATACTTATTGAATCCACTTGGAGGTGTTCTTTTGCTGAATTTGTTTAGTTATAGTTTATTTTAATTTAATTTAGACACTTGACTTTGAACTTAGGTTCGTAGAATCAAGTAGAAATAGAAAAATGCAATCTCTGTTGCCTTTTCTGGGTAAAAGGGAAGCAGTACGGTTGTAAGAAAATTATATTATTAAAAAAATAGTCCAATTAATGTTGCCAATGTAGTGATAAGTAGAAATATTGTTATTGAGAATAGCGTCTTCTTTATTGTATACATACAGGGTTCCTAATGACAATACAAATGCCTGAATTGTTACTGTTTTAAATATATATTGGTGTTTTATAGATTGAGTTGGGGGTAAAATTTGCTGTAGTACATTATATTTCTCTCTTAAGTCAGATAGACCTTTAGGCAAAAGTGAAAATAGTATATTTGTTACAAATGTTAATATTTTCCCCGTCGTGAAGCGTGCCACCAGCACCCGAAATGACGACCACGGCCACTCTGTCAAAAGTGATACCGACGAAGAAGAGAATATTCTCCCCAGCAGTCGAAATGCGACCGATTTTATTATTCCATATTTGTATTAGGGTGATTCATATTTTGACGATTTTTTTAAGTGTCCGTCAAGATAGCGTACACCGTAAAGATATTCAGAATCTGATGCAGCCAATTAATAGTACCCAAATAGTACCGACGAAATACCTAGGTGAAAAAAATAGTACCCTTAAACTTTTCGAAATATAAGGCCTGTTCACGGTGTACGCTACCGAGCGTCAAGCTGGCGTACACCGTTTGTGTCTCTGGAACGGCTTTGCTTTTAGAAACGCTTTATATCTCAAAAAATAGTACCGAAATAGTACCTTAGGGCCCTAAAATTTCATTTCTCTAGCTATCATAGAAGCCGACATATTCCATAACTTAACGGTGTACAAAATTTCACACCGTCAAGCTGGCGTACCCGATAATTTCTTATAGAAAGAGCTCACTATATCTCGGAATTTAGAAAGTTCATATTTCAGAAAGTTTAAGGGTACTATTTTTTGACCTAGGTATTTCGTCGGTACTATTTTGGTACTATTTATTGTCTGCATCAGATTCGGAATATCTTTACGGTGTACGCTATCTTGACGGACACTTTTTTAATTTCCTGCGTCTCAACCCTTCATTTAATTTTTTTTAATAATTCGTAATTAAGACACAATTAACAATATTTTATTAAAGACCAAACTGTAAAAAAATGTAATTAGCAAAAAAAAACTCAATAATAAGTTCGCGTTGCTCTAAGAGTCTCCATTATCGTTCGATTATGTAAGGATGCTTCATTTTGTTATTTTATTTATTCCTTTTGATTTAAATTAAATGCAACTGTTACCTCCAACTCAAGACGACAACCGTTTTATAAACATAATTATGTCCTAGCAATTTATTTATTTTAATAGTTGATTTTATTTTATCCGTTCTGGTCATTAAACAGAGATCGTAAACACGTTATATTTTCATTTCGAAACGACCCGAATTGCCGAACATCTTCGCCACTGGTTGTTTAAAAATGCGCTTTAGGTAAGTGACACAAGTTTGGATTTCGTGTGGCACAGGTAGGAAAGGCCATGATACCAGTGTATTGTATATTAAATCTTTTTATTTCTATTAAATTTTATCTTCTATTCTTTTGTCGTCCAGCTGTGTCACACCTTCCCGACTTGTGTCACATTTTTTGTACTTTGACTGTGTGAAAAACTCGCTTAAATGAAATTTAATATATATAGAGAATACACTGTTTTGTGAGTAACGTTTGAAAGGACGATGACATTTTTACAAGCTTTTATTATATATATTTTATCATAAGACCAAAGCGTGTTCAGATTTTTTGACACGATTTTTGCTCTGGTGTAGATGATGTCGACTGCTTATCATAGCTGTAGTTTTGTAATTCATACGAGTATTTTTTTCAGACAGTTAAATTAATTATTATTATATTCAACGTATATAGTCCGATCATAGAGGCATATCTGATGTCCAATTTAGTGGACCAAATTGATATATTGATCACTATTTAGTTGTCAATATTCTCAACTTTCACAACCCTAATGCGACTAGCTAGTATTTAACTAGCGAGTTATTTATTCCACCTGTACCTCTAGCCTAGCACAACTGTAACGCGACTCTTTGTCGCGCGACAAATACTACCTGTCCCTTTTCATTTAAGGGGTCATCCATATATTACGTCACACGCAGGGGGGGGGGGGGGGGGGGTCTAGCCAAATGTGACAGCCTGTACTAAAAATATGGAATATGTTAGGAAAAAGTGTGACATGGAGGGATGGGGTGGGTCTAAGCATCTGAAAAATCGTGTGACGTACTTTGTGGATGACCCATCGAAATATAATGTATAGAACGATAACGTCTAACAAAAATGACGTTGAGAGTTGCCCCACAACGCCCACTTTTCAAAATAAATACGTCTTATGTATCAAGTGGTATTGATAACCAACTTAATGTTTACTATGTGTGAGCTAAAATCATTTATGACAAATATTAAGTTTGAGAAGTTTAATTTTTGTATAGGGGCTTTTTTATTTAAAGTGCGTTCTTAACTGACAGTTAGCAGGTCGTCACAGAACTGACGATTAGTGTTAAACTCCATACATTTCGACACGGACTGACAGGTTAGACGGTATTTGAACATAGCTTAAGTTTCGCCTCACCGTAGATTTTAAAATAAAAATGCCCACAGGTTGAATATCGTTTAAAAGACAAAAATCTGTGATTGGTTACAAAGCCTACTGAAGTGAGAATTTCATTTGTACTAAGAGTACTTATTCCGTGGGGTCGATTTTGAGCTTCAATTACGCTTCCATACTTTTTATATTTCGATGGGATGACCCCTACTATAGTGTGACAGTGACAGCTCAAGCTGTGTCGCGCGTCAAGCGAAGTCGCGACCAGTTGTGCTAGCTATGCTGCATTGATTGGACTAAATACCCCAACCAACACAGTATGATAACGTGATATAAACCGTTCCAGGGGACAACAAGCCCATCTGGCAGGTGGCAGAGGAGCGGGAGGAGAACAAGCACCTGCAGAAGGAGAACGCACCGTACGGGGAATATGGCGGCTGGCACAAAGCTGCCAAGGTATTCCTACATGTACATATTACTTTTATACCTTTATTAGACGTTAGTTTTGTGTACGGATGTGCGAGTTGTTGAAAGTTTCCAAATTGGGAAAGCTCTCGGAAAGTTCTGGAAACTTTCACGAGAAGTTTAAGAAAGTTTGCATTTTGAAACATTTTCGACAAAACATAGGAAACGTGCGAGTGTTTCGCAATTTTGGAAATTTTCTGTCGACACATCAGTTTTGTGTGGTGTTTTCGGAGTTGGGCGCTGGTGGCTAAAGATACCCTGAGGACTATAACCTAGGCTATCCACACGACCGATATAACAGGGTCGTTTTTACCCGACTGCGGCGAAGCCCAAAGGAGGGTTATGTGTTTGACCTGTATGTATGTAAGTATGTATGTATGTCCGTTCCTGTGTCCGCTCGTAACTACTCAACGGCACATCCGATTTTGATAAATGATACATCATTAGATTCGTCTTGATGGCGCGAGTGTCACTGGGTATAAAATTCGTTAAAATAAACAAAATGGCGGATTTTATGCAATTTCAAAGTGCACCGCGGTCGGGTTTTTTTTTAGTAAAAATGTGGTTATTACCTACATTACATCTGTCCCGTATATAATGATTTTAATTACGGTACAAATTTCTCAAAATTATATATTTTTTTAATAATAGCGTTAAGGCGACTTTGCCTATATATTTTTAAAAAAATTCGTGACAGGCGCTATTGACACCTTCGTCACACATTTTTAGTATGGTTTTTGTAGGTAAAAATAAAGAATAATCCAACATATGGCCGAGAAACCTGGTCATACATAAAAGACTGACTAGACAGATTATCAAACTGTCCACGGGCAGATTGGGCACTTTCACACCAGCGCCTATTTATCTCTATGAATGTCTAAACAGGGACCGGTATTATTTATTCGAATCGAAAATCTGGATGGTTTCTTATTTATAACGTGTCAGTAAGTGAAGTATTGAATTCTAATACCGGTTTTTTGTACAAGAATAGGTACCGGTAACCGGTCCCCGTATAGACTGGTTATAATAGCTAGCGCCTTGCGTTACATAGTTCGTATTGAAGGCATTTCTTATAAAGTCATAATGATGGATACTATGCTAAGAAATTCTGATAGTAAAAAAATCCTGTTGTTAGGATTTTTTTATGAATTACTAATTTGGAAACTTTCCAGGATTATGTTACAAAACGAAACATTCAAAAAAGTTCAACAGTTTTTTTTTATAAGTAAATTGCTTCACCTGCAGTATTTCTCAGCAAAGAAAAGTTTAAAAATTCATAACTCGAAAACTACGAAAATTTCGGCTAACATACATGGGGTATATTCTGATAGCCCACGACGTGAGGAATTTAAAAAAAAATTGACGTCAAGGGTTGCCATATTGAATGACCCTATTATCGGGAGAAAAACACAAAATGTCGGGATTTTGAGACTTTGGTCGGGAGATGCTCCGCGCGCTCGGCGCTAGCTTTTTCGCTGGCCGGACCACCTTGAGTCGAACTAAGTTTTAAAATGAAGTCGTTTGTCGGGAGATTTTCTTTTTTGTCGGGAGTCGGGAGTACATCCAAAAAATCGGGAGAATCCCGCCAAATCCCGACCATCTGGCAACCCTATTTGGACCACCCTGTGTGGTTATACCCAAAGATTCTTGACTGGAAAACTTTGGCATCAATATTGTTAGTCGAAAAGCGGCATACTAGTCAGGGTTCCTAACGGGGTTGTGCGTCAGGTGGACTCTCCGACGGTAACAACAACGCTGAAGAACCTCGGCGCGCTGTACCGGCGCCAGGGCAAGTACGAGGCCGCCGAGACGCTCGAGGACTGCGCGCTCCGCAGCAGGAAGGAGGTACGTACCCGCACCGCCCACGCTAGAGATGGGTAAACGTTACAATTATCCCGATACAATCCCTAACCCGGTGCAATATCCCTTTAAAAAAAGTCAAACAATAGGTTATTTGATGACAGTTCAAATCAGCTTATTTTTATTAGGGATGCCGATACAATACCGATACCGATATATTGTAGTAAATAATAGGCGATACCGATATCTTAGCTAAATAATGAAGTATGGACTTCAGATATTTGTATGTCCTTATTATACCTAAAACTTGGCTATATTTAACAGAGAGTCAACCTTGAAAGTGTAAAGTAAAAATAAATAAATAGTCAACTCAAAATTCAATTTTTTTTTTATTATGAACCAAAGATTTAATTAACATAGTAATTATCATTGCACAAGGTAATAGACCAACACATAAAATAAGTCAGTAATTGAAATTACTTTTTGCAGTTTTTTTTTTCATACAGCAAATTCTTTTCGCGCTCTTCAAATATCGGTTGTATATAATCGGCGATACCGATATATCGGTATCGTTACATCCCTAATTTTTATGAAGTGTCAAAACGCTCAGAAAATATGCAGCTTAGTATGAAATACTGACTCGGCAGGTCTTAATCACTGCGTCGAGATTGCGAGTACCCATCTCTAGTACTGTAGGTACGTTTACATAATCGGCGAATGCATAACCACGATTTTTTTAAGCGAATCCCCTGTTGATCCCCTGTACTCATGGCATTTTTAATAGTAAGACCGGAGAAAAATGTCTAACATGCTTCATTTATTAGTTAGGTATCGATCTCTATACATTTTGTACAGCGCGAAAAAGTCGAAACAACTTTTTATTACATTTGCCTCCCAAATGCTTTCGCCGATTTGGACGCGTCGTATTCTTCGTACAAATAGTATACACCTATACTTAATTCAACTTTTCAACTAAATCTTTATACTGGGTGAATTTTATAACGTGAATCATGATAATAAAACCTCAATCAATCCATGACTGAACAACTTTTACTATAGGGTCAGCCTTGTAAATGCAAAAAAAAACAACTCTGATACATTTTGGTCTACCGACTCATGAGTTTTTCTATGAAGCAGCAGATTTTTTTTTGCGTTACGAAGTTGACCCCATAGTAAAAGTTGTTCAAAATCATGGATAGATTGAGGTTTTATTATCATGATTCACGTTATATATTTCACCCAGTATTGCATTTTGTATTTCAGATTTAATTAAGTAAACATTTTATTTATGCTTCATTCAACAAACACGCAATATAACCTCTTATCTTTATATATTTGCGCATAATATATACTCGTATCTAGTTTGCTAGCTACAGGGCACAATTTAACATGGCGTTATGTTCGCACGCTGCCAGCAAATGGCTCGTGTACAACAAGTGAGTGATACAGATATATGTATACAGCTAAAAATAATAAGAGTGTTTATAAAATAAAAATCATTTATTTCGTGTAACTAAAGGATTTATGGCTATTGAATTTCAAGTAGACATTGTGGCTGTATGTGGTGGTGTATATTTACAGTGGCGCTATATGGGATCGCAGCTCGAGATATCGCAATTGACAACATTTCTAAATTTGTAGTTGCTTAAATCTAAATCCATTTTGGTAAATATGTTTGAAATGAACAAATTTTGCCATTTTTTCTACCGCTTATTTAAAAAAAAGTGTCCTCCACATCAAAAGTATGCACCTTCAAATTTAATGCTCTTTCCAACTAATTATAAAAATTAAATGTTCTCCATTAAACGTTCCATCACAAGCGGTATCGGTCCATTAGCGTTTCATATTTTTTGTCTAAAAACGATATTTAGAGCTAAGGAGCCGTACTTTTAACGCTAAAGTAAACAGTTTCTGTTGATATGACGTGTAAATCGTGCCCTGTAATTTAGAATTGAAGCATCTTTCAATCCTATCTATCCAGTAGAATAAAACGAATCTTAAACTGAACACCTATGTAAGGCGTTTATGCTGAATTGCTGACATCTAAAGTCGCAGGTGTTCGCATTTGGTTATTCAGTCGTCGGTTAGATCTGAGAGCGAACACAAGTGAAACATCACTGACATTGAAACATTAATAGAGGGATGGGTGTTCAGTTTAAGCTGGGTTTTACTCTAGAGCAAAACTAGATAGTTAATTTAATGTCTATTTATTGATTCTCTAGTATGTTTATTATTGCATTTAAAATTAGATATTTCCCTAGATTTATTGCTTGGACCACTGATTGTACTAGTTTGTTGTCTAATTTACGTTTGTACATAACGTGGGTTTAACGTTTGTAATAAATATATCTTACTAGGGTGACAATGTAACTAATTAAAAAGCGACGTGTCTTATTAGTTTACTGGGTAACTTGGTCCTAAAAGTTTTTAATACGATTTTGAGTTCTATTCTCGGGTCGCTCGAGATACTCATTCGTGGGATTGTATGGAATGACAGAGTCCATGGAATCTCGAAAAAAGATCATCTATAACTGTCTCGATGTTTCCCTTATTTCCCTGAAACACAGTGTGATTTTATGGATTGTGTGTCCGCTCACATAATTATGAAAGTCATAATGTAATGATTGTCATATTTGTCGTATTTTTTCCTCTGATGATCATGATTTTCTTTTACAGGATTAAAACGAAGAAAACTTAGGTTAGGAGCGATTTAAATTATTTCAATCTTGATAATTCTAACGGTTCAGAGAAAAGAATTATACTAAACGATACATTATGACGAACATCACATTATGGCCGAATAATTACGCGAACCTATCGCGGGTTACCCTCTGCAGACGTGGGGTTGTATGTGAGTGAGGTTAACAGCAGTGTTGTCGATAGGCGTTGGACATCGTGAAGCAGTCGCGCCGCGGCCGCCACGGGCGCGACGAGCCGCCGCCCGACCACCACGACGAGGTTCGCGAATAAACCCTCCAACGCAACCACTGCTTAGTCTATATACACTGCGGTAAAAAAAAAACAATCGGCTTGACGTGTTTAGATAGCTGTTGGTGGGTAAATACCCACGAAAAAGGGCAAAGTTTTGTAGATGGACTCTTAAAATTGACGTTTAGAACCTACGAAAGCAAAACGAACTGATAATAAACTGGTCGCTTGTTGGTCGGCCCACTAGAGGTACTTCAGGTATCTGTTAGCTAGTCTATATACGGCTATTTATTTTAAAGTCCTTGCAAAAAAAACTGGGGGACTCAAAAGCTGAAATTGATAATAGAATTGCGAAATATTTTCACATACATTGAAAAAGGGTGAAAATCACTGATCTGCCCTATGACAGATGGGGTTTTTATCCATCAGCACCTTTCTTTGAATGGGATTGAAGCAAGCGGATGTTGAGCGCGTTGACAAAACGCGATTTACAAATACGCAGTGTGTAAAGGCTTAAGAACATCGCCATATCACGCATTTTGATGTTGGCATGGAGTTGTGTTGTGGGAGGGGAGGGCTACACTGTCGCGTCTTGTGCTCGTTGCCGGCTGGATGTTTGTGCGGTGTTCGCTTTCATTCTGTCATGTCACTCGGCTGTCACAGTTTTGGTACAGGAGCGTTGGTTTGTGTGTGTAAAATAAGGAACATGTACTTGAGACCATTCGCACACAAACGCAAAACTTTAACTTATGAAGTTTGATTTGAATTTTGTTTAACAAAAAAATAATTGAATGGGATTATAGAAATGGAATAAAGGGATCATAATACGCATGATCGCACATTTGTACGTTTATTGTTTAATTTCGAATACGATCAAAAACCACCGTAGGGATGCACTTAAATACTAAAACTTCATGTTTCCACTACTAAAAATGTACTTAATAACAGAATCAAAGCGAACGACATAACTGTTGGATGTTTCATTGCACATCTATCGTTTTCCTCGTCTCGCTCGCACCGTGGGCTAGTTGTCGCACTGTCTGTCGCATTGTCGTCCCGTCAAATCCGTCACCACCCATCATCGCACAGGACTTTCCGATATAATCAGAAACCATGGTCACCCTACACCCCCAAGCTCACTAATACATGTGTACTTAATTTGATAAACTTATTTGTAATGCTTATATCTATTTTTTAATTTATGATTTTGTATTATATTTAAATGTTACTTTTTTCCTTTTAAAATATGACTGCGAAATTTCTTTAATTGTCGAGTTTTTTGTCGAAACTGTATATGTTGTTTATTTTCTCACAGTCACCTTCCACACACTGTTTTATTTCACACTTATTTTGTACACGCTTCCACCTTTAATTTGCGTTTTAACGTTTTTTTGTTTGGTATAGGGTTCGAACCCGGCGAGCGAGCCCCGCATGAACCTAAAGTCGAAGCTGTTTAATGCGCTAGGCATCAACACCGCGCAGCAGTAGTTAGTTAGTTAGTCTAAGTTAGTGTAAGTACGCGCTTGGACGCGGGCGACGCTTGGCGAAGTGTAAGAGACACGTTGAAAAATAACTTTAAACTCGTCGACCTGATAGTGGTCGCAGTATCCGCAGCGATCTTGCGCAGTTGATGCTACTCGATCAACCTGATTCAGGTCGCGCTGTGTTATCTTCGACCTTACCCAAACACATTGAGTGAATACCATGATCGTTTTTCCATCTTGTTACTCCTATGAGATATCCACTATACAAACGACGCTTATTAGTATCTCTGAAGAATAGTTGTTTACAATCGCGATAATTACTGATTTTGATTGGGTACTAAGGATTTAGTACAGGGGCACGAAAAACTATGATTCTCTATTAAAAAAAACTGTCGTGTCTGTCACCAGTTTGATCGAAAGTACTGTGATGATGAAGAATGGTATATTATACAAGCAAAATGTTACTTACACTAAGCTGTTAAGTTACTCGCTCATGCTCTAAATATAAGGATCGCCCGCGTCCCCCTTACACGTCTTATTTTGTGGACAATCGCCCCAGTGGATGCACCGGCCGTGTTACAAAATAAACTGTGCTAGCCCTTAAGTAGCTTACATTTATTTATGTTAGCATGCTGTAAGAATAATTTTATGAAAGAAATCGAGAAAACTTAAAAAAAAATGTAACAAGAGAGATTTTATCGAACGTGTGAACCGTCCGGAGTATTGCAAATTTATTATTTAAATTAGGGTTGTAGACGGTGCGGATTTTAACAAATTTTATAAATATGACCTCAGAGTCGCGGTCTGACAAAACTTACCCAAATCTTTTTTATTTTATAGTAAGTTTTCGTGAACCGCCTTTTACCAACATAATTAAGTTGAAATTGCATTTATTTAATTGTGGTGTGGAAATATCAATATTATATTTTATAATTTGCGTATTAACAACGATTTTATTTATCACTCGTTTCAATTTTAATTTGCTGATTTTAATCCAGTGCTCTTTAAGGAAGAACGCATGATCGTGTTATTTTGTGAAAGTTTTAATTTATTTTATTGTTTGCAATGCAGAATCAAAATGGATAGCTATTTAAATTATCAGTTTTAATGAATAATGCTTACATAATGTCATTCCAATGTTAGTGTGTATCGGTCTAAGCTTTATGTGAGAGTAAGTGATATAGTATAATATTTTTATATACATTGAAATGTTTCTATTTGTATGTGGGTGCTGCTTGTGAATGCAATTTTTTACTCTATGTACACTAGATATATTTTACAAGAGACATCGGTATTGCGCAGGTTTTTAAACATTGAAACATTTTTTAAATACCACGAATCTCTAGTTTATTGGCGCTGTCACAATAATTGAAATTATTGGTTTCTTTTTAGTGTCTCGATATCACATCGATCTTAATTTTGGTAATTTTTAAACTGTTAATAAATATTTATGTAACATTTTGTTTCGTTTTTTATTTTTTTATCTGTTAACGTAATTTAAATCGCAAGAGGTGAGTCTACAGTGTTATGCAATTTATAGCCCACGAAATAAACACCCAAATAAGAAATGTACGCAAAAATTTCATTTTAGTTGACACAAGACAATTTGTAGAAACTACCATATACACCGTGAAATTTTAGTGGTTGTTTTCCGTTAAAGGGCATGTTCAGTATCGTGTTCTGATTAGGAAAAAGAAGAAAAAAAAAGTTTTGACGTAAAAAAAATTGTCTTGTATGGAGGGTCGGCTAATTTGAACTACCTGCTCCATAGAAAATAATTTCTTTTTTTCGCGTTAAAAATTTCTTCCACTTTTTCCTAATCAAAACACGATACTGAACATGCCCTTTAACGGAAAACAACCACTAAAATTTCACGGTGTATTACCTACTCTCAAAAACCACACTTTGGCGGCTTTCGCTGGTAGTAAGTAGTAGGTAGTAGCATTGTAGGCATCTCATTCAGTCATCCACTCACTAGATTAGTACTACAAACTTCATCACACACACATCAGATTTCCATTGTAGTATTAGATCTTTCTTTACATGTAATTGACGTATCGTGTAGTTTGAATCTCATTGGTGTTTTTCTGTGATTGGATTATTCTTTTACTTCAAAGTATTTTCAAAATCTATTACCCATTATCTAGATAAACAACTTTAAAATTTTCACAGTGATTATTAGAGACCGGATTTGAAGTAGCGATCTCATTATTAATATGGATGTGACTGGTATAATTTATTATTTTTTCTACACACAAAAATATTGTAACTTATCGGAACAAAAAAGTATAAACGTTTTTGGAAGCTTTTGTAAATATTGGGCAAAAATTATGGTGATAATAAATAAAAACATCGTTTTTTAATTTAATTTCTTTAAGTTCTTTAATATTTCTTCTGCACCATGCACAGTAAAAATTAAGACCTTATAGATGACATGTATTTAACAAATTGCACTAGTCATATCCATATTAATTTTGAGATCGCTACTTCAGATCTGGTCTCTAGTGATTATCGTCATTATTTATCAAAAGTAAAGAACAACCTCTTTTCTATATTCCCTCTATTTTGTAAAAGTGACCATAGACAACATTTAAAAAAGCACAAGGCAAAGATCCTATTTCAAACAGCCGCCTAAATTCGACTTGATCAGACCTTAAAATCTAAATACGAATTTTTAGTTGAAACAAAATGGAGTGTAAATTGCATAACACCGGCGCGGCAGGAGCGGGCAGTGAGCCGCAGCGCGAGTTTCTCGAAACTTCGCGACACCTTGCGTCGCTCGTCCGCGCGGCTCCTCAGCCGCCTCGCCGGCCGCCACTCGGCCTGCCTGCCGCCGGACGTAGACTACACTGATCCTGAAAGGTAAACCTGGGGTTCAACTGAAGGGATGTTTACAAAAACAACAAAACTGTCATTTTTTGCAAATGCAACTTTTTGGTCTCATTCTGCTAGGCTTCGAAGGCGCTACAATTGCCGAAAAAGATATTGTCCGATGATGATCCCGATTATCCAAAATTCACTTCTTGTATCTTTAAAATAAGGATGGTGGAGATAACGATAATGGAATGTAGAATTTATATAAACTAGAGAATTAAATTACCATTACAATAAACTACATTTTCCAATCAAACCTGAATCAATCAAAATGTAATTATTAATTAATATAGTTTTTTTTTTACAAAAACAACAAGTAAAAATTTTTTTACAAAGACGGCACAAGTAACAAAGAAATTTTAATGACAAAAAAAAATTAAGTCTGCTAAAATAATTAATGATGTAGTCTTTAACTTGTGGCCATTTTTCTACATTATCTAATATGAAGCTCTAATAAGTAATACTTCAAGATTGATTTAGTTTTATTGATCTCCTGTAAAATCACATCCCGTGCAGTTATGTTGTTTTTAACATGCCTTCAACTAGTCTTCGTTCAAAGTTCGTATCCGGCAGTCTCGCGCTCTCTCCCAGTGGCAGATTAACCACAGAGTAAGTAGATGTAGCAAATTCTGCAGGCCCCCACGCATGGGCCCCGCAAAAGGACTAACCCCGTTACGTCTGTAAAAAATGCTACAGGCTCCACGCTGGCTTAATCCGGCATTGCTCTCCTTATGGAACGTTTGAGTGATGCCTTGATCACACGTACCGAGCAAACGGGCGAGACAGTGCCCTCGGCCGAGTACTCGGTTCGTGTGAACGTTTTGCTCGGCCCAGTACGGGAAGAAACGTACTGGGCCGAGCACTGTCTCGCCCGTTTGCTCGGTACGTGTGATCAAGGCATGAGCGAGCAAGACGGCAGAATACGAAGTTCGAGCGAAGCGTTTCGGAGTACTAGGCCCTGCACTACCAAGTTGGATAATGGGTCATTCTCAAAAAATGATGTCCGTAGTTAGGGCTTTATAAAACAACCTCTTAATCTTGTTCCTTTTTGTAACGAGACTTACCATACAATTTATATGGTTAACTTTCGTTACACAAAGGAACAAGATTAAGAGGTTGGTTTATAAACCCCTAACTACGGACATCATTTTTTGAAAATGACCCTAATAAGCTTTCTTCGCTTACCGATACCGGCACCGATAAATTCTCGCCGACACTCCCTATCCCTTTCACTCCTACGGCGATGGAGACAAAGGGATATAGTGTCTATATCGATGAAAGAGCCAATGATGCTATCTTTCGCTCAATTGTGACGAGAAATTACCAACTGCAATAATTTCGTTTTTCCAAGTACTTCTGATGTTACCCACAATAAGTGAGTGGATACACTGAATATGTATGAATCTGAGAAACAATGGGCGATGTCTCGCTATTTTAAAATGCCGAGTTTATTGCATTATGTAAGATTTCAAATAAAAAGCAGGCACAATTAGCGTACATATTTTGATTGCACACTCATTGCGTGTACCTACCTAACGTGTTCCTGTTCCGTGAGCCCATTGGTTGACCATAGGTAGGTACTCCCATCAATGGGTTTCGTATATGATTATGAAAACATTGTGAACCATGCAATTAACGCCCTGGTACCTACAGTAGAATTTATAATTTATACCTACAACATTTATTGTCAAGTTTACTTATAAGTAGTCTAGCATTTTCAAAGTTATAGAACAGATAATATACTGTAATCAAACTACCTTCAGCATGGCTTGCACTTGTAATATTCCTCAACATGTTATTTATAACACAAACACAAAGTTTCAGTAAGTTTTACTTTTCATTATTGTCTTATTTGTCTTATGCATTCTACACTCCTTGAAATTTTACCACCAATATATCGTACGATCGGTCTCAAACCGCATGATTGCAAGATATGTTAGCAAATTGCGGTTGCTTTCCCCATTCCATACAACCGCGAATCCAACTGTCCCGACCGATTTTAACAACATATTGTCCGTGAATTTACAAGGTGTGCTTAGATTCATTAGTTTTAAATGAGGTTCGTTTCCACAGCATGAAGCGCGCAAGCTCCCTATCCGCGCTCAGTAACTCGTCTCCCGAGTCCTCAACGCACGGCAACCAGCGGTAGCAAGCGAGCAAAATACGAACTATCGTTAGGTACACCACACTCACGTTCGTGAGGATCTTGGCACTACAGTCGTGACCTTAGTCTCGATGGTAAAAATTGAACTGTCAAAATTTGGCGGGAATTTGCTTTTTGAAAAGTCGAAAGAAAAGAACTCTGTCTACAGTCTACACCCAAAAACAAGATAAGTACCTAAACCTACAGAACTTTTTTATTGGAGAAAAAAAAATAGATACTGTCATAATTTCTTTGTACCATCTAAAAATTCTTATAGTTACAGTGAACTTGGTTAAAAAGCAAATCTCAGCCTATAAGTAGGTATAGTCTATAGTTAGTACTTGTATAATGGAATAATCACGCTTGTTACAATAAATTGCGCTTTTGAGAACGATTTTAAACCGCAACTAACTACCTATATTGACTGATTTTTTTTCAATCAAAAGAATTTCGAAACAGCGGGCAGTAAGATAAAATTAAATAAAAACAATAGGACACATTTTGTTTGCAACGAGGTTACTTATAGTTATTATAAAACTCTGACTAGGTACCTTACCTAGGTAACATTGAAATAAACCAATTATGTACATGTCATATCAGGTATGTAGGTAGTATTCAATGAACCATGCCTACGTATGGTTCATTGAATTCTATTTGCAGTACGTTAAGGTTTAAAATCGTTTAACAAATTTGAAGCGTATGTTTAGCTTTAATACAACGCAATACAATTCGAGTGAAGTGCAAACATGAGATATATAAGTAGGTAGAGACTAATAAATGTGGTCATTCAAATCAAAAGGCACCGTACGATAGCGGTTTAAATACGTTCTGAATGGGCGATTCTCCGAGCGTTATGACCGAAATTCGAATTCGAAAATCATTGTTGTCCGACGATTATTTACTTCAACGGGAGCACAAATTGTGACAATTTTGATTTAACTGATTTTGACTAGACACTCGAGACTGTCTTTCGGTTTCATGAATAAAGTTAACTCTAGTAGGAGACAACAATGACGAAAATAAAACGCTGTAAAAACACTGAATCTAATCTACTCTTACGTTGGATGCCGCGTGTTGGTAGATCGGTTTGGTAGGTATACCAACCGAAGTGACGTGCTTTTGATTTGGACGACTATAAATAACCTTTTATTGCTATACAAGCATAAATAATTAAATATAGTAACTACCAGCTGTCAATGGGTGTCTGGAGCAAAAAATCTCTAGCTCGCTTAGAACAAACGCCCAGACATGTAATTCGTGGCATTATGCTAGAAGTACATAAGTAACCATTCTTATTCACCGCTGAACCTGTAACAAGTACTCTAAATCAGAGATCAAATTATGCTACTTCGCTTCAAAGGAACCGATGAAAAGGACCTTTGATTATAAAGACTGGGTACTTGTTTAGGAGTCGAAATACATTGGTTCACTTTAGACCTCAAACGAATTCGGTGGTTCTAGTAAAAGGGGGTAAAAACTATACAAAAGCTTACAATTCTATTGTAAGACTTGAGCTCATTTGCACTTAGGTTATATGTGACTTCGTATCCCTTTGTACTAGACCCATAGAATTCGAGGGAATATTAGGGCTGCATACGTCATCGACTATTTTTTTATTCACTCGAGCCAAGCTACGAGTAGTCTAGTCATCCTAGTTCACCCATTTTGTTCTTCACGCGTTGTGTTGTTCCATTCCGTAGAGTTAGATGAAGCTTAGCAATAGTGTAGCAACGATACTTCGGCGGAACTAATCCTTCAAAAAGTTTAGGATATGCCCAAATGTTTTATGTTATAGCCAAAATTATCTGAAATCGTAAACTATCTTAAATTTTTAAAGATTGTCATCCTCTGTGGTAAAGCCAAAAATATCAGAAATCGGAAATTATCTTAATTTTTGAGAAAATGAATTTTATTCACTATTAATAATTAAGGTTTTACTTTATAAGAATCATTTTATAGTTTTTATAATAAATCACCACTTATTTAAGTATTATTTAACGCTTGTAAAATTATGATACCTATTCTGCAATATCGCTTTAAGTGTAAATTGAAAAACAACACAAGAAATGAAATTTTTTAAAAGACGTTCAAACTATAGTCTCAGTGTACTTATAATTAAATTTTAAACTAATCCGAATTAAGTCTATAACAGTACCTACCTATTTGTTCTTGTGTGGTTAAACTGCTTTTGTGACATCAACATTTTCAATGGATCTCAATTTGGTTACTATGAAATTTTATTTTAAATAAACTGTTGTATGGAAAAGGTTTTTTTTATTCAGCCCTGAAATCCTCACCTATACTTAATCCATTAATAGGAACAAAATATGCAGACTACTACATCGAAGCAGTAGCGAATCTCGATCAAGCCCTTCTGACACAAACCCCCTAATTGGATGTAGTTACGCGAGTAGGATCCAACCCACGAAACGAAACAATCGAAAGACGAGTTAAGTACTCGTACGCCAGATTGTTCTATAAAGCCCATACTTTCGACCAGCGTCTATGATCCTGCTGAAATATATCTGCATGATATTAAAAACAGCATAGGCTACCAAGTAACGTTGTCCGACGCCCCGTATTTCAGGCATAATTGTAAACATCCCGCCGGGACATACTGTCCCGTATTTCAAGATTATTTCTAGTATCCCTAGTTCCAACTGCTGCCTCTCTACTAAGAGAGGATTTTTTCCCAGATGGCATTAAAATTGACTAATGTGCGCAAGAAGTGTACTCCGGATTTGATAGAGAGCGAATTAATGACCGTTTTCAACTATGATTATAGTAGCTGCATTGAATTTTATAAATTTGTAAAATCAAACAAAGATTATGCAACTAGCACGAACTTTTTAAAAACTTAAGTACCTATTAACTAGCAAGAAAAACAACGTTAAATACATGTTTTTCATTTGCCCCGGAAAAAATTTAATATCCCGTTTTTTTTGCCAAAATGACCGTTTGTCGCTTACAGCATCAATAGTACATTACACAACTAGGGTAGTAATACAAAGAAAGCCCGAGATCGCAGGTGTTTGCGGCCCGAGCTGCAAGCGAGGGATGTAAATATGCGATCGAGGGCTTTCTTTATTACCTCCCGTGTTGTGTACATAATTTTATGTCTACACTTGGCCAGAAAGCGGCTTTTTCCGTACGCGCAGCGTGCGGAAAAAGCCACTTTATGGCTAGGTGTGGCATAAAAATAATCTTGCAACCCTACTACCAAGCAACATATTATGTATGGCGGGTTTGCATTGTCCTAACTTCAACGTTAAATTACTCAAGTGCAACTCACGGGTGGATTGGATCCTTTTTGAGTAATCGTCCTATTTCTCTTTGCGTAAGTAGAAGTACTTAGAGTATTATTTTACATCCTTGAGAATTTATTGACTCCCCATCAAATTTCCACACCCCTTTTCACAGTTTTCACCCTCTTGAATTCTTGGGATATAAACTACCCAAAGTAAAGTACCCAATGTTCTTCCCAGGGCTTCAAACTATCTCCATGTCAAATTTCACATAAGTAAATTAGTTTAGCGGTTTTAGTGTGAAACTGACAGAGTTACTTTCTCATTTCTAAAATTAAGTTTGGATGTAGGTAGGTACTCGTAGTTTTATTCCTACGAAGCTAGAGTTCCCGGGTTCAATATTGACTAATTTATTCAGTGATTATGCTATTAATCCTAATAATGTATACTAACGGGAATTAATGCAAGCAAAATGCTATTTAAGTATTCTTGACTTGTATAGCTGTCTCTGATTAATTGACGAGTGAGCGAAGCGAGCGAAAGTTTCCGTTTCAACTTGGGGATAAATGCTTTCGTATGCACCTACATATGTCTGTCTGTTATTCTCTAGTGGTCGCATTTCTCTACCTATTCTCCTGAAATTTTGTGAACAGGTTCGAAAATTATGCAGATTTTTTTGACGATTTAGTTTAAGGAAATTTCTCAAAATGAAGTGCCATGGGGGTTGACAGACTCCCGAGGTCACAGAGTCACTAGTATCAGTATACTACCAGTAGTAGTACCCAGGGCCAGATTTGGAGGTGCGGAGGCCCTGGGGCAACGAAGGAGCGGAGGCCCCTAATGGACTAGTGGAGGCCCCGACTTATTAGGGACGTGTTGTGGAGGCCCGGGGCAGTAGCCCCGCCTGCCCTCCCCCAAATACGGCCCTGGTAGTACCGGTGTACTACTTACTGGTAGGTATGGATTAGATGCATGCAAGTCATGCCGAGCGAACAATTGGAACATGAAATGTCCCGAAAGGCGAATAATGGAGTGTGTGATGAACAGCGGCGCGTTTATGGCGTCTGCGCAGCTCATCAGTGTGCGCAGGTTTGGGACGCAGGGTTGTCACGCGCTGGTCCATTTTTAAAAGATTTTTACTAACTGCTTTAACTGTTAGAAGTACGGTTAAAGTAAATCTTGCAAGCTGAAATAGGACCAGTTCCTGATGTTCCAGGGCTCAAATTCGGTAAACATGCGTATCTTCAGTGATAATGCAATCATATGGTATGGAGCTGATCTGATGATGGAGTCGGAAGGTGGCTATTTTTGTACGACCCTTCAGTCTATTACAGACGATCTAAGGTCCTTCAATATGCGAAACATCGTTTTTGATGGCCAAGTATTTTTTGACCGTAAGTTGCAGTACCCACCTTTACCTACAGGATGTCGCGTTATTTGGTTGAAACTAGAAGCGGATTCAGCAGTTTGGAGGGGTTTAAACTCGCTGAGGCTAAGTTATCACTAACTGAAATGCACACAATTTTTTATGCTTTAGCCTTAACCTTCCCTCCCCCGATCTGCTACCGATTGAAGTCCTAAAAATTCTGAAAGATGCGATTTTGAATTTTTATACATACATAGGTACCTACACCACCACTCACTACGTACCAACTATACCGATACAGATATAAAGTCTAAAAGTTGTGTATTTATGTTTTGGCACTGGCAACCCTGCGTTAATTTTATAGAGCTGAGATTATTTCTGAGTTACATCAAACATTATGAGGTCAGTGCTGATTTCGGCGCTCAATGAAAATAAAACTAAAGAATGATATTAAATTATTCGTTATGGATGTAACGACATAGCTGGCAAGCGCGATGAATGACACATTTCGGCCCGATGCATCATGCAAAATACAAAGACGACCATATTATAAGTAAATACCTACGAATGGTTAACTATAGTTCGATTCTTCTTAAGGTTCTTAGGTCTTAAGTAGATATAATAACAAATTTTTAGTCTCAAGATGCAACTTTTGAAATAGGCAGAGCATTCAGGTTGAGCATTTTTATTTTTCCATGTACCAAATTAAGAAATTAGCGTGGGGTTGCATTTTGTCCCTTTGGTTATACATACTCTTTCGATGCTTAAAATAAAAATAAAAAATACGCAATAAACGGTACAAATCTAATATAATTATAATATATTATATAATTTGGTCAATATTCATAGACTTACCTATACTGTTTGTTACGTTTTTTTTATATTTAGTATTGAAAAAGTGTATCCAAATTGACAAAATTTTACTCCACGCTAACAATTTCTTAATTGAGTACTAGGACATATTGAAATGCCCATATTGCTCGTAAAATTGCGGTACAGCAGGAATTTTTCTTAAAAAAATCAGAATTTTTGTCCCGTACTTATTTCAAAATTTGCATAATGTAACCCAATATGAGTGGTAGGTACTTAGGACCTATCTTGGTGGGGTTTGGGGGACGACTATGTTCAGTAGTGACCATCTGATATTAACGAGGAAATAGTCGGTTTCGGCACAAAAAGATCGTATTGAAAGAGAAAGTTCCAAAAGCTATGAAGAAGCGCACCTAAACCTCGCACACGTAACCTCTCCAAAGTGGCTGAATTTCTGTCCAATTCTATCGTACTAACGCCACGAATGCAGAATAGGTAAACACAAATACGAATCATCTGAATAGGTACGCAACTTTAAATAGCTGAATAATCAGATGAAGCGTGCTGCATCTGCCCCTATTCTGGAACCACCATATTGATTTCCTACACCATGTTGTCAGCTATTTTATTTGTTTCATACATAAAGGTTTTCTTTCCTTCCTTGTCCCCTCCCCGGTTGCCTTCATGTCAATGTTTCCATTACTCTACATAAGTTCTCATAATTCTAAGAAATATTTTATTGTGTACTAGCGACCCGCCTCGGCTTCGCACGAGTGCAATTCTGATACTAAATGCATGTATTATACATATGTATAAACCTTCCTCTTGAATCACTCTATCTATTAAAAAATCAAAATCCGTTGCGTAGTTTTAAAGATCTATAAGCATACATAGGGACAGACAGACATCGGAAAGCGACTTTGTTTTATACTATGTAGAGTTCAACGATACGAAGTTGTTGTTACAAATGTAAAGTAAAAACACGCGGTACCATAACTTTCTCACCCAATGACAAACCTATCATCGCGAGGCATAAAAAGCGAAGACGAGAACTAAAATGGCGTGCGCGCAGCTGCCACAACACGCGCACGCGCTGACGCCATTATTCATGAAACATAGTTTTTATTTTACCTCTCAAGCTTTTATTAATTTGCGACTGTCTTTACACTTTCGCAAGTGCCTTAGTCTATAAGGTCATAGAGATTGCAGGAAACTAGAGCATCTTTCTTGTGGACATTGTCACGAGTTGGACATATATCACAATTTTTTTAACCTTATGTAGACCCCTTATGTGTGTGTGTCCGAGTCCTCGACACTGTCCCAGTAGCCGCCATTTTGAATATTAAGTCATTAGCAATAGTGTAGGGGACCGCAGGTTGTCGACTATTGGGGATTTGCGTGTCAAGCAGTAGGACCTTAGGTATAGTTAGTAGGTATACTTAGTAGAGGAATTGTATTGCCTAAAAGGGTCCAGCAAGAAAGTTAGGTTTTAAAAGCTATATCATCATCATCATCATCATCAGTCTGCGGCAGTCCACTATAATTACTCATCCAGTTGCTTCCAGCCGCCCTGCGCAGATCGTCGCTCCATCTAGCCGGGAGCCGTCCCACACTGCGTTTACCTATACCTACGCGTTCTCTACTGCAGTTTTGCGACAGATGTGGCTAAAGCCCACTGCCACTTCAGTTTGCTATTAGCCTATTATGTATTGCTTATTATTAAAGGCCATTTATTTCTTTATAATCGGTATGCCCATTAGAGCGGTCAGTGCGGAAATTCTAAAACTGCAACCTTAGGAACTGGCCCCGTTCCGGTCAGATGATTTTATGCCTTTCCAGGGTCGACGCCCTCTTAAGTGAATAAGAACTTAAGAGTAGAGAAATACGCTTCTTTTTTTATTCGGTCAGTATAAACAAAAGTCTTCCTTTTTGGAAAAGAATGTGTACTTTTTTGGATGGAACCCTCACACACTTTTTATATAGGCAGACCACGCAATCCTCCCATGGTCATCACAACAACAACAAGTAGAAAAAAGTCCACAAAAATCTACCCTCTGAACAAACTGAAACAAGTAATTACATGATTTAGATGTGAACGTCACCGGGCTAGTTAGCGGAGCCCTAGGGACCGCCGGGCCCGGGGGCGCCTGTTCCCACGGTCGGACCAGTGACGGCTTTATTGCAGTGCTTATTAGGAAGTGGATGGCTTGAGATAACAGTCTGGCCACCCTAATGACGGAATATTAATGAGAAACTTGACTATTTATGGTCGGTAAATATGGGTTTGTCCCAAAATACACATGACTCCATTCAAAATTTAAGTGGGTATTCTCAAACCTCTCTAAATTTCTTTAAATAAAGGCTTAATTAAAGTAAAGAGTACCTAACTTTATTAGGGCACACTAGTATACATACGAAAACGAGGAATGTGTAAATGCTGGAGATTCACGCAAAAAACAGGACTTTTAAGGGTAAGTCTCAAACAGGGCTCTACAATCTAGGCTCAGCCTGTAGGTATCTTGGGAAACCAGTACGAGATGTGTTCCCCTTGTTTTGGCATTTTATTTGTCCGAATGTTCTATTTTCCGAATACTCTAAATCATAAATCATTTATTTGCATAAAACATGGTAGGTAACTAAAGAATATATTCAGAATAATTATACGCAAAATTGTAATTCTACAGATACCATCCATATTAGAATTTTTATTTATCTGTTTTACCTTCTGTTTTGTAAGTTTATTAATGAACAATTTAAAAGTACATAAGCATCAATAATAACCTAATACAAAATAAAACCCTTAAAGAACATTAACATAGCAGCATAGTTGAAATTAAATTGTACTAAAAACTAAAACTAAATTAAAATTAAATAAGCTAAAACTAAAATAGATCTATAAATGGCCCTGCGGCATGGTGCCGAAAATGCTGCCAGCATTTCCTCTGTTTTGTTGAAGTCGAAACTTCGACATTACCTGGAACTTTTTGTCGTTTTCCTTGAGTTTCGAATTATCGAGGTTCCAGTGTATTAATTCTATAACAAGAAACCGAGAGAAACGTCACGATGAGAACTTAGTACGAGTATACACTCTAAAAAAAATTGGTTGCTCCTAACAAGATTTTGATAGTTATAATCAAGCATCTTGATTCCATACGAGCCTAACAAGACGTTAGATACACCAACTAAGATGATATTGATTGTTTATCATAGTTCAATTAACCATGTTCTGATTTGATTCAATAAACATTGATGTATAAGGTAACTAATTAAACATGATCGAATCATACAAAGAGGAAAATAATGATAGAAACAAGGAATATATTTGTTAAAATTATTAAGATTCTAGATTGTTGTTTTAATCACTAATGAACTTGCTGTTTTAATTAATCAGCTTTCGTTGGTATGTTTCATTCATATCTTGCTTGATTTATTTAAGTTAACGACAACAAAGAGAAAATCTCTCTTAGTTGGCTCAGATTTTTTAGAGTGTAGGGAACGTGCAGGAACTACTAACCTAGGTGGTAGCACTAAATCGACAAAAGAGACACTATGCGGGCAGTAAAGGAAACTTATCAGGCCTGAATAAATGTCATACTGGTTATAAATGTCAATGTCAAGTATAGTAAGCCGTGGCAACACTAACGTTAATCGTCCATCGCGATAATAACGGCGTTTCCCGTAGATGTGAACCCAGCACGTTCCCTATTTGGAGCGCAGGCCCTGAACACATGACATATTGGAATGAACACAGCTGTCAATCAATTCCAAGGATGCAGTGTGTCGACTGTCGATGCAAGATATCGGAGGTTCAGTCGCGCCGCCTGGTTACGCGCCTCGTTTGCGGTCACGACTCACTACCTCAGATCTGCATCCGAGTGGCTTGCGTCAGCTTAGTGGGACATGATTAAAAGTCTCTGCCCACTAAACCGTATCATACCAAGACCGTACTATGAACGTCTCAGGCAAAATTACAATACCTATTTTGAGCGAACTAGGGTAGGGCGCCGTGACTAAAATACTAAACTTGTAAGTGCGCCACGGGCTGAAAAAGATTGGGAACCCCTGTATTAGTGGCTTTGTGAACTGTACTTGCGTGTTTGTCAACCCCCACGGTTTCGCCATTTTGAAAAAACTCCTAAAACTGAATCGACAAAAACAATCTGATATAAGATATCGAATTTGCTCACAAAACTTCACGAGAAACTGTTGAGAAATGCGGCCTGTAGAGGAGAACATGACAGACATGCGAGAGCATTTTTGCGCAAGCTGCGACGGAGACGCTTTGTGCGAGTGCCATCTATACTGGAGCATTCTTAAAACTTTGCTTGTAGTGCGTTCGTACAAGGCGCGCACACATTCAAGCGCGCGATGTCCGTTTGTAGGAAGAAAAACGACTGCTAAACTGTGGTCCTGTGGACCTTATTTCATTGGTATAAGGTGCAAAGATGTGGTGGAATGTGACCGTGGACTGTATACCCGAGTCGTTCCGTGAGGATTTGCCATTATTAGGAACTCGCCACAGACTCAATTGCAAAGTACAATACAATGTCAAAGTATGAAGACACTACAGACAAGTATACGATACGTATTCGAGGTCGAGGCGCAGACAGTACGATCCGTATTGGGGCATTTTTACGCATTCATACCTAAAACTTTGCTTGTAGTGCGTTCGTTCACGGCGCGCACACATACAAGCCGCGCGATGTACCTTTTGTGAAAAGAAAAATTACTGCTGTTATACTGTGACTGTGACAATGTGGCCAACCCATAAAAGAGCTACAACTACATAAAATCTATCGTATGTAAAGCGGTATCCTAAAAAACTTTCCGTAGTGACTTGCCCCGCCCCTCTGGTCCCGCCCACTGGCCTCTTCGCCCGCGCCGCGTTCAGTCGCTGAAGAATCGCACGCGCCTTCAGGACCTCAACTTGTGTGTCTAGTTGAGTTTTTTCAGTGTATTCGGAAACACGTCCAATTTACCGTAATGTAATTGGAAAAGTCTTTCATTGGAGATAATTCTATAGAAATTAGTTCAATTAGGTAGAACAATTGCGAGAAGTTAGTTTTTAAATTATAACAAAAGTTATGCGCGTGATACGATTCAAATAAAACGTTTTTATTCGCAACTTTTGCGGAAAAATAAGTATGTTCTAAAAATACAAGGCCGGAAATCTAAATACCCGAATCATCTAAGGATCGTAGATCAATCTTAGATGTTAATGTAAACACTGGATACGCCATGGAATACATCAGGTCGAATTTCCTGATGGAGGAAGAGGTGGAGAAGTATTACCAGCAGAGCTACGAGCAGCCACACCTTGACGCCACCTATCCGGAGTCCTGGAACCAGCAGGTAAGATATACATACAGCGTTCGGAGTGCCTCACTCCGCGATGTCACCGCGTGGCCTTGAAGCCCCCTGCAAAGGCCCCCCTTAGCCAGCGACCAGAAAGAGCACGCGATAGTACGCGTTATGTGATAGAGGCAGTCGGGTCCGTTGCGTTCCGTCCGGTGGTCGGACCCGATAGACAGTTTTGTTCGAGAGAGACTTCTGTACGTAGTGCTAGCTATTACTTATTCTGTAACAGGGCTATTCTTCAAAAATATGTCTGCGACTCATTCATCTGTCTCCATACATTTAGTATGACAAAGGGCCAGATGAATGAGGTGACCGCAGACATATTTCTGGAGAAATGCCCAACAGCGTGTACCCGCAGTAACCCTATACCAGAGTTTCTTAAACTTTTTTTGGTCATGTACCCCCTACATTATTTCGAATACCTTACGGACCCCTTCCGAATATAATCAGAGAAACAGAAAATCAAGGGCACATGAAAGTTTGTGTTGAAGGCATAGCCACGGACCCCCGGCTCTCGTATCATGGACCCCTAAGGGGTCCATGGACCACAGTTTAAGAAACCCTGCCCTATACTGAATGCTTTCCCTCGACTATTTATTCATGCAATTCAGTTAGGACAATTACATACAAGACAAGGACACTTCCCACTGTGGTCGAGTGCCCGCGCACGCCACTGTTTTACACCCGTGGTGCTAGGTTTTGCCGAGGCATACCTACCGCCAAAAGTCGTGTTATTACAATAAGTATCATTGCTTAAATAGACAATTCATTGTGTCATGTCGGCTTGTGTAAGTCTAGTTTCGATTAAAAGTAGGCTTATGATGCTTCGCTTTGGCGCGCGATAAATAAATGATAAAGCATCCGTCACTCTCACACACTATTTATCCGAACGTGACGGACGCTTTATCATTTATTTATCGCGCGACAAAAGGGTAGCATCATAAGCCTACAGGTCACATTATGTGCCTTACGTTTTTTTTTCATTATTCTGTAGTCGAGTCTAAGACACTAAGAGGTGCACGAAAGTGCTACCCAACCCAACAATATGCAAAAGGGGTCGTGTCGACTACTCTTGTCGCATCGACTCTCCTCTAGTGTGATCACTAACGATTTGACTGTAAGGTTGTTAATTTCAGGAGTACCCTTACGTACCTGTGTTGTACGAGAGAAGCGAGCCGTGGGAATGGGGAGAGTGGGCAGAGCCGGTGCTGGTCAAAGAGGAGGCCGGGGAGGCCGCGCTTGTCGGGGCGGGAGAAAACGGTAAGACCACAGTCATGATTTTCTAATTGACCGAGTGACCGAAGCGAACGAAGGCGATCTGAGGCTTTCTGTATTATCTCCCGTGGTTAGTACAAAATTTTACGTCTCCCCAGGCCAGGAAGTGGAAGTTTCCGGTAATTGCCACTCTATGGCCATGTGTGACGTAAATGTAATTGTCTCGATAGTACAAGCCATGTTATGTTTGGAATGTCACCACGGGCCACCTACATCGAGCTATGGTGCATAGTTTAGTCTAGATCCGCGCAGTTGTATCCATCCATAATCCGCACCTGCAGGACGGCCGTAAACCGTGGCGTAAACACAACAGGCGCCGGCGCATGCACTGTTTATCTTTACGGGGAGGTAACATTACCTACATCGATCGACGAAGAATAAGCAGTGTTAACGACAGACATGTGACTGCAGGTTTATTTCGAAGAGAAAATACTAGGTATAAGTAAACTTCACTGTGGTTCTTCATTATATGTTTCAATAGCGTAAGTAATAGTAGATATATTACACAAGATGCAGATGCAGATATCGCAGATGTTTGCGGCCCGAGCTGCACGCGGGGGACGTAAATATGCGATCGAGGGCTTTCTTTATTACCTCCCGTGTTGTGTACATCATTTTATGTCTACACTTGGGCAGAAAGCGGCTTTTTCCGTTCGCGCAGCGTGCGGAAAAAGCCACTTTATGGCCAGGTGTGGCATAAACTATAGTAGAATACGATTGTTGTCTTGCCAGACATAGGTGAGAACCAATCTACACACACGGACAACGAATTCGGGTAATTTTCTATGAACAATAATATATTAGGAGACAATATTAGGAGACAATCTTACACAAATCGAACTAGCCCCATAGTAAGCTCAATAAGGCTTGTGTTATGGATACTAGACGACGATATATATTTAATAGATACAAATACTTAAATACATAGAAAACATCCATGACTCAGGAACAAATATTCATGCTCATTACACAAATAAATGCCCTTACCGGGATTCGAACCCAGGACCTCTTGCTTCGTAGGCAGGGTCACTACCAACTAAGCTAAAGCGGTCGTCAAATAATATAGAAAATGACTCGAATTCATTGTCCGTGAGTGTGTAGCATTTTGAGATGTCTGTTTGTTGGGCCTCCATCCTGGACAAACTTTTATTAACTAACAAGACAAGTTATAAGTTATTCCAAGGTATACTACTAGCAATATTGTAGCGAGGGGCACAGAGGGGCGGGGAGGCCGTTTACGTGTTTCTAGTGGTTGTAGTTTTGTAGATCTATGGTGATTACCATTGCCCGGTTCTCCCCTATACATTGGTGACTCACAACTTTGGAGAAGCGTTTCAATGTGTAACGAAAACAAATGAATGAACGTCCAAAGTTCGTATCTTGCCACCACGCTTACTCAAAGATTGTTTTTGGGGTATTCTTCTGAAATATGTCTGCGGTCACCTCATTCATCTGGCCCTTTTTCATACTAAATGTATGGAGACAGATGAATGAGTCGCAGACATATATCTAAAGAAGAGCCCTTTACAAGAGTGAGGGGATCGAGAGAGATAGCACGTTACAAACTTCGATGTCACTTCTTGTGACGGCCGATTAAAGTCGGTCGTCTTAGTGGTAGTGGTGTCGTAAAAACTACTTTTTTTAGTACCTAGTTCTATTTGACAAAGAATCTCTGACTACACTAACACTAACTAACAGTTTGTGCGTAACATTTAACTAAATGTTAAATATTACTATGATACTATAAGTGAGATCCTGTAATTGGTTCTTTATTACCAGTTAAGTCATTATTAATATAGTTTAAGCTGTTGGTTCTCCATGTAAATAAAATAAATAAATAAATAGAGTGGTAGTAACTCTAAACTTACTACCACTAAGAATAATAGCTAAAGTTATTAACAGCTTTATTTACAGTCGATTATACAGAAATCGGAACAATCTGGCAATGTCGCCTGTCAAGTTTTGAAAACTAAAGTTCTTAGCATTATCTGGGGAAGACTATATTGAAATTAAGGTGTGATTTTATTTGTATAAGGTAAACAATAACATTTAAATAAAACAATAACAATACGAACTAAAACTATAAATTAAATACAAACTAAAGATAATAAATTTGCTCTAAATCGCTGCCAGTGGGGAGTGTGCCCAGAAGGCTGGCCGCATTGCCACGCTGGATGGCAATGCTAATTCGCTGAGCGAAATACTGGCCAGCCCTCTGGTCACTGGTGGCCTCCACTAGACGCGCCGACAGATCCTTAAAAATTTATGGTCAATATGTTTTTGCAATTTAGGCCGTATCGCTTGGTAGTTGACTGTACTTTGGAATACTTTGTATCACAGAAATATATCGAGATAACAAAGAAGCGTGTAACGTTTTTCGCTTGGCGTTTGACGCCAAAAGTGCAATTTAGTGATGGAAAACATGAATTTTCCATTTCATTTGGTGGTATTTGAACAATTAATAATACCATTATTATCAGATCTTCAAATCTGCTAATAATATTGACGGAAACTGAAGTTAACGGTATTCAAAGTAGGTCGTTGCCACTTCTTTTTAGCACTCGAGGTACATACATACACTTTTCCTTCTACCTCGATATATTTCTGTGCTTTGTATTTATAGCTTGACAACTTCGTTGGTGACACTCACATGTGTTCTTTTTGTTATGTGCAGCCTTAAATACTTACACAAGTTACCGCCAACACGAACGGGAGCCTCCGGAGGCTGCCCACGTCGGTCGCCGTTCGTGTTGGCGGTAACTTGTGTAAGTAGTTACGGCTGCACATAACAAAAAGCACACATGTGAGTGTCACCAACGAAGTTGCCAAGCTATAGTGGGACTATTATTGCCTTAGAACTGCGATCACCGAGCCGTAAAGAGCGCACGGCATTCACAAAAGCACAAGTGAAGAGCTTGGAAGCAGAATTCTCGAGAGCCAACTACCTCACTCGCCTCAGACGCTACGAGATCGCCGTGGCACTCCACCTCACCGAGCGACAGGTTACCTCATTCACCACACTATGCTATATAATAGTAAATTACACAACTAGGGTGGTAATACAAAGAAAGGCCGAGATCGCAGAAGGGTCATTCTCAAAAAATGATGTCCGTAGTTAGGGCTTTATAAAACAACCTCTTAATCTTGTTTCTTTGTGTAACGAAACTTACTATACAATTTATATGGTTAACTTTCGTTACACAAAGGAACACGATTAAGAGGTTGTTTTATAAAGCCCTAACTTCGGGCATAATTTTTGAGAATGACCCAGAAGTTCGCGGCCCGAGCTGCAAGCGAGGGACGTAAATACACGATCGAGGGCTTTATTTATTACCTCCCGTGTTGCCTACATCATTTTATGGCCAGGTGTGGAATACAATATCAAATGAGACTACTCTAAGGCTGCGTTCCACCAAGGATGCGTAGCGAGGGATGTTTGTGGTAATGGAAACACTATTTACCTATCCTCGCTCGACTGAGCTGTTTCCATTGGTTA
Source organism: Eudemis profundana (assembly GCA_947034925.1). NCBI lineage: Eukaryota > Metazoa > Arthropoda > Insecta > Lepidoptera > Tortricidae > Eudemis > Eudemis profundana. The sequence continues at coordinate 20,649,005 of OX344808.1, forward strand.
CCACAAACACATCCTTCGCTACGCATCCCTGCTGGAAACGCAGCCTAGACATTAAGTTTATTTCATTCACACTTTAAACTCAGCCCAGTCAGCCCCTCCGCCCTCTCACGCGCCAATGGTCCAAGTAATATCGACAAATCATTTCTATATGCACGAAAGTAGTGTTACATTTTAGGTTGCAAAAATTATACCATTTTAGGTCGAAAAGCTACCTTAATTACACGTGTTAAGGTCGATAATTGTACGCCGTTGTCCTAACACACTTTAATCTTTTCACCACCTTTCACCGCGTGACGTGGGCTCTCGTATATACTAGATAGACTTAACCCATCGGTCATGCTCTGTGCTACGCCGTAGCACACGTAGCAGTGCTACGCCTCGTAGCACTGGCTGCGGAAATACTCAGTTTCCCGACCACTCTTACTTTCTCTTTGTTCCATATTCTGTAACAATAGCATTTAATCCTTTGTACTTAGGTTTGGCGAAATGAAATAGACCTCTTTATTCAACACGCGTTGAAGAGGTATCAGAAAATACAATCGCTGTACAACTGAGTTGAGAGCCCCAATATAATCATCATAATTATAGGCTAAGATTCGAGTATAGAACGACCTTCACCGAACTGGTTAATGGATGAAAAGTATTTTATATTAAATTAAATATGTTATATGTTAATAAATATATTTAAAAGTAGATCTTAGAAGGTATAACCTTGACCTCAATTTCACATACGCCATTAATATTAGTAGAGGATCCCAGTATAGAAAGACCTTCACCGAACTTGTTAATGGATGAAAAGTTTTTATATTAAATTAAATATGTTAATAAATATATATTGCAAGTGGGTTGCCTAAAAAAATTCAGTCCATAATGATTAATTAAAAATTTTTAGTTAAATTTGCACCTGGTTGGTATGTGATGCTAATGAAACGAGGTGCAAACTTAGCTCAACCGCTTTGTATGAGAAAGTTAGGATAAAGTCGGCACGAGTCGGGTCGGAGGGGGTTCACAGAATGAGCAGATTTTTAGTTTAAGGGCTTTTTTGCACATATAGAAAGCCGCGCCGCTCCGTGTGTTCTTCACCTACGTGCGACAGAGAGGTCCCATCGAACCTGCGATAGATGAGTGTTATGTGCTAAAATGCCCCTAAACCAAAAATCTGCTCATTCTGTGAACAGGAACCCGTCCCGACTTCATTCTAACTTTCTCATACTAACCGGTTGAGCTAAGTTTGCACCTCGTTTCCTTAGCATCACATACCAACCAGGTGCAAATTTAACTTAATTTTTTAATTAATCACATTCTGGACTGAATTTTTTTAGGCAACCCACTTGCAATATATTTATTAACATATTTAATTTAATATAAAAACTTTTCATCCATTAAAAAGTTCGGTGAAGGTCTTTCTATACTGGGATCCTCTACTAATATTAATGGCGTATGTGAAATTGAGGTCAAGGTTATACCTTCTAAGATCTACTTTTAAATTAGCCAGCTGTTACTAGTCGTATTGCTCTACTTCACCTCACTGTTGAGTTTTCAACCTTAAAATAAGCCAGTTAAGTCATTTTTTTATTGGCAGGTGAAAGTGTGGTTCCAGAACAGAAGGATGAAGTGGAAACGCACCAAGGGAACTGCCAAGTACACCAAGAAAAAGGACTAGCTTATATTATTATTAAATATAAACAAATAATATCATTAGAGTACAGTCGCCCTCAAGTAGCTGGACACTTTAGTTCTGCGGCCTGGTATATTTTAACTTTGACGAGTTTTACCCATTATTATAACAAAACAGGACTTTATCACGTACTAACGTGATTTATTTACCTGGACGTTTCGGACGTGTCATAATCCACGGTCACGAAGGGACTAAAGAGACGACAACACGTCCGACACGTCGAGGTAAATAAATTATGTTTTTACGTAATCAAGTCTCGTTTTAATTAGATTAGCAATAAAACCACCAAGTTGATGAGATAAGGATATGTTTATTAGACAAATTCATACCTCCGGCGCGGGCCGAAATAACTAAACATAATTATTGTAACTACCGATGTGCCGATGGAAACTTTCCAAAATTGCGAAAATGTACACTTAGAAAAATCTCGTTAATTTCTCAAAACTTTCTTGAAATTCTTGTGATAATCTCCAGAAATTGAAATTTCACATGGAAAAATCTCAATAATTTCTCAATATTTCATACAATTTTTTTTCCAATGTGGAGACTTTCTTGTTCTTGCGAAAGTTTCCAGAAATTTCCGAGAATTCTCCCAACTTTTTGGAAACCTTCTGCAGTTCGCACATCTGGCTATCTTTGGAAGAGACGCATCTGTAGCGGATTCTGAGCAAACGGATCTGGGCAATTCCAAGGCAGAATGTAACGTAAGTTATCAATATTTCGCTTGTTTTCTTATTGACGGTGAAAATTTAAGTGTCAATATATTTAGGGATCAAAGTAATCTAGAGCAAAATTAACACTTACATTTGCATCATATATAAATAAACACGCGATAAAATGGTAACTTTCGTTATATTTTCACGGAATTACTCATCTGTACCTAACACAAGTGGGCTGCAGAGAAAAGTAACCCCCTTGGCTTACTACAAATGTATAACAGGGGTTCCTTTGGGTGTTTTAAAAAAAATCCCGAGGTAGCTATTGTCTCAGGAAATTTTTGAAAAGAAAGAAAGAAAGAAAATACATTTATTTACTTGACGTTTTTCTGCCTCAAAATCGTCAGTACTTTCGAACCTTAGACCGGATTTACAAATGTAAATTTTACTTACGTAAGTAAGGACGCAGTTATACGTTAGACTGAGATAGTCTAACGTATACGTTTGCTGCGTCCATACTTACGTAAGTAAAACTTACAGGTGTAAATCCGGCCTTAGACGTGAAAAAATCTATCCCAAATTTAGTATTCCATTACGTTACCTTTTTGAACCTGTTAGTATAAAAGTGGCTTAGTGGAAAAATATTTTCCATACATATTTTGTCGACATTTTTCCACATAAGATTCGAAAGTAGGTACTAACGATTCTGAGCCAGAGCCAGAAAAACAGAAAGTCCATATTCAGTGAAAGTAGCTACCTCGGTTTTTTTAAACGCCCCTTTACTCTGCAGCTGACTGTACCACGCGTTTGTCGCGCGACAAAACACTGCCCTTTTATTATAGTACGGAACTGGCATGTTCTGTCGTGCGACATTCGCGGCTAGTTGTGCAACCCGGCTGTGCAACAGTTCAAACTTCCAAATACTAGGGAAATGAGGGCTAACAGTTTTTAGCTCACCAGATGTCGCTTCTGTCGATGGGACTAAATGTTGTCTATGAAATTTACCTTGTAAAATGATTTGTATCTTTTTTCACTTTGTATCTATCTATGATAAGCTTACAGTCAACAGTGGCGCCGTTCTGATGGGAAAAAATCTGAAGGCCCTCATAAAAAATGCACACTTTTTCTCTTAAAGTTTGGAAATTGTGGGTTCTTTCGGCTGTTTCGAAACTACTCCTCGGTTTTAAAAAACATCCATAATTGAGGAGTATCTTTTCAAAAGGGCCATAAAAAAGTAAGCCCTTTTGAAGACCCACCTCAATTACCCGTATAATTTTAACAAGTTCCCTGTCCCGGTACCCCCAATATGGGGTCTTGATAGTTTTTTTTCAGGAGTCCGTGCTTCTAATATGGGGTCACTTCCCCATACCGATTGCACTTGGGACTTGTGACATTGTCCGGTAGTTTTGTATGGGGACAGTGAGTGAGTGTTAAAATTTAGCGTCCTTGACATGCTCTGAGCAATAACTTAATTTCCATACTTTACGAGAAAATCACTTTCTGCCCATTTTTAATTAAATTCCCCACTAATATTAGTAACGTGGAATGCGTCTGTGGAGGTGTCTGTTTGTTTTAGAAAAATATGCTCAGCTCATGGCGATCACGTTTGTTAAGTTAACTTTGCACTTCGTTTGTAAGATGTCGTAGACGCCGGGTGCAAACTTAACTCAATCAGGTCTCATCACAAAGTTATCCGATTCGACTGAAATGCACAAACGTCCATTAAAGTTAATGTCCCATTAGGACAGTTGAGTTTTCTGGTTAGACCAGTTAAACAATAACTTTGTTCTACTTAGATTTAGGGGATGAACATCAGCTTGCAACTTAAGGACTCATTGAATATAATGAACGTTTGTGCAATTAGATGGATCATGTTAATAAATGTGTAATAGATGATTATACTGAAGAGCGTGGTTTAAAATGGAACTAAAAATTTCATATACTAATGTCTTATTTTGGCGTAGACGGTGGCGCCACTGTCGCTTTTTCTTATTCGCTCACTAAATTCGTTCTTTTCTCATTTACAGCAGGTATATGTTCGAGAAATACGATTGTTTTAACGTTAAGTACGTAAACACTGCCAAAATCCTTAGAAAAAACATTAATGAAAATAGCAAAATCATTGGGTATAAAAAAAAAGAAATTACTAGTGCATTTTTCTCATTTCCATTTTATTTCGAACATCCGGATAATCTTTCCAGAATTATACAATTCTCATTTTTTATCATTCAATGACCTTTGAAGTGAGAAAAAGAAAAATAATTTGTGAATTCTTTCAGATATTTCAATCAAAATAATAACTTATGACTTGGAAGTATTCTGATATCAAATCTGACTTAATCCTAAGTCAATTACTTAGTTTCCTAATTGTTGCATTTCGAGCTTGAAAATGCTTAGAAAATCTGCATATTTGAACATTCCATGCGCGGTTTTATATTCAACAGTATTCCTAAATAATTATATCAATTTTCATCATCAGAACTTCTCATGTGATAAAAATAATCGATAGTTAATTTCGGCACAATAAAACAAGATATGTTATTTCGAAGATGCCACATCACTACGTCACGATGCTGCCATTGTATGCAAAATGCTTATGAAGTAGTGCTGTCCCAATGACGTCATTGTTGACGCTGTCATGTTAAGTCACTTGTCCCATCGCTGCCGAGTAAAATTGGGCGAGTAACAGTTTATTGCGGGCTGACGAGTAGACATGCGCGAAACAGTGCCTCAAAAAGTAATGCTATATCACATCACTTTTCCGAAAACGTAATATCACACTGAGATATCACATCACTCCAAACATCACCCGTACATAGTCGATGACGATACGCAGTAGCGCGGGCGCGCGTGAGATACCAACATCACAGCTATCACCTACATCACGCAGCGCGTGTTCTCTGGAGTCTAGGGCGTCTTTTGAAACTATTACGCGCGCTTCACTCGGTCCTCGCTCTCACTCGCGCTCGGGCAATGTTATTTAGAGTGATGTTTGGAGTGATGCTTGATTTCTCGGAGTAATGCGTAATGTAACATCACGCGTTCGAGTCATATCTCATTTGTGATATTACGCGCATTACTTACACATGTCTACTGACGAGGTAGTGATCAATTGACCTTTCCAGATCCGAAATGTAATGCTACTCGCCCAATATTACTCGCTTACTCGCCACCGGTCGGACCAGTGCCTTAGAACATATCTTTTCCATGTTAAATTGTACCATAGATAATTTAAAGTGCAAAGGAAGAACTCGGGTATAGACAAGGTGAAATAATTAGATCAAGTGTACAAGAATATCATATCATCATGAGCATTTATTGTAGACGCCTCGGCAGACGCGTTCGCCTCTGTACAACATCTAATCAATAACATTGGACCTTTATTCTATGTCATTGGACCAAAAATAAAATATGTACTACTAATTCTCAACAATATATATAAGTATTTTTAACATACAATTTTATTCTCAACACGAGCATTTAATATAAAAATTGTCGGAACTATCCGTGTTGCGGTCATATGTACAGTGCGGTATGTCAGGGTATGGATCCTCAGGCACACATACGATCACCAGGCGACCACTCGCGCTGTGCTCGTAAACAATTTGTTAATTAATTGTAAGCTAGTATAAAATTAGGTTATGTTTAAGCGGACCAATTAATCATACGATTGTCACCCTTAAAAATATGCGATTCAATAAAAATAAAACATTATTTTAAAATATAGTTTCCTTCATACGTGCCTGTACTGCCATAAATATGTGGACCATAACTTTTTTTTGGTAGATTTTTAGTGCTATACGCTATTCTATGAATATATGTGAATTAGTCTGCATAAAACATTACAACAATGGAAAAATATGCTCCAGTGATATTCGAACTATTCTACGCTATACACAGTCCATCACGCAAATGATACGAAGCCCGGGCTTCAATCAATAAATTATAAATGCAATACCAGCCGACTAGACAATTTAAGTCTTTCGTGTAGGCTTCAAACATTAAGTATTGTTGCAATCGCAAAGCAGTCATCTTCATATTACGTCACATTTTTTTTGGATTTTAAGATCCCCCTCTTCTTGTCACACTTTTTTCCAACATTTTCCATGTTTTTTTAACACAAACTGTCACATTTGGCCACACCCCCCGTCCACCTATGCATGTGACATAATATATGGATGACACCAAATTGGCAATACTAAACCACAGCAACGCGTTACTTATTACTTGTGGTTTATTTCACCACACTCTAAATGTGTTATTCTCCAACAAAATATACCACATCTCATTTGTTAATCTAGTAATCCAGTACTGTACCTCTAGCACAACTGTGACACGCGACTCTTTCTCGCGCGAGATATGCTACCCATCTCTTTCCAATCAATATAGTGTGACAGTGACAGGTGATGCTCTGTCGCGCGAGAAACGAAGTCGCGGCTAGTTATGCTAGACGTACTGGAATGGATTTGCAATCAAAATCCCCTTTATTGACCCCTTTAATGTGGTACCTTTCGTCTAAGACACATACGTATTTCTCTATATCTAGTCCACAATCAGATTTCAGATAGAACAGCCTCAACATGATTTAATCAGGAATACAGAAAACAATTACATGTTTCATATAAAAATATAGTAGATATTATAGTAGCAAATTTAATATATGAGTTGGTTATTTAGGATCGTAATGCACTTGGATGCTACATTAATCAACATCCATCCAAATCAGTAAGGAGCTTTTTTTTCAGACAATAATTTGTCGATTTCTGATATTTTGCAGCATGGTTACATTTCAAATTTATTTCCATTATAAATAGAAAGTTTCCTTAATCATTCTGCAAAATTCCCGAGATAAGAAAATTACTATCAAAAACTCCCAGTCGATCGGACCACGCACAATAAGGTTCGCATCATTTGCGCAAATAAAAACAAGCCTAATAATCAAGAGTATGATATATTTAACACGACCGTCTGTCGAGTCCGCTTAACTATATGTACACAGTATAATTATAAGGCTTCACGGTGTTTCACTCGCCCCGACCACTGTCGTCCAAGGCTCTCACTAATACGGTCACTACATTCGCGGGCACTGAGGGTTACCGGCTCACTACGGATCCCACTGCAGATCTACCACGACCGCTTCAGGTTACCGGCTCACTACGGATCCCACTGCAGATCTACCACAACCGCTTTAGGTTACCGGCTCACTACGGATCCCATTGCAGATCTACCACGACCACTTTAGGTTACCGGTTCACTACAGGTTGCCGCTCACCGCTCGGGTGACCGCAGCTCACTAAAGGGTACCGTCGCGCTCACTCCGAGCCACTGAGGGTTGACCGGCGGGTTCCGCCCCGTTGGCGGCGGGGCGCGGCGGGCACTACATCAGCACTAGGATCAGGCTTCATTATGGTCTTGCGTCGCGGGCAATTCAGGTTACCGGCTCACTATGGATCCCACTGCAGATCTACCACGACCGGCTCACTACAGGCTACCGCTTACTCGGGTGACCGCAGCTCACTAAAGGTTACCGTCGCGCTCACTCCGAGCTACTGAGGGTTGACCGGCAGGCTCCGCCCCGTTTGCGACGGGGCGCGGCTGGCGCTACATCAGCACTAGGATCAGGCTTCGTTATGGTCGTGATTCGGCCTGTAGCACCGCTTGGGTGGTGGGTGCCGTCACCATAACACTCGCCGGCACGCTAATACTCTGCGGTATCACCGTAAGCGACTTGGGTATTTTTGGCATCAGCATCGGACTGGCTATGGGCATGGTTAAAGCTTCGCTAGTGATGGACACGGCTGGACCGAGCTGGGGCAGCTTCATCGGCGTCGATATGTGCGGGGACGTCACTACTGGCGCCGGGAAGGTCTGCGACGTGATGGTAGCGGTTTTCGGCGTGATGGGGGCGATTGTGATGTTCTTTAGACCCACGTTTTTGAGGATCGTCGCCGCGTTGGAGCCGATTTGGGCTAAATCGGCTAGCTCCTTGTCCGTGTCTGACGGGAGGGTCTGTAGCACCGTGCCCCCGTTGCCGAGCATAGCAGAGGTCTGGACCTCGGTGACAAGTGTGTCGGTCTCGGTGGAAGGTCTCTTGGGTTTGTCGTCGTGCCCCAATTGCTGCAGCTTCTCTCTACGCATCACGCACATTTTGTTGTAATCTTGAAGGGTAATATGGTATTGTTTGCCGGAAGACATCACTTTGACGAGGCTGGGCAGGCGCCGCCCGTCGACGGCCACTTGGATCGGTTCTCGAGCCACTCGCGCCAGGTTTTCCTGCAAGTTAATAAATATATATTGAATAAAATTTGTACTAGATTGTCATAATTGTTTTAATTGGCGTTCATTGAAAAATGAAATAACGCAAAATATAAATATGTGTGTAGTACACGAGTACATGGTTAGGCGAACTAGTTTAATAAATAAAAACGTCGTCCAGAATAATAATAAAAAATGGTTACGGGTACAGGTTAGTATCGATGAAATTTAAATAATTTTGCTTCACACCTTGAACTACGTACTTTGGACGCCAAATGTTTCGTATACATTAAGTTTTTATAATATTAATCGATAGGAGCAAGTTCAGGTTGAACTGTAGAAAAAAATTTTTTGTGATGAATTATTAATTTAGTCCGCCTAATTTAGGTATTGCTTACTGCCTCATAAATCGCTAATGATACCGAATTTCCAAAGTGGTATTACATTTTTGAATATTTCCAACCACGCCAAATCTTTTTTTTTCCTGGTCATGTTATTCTTCAATGCCAGTGTCCCATATACACGGGAAACTTTGGACACACAAAATTAAGCTCTCTGTATCACTCATCATAATATGTCAATACGCCACTAGTCTGCAATATCAACTGACGGATTCATAATCTGAATCCAGTATGTGTGTTCTCGACCGTACTAATCGAATAGAAAAGAGTGCGTTCGAAATTCATAATCTGAATTTTCATATTCTGAATTCATACCGCATGTCAGTATCATTCTGACCGATCATTCAGAAAAAATCTGAATGTGTGTGGATAATAGTTAAATTGTAATGCAATTCCGTGCATTCTGAATTAATAATATGAATTCAGATTCGGATTCAGACTGTGTAAGGCTGTAATAGGCGTAGAGGATAGACTTACCGGCGTGATGGGCATAAGCGTAGGTCGCCACGGCTTACTCGTAGTTTTCTGCTTCTTCGGTGTGGCCGGCTTGCCTTCCCTCTTCTCCTTAGGAAGATCGAATTTTGCCGTGGACACAGGCACAGGCACGGGAACAGGCAGCGAGACAGACACAGACACAGGCACTGGCACAGGCACGGGAACAGGCACAGGCGACGCCGCGACCTCCGTAGGGTCCGACGCCGAAACACCCTTAACTAACTGCTGGATATTGTGAAGGACGTTCTGTATCGCCTTCCTTCCTTGCGCGTTGGGCGTGTTAATAGCTATCAATTCTGGAGGCAGGGGCTTGTTTTTCTTCTCTTTAATCTTAGGTTTAGGAAGCATAGGCGGAGGAGGCATGAACTTCTTAGGATCCTTGTCATCACTTTGACTAGTCTTTAGCAAGCTTTTGCCGTTGACAGCGGGCTTTTTCCTGAATTCTATTAGACTGATTTGCGGTTCGCTTCTTCTAGGAGTGTCGTTGACTACGTTGTCGTAGGCCCGGAGTCTGCTTTGGACAGAATCGCTGTAGTTGGCCGCGTTTGGCGTAGCGTTGTGCGATAATACCAAGTCGCCACTCCTGAAGTATTTCTCTAAAAGTATCAAGTGTCTGAGGAAGCTGGATTGGTTTCCGTAAGGTCTTTGGAGGTCGTTCCATAGTTTTTTCGTTTCGACGTCATATTGGATGGTAGTGCTGCACTTCTCCCAGCCTTCGGGTGTTACCCCTTTAACGTTACTGAACTCTATGTTGCATTGTAGATTCATCTCTTCCTCTCCAGGGAACAACTCTCTCACCGAAATAGATGGATTCGTCTCTAGCCTTCTAACCGGATTAGAGTATTTGGCATCAGATTTCTGTTTAGGCTCTTTTTCTACGGTTAGCTTCTTTGACAACTCGCTTAGATTCTTCTTGACTTGAGTAAAGCTTTCAGATTGCTGCCATTTGTTCTTTAATGATGTAATATCCGCCGGCTTCTTATTTGGTATGCTCTCAATCGTGCACTCCTCATTTAGAGACAAATTCTTCATGCTAACATCCTTAGATTTCTCAGGCTCAAATATGTCTAAATCGTCTTTCTTAGCTTTGTCTTTCTGTACGATCATCTGTCCTAACTTATGTAGCCGTCTAGCGTTCTTATCATTGATCCTTTGCTGTAATCCCGGCTTTTGTATTCCTGATAAGTGGTGTACTTTGAGTATGTTCCGTTGCTTCTGTGTTAAGTTGGCCTGGTTGTGCATGAATTGTGCGGGGTTGTTTTGTTTCTGTAGTAATATTTGTAGTTCCGTCTGTTTGTCTAGAACGGTGTCCATATCGTAGCCGTCGGGGTCTGAGCCGTCGCTTTGCATTTGCTCGTTGGTTTTAGCGTTTGGTACTAGTATCTTATTGGATGATATGAGGCTTTCGATGTCTTCTTCGAGAGGTTGGGACTTGGTGTCGCCGGTCTTCTCTTTGTCGGAGGGGCTTTCCGTCCTGTCCGGGGACTCACTGTCCGCCTTGTCCGGGTCGGAGGATTTACGCTTGTTTTTGGTTCTGGGCTTCTTGCGGCGTCCGCTCTCGTCCAGCTGTTGTTGGAAGCTCTCTTCTCCTTCAATTTCCAATTCTGGAGGCACTTCAATGTTGTACACTTGGAGTAGCCTGGAAAGAAGATAGAAGTAATTTAAATACAGCATACACATGGTTTTCATGTGATAAAGTAGGTAATTATAATTATAATTATAGTACCAAATGGCAATGTTAGTTTCAAAGTATGCACGTATGTATGTAGTAAACTCGCAATCTTTGTAAAATAGACACAGTTCTGAGGTGCCGCAGCCAATCACCAAATTTTCCGTTTGGCGGTAAAAAAAAGATAATTTCATTCGTTTTTTTCTTCATTAATATGAAAACTTTAAGTCTAATGTAGCCCTAGCGGAGTCAGACGTCAAGAGAGATCCCTAGAGATCATTAATGACGCCCTACGATTTTTTTACATTTCTAGTCTTTTTATACGTTTTTACGTTACACCTGGCCAGGAAGTGGAATTTACCACACGTGCGGAAAATCCAACTTCTTGGCCTGGGGGAGACGTGAAATTTTGTTTTACCACGGGAGGTAATAAAGAAACCCTCATATCGCATATTTATCGCCCTTGCCTTCGGCTCGGGCGTAAAATACCTGCGATCTAAGACATTCTTTGTTTTACCTACTTAGATAAGTAATGTACAGTTTTTAAGCATCGTTTTAATAGTATATTACACAACTAGGTCGCCTATTTACGCCCTCGATCATATATTTACGTCCCTCGCCTACGGCTCGGGCCGCAAACATCTGCGATCTTGGCCTTTCTTTATTACCTCCCGTATTGTGTACAGCATTTTATGTCTACATTTGGCCAGAAAGCGGCTTTTTCCGTGCGCGTAGCGTGCGGAAAAAGCCACTTTATGGCCAGGTGTGGCATAAAACTCATTACGTACTCATTAGTATTTTGAAGTCCGAAATGCCGAAGATACTATTTTCTGGCTCGGAAGAGGGATTGTCTCTCCAATTAGCGGGCGGTAAATACCACTTGGTCTGAAGTGACGTAAACTGTACCTGCGTGTGTAGGAGCGCTTGTGGGCATCGTTGTGTCCGGGGCGCTGCAGCAGCGTGGTGTAGTAGCGGCACAGCTTGCACACCACCGGCTTGTCCTGCAGCTCCACAGGGATACCCTCGGCGGCTAGGAGCGGGTTCAATTCCGCGTGCTCCTGAAAAAAAAACATTTCATTTAGTCAAATCTATCACGCTAAATACGCGGTCGACGCGGAAAACTAGCCCGCGTAAACCACTTAGACACGTTGACGGAAGCAACGCCTATAGGCGTCGTTATTGGGCAAAGTTATCGTACACCAACGCTTATAGGCGTTGTGTCTGTCAACGTGTTAAAATCTAATAAGTTTTCACGACGCGATGTAGCTGTGTGGCGCTCATGTTTGAATTTTTTTGGCGATGGAACCTATTTTAAACATGGAATAAGGTCCCAGACTACAAAATATCTTGTTTTTTTGAGAACAGGAACAAAACTAATGGAATGGAGCTTCCGACACCAGTTTTTGATAATAGAACTAATTTTATCTGATCTCTGTTTTAGTTTGAAGTCGAAATCAACTTTGTTTTTTATTATTTCTGGCTTATTTACTCAATTTCGGTAGCCAATGGGAACGCGCGAAACGCGCCACTTACGCATTTATCAAAAAATACCTTTAAACTTTTATAAGCATGAAAGAGAGATTTTTTAATAATATAAATGGCAAACGAGCCATGCTTCCTCTAGGCAGAAAGTGGGATCTTCTCTCGCTAAATGGCGGCATTTGGGTTCCCTTTATTTGGCATACGTTTTATTTGTCCGAATGTATTGTTAGCCCGAATTTTATTTCGCATAATTTTTCTCTAGCTTTAACGGAAAATATTTTGCAAAATCTTTTGCATCTGCCACTTAGAACATATTAGGTTAGGTTTCTTTTATAATTATTTTGAAAAGTCAATATTATCTGTAAAATAACAATTATGCGTAAATAGTATTCGGGCAAATAGAACATTCGGACAAATAAAATTATGCCAAAAGAAGATGAACCGTGGCATTTACCGCCCTCGGCGTGTAATGTATAGCTACCTGCAGCACGTGCACGTTGTGGTGCTTGGTGAGGCGGCGGCGGCACAGCGCGCACGCCAGCAGCGGCGCCCGCGGCGTGTAATGTATAGCTACCTGCAGCACGTGCACGTTGTGGTGCTTGGTGAGGCGGCGGCGGCACAGCGCGCACGCCAGCAGCGGCGCCCGCGGCGTGTAATGTATAGCTACCTGCAGCACGTGCACGTTGTGGTGCTTGGTGAGGCGGCGGCGGCACAGCGCGCACGCCAGCAGCGGCGCCCGCGGCGTGTAATGTATAGCTACCTGCAGCACGTGCACGTTGTGGTGCTTGGTGAGGCGGCGGCGGCACAGCGCGCACGCCAGCAGCGGCGCCCGCGGCGTGTAATGTATAGCTACCTGCAGCACGTGCACGTTGTGGTGCTTGGTGAGGCGGCGGCGGCACAGCGCGCACGCCAGCAGCGGCGCCCGCGGCGTGTAATGTATAGCTACCTGCAGCACGTGCACGTTGTGGTGCTTGGTGAGGCGGCGGCGGCACAGCGCGCACGCCAGCAGCGGCGCCCGCGGCGTGTAATGTATAGCTACCTGCAGCACGTGCACGTTGTGGTGCTTGGTGAGGCGGCGGCGGCACAGCGCGCACGCCAGCAGCGGCGCCCGCGGCGTGTAATGTATAGCTACCTGCAGCACGTGCACGTTGTGGTGCTTGGTGAGGCGGCGGCGGCACAGCGCGCACGCCAGCAGCGGCGCCCGCGGCGTGTAATGTATAGCTACCTGCAGCACGTGCACGTTGTGGTGCTTGGTGAGGCGGCGGCGGCACAGCGCGCACGCCAGCAGCGGCGCCCGCGGCGTGTAATGTATAGCTACCTGCAGCACGTGCACGTTGTGGTGCTTGGTGAGGCGGCGGCGGCACAGCGCGCACGCCAGCAGCGGCGCCCGCGGCGTGTAATGTATAGCTACCTGCAGCACGTGCACGTTGTGGTGCTTGGTGAGGCGGCGGCGGCACAGCGCGCACGCCAGCAGCGGCGCCCGCGGCGTGTAATGTATAGCTACCTGCAGCACGTGCACGTTGTGGTGCTTGGTGAGGCGGCGGCGGCACAGCGCGCACGCCAGCAGCGGCGCCCGCGGCGTGTAATGTATAGCTACCTGCAGCACGTGCACGTTGTGGTGCTTGGTGAGGCGGCGGCGGCACAGCGCGCACGCCAGCAGCGGCGCCCGCGGCGTGTAATGTATAGCTACCTGCAGCACGTGCACGTTGTGGTGCTTGGTGAGGCGGCGGCGGCACAGCGCGCACGCCAGCAGCGGCGCCCGCGGCGTGTAATGTATAGCTACCTGCAGCACGTGCACGTTGTGGTGCTTGGTGAGGCGGCGGCGGCACAGCGCGCACGCCAGCAGCGGCGCCCGCGGCGTGTAATGTATAGCTACCTGCAGCACGTGCACGTTGTGGTGCTTGGTGAGGCGGCGGCGGCACAGCGCGCACGCCAGCAGCGGCGCCCGCGGCGTGTAATGTATAGCTACCTGCAGCACGTGCACGTTGTGGTGCTTGGTGAGGCGGCGGCGGCACAGCGCGCACGCCAGCAGCGGCGCCCGCGGCGTGTAATGTATAGCTACCTGCAGCACGTGCACGTTGTGGTGCTTGGTGAGGCGGCGGCGGCACAGCGCGCACGCCAGCAGCGGCGCCCGCGGCGTGTAATGTATAGCTACCTGCAGCACGTGCACGTTGTGGTGCTTGGTGAGGCGGCGGCGGCACAGCGCGCACGCCAGCAGCGGCGCCCGCGGCGTGTAATGTATAGCTACCTGCAGCACGTGCACGTTGTGGTGCTTGGTGAGGCGGCGGCGGCACAGCGCGCACGCCAGCAGCGGCGCCCGCGGCGTGTAATGTATAGCTACCTGCAGCACGTGCACGTTGTGGTGCTTGGTGAGGCGGCGGCGGCACAGCGCGCACGCCAGCAGCGGCGCCCGCGGCGTGTAATGTATAGCTACCTGCAGCACGTGCACGTTGTGGTGCTTGGTGAGGCGGCGGCGGCACAGCGCGCACGCCAGCAGCGGCGCCCGCGGCGTGTAATGTATAGCTACCTGCAGCACGTGCACGTTGTGGTGCTTGGTGAGGCGGCGGCGGCACAGCGCGCACGCCAGCAGCGGCGCCCGCGGCGTGTAATGTATAGCTACCTGCAGCACGTGCACGTTGTGGTGCTTGGTGAGGCGGCGGCGGCACAGCGCGCACGCCAGCAGCGGCGCCCGCGGCGTGTAATGTATAGCTACCTGCAGCACGTGCACGTTGTGGTGCTTGGTGAGGCGGCGGCGGCACAGCGCGCACGCCAGCAGCGGCGCCCGCGGCGTGTAATGTATAGCTACCTGCAGCACGTGCACGTTGTGGTGCTTGGTGAGGCGGCGGCGGCACAGCGCGCACGCCAGCAGCGGCGCCCGCGGCGTGTAATGTATAGCTACCTGCAGCACGTGCACGTTGTGGTGCTTGGTGAGGCGGCGGCGGCACAGCGCGCACGCCAGCAGCGGCGCCCGCGGCGTGTAATGTATAGCTACCTGCAGCACGTGCACGTTGTGGTGCTTGGTGAGGCGGCGGCGGCACAGCGCGCACGCCAGCAGCGGCGCCCGCGGCGTGTAATGTATAGCTACCTGCAGCACGTGCACGTTGTGGTGCTTGGTGAGGCGGCGGCGGCACAGCGCGCACGCCAGCAGCGGCGCCCGCGGCGTGTAATGTATAGCTACCTGCAGCACGTGCACGTTGTGGTGCTTGGTGAGGCGGCGGCGGCACAGCGCGCACGCCAGCAGCGGCGCCCGCGGCGTGTAATGTATAGCTACCTGCAGCACGTGCACGTTGTGGTGCTTGGTGAGGCGGCGGCGGCACAGCGCGCACGCCAGCAGCGGCGCCCGCGGCGTGTAATGTATAGCTACCTGCAGCACGTGCACGTTGTGGTGCTTGGTGAGGCGGCGGCGGCACAGCGCGCACGCCAGCAGCGGCGCCCGCGGCGTGTAATGTATAGCTACCTGCAGCACGTGCACGTTGTGGTGCTTGGTGAGGCGGCGGCGGCACAGCGCGCACGCCAGCAGCGGCGCCCGCGGCGTGTAATGTATAGCTACCTGCAGCACGTGCACGTTGTGGTGCTTGGTGAGGCGGCGGCGGCACAGCGCGCACGCCAGCAGCGGCGCCCGCGGCGTGTAATGTATAGCTACCTGCAGCACGTGCACGTTGTGGTGCTTGGTGAGGCGGCGGCGGCACAGCGCGCACGCCAGCAGCGGCGCCCGCGGCGTGTAATGTATAGCTACCTGCAGCACGTGCACGTTGTGGTGCTTGGTGAGGCGGCGGCGGCACAGCGCGCACGCCAGCAGCGGCGCCAGCGGCGTGTAATGTATAGCTACCTGCAGCACGTGCACGTTGTGGTGCTTGGTGAGGCGGCGGCGGCACAGCGCGCACGCCAGCAGCGGCGCCCGCGGCGTGTAATGTATAGCTACCTGCAGCACGTGCACGTTGTGGTGCTTGGTGAGGCGGCGGCGGCACAGCGCGCACGCCAGCAGCGGCGCCCGCGGCGTGTAATGTATAGCTACCTGCAGCACGTGCACGTTGTGGTGCTTGGTGAGGCGGCGGCGGCACAGCGCGCACGCCAGCAGCGGCGCCCGCGGCGTGTAATGTATAGCTACCTGCAGCACGTGCACGTTGTGGTGCTTGGTGAGGCGGCGGCGGCACAGCGCGCACGCCAGCAGCGGCGCCCGCGGCGTGTAATGTATAGCTACCTGCAGCACGTGCACGTTGTGGTGCTTGGTGAGGCGGCGGCGGCACAGCGCGCACGCCAGCAGCGGCGCCCGCGGCGTGTAATGTATAGCTACCTGCAGCACGTGCACGTTGTGGTGCTTGGTGAGGCGGCGGCGGCACAGCGCGCACGCCAGCAGCGGCGCCCGCGGCGTGTAATGTATAGCTACCTGCAGCACGTGCACGTTGTGGTGCTTGGTGAGGCGGCGGCGGCACAGCGCGCACGCCAGCAGCGGCGCCCGCGGCGTGTAATGTATAGCTACCTGCAGCACGTGCACGTTGTGGTGCTTGGTGAGGCGGCGGCGGCACAGCGCGCACGCCAGCAGCGGCGCCCGCGGCGTGTAATGTATAGCTACCTGCAGCACGTGCACGTTGTGGTGCTTGGTGAGGCGGCGGCGGCACAGCGCGCACGCCAGCAGCGGCGCCCGCGGCGTGTAATGTATAGCTACCTGCAGCACGTGCACGTTGTGGTGCTTGGTGAGGCGGCGGCGGCACAGCGCGCACGCCAGCAGCGGCGCCCGCGGCGTGTAATGTATAGCTACCTGCAGCACGTGCACGTTGTGGTGCTTGGTGAGGCGGCGGCGGCACAGCGCGCACGCCAGCAGCGGCGCCCGCGGCGTGTAATGTATAGCTACCTGCAGCACGTGCACGTTGTGGTGCTTGGTGAGGCGGCGGCGGCACAGCGCGCACGCCAGCAGCGGCGCCCGCGGCGTGTAATGTATAGCTACCTGCAGCACGTGCACGTTGTGGTGCTTGGTGAGGCGGCGGCGGCACAGCGCGCACGCCAGCAGCGGCGCCCGCGGCGTGTAATGTATAGCTACCTGCAGCACGTGCACGTTGTGGTGCTTGGTGAGGCGGCGGCGGCACAGCGCGCACGCCAGCAGCGGCGCCCGCGGCGTGTAATGTATAGCTACCTGCAGCACGTGCACGTTGTGGTGCTTGGTGAGGCGGCGGCGGCACAGCGCGCACGCCAGCAGCGGCGCCCGCGGCGTGTAATGTATAGCTACCTGCAGCACGTGCACGTTGTGGTGCTTGGTGAGGCGGCGGCGGCACAGCGCGCACGCCAGCAGCGGCGCCCGCGGCGTGTAATGTATAGCTACCTGCAGCACGTGCACGTTGTGGTGCTTGGTGAGGCGGCGGCGGCACAGCGCGCACGCCAGCAGCGGCGCCCGCGGCGTGTAATGTATAGCTACCTGCAGCACGTGCACGTTGTGGTGCTTGGTGAGGCGGCGGCGGCACAGCGCGCACGCCAGCAGCGGCGCCCGCGGCGTGTAATGTATAGCTACCTGCAGCACGTGCACGTTGTGGTGCTTGGTGAGGCGGCGGCGGCACAGCGCGCACGCCAGCAGCGGCGCCCGCGGCGTGTAATGTATAGCTACCTGCAGCACGTGCACGTTGTGGTGCTTGGTGAGGCGGCGGCGGCACAGCGCGCACGCCAGCAGCGGCGCCCGCGGCGTGTAATGTATAGCT
Organism: Eudemis profundana; assembly: GCA_947034925.1. Lineage (NCBI taxonomy): Eukaryota > Metazoa > Arthropoda > Insecta > Lepidoptera > Tortricidae > Eudemis > Eudemis profundana. The sequence continues at coordinate 20,667,328 of OX344808.1, forward strand.
ACCTGCAGCACGTGCACGTTGTGGTGCTTGGTGAGGCGGCGGCGGCACAGCGCGCACGCCAGCAGCGGCGCCCGCGGCGTGTAATGTATAGCTACCTGCAGCACGTGCACGTTGTGGTGCTTGGTGAGGCGGCGGCGGCACAGCGCGCACGCCAGCAGCGGCGCCCGCGGCGTGTAATGTATAGCTACCTGCAGCACGTGCACGTTGTGGTGCTTGGTGAGGCGGCGGCGGCACAGCGCGCACGCCAGCAGCGGCGCCCGCGGCGTGTAATGTATAGCTACCTGCAGCACGTGCACGTTGTGGTGCTTGGTGAGGCGGCGGCGGCACAGCGCGCACGCCAGCAGCGGCGCCCGCGGCGTGTAATGTATAGCTACCTGCAGCACGTGCACGTTGTGGTGCTTGGTGAGGCGGCGGCGGCACAGCGCGCACGCCAGCAGCGGCGCCCGCGGCGTGTAATGTATAGCTACCTGCAGCACGTGCACGTTGTGGTGCTTGGTGAGGCGGCGGCGGCACAGCGCGCACGCCAGCAGCGGCGCGAGCGCAGCGTGGTGCGCCAGGCACAGCCCCAGCGTGTGCAGCCCCGGGTAGTCGCTCTGCAGCTTCAACTGAAACGATCACGTAAGGTTCATAAATCATGATGATAGGTTGAGTTAAGTTTGCACCTCGTTTCCTTAGCATCACATACCAACCAGGTGCAAATTTAACTTAAATTTTTAATTAATCATATTCTGGACTGACATTTTTTAGGCAACCCACTTGCAATATATTTATTAACATATTTAATTTAATATAAAATAAACTGGCGACCTTTCTGCGTTGTTCAAGGCTTTGCAGCTTGTCTTCGGTTGTCTTTGTCTTTCGGTTGTCTTGTGGTTGTCTTTATACTTTGACAGAAAGAAGAAATAGTGCACTGACCAGCTTGCTGACGGGGGCCCGCATCTTGATGAGCCACTTGCGGCGTATGGAGCGCGCGGCCTGCGCCGCGCAGCCGCCGCGTGGCACCGCGCCGTGCCCACAGCCGCCGCGTCCGAGTCCGATTCCGAAGGCTCCACCGGGGGGCTCGGGGGCTTCTCTGGCTCCCTGCAACATTGCAAATAAATAAATAAATAAAATAAAAATAAAAATAAAAAAATAAAAAAGCCTTTTATTTCTCGCAATTAGGTACTAAAATTACAATCTTATTATTTTTTCTTATGCAAGACATTGCAAATACGGGGGTCAAAATAGAAGACGAACATATATTTTTTTTTTTGAGCTAACAAACTCGCAACCCTTATTAGGGTGTGGCTTATTTTGTCGTTTTTTTTATTTCTTGCCTCTCACGCCTTCATTTTATTTTAGGGCATGAAAAAACATTACTGTTTTTTTTTAGATTTTTTCTTCAAGTTTTACAGGTCGCTACCAGCAGTTGAATAAAAGAAAATCTCATACATTTATAGAGTTTTAACTTTATTTTTTATGCTCCAAAACCATTTTATTCTTTAAACAAGGCCATTTTGTTACTTTGTACATGATTTAAAGCGGCAATTTCGCTATGTGAAGTATTTAAGAAGGTATTTTACTTAAAAACCCATTTTCGGACTAAAGTGAGTCATGGTTAAAAGTGACCTAACGGTTAAAAATCAAAGTAATTAAGCATTCATGTAACGTGTAAAAGAACAAAATGGTTTTCGAGCATAATAAATAAAGTTAAAACTCTATAAATGTATGAGATTTTCTTTTATTCAACTGCTGGTAGCGACCTCTAAAACTTGAAGAAAAAATCTAAAAAAAGAACAGTAATGTTTTTTCATGCCCTAAAATATAATGAAGGGGTGAGAGGCAAGAAATAAAAAAATCGACAAAATAAGCAACACCCTAACCCTTATAGGCATAGCGATTGTCGGACCGGGTGGTCGGCCGTAGCGTTCCCTGGGGTCGAACCGGGTCGCTAGCCGGACCACCCCGAGTTGGGTCGGACTGGGTGGGTGCCGGGGGCGCCTGGGGTAGAACCAGGTCACCTCGTCCCGGTCCACCTCGAGAAGTAAACTGGCTTTGAGGGCAGTGAGGGTGTTTAGAAATCATAAATCCACCAGACGCGCATGTCGAAATCTTGCGGTGTGATTAGTGAATTTTCAGTGATTTTTAAGAGGGTTTACGATGGAAAAACGCGAAATCGTTGATTTGCCATGATTTTGCGCATAGTTTTCGTGGTAACGTTAACAGTTTCCACCAAAAATATCACACCAACATAATAGGCAACTCATTAGTTTTGGGGTCAATTGACTAAATTTTGTATATTCTTATGTTTTATTACGATTGTGGGCACTTCTTTCATGCACGTTTTCAAAATTTGCCAAAACATGCTGTCATTTTCGGCATTTAAAGCCTAAACTGTCTGAAGTTATGAAACATGATGTACATTTTTAGAAACGTAATAAAATGTTCTATTTCCTCAGTTGACCAAATTTGCGATTTTTTATGTTTTCTTCAACTAATTTGATTGATGAAAACTACTTACTTTTCGTTAACTTTATGGCACGTTTTGGCTAACTAATTGCTAAACAAAAGGTCTGTTTATACATGAATATGACAAAACAACTTATCCTGTATCATAATCAATCAAAAAAAGTAACAATAAATTTAATAAAATATGTATTTAGATTCATTCAAAACTACCTATAAAACGTGACGCGTGCGCCTCGGCTCGTCATTCCGAGCCGCGGCTCTTTAGAGAACGGACGTATCGCCGATTTTAAAAAAATATTTACGTCGTGTCGAGCTTGAAGGTCGAAGAACTACAGAAAACTTTAAACTCAAAAGTCGTAAATGCCATTGTAGCCACTGGCATTTACGCCCGATTAGTCTACAGGTTTCGATATAGTATCTAAAGTTTTGGTGTATGAACGACTGTGATACTTGGTTACTGGTAATTATGAAATTATTCATTCAAGTAGATATGCTCAAGTAGATAGATGTTCGTAGGAATCGTAGGCATGTATTTGTTAGTGTAGCTAGATTATCAAGGCCTGACGCTGCACTTGGAAGGTAGTGACAGAAACCAAGTAACGGCTTACAGTAGATCCCCGTGTTTGGGCTCAAACGTATTGTCTAGTCGAGCCCTCTTTGTCTAGCTGATGGTCATGACCTGATGCTGCATTTGGAAGGTAGTGACAGGAACCAAGTAACGGCTTACTGTAGATCCCCGTGTTTGGGCTCAAACGTATTGTCTAGTCGAGCCCTCTTTGTCTAGCTGATGTTCATGACCTGATGCTGCATTTGGAAGGTAGTGACAGGAACCAAGTAACGGCTTACTGTAGATCCCCCGTGTTTGGGCTCAAACGTATTGTCTAGTCGAGCCCTCTTTGTCTAGCTGATGGTCATGACCTGATGCTGCATTTGGAAGGTAGTGACAGGAACCAAGTAACGGCTTACTGTAGATCCCCGTGTTTGGGCTCAAACGTATTGTCTAGTCGAGCCCTCTTTGTCTAGCTGATGGTCATGACCTGATGCTGCATTTGGAAGGTAGTGACAGGAACCAAGTAACGGCTTACTGTAGATCCCCCGTGTTTGGGCTCAAACGTATTGTCTAGTCGAGCCCTCTTTGTCTAGCTGATGGTCATGACCTGATGCTGCATTTGGAAGGTAGTGACAGGAACCAAGTAACGGCTTACTGTAGATCCCCCGTGTTTGGGCTCAAACGTATTGTCTAGTCGAGCCCTCTTTGTCTAGCTGATGGTCATGACCTGATGCTGCATTTGGAAGGTAGTGACAGGAACCAAGTAACGGCTTACTGTAGATCCCCCGTGTTTGGGCTCAAACGTATTGTCTAGTCGAGCCCTCTTTGTCTAGCTGATGGTCATGACCTGATGCTGCATTTGGAAGGTAGTGACAGGAACCAAGTAACGGCTTACTGTAGATCCCCCGTGTTTGGGCTCAAACGTATTGTCTAGTCGAGCCCTCTTTGTCTAGCTGATGGTCATGACCTGATGCTGCATTTGGAAGGTAGTGACAGGAACCAAGTAACGGCTTACTGTAGATCCCCGTGTTTGGGCTCAAACGTATTGTCTAGTCGAGCCCTCTTTGTCTAGCTGATGGTCATGACCTGATGCTGCATTTGGAAGGTAGTGACAGGAACCAAGTAACGGCTTACTGTAGATCCCCCGTGTTTGGGCTCAAACGTATTGTCTAGTCGAGCCCTCTTTGTCTAGCTGATGGTCATGACCTGATGCTGCATTTGGAAGGTAGTGACAGGAACCAAGTAACGGCTTACTGTAGATCCCCCGTGTTTGGGCTCAAACGTATTGTCTAGTCGAGCCCTCTTTGTCTAGCTGATGGTCATGACCTGATGCTGCATTTGGAAGGTAGTGACAGGAACCAAGTAACGGCTTACTGTAGATCCCCCGTGTTTGGGCTCAAACGTATTGTCTAGTCGAGCCCTCTTTGTCTAGCTGATGGTCATGACCTGATGCTGCATTTGGAAGGTAGTGACAGGAACCAAGTAACGGCTTACTGTAGATCCCCCGTGTTTGGGCTCAAACGTATTGTCTAGTCGAGCCCTCTTTGTCTAGCTGATGGTCATGACCTGATGCTGCATTTGGAAGGTAGTGACAGGAACCAAGTAACGGCTTACTGTAGATCCCCCGTGTTTGGGCTCAAACGTATTGTCTAGTCGAGCCCTCTTTGTCTAGCTGATGGTCATGACCTGATGCTGCATTTGGAAGGTAGTGACAGGAACCAAGTAACGGCTTACTGTAGATCCCCCGTGTTTGGGCTCAAACGTATTGTCTAGTCGAGCCCTCTTTGTCTAGCTGATGGTCATGACCTGATGCTGCATTTGGAAGGTAGTGACAGGAACCAAGTAACGGCTTACTGTAGATCCCCGTGTTTGGGCTCAAACGTATTGTCTAGTCGAGCCCTCTTTGTCTAGCTGATGGTCATGACCTGATGCTGCATTTGGAAGGTAGTGACAGGAACCAAGTAACGGCTTACTGTAGATCCCCCGTGTTTGGGCTCAAACGTATTGTCTAGTCGAGCCCTCTTTGTCAGCCGATGGTCATGACCTGATGCTGCATTTGGAAGGTAGTGACAAGAACCAAGTAACGGCTTGCAGTAGATCCCTCGCGTTTGGGTAGAAAGTAATGTTTATGATTTTTTTATACTTCATTAAGAAACGTTTTACGGTTCAGCTATATAATTGTTTTAGATCAAGTAAAATGGGTAATAAAAAAGAATCATCACGATCAAAAAGAAAAAGAGATCATAAGGGCAATATGGAAAAAGCCAGAGAAGCTAAGAGGTAAAAAGTCTAAATGGTTTTGAAATTTGTCGCCATTTAATTTTTTGTGGTTTTGTGAGATTTTAATTGGAATCAGCAAATGGAGCCAAAATTAATCCGTTTTTATAATGACTGTCTACTAAAGGAAATTATAGACCCCCGTAAAGCCAGATCTATGGAAATCCGAGACACACGGTGTTAGTTTTTTAGAAATAAAAACTGGCCAAGAGCATGTCGGACCATGCTCAGTGTAGGGTTCCATAGCCGTAACTATAAGGTAAAAAATACGATGTAAAAAAAGTACAACAACAAATGAGCGTATCTCCATAGCAGTTACGTCCTTTTGTTGAGAAGCGTAGTTTATTGGCAATAACTTAAAAACGGTTAATTCGATCTTGTTGAAAATAATTTTCGTTGAAAGTATTAATTAAGCGTAATTTTTTTGCGTAAGCCATGATTTTTTTCATATTTTTCGGACACACGGTTTAGAAGATGGAGGGGGGGGGGGGGGGACAATTTACACAACTTTCGGAGCGATTATTTCCAAATATATTCACTTAATCAAAAACCTTTGTTTTTTTTTTACGAATTTAGGCACTAATTTTGTCAGTCCGGGGCGTCCTTTTTTTTAAGTGAGATTAACACGACATTTTGGAAGAATTACAGGGAATAAAAATGCAATAGGGGTATTTTCTAGATCGTTACGTCGGGAACTATCGAAAAAATATATAAATTGCACACTTTTGAAAATCTTGACTTACCGAATTCGTCTACGGTATACCCGGAGGGAACGAGTAACCCGACAAACTTTAACTATAGATTCTAACGACTATTGAAAGTAAAAAACGTTATATATAGTCAAAAAACGCGTACTTTCCAAGATACATATTTATATGTCTTTCCCGTACACGGGACAATGGTGTCCCGGCCCTTTGGGAGGCGTGCGCGGAGCCGAAGCCAACGCGTAGAGGCCCCTTTCGACAATTTAATGAAAGGCGACGTGTACACCCAGCGGATGTTGTCCCTGCCCGTGTCATGGGACGCACGCAGAGACAGCCCTCGCCAGATGCAGGGACTATTGTTGATTGATGGAATCTAACTCTACTGGGCTATGGTGGTGGAATTATGGACTAGATACTGGGCTATGGATTGAGACATGACGGCGTCTGTCAGGAAAAGTGTCTCATGGCTTTCGCGGCACTGACAGACCGTGACTTGCCCTCCGCTGATGGGCCCCTGTTAATTAGCGACATTATGAGCAATGGCCCAGGGGCAACACCGCTGCCGAGGGCTGCAGGGTGTCGAGAGGTGTGCTGCGCTTTCTCCGAGGGTACTCGCGGCGTTATGCCCTTTAACACTTCCACGCCTGGAGCATATAGCGCTTATTATTATTAGAATGAAAAATTCGAAATATGTAAAAAGCCCTAATAAATGCGACTACGATACGTTTACTTATTTTTTATTTCCTTAATTAAACAAAAAATAACCTTCGTAGCATTTGATGGTAAGCGACTCCGAGCCCAAAAAATTTACCGTTTGGTTACATTGAACTTTTTTCTTTCTTCCTCCAGTAAGGACTATTACAAGTAAATAATATTTTATCAACATAGGACGAATTATTTAATTTTACATTACTATTTTTTGTGAAACAGAACATATAAAAAAATCAGCAACATCCTGCAAACGTGTCATTGCCATAGTTAGCACATCAAAAATGCAAAAAAAAACTGATTTACCATCAAGAGGTAAGCTTTTTAAACAAAAATAAGTTTCTGTCAATAAATGTTTTGTTGAGACAAGCTTGTATTGCCGACTGTACTTTTTTGTATAATCGCAAACTGCACGTCACAACTAATCAAATGAACTCAAACATGGTGAATAAACACGGTAGATGATCCTATGGCTCCATCATCAGATCACCTTCATCTTATAATAATATTGCATTGTCATCTAATTTACATATTCTTGCAAAATTTCAGCTGAATCGGTTGAAAATACCTATCTGCTTTAAAACTGAGTTGCAGTATTCCAGCCGAACAAACAGTTACATAAATACATTGCAAAATAAATAAAAGCGTTTAAGAAAATGATTTTCCGTCTTCGAGTAATTGTAAATGCATACTTGCATATAAAAAAATCCCGTTGAATTGAGAACTTCTTTTTTTGAAGTCGGCTAAAATCGTACCAAAGGCTTGAAGTCACGCGAAACTTCGACACTGTAGGTATCATTTAATTTTTTTTATTCGTTAAATTAATGAACAAATACGTATTAAATATTTGTTAATAACGTAACTGGAACATTTAAATGAAAGAGTTTTTAGTGACTACAAGTCAATCAACATACAGCAATAACATTTTAGCCGCTTTACCGCTGCACTTTATTTGATTCAAGTATCAAAATGTCATAATCGCGCTATACTCCCGGGCGGCTACGCAACTTACGCACACATAGACTGCGCGCGCTTGTGTGACGCTATTGCTGACGGCTATCGCCGATCTAGTGGCCGATATTGAGTTACGCGCTGCATCGTAAACGCTCTTAAACACCCTGAGATAGGTGCTATTGCACTATCAAAAATTAATTTGCATGATTTTCCTCCATGGACGTAGTAAGTAAGTAAGTTGTAAGTTTTACTTAGTATGGTGCAGCAAGTGTTAGAATGAGATAATAATATTCATGTCTCATTTTAATTTACATATAGCTGCATCCATACTTGCGTACGCAAAACTTACAGGGGTAAATCTAATTACTTACGAGCCGCTGCAAAGTTTCAAAAATTACAAAACTTTGCACTTAGAAAAATATCAGTTTTTTTCTCAAAATTTCCCATAGGGAGTTTTCCAAAACGGTGACTTTTTTTAAATTCTCGTGAAACTTAACAGAAATTTCTGAGATCCCTCCCAACTTTATACAAAATCTCTGCAACTTGCACATCTGAAAATCAGAGCAATGTTAAGTAGAAAGCGACTCACGCGGGCGGCGGGGGCTGCCCCGGCGGCTTGGGCGCGCGCTTGCGGTACGAGGGGCAGTTGGCGCGCCGGTCCACGTGCCGGTAGCACGCGTCGCACAGGCAGCTGTCGATCGTCAGCCGCTCCTCATCTGGGAAACGGAACATTCTATTTGTATCTCCGTCAATTTATAATCGTTATTCCAACCCGGGGAAGCCCATTACCGAAATATACAAGGTGTTACGCCACCTATTGAAAACCTCAGACACCCCGACTGATTTATATTATTCTGAATTAGTCTACAGTATTTGTTTTTAAATCCGTGTATTATTGCCAAAGATATAGTGTGTTGTACTCGTAACTTTTGGTAGTAGTTGTAGACTGGGCAAGATAAAAAGAGGAAATAAAAAAAAAATATTAAAATGTAGTGAAATCGATTTTACTCTTGATTCTGAATAAACAGTTTTCAGTTGGTCGTGTAACACGATGTATAGACACACAAGTAGTCAAACTTTGGCCGGAAGGTCGAGGCGCAGACAGTACGCATTCGTAAAACTTTGCTTGTGCTCTACGCGGCGCTGAAACATACAAGCCGCGCGATGTACCTTTTGTAGGAACAATAATTACTGCTGTTATACTGTGCCATTATTGAATATAGATCCAAAGACTCACAACAGTCGCGCAGTTTTAGTTTCCAACGGCTCTCAACGACCTGAACCAGGCCGTCAGTCTATGGAGGCCTATCCGATACCTTATTTTGGAAACTGATGTTCCTCAAGGCAAGCTGCTGTGCCTTATCGTACTCCAGTTTCGAGTATGCTTTGCTAAATCTTGCGGTTCCTTTGGGCAAGATGCTGGTGCCGAAAAATCAATAGCTACTTACTGTCTAGAACCTTCTGAAGCTCAGTGCTCTTCATCTGCAGGATGTTACATGGCGTGTCTAAGAAGCCGCAATAGAAGCACTAGTCCTGGCACAGGCGGCCCGGATGAATGGTAAACGTAGTGGATTAACAATGCAGGTGTTCCTCAGGGCAACACCCTGAGTCCTATGGTATTCCAGCTTCGACTATGGGGTGTTCCTCAAGGTAACGTTTTGTGCCTAATTTTCAATATGTAAGTACTTACTGTCTAGAACCTTCTTCTGTCGCTCAGTGCTCTTCATCTGCGCGATGTGGCACGGCGTGTCGAAGAGGCCGAACTTGCCCCCGCAGTAGAAGCACTGGTCCTGGCACAGGCGGCCCGGGTGGATACTGAATGAGGAGGCCTTCTCCGGGATCACCAGGTTCACCGTCTCCTTCGGCTCGGGCTCGGGAGCCGCCTCGGCTTCCACTGTTGACCAGTGTTAGTAAATATACGCTGAAACTTAATGTCTAACGCGTATAAATGAAGTATGGGACAGTAGCTTGCAATAAATAATAAATTGAGGAGTATATTGACGAATCTCTTGTTTTGTTTTACGTTGGACTAGTCATATGAATAAACATACCTATAAGTATGTTGTGCCTACATCAGTAAATGTATTATTATAAAGTCAAGTAAACGTTTTGTTTAGTCGATTTTTTGACGAACAGCAAATGTATCTTGATTATAACATTGTTTATGCCACACCTGGCCATAAAGTGGCTTTTTCCGCACGCTGCGCGTACGGAAAAAACCGCTGTCTGGCCAAGTGTAGACATAAAATGATGTACACAACACGGGAGATAATAAAGAAAGCCCTCGATCGCATATTTACGTCCCTCGCTTGCAGCTCGGGCCGCAAACTTCTGCGATCTCGGCCTTCCTTTGTATTACCACCCTAGTTGTGTAATATACTATTTTGTGTGTTCATTGATAAAGTATGCATAAACAGTACATAAACAAATGTCAGTGTTTTTTTAGAACAATAAATGTAGTTTATTTTCTTTGGACAAAAACTGAAGTTCCCACACCATTTTGAATGAATTTAGACTATTTTAGACAAATGGTAACACAATATAGTTTTTAATAACATGATTTGAGTAAGAAAAATATACAAAAACGTATGAAAAGTTGTAGAGTTGTTATTAAATTACTTGAGAAATGTTGAAATCTTGTTAGGTATTAAACTTGATTTTGTTACGAGACATACTGTGTAAATTCATCATGCAATCCGTTTGAACTGTGATCCGAGTTAATAAAGAGTTTGTTTTATTACGTTTCTTTTTAATATTAGTTAATTAAATATATTTTTCATTATAACCAGAAATCACACGTAGCCGTGTTAGGAATGGGTGGATTTTCGTCCGCGACATTTGTATGCCAAACTAAATGTATGACATACAAATTTGTATGACGAAAATCCACCCGAATACACTATTATAATTTATAAGAAACATGTTTAAGAAAAGTTTTGATGTCTTCTAGCTAGACGAATATAAAACAAGTCAGTTGGTTTATAAAGAATTTATGGTTGATTTCTGGTTATTTTCAAAAGGGATTTACAAAACCGGGGCACACACTTCGATCATTGAAACATGGTTGACTGGTGGCGAATGTCTAACGGCATTAAATAAATAATAAAGCAATAAAGTAAGAAATGTATCGGCTTCGCCACGGCCGACAATTACATGTGACCTGAGTCTTTCTGATTTACTGGACAAGGTTTGTATACTATTTTTCTGTTCGACGGAGCCAGAAAGCGGCATCTTCGTTTAGCGCAGCGGCCGGTAAGGTGACGCTTTCCGGCCGGAGGGCAGAAAAAAAATATATAATCATCGAACCTGTCCCTCTAGCACAACTGTGACACGCGAGAAATACTAACTATCTCTTTCCACTCAATATAGTGTGACAGTGACAGGTAGCTATGTCCCGCGAGAAACGAAGTTGCGGTCCGGTGATACTATGTCGCGCCACAAACGAAGTCGCAGTCAGTTGTGCTAAACAGCCTGGTCACAACATTATAGGAGAATCGGTTGAGAAACGCGACCTGTAGACATCGAAATATAATGTATGGTACGATAACATCAACAAAACTCGTTGAAATTTGCTCCACAACGCTCACTTTTTAAAATTAATGATAATTGATAACCAAATTAATGTTTATTATGTGCGAGTCTAAAAGGTTAGGGCGCATAAGGTCCCACTCGCAAAATGTCCCTTAGTCCCTTTCGCAGAACGTCCGTTTTATAATTGTCCCGTTCTTAAAACGGCCCTTCCGCATAATATCCCGTTCTCAAAATGTCCCTTGACATAAAATACGTCCCTTTCGCAGAACGTCTCTTTCGCAAAATGTCCCGTTCTTAATGCGTTCCTTTCGCAAAATGTCCCGTTCACAAAACGTTCCTTTTGCAAAATGTCCCGTTCGCAAAACGTACCTTTTGCAAAATTGGCTGTTAATCGCTTAGTTTTTAACCGACTTGAAAAAAGTAGGTTATCAGTTTGACCCGTCTGTAAGTATTACTAGCATTTACCCGCGGCTTTGCCCGCGTTGTTCCCGTTACTGTCCCAAGAGAACTATTTACCGGGATGCAAAGTACCCTATGTTTCGATCCAGGACTTGGTCTACTTGCATGCAAAATTTAGCTCAATCCATCCGGTTGTTACCCTGTCGTATTTGTATTTAGTAACAAACATATATTGCCCATCTCCCGCTCTCTCACTTGAATACGCAAGAAGACTCCCTATTTATACAAGCATTTTGCAGGCGGGACATTTTGCGAATGTGACATTTGGCAACGTTTTGCGAAAGGGCCATTATGCAGTCGGGACATTCAGCGAAAGGGGCTTTTACAGAAGGGACATTTTGCGAAAGGGGTGGGACGTTTTGAGAAAGGGACGTTTTGCGAATGGGGTATTTTGCACAAGGGGCCATTTGCAAAGAAGACGTTTTGCGCATGGGACGTAATTTTGGTGGAGGGACATTTTGCGAGTGGGACCTTATGCGCCCTAACCGTCTAAAATCATTTATGACAAATATTAGTATTAAGTTTTAGAACACTTCATTTTTGGATAGGTTGCATATCGTTTAAAAGATAAAAATCTATGATTGGTTACAAAGCTGACGTGAGAATTTGCCGCTATAGTTTTTTCTTCAGTATTAAGTACTATAGCTTGGCAACTTCGTTGGTGACACTCACCTGTGTGCTTTTTATTATGTGCGGCCGTAACTACTTACACAATTTACCGCCAACACGAACGGCGACCGACGGAGGCAGCCTCCGGAGGCCCCCGTTCGTGTTGGCGGTAACTTGTGTAAGTAGTTACGGCTGCACATAACAAAAGCACACATGTGAGTGTCACCAACGAAGTTGCTAAGCTATAGCTCCGCCTCTTTAGCACGTATTTCGTGGGGCCGATTCAGTTACGCTTCCATACTTATTTATTATATTTCGATGCCTGTAGAGAAAAGCCGGACAGATATACGAAAGCGTTTTTGCCCAAGTTGAAACGGAGGCAGTCTGTCGGAAAGGAAGTTTGTAAATGTTCGTATGATCGTTGTTTGCCCCGGGCCGGTAGATCGGGTGAGTGACCACACACCGTGGTTGTTAAGGCGGTTACTGTAAGACTTTCTGTGCCCACCCTCTGAACCGCCGCTCGCGAACGCCTGTGAACAAACATACACATAGAGTCAGACTACGCTAAGTCTGCAGAGGTCGAAATAGTACATTACACAACTAGGGTGGTAATACAAAGAAAGGCCGAGATCGCAGTAGTTCGCGGCCCGAGCTGCAAGCGAGGGACATAAATATGCGATCGAGGGCTTTCTTTATTACCTCCCGTGTTGTGTACATCATTTTATGTCTACACTTGGCCAGAACGCGGCTTTTTCCGTACGCGCAGCGTGCGGAAAAAGTCACTTTATGGCCAGGTGTGGCATAAAAGGTTTTATTGCAAAAAACACACATGGCAACATCACAAGCAAGATGATTAATTAGTCTTGATACTTGGCAAACATCTTTCCGTTTAATAAGTATATAATGTGTACATACCTACTGAAATAAATATTCAGGACAGTCTTGCACAAATTCCAACCAAACTAAATAATGCTTGTATACATGTACATATTTAAATACATTGCAATTATCTAAGACCCTGGAACAAATCGCTTAGTTTGGTTGAAACTAGATAGACGTGTGCAAGATTTAGCCAGATATTTATTTTAGTAGGTATGTAGACACATTTTGTAATAAACGGAAGAATTATTGCCAAGTACCAAGATTAAACAATCCTCTCGGTGTAGTTTCCGCATGTTGCCATATATATAAATTTTAATAAAACCTTTTTTCGACCTCTGCAAACTTAGCGTAGTCCGACTATATTATAAACAGTTACATACATATATCTATCAGTGGCGTGGCGTAAAAGATGTCCTTGGGCAAGCCGGTGCGGTGCAGATCTGGCGTACATTTTCCTTAAGAGCTGAAGGACAAGTGCTCAAATACCTGATATTAGGCAAGCTGGTAGGAATCGAGTTCTTTGGACGCCACACTACAGATATCTATACTTATGTCTATCTATATTTGGTTGTAAATTTAAATGCCGCACCTATAATGTCCCTATTTACCCTGATGGTTCACTGGTAGAAAACGCTTTATGCCTTACGGCATTAAGTCCGCCGTTAGTACTTTCTCGTATTGTGCCATAACATTTAAATAAATAAATATCTTCTCGAGTCGTACAACATTTTGCGTGGAAAACCAAGTTATTTATAATCCAAAACATTCAAACCAAATAAATTATACTAAATAAATAAAAAACAGGTTTAAATTGTTTACGTTAAAATGGAATATAATTATGCGAACCTGCCTATAAAAAAATATAACTTAGCGTTACGTTCAACTTCAGTTAAGCTACATTGTACCTGCAGTAAACAAATGAATCAATGGTTTAAAATCAATGCTTCTTGTTTAAGAACGCCACAACTCTCGCGCAGACGAAAATATGACGTTTACCGGAAGTGCTACGGCGTAGAGCTAACGTAGAGCTAATAGATGACGTCAGGCATTGCACAAGCATTTCAACAGCAATACTATCGGCGTAAATTTTACTGAGAGTCAGGTACGCGTAAGGACAAAGCTCGTCTAGTCATTATAGAGAATGTGCACAATGAAGGCGCTGCCAGCTGGTGGCGCTAATCCGAATCTTGTACTCCATCATGCTGGGGCCACATTAACGGCGTTTCCCGTTAAGAGAAGATTCGGATTGGCGCCACCAGTTGGCAGCACCTTCGTTGTGCACGTTCCCTATACATGCGTTATCGTGTGGCTTTTACATGTTATGTCTTGTGCAAACTATGTAGGCCCTACACAGTAGGGCTGTCGGGACGCCTAAAAGATGTCACGACGTACATTTGGGAAGCGTTAACTGATTAAGATAATTTAACCTACGCAATGTCCCCGACTGTTATGGGCCATACCATTGCAGCCCTAGCTGTGTACGCTCATTAATTAAATTTAAGGTTAATTTGAATATTTAAATAAATGACCTAACAAATGTACGTGTAATTGTGTAGCTGGATGTTAGTGGTGTAGATGAGAATCCACGTTTTCTACGAGTTTGGCTATTTTAAGATACATTTCAATAACCTTTTCCGCACTGCATTTGGAAAAAAGTACGCCAAGATTCTAACAACCTCGGAAACGTTTTGCCAAAACGCCAAGTCACTGTTGGAAGGTTGATCTATCCTTATTTGTCCTATTTAACAAACATCTTTCAAGGTGCATTTTTGCCATAGCCAATTATTTTCTGAACAAAGCAACAGATTTAACCATCACTTTTCTAATATTTTTTTTTAGAATAGTTTTCATTTAGGAGTGGTTCCAGGTTTTAGATAAACAAGTTAAAACTTTAGAAATTGTTTACTAAATAAGACAGTTAAGGCATATAATTTAGCGGGTTACTACGTGGTATCGCTGGAGTGACATGATGGAGGCGTATCTGTGATCTTCAATTGGCAAGAAATAGCGCAGAAACGAGAAGAGTGGCGTGCTCTCGTGTCAGAGGTCAAGACTTACTGTGGGTCGCTGAGCCAACGGAGAACGTAAGTATAGGTCGATTCACAAGAGCTGGTAAATAAGACAATCAAGTATTGAAACAGAAAAGTATTGAATGCTCACCTCTCGGCGCTCGATGGTGTAGTAGGCGTCGTCCTCCGCGGCCGCGTCGGCCTCGGGCGTCGGCTTGCCGCGGTTCTTGCTCTTCTGGAAGGTCATCTTCAGAGAACTCCTGTATTTCTTCTTATCTCCGGCCCTATTCAGCTTTATAACCGTCTTGAGCGTCCCTGTGTAGTCCCCGGAACCTTTACTCGACTTCTTATTGAGCATGCTCATGTTGGACCCGTAAATCCGTTGTTTTTCTTTTAGTTTTTCAATCTTAGCCTCTTTGGCGGCTTTGTGGGTGAGCAAGCCGAGGGTTCGGAGGACGTTTTCTTTGCGTTTTTGGCTTTCTGGCGTTTCGTGGAGCATTGTACTGGGGCCTGGCTGGCTTTCGGTGGAATTCCGCGCGGATTTACTAGTTTTTCCCGGACTTTTGCCAGGCTTAGCCAGTTCGGCGGTCTCTGATAGCTTGCTTTCCACTGGAGTTTCAGTAATAGCTTCAGGCTTGCCTTCTTCCTTCAATTCTTCAGGTGTTTCAACCTTTTCTTCTATTTTCTCCACTTTATCAACGACCATGGGTTCAGGCTTTGCCGCCTCAGGTACGGGTTGAGGTGGCTCGACTGTTGTGACGGGGGTTACGACTTCCGGTGGTTTTTCAGGAACAGAGCTAACAACTTCCGGGATTTCAGTGGCCAGAGGTATGACTTCAGGAACTTTGACGTTTTCTAGAGGAGGCGCGAGGGCTTCCGTCTCCATTGGTTTGACTTCAGGTGATTTAATAGCGACAGGTGGCGCCACTGGTGCAGGCGGGGGCGGTGGGGACTTTATTGCTGGAGGAGGCGGTGACTTGATCTTCTCTAGAGTAGCCATTTTTTCGTCTGGATCGACAGCAGATTCGGACGTTTTACGTGATAGCGACTCTCTCGATTTACGAATGTCCTTATCGGCCACCCGGGCTGTTATCGATATCTGGCTAGTGTCCAACACTACGCCTTTGAGGGCAGCACTAGGGTTGTTGGGGTGTAAAGTGGCAAATTGGTGTAACTCCACTTGTGTGGTCGGCGCCGACTTGTCCACAGATTTCCTGATTTCGGTCAACGTCACATCTTTGCCCAGTGATTTCTCGAAAATGCTGATAGCATCCGATTCCTTCGAATGGTTGGAGCTCGTCGATTCTTTTCTAGAACTAAAACTGTTCCTCTTTATTAACGTTACGGAGTTAGGTAAATCGATATCTATGGATCTTCTCACTTGGTCTCTCTTAACTATAGAAATTGCGGAGTTGTTTTCAAAACAACTTAGAACATTCTCCTTTTCAATTGGTCTTTCAGGGGATCTCACAGACTGCACGTCTTTCAACGGCTTAATGTCTGCACCCGATTTATTTATAAGAACGACGTCATTAGTGACCATAACCGTTTTGGCGTCTGTCGATCTAGTTTCAGACTCCTGCCTTTGTCTTTTCTTATCAAATTCTTCGAAAACTTTCAGTCTATCCATCAGTTTGTCTATGCTAGCCACGGAGCTGACTTTATAAGTGATCTCCGGTTTGGCGTTGTCCGCCGCTTTCTCCAGGGAGTCCTCTTCGTAATGAAGTCTGATGTTCTCGCTGTCGTCGTTTTTGGAGGGGGTGCTCTCGGGGGTGACAGAGGTCGTCTCCTTGTCTTTGACGGGGGTCTCGGGGGTGATGATGCTGTTGTTATCGCCAAGCGGTTTGGAGAGGCCGTAGAACTTGGAGACGGACTTGGTATGTGTCTGGTCGGTGTCCGCGGATTCGGCGGCCATCTCGTGGTCGCGGTCTATGTTTTGGTCGAGATTGTTGATGAGGTCGTCGATCTCCTTGGAGAGGGTCTCTAGGGTCTCGTGCTTGTCGGTGTCGTCGGCCTGGCCGGCGGAGGCCCGGCGCGAGGCCGGCTGGAAGCCCACGTGAGGCCGGGCCGCGTTCGCTACCTTTCGGCCTCTCCGGGCTTTCCTGATATTCTTCGCCACCTCTTTAGTATTAAAAGTCCTCGACATGCTACTGAGTATACTACTGCGAGCGTCCTGAAGCGTCCCTTTTTCAGTCTTCCGTGATTTCTTGTCTTCCACGTCTGATGAGTTTAAATTGTCTAACTTTAGCCTATTACTATTATTGTTGTCGGAGTCTAATGAAGTACTTCTTTTTAAGCTCAAATTTTTCTTATTCTTGTCATTCGCGTTACTGCTAGGCTCCGTTTGCGGAGTTTCTGTTAATTTAGGATCAACGAGAGAAGGCACTTTTTCAGTAATAGAGATCTGTACATTATTTTCAAAATCTAAATCTAGGTCAGTCTTAGGCTTTTCTAATTTTTTATTGAGCTCCTTGCCGTCCGCGTCCGTGAGCGTCTCGCTCAAGCTCACATCGGACTCGGTGATGTCTGAGCACTTGGAGATCTCGCTGCCCTCCCGGGAGCAGGAGCGGCCTCGCTTGAGTTTCTTGCAGTCCTCGGAGCCTTCGGCAGTATCACTAGCCTTTGAATCAGAAAGCAGCCTGCGTCGCTTCTTCTGCTCCTTCATAACTACCTCGTTCAGGAGTTTGTTTTTCACATTCCTTGGCTTTCCACTCCTGAGGTTCTTACCTTCGAGCATGGAAGGGCTGTTGCTCCGTTCGGAGCGCATGGAGTAGGGGCTGGTGCGGGGCCCCAGCACTAGGCTGCTGGGTGAATCCGCTAGGACAGACTTCACCATGACTTTATCTGACGTGAGTCTCTGCCTCTTACCAGCCGTTTTAGGACTCGATGACCTGGAATTGGGAGTAGTGTCTTCGACAGGCTCCTTTTTAATTTCAGAAGCCGGAATCAACGGAACTGTCTCCTTTTCGTGAGAATTGTCAGGTTCAGTTTTCACCACAGGCTTCCTGCCCCTGGTGACTGTCTGCTTTATAACATTTTTAAGTTTGCTTTTAGCAGTGCTGACAACTTTCTTACTTCTCAAAGTCTTCCGGATACCCAGGGGCCGTTTCTTAACAACGGCTCTAGGTTTTAAAGTTTTTTTAGTTTCTTTGGATGTCTTGGGTTCATCTTGGCTGGATTTGTTTTTTTCCTCTTCGCTGATGTCGGAGGCCTTCTTCCGGGCCTGTCTGGTCTTGGGTTCTATAGTTGTTTCCTCATCGATGCTCTTGTCCTGCTCATCTTTAGCCTGTTTGGTTTTCATGTTGGAATGTGTGGTGGGAGAGGACCCCGTACTTCCGACATCAGGTACAGGCTGGCTGTCAGCTCTGGACTTGGACCGGAGAGTGATAGTCGAGGTGGGTCGAGGCTTGTTGAGGGTGTGCGGGGCTGAGTCCTCTCCGTCAGACTCCGGCAGGTGGGTGTCAGTCAGGGTATCCTCAGGGCTCACGTCACAGCCGCTCTCGTCCTTCGCACTGCTGGTTCCACTTCTTGCTCGCAAAGAATCCTTCAACTTTGTGTTAGAACGACATTGAGCCATAATACGCCGCTACGGGGTGCATTCCCGACCTGAAACACGACAACAAACACCATACAGCACTCGCCTATCACAATAAACGACGTGGAAATATAAATATAACAGGCACAAGATACGTTTCTCACATAAAAATAAGTGACGTTAGTTTCAGCTTATCATAACGGGATTTTCGTATTAATTCACAAATTAGACTGCTAAACTGCTTTATTTATTACACTAACACACTAATAAAGCACACAAAAACTTAGATCGTAAAATAAATCAAGTGATAAATCGTCGTAAACAAAAGCTGGGCATCCGAACATCGAACAAGTTCGCGCACTATTTTTTCCAAATTGGTTTAATTTCATGCTTAAATACGCGGTCTGGTTTACAAACAATCGTTTAGAACTACTTTTTTTAACTTGAAATATTTGTTTACATCGCTCGCTGGTAAGAAAATTGCGCCGGAAAGTCATGAAAAAGTGATGTTTTGGTGGACTCAGGCCGCGAGTGACACCTAACGCCACCTACCAGCTGACGGTGCGTGTGCGTCGAACGAACGAAAGCCCCAAATCATTTCCCTAGCCGTGGCGCACCTCTGCAATGTCCTCACAATATACTCACATTTTATCCAACGAAACATCCAAAAACCACAATAAAAGGTTAATTAGACACACAATGCACCATAATATGCGAAAAAGTTCAATATAAACACGCGATTAAACTTAGAAAACGATTTTTGAAAATCCCAAATGTCTGCAGGCGTCCGCCATAATGTTTCCTTCGAAACGAATAATATAGTTCTTATTGCTCTTGTAGCAATTCGCTCTATTCGCTATTCAAAATGGCGGCGATGTGGCGTGCACAGTGCGCATTTGCGCGACTTTTTACGGGAAAAACTGGACAGATCTTGAACAACGCAACTGATTTTGGTACAAAATTCGGCCCGGAATCACTATTGGTAATATTTTAATTATATTTTCACTCGCGTCGCGTTGTAATGTGGCTTTGACTGCAACATGTGACAGAACTATGGGCGTACGGTGGCGCACGCAAGTCGCCCTCGCATCGCACCGTATTATTTTCAGAATGACGTTGATTGATGAGCGATGACAAGCGACGCCGCGTGTAGGTTTTATTGATATGATGCAGTTTGTTATTACATTTTGCTTCGTAATAATGTTCATTATTTTTATTACTGTGCTATTAAGATAGGATGACATAAAAATTTACTTTGATAACTGAATAGGTACATTTAAATAGTGAAAATAATGATAAGTATAAATTTTTAAAATATCTTCATTTTTTGTTCCAGGTACCAGTATGCAGAAATTATTCAAGCTACAAAAATTCACCTTTGGTACACAAAATAAAAGAACAATATGAATACGAAGTAGTGAAAAATCCCGCAGAATGGGCTTACGTGGAAAGACTTTTGCCATTTGAGATGATCCCAGAAGTCAAACCCAAGGCTAATAATAATTACCCATCAGGGTGGGTGCCTCCGAAAGAAGAAGCACTGCAACTACCCTACTTCATTTCAAGAACTAAGAATCATTCAGTACCAATTTATTTGAACTTGACATATAAAGGTACACGTAAAATCTCTATAATAAGAAAAATAGACGGTGATATTTGGTTACTAAATGACGATATTAAAGAATACTTGGAAAGCAAACTGAAGAGATACGTGGAGACCAGGGTGCACGAGCTAGGTCGCTTCATTGAAGTCAAAGGTGATTACGTTAATGAGCTACGCGACTGGGCGCATTCCAAGGGTTTCTAATTACATTATAATTGTTAGTTATGAATAAAAATGATATAATGAGTTAGTGATGTAATTTACTGTTTCTTCCGTACCCCGTACCTGTCCTTGTCCTTTTAGTTTTATTTTTAGAAATAGAAATAGGATAATTGAATTAGATTCTCTATTTTCTTACCTTCATTCACTTCACTTGATTTTTGCTTATTTAATTCAGTTTAATTATTTCCATTAAACGATATCCAAGAGGTAATATATAATTGTTACACAAATAGAAGCTTTATATGATACAAGAGAGATTCTATTGATAGTTTATGATGAAAGTTTAAATTGAAGAATTAAATTCTCATTATGAGGCTTGTTTATCAGTAAATTACGCGTTAAATACTTTACGATTCGTAATTTACCATAACGCTAGCGTAAATAGTACATTACACAACTAGGGTGTTAAAACAAAGAAAGGCCGAGATCGCAGATGTTTACGGCCCGAGCTGCAAGCGAGGGACGTAAATATGCGATCGAGGACTTTCTTTTTTACCTCCCGTGTTGTGTACATAATTTTATGTCTACACTTGGCCAGAAAGCGGCTTTTTCCGTACGCGCAGTGTGCGGAAAGAGTCACTTTATGGCCAGGTGTGGCATAAAAGAACTAAAGACAAACTTACGCAACAAAAGAAGTTAACTAAAAACTTCATACAAAATAAATATCGCAATAAATAATATCGTAAAAGCGCGAGTGGTAGCTGTGTTGCCGAGTGTACGCGGCATGAAGTTAGCTTCGTTCAGCCGCCGCCAGGGGCGCGCGCGTCGGCGGAAGGTTTACGTAGCCGTATAACATCCGGGCACATTGGGCATTGGGCCTCTCCACGCGATTTTACGATCCGACTCCACTCTTTGTTGAGGCAACTTTTGTCTCACTTTACTAACGCTTTAACTCGCTTTTCAGTCATGCCACGTTAATATAATGTTTTTAACAGCAATTTTAAGGTTAATATTAGTTTATTTATAGTTGGCATTGCGAATTTAGTCGCAATAGTCGTATTTAATTAGTATTCGAAAGTTATACTGTTTATGGTCGTTCGCTAATCAGGGATCGATTTAGACAACAGCGCATTATGTAATTTATATACTTTACGTAGTGTTTTATACACACGTAGCTACTTATTTAGTTTCAAGGTCAGGTGTTTTCAGCAGGACGTTGTACATAGGTTATTATTATACTCTATTGCTGTTACTAAGTACCTAATTTGTATTTAGAATAACAAACATTTGAAGTTATACAAACTTTTCTAGAACTGTGTAGATTTAAAAGCAAGATCGAAGATTAGGTATGGTTAATAAATTAAGTTTTCGTTTAAATTAGGTATTTAAATAAGCCAGCCGCATTATTTTAACGATATAATTAATTCAGTGAGTGGTTGACCGCTTGGCACGAATACTTTACGTTTAGGCGATTTAGGTGTACCTACATGACTTAGGTTGGGTATAATTTCGAGCTAGGAGGTAGATTTTCTTTTGTTCGAGATTGTTTTAAAGACTAATTTTTGTTGAAATACTTGAAGGTACAAGACAAATAATCTTTATTTATATTGTAGTCAACTATACTTTTTTTATAGAAAATTTATCGATAAGTGAAGTCGACTTGTCTGTCTTATATGGCAAACAACTTGCTATCTCAAGATGCACCTTTTTAGGGTTCCGTACCTAAAGTGTGCTATCGGAACCCTATCCACTAAGCCTCCGCTGCCCGTGTGTCACAGGGCTGTATCTTTTGAACACGTTAGAGAGTTGAAACTTTCACAGAATGTGTTTCTATTGCCGCTATAACATAAAATAATAAAAACAAAATAAAAAGGAGTCCCCATACAAGAAACGTGTTTTTTTGGCGGTACGGAACCCCTACTCTGCGAATCCAACTTGCACTTAATTTACTAGAAACAGCAATTTGCTCATAAGTAAAGGGAAAATAATATCTATTATGTAACCAGTGGACTCGTCCGCAACTTCGTTTACGCGGGCGAAATAACTTAAATGTCTCTTTTTTTGCTTCGGCTTATTTGGCAAAAAAGTATATCACATACCCTGAATCGGGCTCATAATCTACCTGTACACCAAATATCACGTATATATTACAACGAGTACAATTAGTATATATCAAACACACCGAAATTCCAAAAATAGTACATTACACAACTAGGGTGGTAATAGTACATTACATAACTAGGGTGGTAATACAAAGAAAGGCCGAGATCGCAGAAGTTTGCGGCCCGAGCTGCAAGCGAGGGACGTAAATATGCGATCGAGGGCTTTATTTATTACCTGCCGTGTTGTGTACATCATTTTATGTCTACACTTGGCCAGAAAGTGTCTTTTTCCGTACGCGCAGCGTGTGGCATAAATATATTTATGCCACACCTGGCCATAAAGTCGCTTTCTGGCCAAGTGTAGACATAAAATGATGTACACAACACGGGAGGTAATAAAGAAAGCCCTCGTCGCATTTCTACGTCCCTCGCCTGCGGCTCGGGCCGCAAACATCTGCGATCTCGGCCTTTCTTTATATTACCACCCTAGTTGTGTAATATACTATTACGTTTTACTACTTATTTACACTACATCAAAATACCAGTTATGTTACAATACCTCATATAAAGCGGTTCAGTTATTTTCTAGTTAATTTATTTGACAGATAACCTAGGCGGAGTTTTTTAACCGACTTCCAAAAGAAGGACGGTTCTCAATTCGTCTGTATGTTTTTACGTATTACTTTAGATCATTGGTGGGTAGGTAAACCTTCATAGGGGGCTAAACAGTTTAAGAAATTTCAGAGAAGGACCAGAATTATGGTAAAAACTAGCGTTAACTAGCGTTGTTCCCGTTACTGTCCCAAGGGAACTCCTTAGCGGGATATAGGTAAAGTATAATAGCTATATTTCAATCCAGGATTAACGCTGCGCGTACGTAAAAAGCCGCTTTCTGGCCAAGTATAGACATAAAATGATGTACACAACGCGGGAGGTAATAAAGAAAGCCCTCGATCGCATATTTACGTCACTCGCTTGCAGCTCGGGCCGCAAACATCTGCGATCTCGGCCTTTCTTTGTATTACCGCCCTAGTTGTGTAATATACTATATAAGATGTCAATGCTGCTGAACCGTCATCACGTCATCATATTTCATCACGGGCCATATACGTTACTTATTTCGTCTGCGGGCAAAGTACGCCACCACTGCTTTAGATGAAAAAAGAAAATACTTTGTATGTTAACAAAGACTTCCGAATACCGGTATTTTGTTGTATTGCGTATTCCCGGTATTGACCATACAAAAACAGATTAAAGCCTTTAGCGCGTAATACAAAAGGAAAATTTGAATTCAGCGTGTTTGCACATAGGCCCGTGGAAATTGGTGCGTTAAAATGCTAAAATCGCAAAGCATGGCGTAGTTCTGACACTTTGGTATGTTGTATGAATGAGTTACGGTAGTGTGAATTCGAATTTGCACGTTCTAAAAAGTTGTGCTAGCTGAGGAACAAGCGAAAAACTACGCCATTTTTTAACTTTGTTGGATTCCTGCTCTAACTACCTACTTATGCATTTTTTAACAGTAACATCTTTGGCACAAGTTCACTACATTAAATTTGCTATAAACTAAGGTCTATTCATTATTCGTAAGTGTAATAATTACCGAGAATTAAGGTTTTGAAATTGATGAAACTCCAAGAAGTAGGGGTGCTCTTTCAAGCTTTGTTCATCTAGCCCGTTTAGATTCAGAGCTGATTCTCGGCACAGTTGTTACTTGGATAATCTTGGGTGCTTTGACATTGAGAACCACCAAGAAACCTTGCGCGGGTTGTAACGGGAGAGGTGAGAAGTTCGGTTACAACATTTTTTTTAAGCTATTTTACTCCAAAACTATGCACGCCCAGGCTAGCGAAAATCGTATAACGACATTGGCAAACCATTAAAATACGACGAATTTATTTCTGCCACTAAATAATTATCTAAAAAATTGAATACAGCAAAAAAACCACAAAAATTATACACGACCTCTTTATTTTTGACCTCGGGAGACTCCATGGAAAAATATTTGCTGATAATAAACCGACACTTATTTGGTGTTTGAAAAATATATACTTACTTAGGGTGGGAAGTTTAAGCCAGCCGGTAAGGGCAGTTTATCGAAAAAGTTGATGTTCGAAAGTGATCTTGTAAAATCTAATTTAACATTATTTCAATTGCCAATTAAAGTTTATTTATTAGAAACAAAAGCACAATAGAAATAAGGTTAAAATTAAATATACTAAAAACTAGATTAAAATTATATAAGCTAAAACTAAAATAGATCTAAAAATGACCCCTGCGGCATGCTGCCGAAAATGCTGGCAGCATTTCCTTGCCAATTACATAAAAACGCACAGTTGGTGAAAAAAGGTCAGTTTTGGTATAAATATTTTCCACTACCAATCAATCCCATTGCTATGAAGGACCCATAGTCTATCAACTAAACTAGAAATAATGTAAAAAAAAACCGGTTTTTTTAGAGGCATATTACTCCAAAAATATGCATGCCAGCGAAATTCGTGTAAGAACATTGGTGATCAATTAAGAGATGACAAATGTATTTCTACCAGTAACTTTTTACATTTTCATACAAAAAAATTGAATAAATGCAAAAAATCCACAAGAATCGTACACTTTTCCTATATAGGTACCATAATAGTATTTTATTTTTAACCACAAGAGAGGTCATAGAAAATAATCGCTGATTATAAAACGACATTCATATATTTTTATAGTGTCTGTAAAATCATTTGACTTCGAAAAACTTCTTGCTTAAATAATAAGGGCCGATACAGACGGACTGCAACCCAACTGCAACTCCCTACGATTTGCACGCCGACTGCGCAGTTGTGATGCAGTTCCCATACAAATCATAGGGAGTTGCAGTTGGGTTGCAGTCCGTCTGTATCGGCCCTAAGGTGTCCCAGGATATTATATGAACTTTAAAAATAAACAAGTTGTTCACTAGATAAGAAGGGTTGATTTTTTTATCCCTTCAATACTTGTTTTATATGTTCTTTACACATAGCTTCTGTTTCGTACCAGTATTAGTGAAATTAACGTTCGTTTTTTTGTTGAAAACAAAAAGTTTTAATTTATGTACGACCGTCATGGTCACGTCAATTTGAACTTCCGTCCGGAACCGATGCTCTCCGCTTTACTTGTGAATGTTTGTAAACGTAAATCATCTTGTAATTATTACAAGATATGTGTTTATTTATTGGTCAAAGTCTTTCATTCATGGCGCTTAAATACAACATCAAACTGTCGATTTGGAGAAAATAGAGAAATAGCGGCATCTAAAATTCCAATGACGATGGGTGCGATGCGTCATATATACATATAGTTTCAGCAAATAATTCTACTTATCACGAGCTTTTAACGACCTTTGCCCAGTTGTGCCACTTTTTGCTACAATGGAAAACATAAAAATACAATAGAACATTACATACCGAAGCCAGTGAAGTAAGAAATGTCTCAGATCACATGTACCTAATTGTCGGCCGAGACGAAGCCGAGGACGACAAATATGTGATCTGAGGCTTTCTTATTTACTAGCCAAGGTTTGTATACTATTTTTCTGTTCGACGGAGCCAGAAAGCAGCATCTTCGTTTAGCGTAGCGGCCGGCATGGTGACGCTTTCCGGCCGGAGGCCAGAAAATTATTTTACGCTATTAAATGCCGTTTTCAACTCTCAACAAACTCGCTGAAAGAGACTGAACTACCTGTTTTAGAGCTTTTAATTTTTTTTTATTTTTTGCAGCTGTATAGTACCTATATCAGTGGTCTCTTTCTAACCTTTTTCAGAAAATTGGTATTTTACGCGGAATAAAATACCTCAGTGGCCATTTTACCGTAATTTTTTTCGATGATTGCATTTTCAGATTATTTTCTGGTAGACGTCGAGGTTATCTACCAAATACTCGAAAATATCGTGCAAATCTCCCAAGACTTCGACGATAACGATGACACCGAAGTCAAAACCACGGATATCACCGAAGAAATGCCCGCCCAAGTCAAGTAAAGTAGTGTTTTAAGTTAGGTACTTTGTTGATGAGAAAACTGACGTTCCTTAGCAAAATAAAAATGCATTTAGAATTAAAAAAAGTTTAATACGACAGCACTGAAGAAACAGACTAAACATTAATTATTAAAATAATAAGATATGGCTGTCCTGGCGTCAGGGACCGAGGGTCTCGACGCCGAATGCCACCAATTCGTATCGCGCTTTGAGACCACTGTATTTGGTGATTACACTTTGCATAAATAAATAATAATATGCATAAACATACGAGTATTACATGCAAATGGGATTAATTACCTCTAAAATAATGTTTCGCTAATGTTAAAATGAATGAACTGAATAGAAATCGAAATTTTTGTATGGTACACGTAGAATAGAAAAGCCTTTTTTACTGATCGAGGTGGTGATGCAAGTTCTTAATAGAATTTCCACAGGTATGTCACAAAAGATCCCATAAATCGAAGTGGACCCTAAATGAACATTTAAGAATGTCTTGCGTAGTTATGGTTTTTATACTAAACACCCTGTTAAGCATTTATAAAAAAATAGTACATTACACAACTAGGGTGGTAAAACAAAGAAAGGCCGAGATCGCAGATGTTTGCGGCCCGAGCTGCAAGCGAGGGACGTAAATATGCGATCGAGGGCTTTCTTTATTACCTCCCGAGTTGTGTACATAATTTGATGTCTACACTTGGCCAGAAAGCGGCTTTTTCCGTGCGCGTAGCGTGCGGGAAAAGCCACTTTATGGCCAGGTGTGGCATAATTTTTTTTTTTTACTGTGCAATTTTCTGCCAATTCTATGTTATTTCTACTTAGAATTACGGGTTTTTAGAATGCAAATGGCACAAAAAATTGGCCCTAATTTTTTCCTAATTGTGTTACCATTTTTAACCCCCGACGCAAAAACGACGGGGTGTTATAAGTTTGACTTGTCTGTGTGTGTAAATGTGTAAATGTCCTTGTGGCATCGTAGCTCCCAAACGGATGATCCGATTTTAATGCGGTTTTTTTTGTTTGAAAGGTATATCAGTCGAGAGTGTTCTTAGCTATGTTTGGTGGAAATCGGTTCAGGTCTTCAAGGTCATCAGGTCGTTTGTTATGTTTGGTCGGGGGTTTTTTAAATTTTTAATTTAGGTTAGTTCCATACACTTTGTATAAGGGTAACACAAAAGGAAGTTTAATTAATGTATTTGGGACCTTTCGTCGATTGGGATGGGATGGAAATTAACGTAAAAATACTGGCCAAGAGCATGTCGGAGCATGCTCAGTGTAGGGTTCCATAGCCGTAACTATAAGGTAAAAAATACGATGTAAAAAAAGTACAATAACAAAAGAGCGTATCTTCATGGGTTACCCTCATCTGGCAGAATAATATTGGTCAGAAATACACTCCGCAGAACATTTTTCGCAGAAACACATTTAGTCGAATGGTAGTGCATAAACTTTATTTGGCATTATTATTTCTAGGCATACAATACATTTTGTAGCATATCATTTTGCAGATAATGACTTTCGCAGATTTTTTTTAGATACTAAATTTCAGCTTAATCCATCCAGTGGTTACTGCGTTATTTAGTAACAAATATCCAAACATCTTCACAAACTTTCGCATTTTATCTTATTAATATTATAATATATAATTTACCCGCGGCTTCACTCGCGTTGTTCCCGTTATTTTCCCAAGGGAAATCTTTACGGGGATATAAAGTATCCTATCTTTCAATCCAGGAGTTGATTTACTTGCATGCTGAATTTCAGGTCAATAAATTTAGTTGTTACCTCGTAGTTTAGTACCAAATATCCAAACCACCAAACGTTTGTGAAAGTTTGTGAAGGTTACCAAACTTTCAGATCACATCACACTTATATTATCACACTAATATTATAAATGGGAAAGTTTGTGAGTGTGTATGTTTGTTACTTCTTCACGTCTAAACGACTGGAGCGATTTTAATAAAATTTGGTATGGAGTTAGCTGACACCCTGGATTAACACATAGGCTACGTTTAAACCGCGGGGCACAGCTAGTCCTACTAATATTATAAATGCAAAAGTTTGTGAAGATGTTTGGATATTTGGATGTTTGTTACCTTATAACGGGGTAATAACTGGATGGATCAAGCTGAAATTTGGCATTGACCAAGTCCTGGATTGAAACATAGGATACATTATATCCCGGTAAAGAGTTCCTTTGGGACAATAACGGGAACACGCGGGCGAAGCCGCGGGAAAATGCTAGTGTATTATAAATGTGAAAGTTTGTGAAGATGTTTGTTACTAAATAACGGGGTAACAACTAAATGGATTGAACTGAAATTCAGCATGCAAGTAGATCAAGTCCTGGATTGAAACATAGGATACTTTATATCGATACCTTTAGACTCAAAGGGCATAAACGCCGCAGGTTCTAATGGCGTTTACGCCCTTTGAGTCTAAAGGTATCGATATACCAGTACAGAGTTCTCTTGGGACAGTAACGGGAATAACGCGGGCGAAGCCGCTAGTTTATATTATAATATTAGTGTGATGATAACTTTTCTATAAAAAAAAGCAACTCCAAACATTGAATCTAAATTTGATCAGTTCCCTCAATTCCAAAAAAATGGGAGCAATTTTTAAATAACGGTATTTTTTTCAAATCAATTAATAAACGACGAACTTCTGAGTTACCCAACAGACATAAAAACAAATACAACCGTCTAGAAAACCTTTTCCCTTTAATGAAGGCAGTTAAACAAAATTATGACCCATATAGATTCTAGAAATAGAGTCTGAACTGTATCTAATAACTGAGTAACAAGTAAAATTAGATGAAATGCTATAAAATACGGCAGACACTTTTAAATGGACAAATAATATATTTCAATTCAGCCCACATCCACCCACCTAGGGTTGCCAGATAGCCGGGAAATCCGCGATTGTCCTGGAATTGGGCGTTTTCCAAAATAAATACCGGGGTAACTACTTTCTTAAAATATGGACTTTTGAGGTTTTTCTGGCTCAAAATCGTTAGTACTTTCGAAGCTTATACGTAAAAAAAAGTGTCCACATTGATTCACATAATAATTACTGTTATCAACAGGGTATGTATCATATACGTTTGTATTTGTAAGCTCCCGATATTTCGGCACTGTTGCAAGTGCAAGGGCCATATGGGCTGCCCTCTGCCTAGTACCACAAGCATTTTTTATGGTGTCAGACCATCTTGTCGGGATTCGTCCGCTGGCGCGTCGGCCCTCAACTTGGCCTAGAACAATGCATCTCTCAAGGCGGTGCTGGTTAAAATTAGAATGTATAATATGCCTAAAGAATTTGAGGATCCTCTCATTACAAATAGCTGTCAGTCGCTTCGTAATTTTCAGTTCCTTTAGTGCCTATGCAACTAAAGTAGTAATAGCGGAGATATGGGAGCTCACAAATACTAACATACATGGTTAAATACCTTCTTAAGAGGAAACAGTAAGGTCGAGAGAGTTGAAAATTAGGTATTTGTAAAATGTGTCGCTATCCCGCACTGCCCGCCTCTCACCCGCAGAGCGCGATAGAGACAACTGCAGCTTGGATCGAAAATACCTTTTAAAATTTCATGAAAACAACGTTTCGTAGTCCCCTGATTTCTTCCCCAAAACTTAACCTATTTAACTAATTTTTTCATTAAACATTAAAGAAAGGCTTTGGCCGTGTTCCTATGTTTTCCTTTTTTTTAATAATCTAGTCAAATTTGTTTTCTGGATGTGTGAACACAGCGGAAAATCTGGCATTTTTTTTAGGTTTTTGAAGGTTAATATCTCTTTTGAGAATCAATTTATCGTAAAAAGGAAAACATAGGAACGTATCAATAGTAGCCATAGATTTTTGGACAAAAAATGATTGCTCTACTGGCATTATCCAGGGAGGAAACAGGGGACTACGTTTGTATGGAAAAACTGCCCTCCTATTTCCTCTTAAAATTTGCAGAAAAAGTAAATAATAAATCTTGCTGACGTAATCACCATCTACGGGACACTACGCAAAAAACGCGACTTCCCCCTTTGGTGCTATGGATGAAGTACCTACACTTACTTTGCGTAATTACTTGTTACTTACCTGTTGACGCGAAATTAAGGTTTTCTCAAAGGAATCAAACAACAATCTAATTTAAATTGATTTATTCTGAATTAAATGCAAAACACCTTTACATCTAGATTTAAATTACAAATTTTACACAACGTAGTAGATTTCTCATTAAACTCAGAGTAACGATAAAATTTGTCATAAAAATGTAATTGTTAACCTTTTAACCGCCACGTATATCATGTTTATTATTAATTCCATTCAAGTATATTGTACAACCTAACCGAGAAACGGAATATGGTATGAGGTGCAATACAATTTCACTACTTAGGCACCGTTGGCCCAAATGTAGTGCATACCCCAGAAACATTCTTGAAAATGATCATTATGCCACACCGAGCCATAAAGTGGCTTTTTCCGCACGCTGCGCGTACGGAAAAAGCCGCTTTCTGGTCAAGTGTAGACATAAAATGATGTACACAACACGGGAGGTAATAAAGGAAGCCCTCGATCGCATATTTACGTCCCTCGCTTGCAGCTCGGGCCGCAAACATCTGCGATCTCGGCCTTTCTTTGTATTACCACTCTAGTTGTGTAATGTACTAATTCCTCTGTGCACACATATTGGCGCATATTCAGAACATTCCGCCTCTTTCGAATGGTATTTTTGGTTATTATGTAGTTCCGGCCAAGCTCTACAAATTAACCAAGAATGCCATTCTGATAAGGCGGCATCTTCTTAATATTTGTGGCCAGCAATGTCCTTGTCCTTCAAGAAACACCCAGCACTCAATTACGTTGTACAAGTACAATAATGTTTACCTACCATTAACTGCTTACGAAGTTTTCTTACAATGATCCAACTAGACATGTGTAGTCCGCCAGTGAGTGATTCAAAAGAGCTATATCAGTTGGTCTAGCTTACCCCGGCTCACTAGCTCAGTTCCGATTCAAACAACTCAGTATATCTTTCAACTCACTCGTTCACTCGCTCTCAAGTAGCTCTATTGGGGTGTTTCTCTAGAAATATGTCTGCGGTCACCTCATTCATCTGGCCCTTTTTCATACTAAATGTATGGAGACAGATGAATGAGTCGCAGACATATTTCTGGAGAAATGCCCATTGAGCCGTGAGCTGCGAGAAAAGACACGATCAACATGAACTTTTCGTCCCTGTCTTGTCACCGTATACCCATTATGCTCACTCTATCGTTCGGAAATATTCGAATTTGGAGCTACTGAGGTTATAAGAGCTAGTGAGCCGTTGACACCGCGGAGCTTTTGAGCTAAAAGAGTGATACTTACATATCTTTGAGCTAAAGATTCATATCACTCTTTACACTTTACTGACACATTTTGCGCATGTCTATATCCAACTGTCCGCGTTTATGTAAGGATATGGCGGGTAAAAGGTTTAAAATATCGCTAAACATTTGTAAAATCTACTTTACAACTCTTATCTAACCAACGTACGTACTATTTATAAAAATAAGTTATCTTTTGTGGTTTGTGGTACACCATACATAATTTTTTCTACAAGGGAACATTGATGGACTTTTTATTATACAATAATAATATGTAGCAACTAAGAACTAAACAATTGATCAATACAGTATATTTGAGCAGCCGTGTCTTCCGTCGAAGAAAGTTTTTTGATTTTAGGAGAATTAGGCAATAATATTTTTTATGCCACACCTGGCCATAAAGTGGCTTTTTCCGCACACTACGCGTTCGGAAAAAGTTGCTTTCTGGACATGTGTGGACATAAAATGATGTAAACAACACGTGAGGTAATAAAGAAAACCCTTCATCGCATATTTACGTCCCTTGCATGCGGCTCCGGCCGCAAACATCTGCTATCTCGGCCTTTCTTTATATTACCACCCTAGTTGTGTAATATACAATTAACGATTTTAAAAGGAATGTAAACAAAAGCCTCTTTCTAAAACGCAGATAGATGTGATTGAAGGTGTCTGTGACATGAATTCCTCTGGCCTTGCGCTTCATACAACTTTTTAAAACACCCCACACCCTAAATAACAGATAATAAAGGCCGTCTGAAAATCGGGACATTTAGAAGGCACTTGTCCTATCGCCGGGGAGTATGCGAGTAAAATTTGGTCGAGTACTATATTGCGGATCTCGAAAGGTCGATCGATCACACCTGGTCATCCCGCAATGAACTGTTAATCGCCCAATTTCATTCGCTTACTCACCGGCGATGGGACAAGTTCCTAAATCAGTATGTCCGCCCAAATCGGTACATCTGGCAACTCTACTCGTAACCCTGGCGGTGAAACTCTACTGTTATATTATGCAAACACTTACGCAACCCTTACGCGACCCTTATACAACGTTGCCTACAAAAAAATACATTTCAACTCCGCTAGGCTTTTCCTTGAGTGACGTCAGAACGGGAATGGTGGGCTTCTAGAGTTTATTTATAACAGACTTTGATACAAATTCGCATTAATTTCAAAGTCTGCTACTTTTATGATCATTGTTTATTTTCAAAACCATTGAGCAGTACATTTTTAATAACAAATGTGAAGGGTACACGGAAAAAACATCTAGTCACCTTTTTTTGAAAATGTGATTTTAATCTCAAAATGTAGAGCTCGAAATGAACTATGACTTACCACTTGATTGCATGTGGATATCTAAATTAATATATATATATTTCACTTTTAAAGAAATGGTTACGATAGTAATTGTTCACGATGGCTAACTTTCAAGCCGCTATAACTCAAAAAGTTACTTAGGTGACTAGACATGTTCTTTCCGTGTACACTTCATGTGTTTTGGTGTGTTAAATAGACACTTAGAGTTATTAATTCTGTAAATTAGAACAGTAACAATAAAATTACCTTAGAGTTAAACACTTACGCACACTAATAGTACATTGCACAACTAGGGTGGTAATACAAAGAAAGGCCGAGATCGCAGATGTTTGCGGCCCGAGCTGCAAGCGAGGGGCGTAAATATGCGATCGAGGGCTTTCTTTATTACCTCCCGTGTTGTGTACATTATTTTATGTCTACACTTGGCCAGAAAGTGGCTTTTTCCGTACGCGTAGCGTGCGGAAAATGCACTTTATGGCCAAGTATGGCATAAATGTTTTTATGCCACACCTGGCCATAAAGTGACATAAAATGCTGTACACAACACGGGTCCTCCTACGGCTCGGGCCGCAAACATCTGCGATCTCGGCTTTTCTTTATATTACTACCCTAGATGTGTTATATACTATCTTTTACTGTGCAATTTTCTGCCAATTCTTTCTGCCACTTTTTGGCCAGGCGTGGCATAAAAAATGTAAATGATCATTATATTATGTGACATTCCGCGGGTAAAGGTACAGTCGCCATCAGATATATCTGAGCTGTCAGTGTACTCATAAATATCTGAACACGGCTCTATTTTCATAGCATTAGAGCCGTGTTCAGATATTTATGAGTACACTGACAGCTCAGATATATCTGATGGCGACTGTACCTTATGGATATTCTCGCTTGTGTCCTTCTATCTTGATGTCCTATAAGTAACGGAGTCGGATACGACGCAAGCGACAATATCCACAAGGTACCCGCGGAACGTCACATATTAGCAGCTAGGATGTATACTTATTACAATCGAAGTATAAGTTGCAAGGTTTACTGGAAGTATCGGTACAGGCAAATATAAATACATTCCACGGCATAATGGGTTATTCTTCGAAAACACGGTTCGTTTGTCCACACATACTGGCGAATATCCAGAGGATTCCGCCAAACTGGAATGTAATTTTTGGGCCAAACTTCTGTTTGATACCTATAAAACGTAAGTTGTACATTTGAACGCATCATTTCTTGTTTGTTTGTTAGAATAATCTTTGAAAAACACGACTCAGAAAATATTTCAAGATATCTGCCATTCCGTACCTGAGAAGCATAACATTGTAAGTTTGGAAAACAATAGGACTTACAGTGTTATGCTTCTCAGGTACGGATTTTTGTAAAAGTGAAGGTATATTTTCAACTCCATTTTAGGCATTAAAAATAATTTTGGCCCTTTTGCTCACTGCGTAGAATCTGCCAAGTTCCAATCTTTATTGCAAGAAGAGAACTTATTGTACCAAAGGCGAACTTAATGTCAAAGGACTTTATCTACCTCTCTAGTCAGTATCAGGACAAAGCAAGTAACTTCTGTCAGATATTTCAAACATTTGATTCCGTTCGAACCGGCTTATCGACCTTGAACAATTGATTATTATCTATACAGCGTTTATCAGCATTATTGTTCCGTGGAAATACGTCACAAACATTCAATACAATTCATCGGTACATGTTAATGCCTTTAGTAATAAAAGGGAATAAATGTCACAAGTCTTAGTATGACTTGTGACAGTTGCTTTTAGCCTATACTTGAGTTATTCCCTTTTTTCCTAGAGGCACTGACGTTGATAACGGAATCAAAGTTGAACGATTGGCCCGAATACCGAATAATTTCAGAGCGGTTAATGAAAAAGAAGTAATATCACTCATTTGATGTCATACATACATCACTTGGCAGAAACAAGTAGGAATTCTGCGCCTCACTCGAAACGACATATTACAAAGTCAAGTGAGTATTAGGACGCTTCATATTGATTGTTGAATCCTACAATAAATAACGGTTTTTTACATACTGAAATCGTATATCAGATGCGACAGTCGTCCCGGTGTTAACACGACATTATGAATATGGACAGTGACATCACTCACGATATCTGTTAAATTAAAAATTATTATTTTGTGCTTTCAAAATAGTGTGACGATGGATAGGAACTTGTAGGTAATGCTTCTGTTTGGTTGGTCTGGCTAGCGACCTGGTTCGACCTCAGGGAACGCCACTGCCAACCACCCGGTCCGACAATCGCTACGCCCAGGATGGGTTGCGAGTTTGTCAGTTTCAAAAAAAAAAAGGTAATGCTTCTCAGAGCAAATAAAGGAAGGAATTTCGAAGTAACGTTAGACTTTCGAAAACGTAATCTGTATGTAAGCGCTGTGTTTTCAGTTTTAAAACAATAGGCTAGACCAGCGGTCTCCAAACTACGGCCCGCGAGCCGTTCCAATCCGGCCCGCGGGAAGAAAGCGATAGGGCCTATAATCTGGCCCGCGAGGCATTCTAATCTAATCCGGCCCGCGGCACAGAATAAGAACTACGTACAGAAGCCTCCTGCCCGCACAGTAAAGTACCTACAGATGATGACACAGAACGTATTTTTTCTTTTGTTCGACAAACAAACAATGACGAGGATACAGTGCTTAGAAGTTTCGAGTGATGTCACTCCTTGGTACAATTTTCACCTAGGAGTGACGTCACAAGCCACAACTCCGGAAATTCGATAATCCTTTGTCGATTTTTAATAATTTGATAAACCAAAATACGTGTCACATATTTTTCCATAACCTAACTGACGGACTAAATAGAATGATATATTTTTAACACAGTCGTTATGCCTATTGTATGTAAACATTTTATTGCACATGAAATCATACAGAAAAAGTACAAAGGTTACGTTATATTCCTCCATTATAGTTCTGTGGCTATCCCTGCCGGTTGCACTGCGAAGAGCGTTGCCCAAAGGGATATCCAAAACATTCACATAATTCGTATGGAACTTGTACCGGTTTTAACTTCAATCACATTGTCACTAGTCACGCAATAAGAAATTTTGTTTACTTTCCTCGTTTGTTGTTCTTCACAATTCTCTTCAACTATCGATTTACGGGCTGCTAATCTGACCTTTCCAGCAGCTTCCTGATCTGTCTCCAGTCCTCCATGATGTCAGCGTCAGGCAGCATATACACGACGTAGGGCGGAGAGACGGCGACCTGCCGCCGACGCCGTTTGCGGCCCCACTCGGGGCCCGTAGACCAGAGGTCCACCGTGTGCCGCTCCTCTTCAAGTCTTCGGATTTTCTCGAGGATCTCCTCTTTTAGAGACTCGTAGTTTAGCCATTTTTCGCTCTGTTGACAAAGAGAAGTTTCGATTGGTTACAAAAAAGGAACGAATTTTATAATTCTTATTGGTTTTTGGGATTACACATTGAAATAAAAGGCAA
Source organism: Eudemis profundana (assembly GCA_947034925.1). NCBI lineage: Eukaryota > Metazoa > Arthropoda > Insecta > Lepidoptera > Tortricidae > Eudemis > Eudemis profundana. The sequence continues at coordinate 20,704,006 of OX344808.1, forward strand.
AGAGTTGTGGATAGATCATATACATTTAATTTTGGACGTCAAGCTTTAACCGATCTTCAAGTGATATGAACTGTTTTAATACATTCGTAACTAATCAAATTACACATATGTTTAATTTGGGATTGCACATAATGTACTTAAACTTGCAATTAAAACTTATATCTCATTTCATTTAGTATTCAAATTTTAACGGCAAAACCTAGTTCTAGGCGATACGAGATGAGTTCATGGGTTTCGAAACACGTGTTTATATTTTTGGTTTGTTTCGTTTTCTATTGAATTCTACAATACAATACACATACTAGAAAAACACATTAAAAACAGTACATAACATAGTTAAAAAGATTTCAATAAAACTGTTCCAAATTTCAAATCGATAGCAGCAGTAGTTCCTGACATATCTAACTGTGACAGACAGACAGAGTCGGACCATAAGGGTTCCTTTTTACCATTTTGGTACGGAACCCTAAAAAGCAGACAACAGGCGGTCTTATTTCTAAAAACTCTCCAGGCAACCCTTGGATAATGTACTCGTATGTCGTTTATATATAAATTGTATATTGTTCATACATATACAATCAATAGCTTTCCTATTTGGCACAACATAGCACTTTACTGTGTAAGAGCGAAAACTAGATCGCGCGGTTAAGATTTTTCTTGATTTATATAAGACGGCTAGAAACATTTTATGCAATAGAGATATCCAAGGAGAAAGGCACTCGACCAATAAACTACTCAGGACTGAACACTCGTTTCATTAGTTCAACCATCACAAAACTAGACACAAAAATTCCCTTTTTTGCTGCACAAAATAAAGACTACAAAATATGTAAACTGTACTAGTGCTAAAAAGGAAGGAACTAACGATTCTAGTATAGTATTGAGTTGGTACTTTTATATTTTGTCTTAGTTCAAATTGTATTATTTTTGTCTTATTCTTATATTTGACCAGCTGGAAGATAGCTGATATTTAAAGCACAGGTTTTTCCTATTTTAAGTATCAGCGATAGTTTAATTGAAATACGAATGAGACCTTAGTATAAGAAACTAGCTTATGTCTTTTGTAAAATTTTGAAATGTTATTTTTGAAAATAAACAATTTGTATTTGTAAACACTTTGGAACGAAATAAATTATTATTTGTATGTCTTTCCCGTACACGAGACAATGGTGTCTCGGCCTTTTGGGAGGCGTGCGCGGAGCCGAAGCCAACGCGTAGAGGCCCTTTCGACAATTTAATGAGAGGCAAAGTGTACACCCAGCGGATGCTGTCCCTGCCCGTGTCATGGGACGCACGCAGAGACAGCCCCCGCCAAATGCAAGGACTATTGTTGATTGATGGAATCTAACTCTACTGGGCTATGGCGGTGGAAATATGGACTAAATTACTGGGTTATGGATTGAGACATGACGGCGCCTGTCAGGAAAAGTGTCTCATGGCTTTCGTGGCACTGACAGACTGTGACTTGCCCTCCGCTGATGGGCCCCTGTTAAATAAATAGCGACATTATGAGCAATGGCCTAGCTAGGGGCAACACCAGTGCCGAGGGCTGCAGGGTGTCGAGAGGTGTGCTGCGCTTTCTCCGAGGGTACTCGCGGCGTTATGCCTTTTATCACTTCCACGCCTGGAGCATATAGCTCTCGCGACTCCACTCTGGACGGCCGGTTAAGGCAAGCCAGAGGCGGAGGTCCTTACACTCTTACCCATGAACCCTCCCTAAGGACCCCCAGGAGCACTCGGGTACGTGGGGTCGCTACTCCCCAACAGCTCGCCACAAGCTGCCCTGCGGAAATTATTATTATTATTATCTGAGACATTCTTTATTTGATCCCCCTAGGTAAGTAATGTACTAGTATTATGTTTAAAATGAAACGAAACATGCATATTTTTTTTTATTAGTAGGTTTTTTTAATCCGGGTTTTACCCGACTTCAAATAAAGACGGTTACCTGGGTACCCAGATTTTCGGGTACCCGGGTTGCATTGCATACCCTAGTGTAAACGTGGAATCAGCTACCGATTCCGTCCGCCTAATTTCGGCAGCGTGTGATCACATTAAGATGCATTAGCGCGTATGAAATCGCTGAACGTTTCCGATAATTATCATCGTTGCGACACGGATCGGACACGCCTCCGCTCAATATTGCTTTCCGTGAAAAACACGCTTATAACGACGTTTCATCAACACTGACAACGCCAAATGCAACAGGCTGTAACACCCAACTGTCCAGTTACGTTAAGTTTGCACCTGGCATCTACAACGCGGCTTACGCACGAGTTGCATACTTACCGTAACCGGGTTGTATAAAGCTCCATATATACGTAGAACCTTTTTCTTTTGAAGCGTAGAACAGCGCACGGGGCAATAAATGGGGTCTAACCGGTCGAGCCATTTACCTGAGCCTAGCTTCGAACAAAAATATGACTAACTGCGTTAAGTTAAGGTTCAATTTGGTTTGGGAGAGTATGGCAGTAATAAGATAAAGCCTTCACGTTGGCTGGTCTGAGCCTCCCGAATTATCTGTTATGAGAGCGTGTAGTTTAAACGACGACCTACGGAATAATGTAATTACCTATGCATGAAGCTCATACGTAATTATACTATACATGTGAGTAGACATTTGTAGCCTCATGAACTCATGATAGACCAGAGGGACCCGCGATGGTTACGTAGCAAAATATCTAAACACACATGTTATACGGTCGGTTTGCATACGATCAAAATACATAAAGTCAAAGTGCAGAACCTACGGAATTCATAACATAATTTTTCATAAGTTTAAAATACCTATCATCATCAATTTAAGAGACTTGCTCTTATCGGTGGAGTAATCGCCATTCCGTTCTGAACGGAAAATATTATATTAAAAAACGGTATTTTTGACTAAAGGTAAGTTTTACCTTTCTAATTATTATAGAAGACAAATAGCTTTGTCGCTATCATATTTATTAGACATTTCTGCCAAGAATTTGGCAGGTTCTGCTCCTATTGAGCAGTCCAATAATGTGAACTTGGAGTTGGTTCCTATTATAACCAATAATTTAAATTAAATGTTAAGACAAAGGAGTACTCTGTCTCTGGCAATTTGGTTCTAAGTAAATCCAATGAATGCTGCAAACATAAAAGTCACATCCACCTGGTGCATCAAAATATTCAGTGCATTAGAGGGAAAGACTTAGCGATTGAACTTTTTTTGAACGATTACAATATAGATATTCTTTGTATAACCGAACATTGGTTAGAAAATAATGAACTAATGCCTCAATTTAAGAATCACCAGGTGGGTAGTTCGTTCACCAGACTAAGTTCCATACATGGTGGGTCATTAATCATATTAAATAGACAATTAAAATTTAAGGAACGTAAGGATATTGTATCCTTGTCTGTTGAACGGACCATAGAACTAAGTGCCGTAGAATTAGATTTATTTATTGTTGTTTGTGTCTATAGGCCGCCTTTAAGTGATTTTGAACTTTTTGAAAACGTAATGGAATCTGTGTTACATAAAATAATTGCTACTTCTAGTAAGAAATTACTTATATGCGGCGACTTCAATGTAAATATTTTGGAAAATTCAACAGTAAGTGTCAGATTGTTGAATCTTTTCAAATCTTGTAATCTCAGACCCATATTTATGGAGCCAACTAGAGTGACCTCTACTAGCGCCACCTGCATTGATAACATTTTCACTGATATTCTTCCTAATACCAAAAGTGTAATCAGCAAGTTAGAATCAGATCATCTTGGCCAACTAATGGTATTTGAGTCATTAAGGAATAATATCTTGAGAAAACAAATTAATTTTGTACCAGTAACCACGGACCGTGTGGAACGAATGAGGGACAGTCTAGTTCAGGCGCTACCCTTTTTATCTTCCGACACGACTCCTAACGACATGTACAATTCATTCTTTCACACTTTTATGGAACATTATAACGCAATATTTACTTCTAAATCGGTCGTGGTTAGTGGTGCACCAGTTTTTAGTGAGTGGGCTACTGAGGACTTACATAAACGTAGACAGGAATTGTATGCCTTGTATGAGGAACGGCGGTTCAATACGAGTGATGAATTTAAAGAGCACGTGAAAAAATATTCGAAGAAATTTAAGATAGATTGTCATTTAGCTAAGCGTAATTACTTAAGCCAGAAAATTAGAAATAGTTCTGATATTATTAAAACAACCTGGAAAGTAATTAATGTGGAGACTGGTCGATCGAAGCACACAGTAAACGATCTTAAACTAAAAATTGATGGCAAAATTGTAGATTCCAATTTAGAAGTAGCAACAGAATTTGAAAAGTTTTTTACCGAGATACCAGTATCCACAACTAAGCATTTAAATTCATCACCTTCGTCTGCCGTCACGCTGTTAAAAGACAACGCCCCAGAATGTAGTAAATACTTTCATTTTGAACATGTCAGTACCTCGGATGTAGTAAAGGCGTTTAAATCAATTAATGTTAAAAAAACTAGTGACCTTTGGGGAGTCTCTGTCCATGCTGTTAAATCCCTAATAGAAATCATAGCGCCTGACTTGGTAGTCGTGTTTAATAACTGTGTTGATTGCGGTGAGTTTCCTGATCTAATGAAATATAGTAAAATAACACCTTTATTTAAATCAGGTAGCACTACTGACCCCACTAACTTTAGACCAATATCTGTGCTACCAACTTTCAGTAAAATTTTCGAGAAATTAGTTTTGTCCCAATTAATGAAACATTTTAATACAAATAACTTAATGCATAATAAGCAATTTGGTTTTACTCGGGGTCGCTCGACAACCGACGCTGGTGTTGAGCTAATTAAACATATTTTCGATGCCTGGGAGGAGTCATGTGATGCTTTAGGTATCTTCTGTGATTTATCCAAGGCATTTGATTGCGTTTGTCATGAAACATTGATCGGGAAGCTGCACTACTATGGAGTTAGAGAATCGGCACTGAATTTATTTAAGTCGTACTTACAAGGTAGAATACAAAGGGTTGACGTGAATGGACAGCACTCACCAGGGTCACTGGTCTCGATGGGTGTACCGCAGGGTTCAATATTGGGACCATTCCTGTTCCTTATTTACATAAATGACTTGCCATACCTCGTAAAGACCCACCATGATATAGTATTGTTTGCAGATGACACCTCACTTATCTTCAAAGTTAAGCGACAGCAGCAAGCTTACAACGATGTAAACAATGCTATCTCTAAAGTAGTAAATTGGTTCAATGTTAACAATTTACTGTTAAATGAAAGAAAGACTAAATGTATAAACTTTGTCACGCGTAACGTAAATCGCGAGCAAGCAAGTGTCATTGTGAAGGATGAGGAATTGGAACTAGTTGATAGTACAGTTTTTCTAGGTATAACATTGGATCATAAACTCCAGTGGGGTCCCCATATTGCTAATCTCTCGAATAGACTTAGTTCTGCAGCTTTTGCAGTCAACAAGATCCGACAATTAACAGACATCAAAACAGCTCGATTAGTATATTTTAGTTACTTCCACAGTATTATGTCGTATGGTATTCTACTGTGGGGCAGTGCTAGCGCTTCAGAGCTTAATACTATATTTGTTCTGCAGAAGAGGGCTATTCGAGCGATATATAAGATGAACTATCGAGACTCACTTAGAGATAAGTTTAAGGACATTAATGTAATGACATTGCATTGTCAATACATCTATGAGAATATTATGTATGTACATAAGAATATCATGAATTTTAAGAAGAATTGTGACATACATAATATTAATACTAGAAATAAACTTAAGCTCGCAGTGCCCACCACTCGGCTCCATAAAATAAAAACATCATTCATGGGTAATTGTGTAAGGTTTTATAATAAACTGCCAAGAAACATAACTGAATTATCTGTTAGCAAATTCAAGAATTGTGTAAAGCGTAAACTCATGTCCAAAGCTTATTACAGCACACAAGACTACATGAATGATGAAGCACCTTGGGATTAACTGCAACTGGAAATAACTACATTTTAATATAATGTCTCTTTTGTTGATTTTTTTCTGTTTTTGAACTTGTTAACTGTTTTGACACTTAGAGACCATATACATCTCTAAGAAAAAACTGTATTCATTTTATTTTAATTTAGTTTTTAAGTTATATCGTGTGAGTTGCAGAATATTTTCATTTCTGTAATATATTTAGTATAAACATTCCTATTTTATATTTTGACGTTTGGAGGTCCTTTACACCTCCAAAACTTAATATTTTGACAACGGAGACTCTTTACATCTCCATGAATTTTTATTATCAATTTATTTCTATTATTTTAATTGTCTTGTTTTGACGCCTAGAGACCTTTTACATCTCTGAAAATGTAGTTATAAGTTTATTATAACGTATTAATGAAATAGAATGTAATAATGTCATACCTGTTTTTAAAAAAGAGAAACTGGTGAGTTTCTTCCGGCGCTTCTTCTCACCAGAAGGTCACTACCCGAAGCGCCAAAAGAAAAGAAATGAAATAATACATACATATTTAGACTCAGACTTGTAAAAGAGCCCTTGAGGGCCTACTTGCAAAAATAAACTATTTTATTTTTTATTTTTTATTTTAAAATACTTATATACGATTTAAATTCATTACGTTTTATAATCTATAGTGCTGAATATGTATACGGTTCAAAATACATAAGGCCAAATTATATATCTAGTTACAATATTCAAACGCTGGGTCTCCTCCGAATCGTTTAAGCGGTTTACTAAAACCTACATATATTTAATATGACTTGTAAAATATCTGATACAAGAGACATTTCATCTTAGTCCTCAGGTAGCGATGCATAACCAGGCTCTTATTGGTGCGGCTGTGTCTATGGGCGATTAGGCGGCGATCACGAGCATTTACTATCAAACAGGTCGTCTACTTGTTTGTCCCTTCATGGTTTAAAAAGCATGATACCTAGATCTCCAAGTATTTTGTCATCGAATCAATTATATGCATCAATGTTATATGAAATGATCATATTCATTTCGTACTTCGACATTATAATCTTTCGACCAATCGTGTTGTACGTATTTCGAACGTTATAGACAACGAACTGTATTCATTTAGATTTTCGACATTCTAGACTTATGTGTATCGAGCATATGACATTTGATGTTAGATATTTTGCTAAGTAACCTCCGTGATACATTGTTCGCGGGGGTAAAAACAAGTTACATGTCTCTTTTTCGCTTCGTCGTAGTCAGGTATTCTAACTCTAAAGTCAGCATTTTACTAAGGTGGGTTTTGTGGCAGCTTACTATATGTTCTACTTTTTATTTTTCGTTTTGTGTCACGAATAACATTGTACATTGTGTATTAAGGTAAGTAAGAAGGGGATTACCTACTAACGAGAGTCTATTAGAAGCCCGACACCGAAGGCTTTTAATGACTTAAGTTTGTATCCAGCTTACTGCCCGTGATACACACAATGTTTTTCATCACATTTGCGAAGAAAATAAACAAAACATAAAAATCAAATACACTAAACGCACCCGCTATAAATAACAGCTTCAACTGTCAACTTTTTCAATGTAGTCTTCCACAGAAAGTGCTAACTAAGAACAGCCATTACTGATTTTCAAAACGAAATTTACTAAAGTTCTCTCTGAAATCATAGTAAAATATACCGTATAAGTTTTATTTACATTGAGATTGATTTTGTACCCAAGTTTTGAAGATAAGAAATAAGCCTTGGCTGATTTGAGACCTCCTTAGTCCGAAATGACGTACGAGTGGGTTCTATATTTTTAAACAAAACTCAGAACTCCCTCGGGAGTTATAGATTTACATACAGATTTATCTTCCGTGGGAGTTATAGATTTTCATAACCCCCGTTATAACACCCTTTATGAGCAAATGTGATGAAAATGTATTTTATGCCACACTTTTTTTTTATACAACTAGGGTGGCAAACAAGCGTACGGCCTGCCTGATGGTAAGCAGTCACCGCAGCCTATGGACTCTTGCAACACTAGGGGCATTACGTGCGCGTTGCCGACCCTTTAAGAACCTGTTCTCTCCCCTCTTGAAGAACTCCATAATGTAGAGTACGGAAAAAGCCGCTTTCTGGCCATGTGCAGACATAAAATGATGTACACAACACGGGAGGTAATAAAGAAAGCCCTCGATCGCATATTTACGTCCCTCGCTTGCAGCTCGGGCCGCAAACTTCTGCGATCTCGGCCTTTCTTTGTATTACCACCCTAGTTGTGTAATGTACTATTCTTCGTTTCTATATTTTAACCGGGGTCATAATCGACCTGTACACCAAATTTTATGCATATTGGTCGGGTTTGGTGCAACAAAAGATTTTTGGAAGAATATTTAATGCACAAACAAGTCTTGCTGCCATTTTATACTATGTAGGTATAGATAGATAGAATCAACAAAGTTCCATACCAACTTTCGACATATATTTAGTTAGGGTCTTATCACACTGGCTATTTGCGAGCGAGTTGCGAGCTTGTTTTCATACAAAACTTGTCGCGGCGAACTCGCGACGACTTCGCGCGATCGACATCTGGCACTTAGGAGACGAATTTACGAAAATCCATTCTTACTCCCCACATAGGTCATGATATCCTATGTATTTTCACACCTGGCCATAAAGTGGCAATTACCGCCCATATATTTATCGTCAAATACATACGATCTGAGACATTCTTTGTTTTACCACCTTCTTTTACATAACTCTAATTTCGCGAGAGACAATACTTTAAAAACCTCAACTCTCTACTTTACAAGTATCATTTACCCTTAGAGCAACGCGGACTTTGTGGGGAGTGGCCTTGCTCGGTATTTCCCCTCTGCCAAGCAATTTGCGCCAGTGATCATATTCGTTCTATAAAACTAGTTGCAATTGGATTAGTCGTCAGACTAAATCTAGTAACTCAACTGAAGAGATTTCCGTGAATATGCCGAATTGTTCCGTATTTCGCTGCAAAACGAGATCTAACACGTCAAACGTACAAAGAGATCGTGTTTCCTTTCACATCTAAAGTATTTAAAATCACATTATCATTATTTATATTAAAACATAAAATTACAAAAACCTAATTTCACATTATTTAAAGTTTGTTTACTAGTTAACAAACAAGCAACCTCGCGTTGCCATGGTGTTCTGCTAAACTTATCAATGTTGTGCGTCACGTCATTACACTATTTCAATCACTATTTCTTTGTGAATGTGAATTGGTCAATATGTTGTTCTATTTGTTAAGTGTTAGTTTCGTAGTGATAGACGATTTTTCATGTACGCGTGTGTAAGTGTGCGTTACCTCGTCCCCCCTGGCCAAATATCGCAGAAATTTGTGTACCGGACAATTGCCTTATGTCGCCTCCTTTCCGTGTTGCTCTAAGCATTTACCCCACGAAAGGAAACAACCCTTAAAATATAAAAAGCCAGGTGTCCCTGGGGGACCGTGCAGGTATAAATGTACACAATGTACGGGTACCTACTTGCGCATCTCATTCATACGCGGTAATAATATGAGATCATGAGAACAATACTGGGACTAGCGAGAGTTAGCTCGAGTTTCCTATATCATACAAATGTGGATTGGAATGTAATAAAGGGGAGCGGATTTGATGTTGTATCTTTATTTGATACCGTGTTACAACATACTACTAAAACGGTTATATTTCAACTTATACAATTTATCTTGAACTTATTTCATCGGACCATGTAAGGGCTCTTACAATACAAGTATACTTTATTGCACACCAGAAAAACACATTACAAGAGATCTTACATAATTAGAACTATTCTTATAATAAATAAAAAAAAAATTAGGGACAATCTTATACAACTCGACCTAGTCCCAAACTAAGCAATGCTTGTTTTACGGGTACTATACGATAATATACTTATACATACTTATATACATATAAATTTATACTTAAATAGATAGAAAATACCCAAGACTCAGAAACAAATACTCGTGCTCATCACACAAATATTTGCCCTTACCAGGATGACCCGGGACCTTTAGCTTCGTAGGCGGTGTCACTCCCACTCAAGGCTAAAGTAAACGCCATAATTAGGCGAACTAATTTGACAGATAAAAATGTTGCCTGACTCACAGAAAATTAAATAGTCATAGGTAAATATCTATAAAATGTTATCGACAATAGTTTGCACGCACCAGGATAGATCTAAAAATACTAAATAAAGTCATGAAACGTGTAAATCCTTAAATCTTATATGTAGAAGGGTCGAGAGTGGCACCAAGTGGTTCGTGTAATATTACACTCGGCGCTGGCTAGCCAGTTTTGCTTGAACTTGGCTTGACACTTTAAACTTGTAAATTAAGTCACAATCATAGTCTTTCTTTTTGGGTGCACCTCATGTTGCATAATCTTTTTTGGTCGAATCATCATTTGGCATAATGCATTTTATTCTGAAACTGTAGAATTTTCAGGACTCTTTAAGGCATTATCCTGTTAAATAGGTTAGGTTAGGTTAGGTTTGTTTTATAACAATCCCGAAAAGTTTAAAGTTTCAGAATAAAATGCATTATGCCAAATGATGAATTCTGCCAAATTATGATTCGACCAAAAAAGATTATGCAACATAATAGTAACCCACTAGTTCGCCTAATTATAGCGTTGACTATAATTGTGTCGTTTCACGATGCGACGTCGTCGCGTGGAAAACATTAAATCAAGAAACTTTATGCCAGTATAGAAAGATTAGAAATTAAGATATTATTTTCCACGGCGCGATATGGTATCGCGTTTATGTGTAAGTACTCTAAGTGTGGTACCATCGAGCTTATCTGAGGATGGAGACGAAAGGTCTTTAGGATCATTTACATTAAATGACATAAGATAAATCCACCTTGTTTGCAATTACACGAAAAAGGGTGCGATAATAAGCTTGTTGAATTTTTTTGACAGAAACTTACTTTCGTTAAAGCGCGTCGCGTGATTCTTGTCTCCTTTGTCTTTCAGTGATTAACCGATTATAAAACAGTTGACTCGCGGCATATATTACGTGTCAATGCGGATTGTTACGTAACAAGCCATTGTGCGATGGAACAAAATATCCCACTGGATCTTGTAGATATCCGAGAGGGCCAACACAGGACATAGTATAGTATATGTTTGGATTGGCTTTATTTGAAAAATATGAGCCCCCACGCTGTTGTTGGTTATTTGTACATACAATTAAAAGAAAAACCGGACAAGTGCGACTCGGACTTGCCCACCGAGGGTTCCGTACCAATTTACAAAGTACCCTATATATTTTGATTCCCTTAGTAAAGTCTATTTCTTTTATGATTAAATTAAAAATGTACCGTTTTCAGATTTTGCCCTATACTTGTAGTATAAGACGGTATAACTTGCCAAATTTCATAGTTCTAGGTCAACGGAAAGTACGCTTTCAATTTTGGTCTCCTTGAGAGTGTCGAAATTTACGGCAAAAACGGCTGAATCTTTTTTTCACGTTAACTTAGAAATTTGTTTTTTTACTGCTTCAAGGGACTGAAGACCCACCTATAATATGGTTTGTGGTTTTATTTTCAACTCGATACCTCCAAACGTTCCCGAGATATAGATTCTTGACAGAGGGACAGAGAAACGGACGGACAGGCAGACGGACGGACGGACAACAAAGTGATCCTTTAAGGCAGCGGTCGGCAACCAGCGGCCCGTGAACCGCTCACTTGCGGCCCGCGAGCCTCCCTAGCTATTTTGTATGTAAAGGTCGATATATTCAGAATTGTATAAAATCACCAATTATTAACATAGTGCGGCCCGCGTCAATTTCGTAAGCTACTATGTGGCCCTTGGCTGCTAAAAGGTTGCCGAGCGCTGCTTTAAGGGTTCCGTTTATTCCTTTTGAGGTACGGAACCCTAAAAACCAATTCCAATTGAAGTTGGCGCTTTGTAAATGAAACAGTGTACCTATTTACTGTAGTGCATGCTAATTAACAGTTTGTGATTGGGGGTAAAATATATCGGGTCCACTCGTCGCTTCGATTTTAATTTAACAGACCGCAGCAGCCTCCTATTATTATGAACTGTTATTAATTAGTTCAAGCCGGTGTTGCCAGGTCCAATTTGAAAAAATCAGAAGAAACGAACAGGAAATTTAAAAAAAAAAACAGTAGAATTAATTTGTTCCACAAATCATACCTAAATACAAATTGTATTTATTTTGTTACTCGACTAATTGATTTTATAATCATCTTCATTCACTAATCAGTAATCACAACAAGTATTAAGCTGCGACCAAAGCGCGGCTCAAAAGACGTTGACGCACCGTATACGCAGTGACGCGCCTCAAGCGTCACGTTTTTGACGCGTGCTGAGCACACCACCGTTCAAAAGACGTTAACGCGTGAAACGTCTGAAAAGTGAGTGAGTGTGGAGAAAAGTGATTGCGTATACGGCGCGTCAACGTCTTTTGAGCCGCGGTTCGGTCGCAGCACGAGCCTAAGAGACTTTTACTGAGGTCAAATTTACTTCATCTGCTGTCTTATGAGCTAGCCTACCAGCCCTTTTCGTATGTACGTTGATATTAGCGACACCCTGTATATGCTTTACACATATTTTCCTTTTTTCGATTATCCTATACATTTATGTCTTGCAATTGTTATAATGTTCTGTATTCTGAGGTGCGCCATCAAAAGCACTCATATTATATTTTCAGTGATTGAACAGTTCATGATCCGCCTTGTGACTTTTATTTAAGTACCTCAACGATCCTTTCTACCTTATTACAGTTGTTTACAATGTAGATTTTCACGAAGGAATCGTATTCCCAACCCTTACTGATTGGGATGTACTGGAACATGACATACCGATGTTTGCGATTGGTTTTTGAGGTAAAATGCTGTGGAGCGTTTTCCAAAAAAAATACCGGGGTAGCTACTTTCTCAAAATATGGACTTGTGAGGTTTTTTTGGCTCAGAATCGTACCTTATACGTAAAAAAAGTGTACCAATTTTTTTTTCCATTACGTCACCATTTTGCATAGGGTTTGTATGAACGTGACGTAGTGGAAAGACAAAAATCCCATACAAATTTTGGGACACTTTTTTTACGTATAAGGTTCAAAATGTACTAACGATTCTGAGCCAGAAAAACCTCAAAAGTCCATATTTTGAAAAAGTAGCTACCCTACCGGGGTTTTTTTTGGAAAACTTTCTGTGTTTTAATGGTGCTCCCACATTGGCTGTTATAAATGTTATATAAAGTTATAAAACATTTGTTATCGAAAATGTTATACGTAATTACTATGAGTTTTATAAAATGTTACAAATACAAATAGTTTATTTGTTCAACACGGGTAAAAATTGTACATAGGCACAGATCTTATAATGTTAATGTTACATCACCATGTTGGGCCGCAAGGCATACAAATTTTAGCTATTAATGGGCTGTCTCTACGGGGTGTACATACAGTTACCATTAATTGCGGTCTGACAGAAATTCGTTTACAGAATAATAAGCTTTGTTCACTAAAAATTTAAATAATTTGCTTTTGAAAGTAGTTATATCCTCTATACTTCTTATGTCATTTGGAATATTATTATACATTTTTGGAGCCATCCCAAGTATACTTTTCCTGTAGAATGCTGTTTTGGAAGGCATTGAATGTATTTTGTTTCTAAGACGTATACTTCTAAAATTTTTAAACAATTGATATGTGAATGAATGTTATAGTGTTTTATAACGTTATACAGTGTGTCCCAGGGAGAAGTGACCAGATTGTGATGGTTGAATATTCATGCGAAGTCATCGATAAAAAGAAATATTTCAGAGGTATACAACATTTTTTTTTTTAATTGTTATTTCTGTTATTGTACTGAAGTCAGCCGACTTGTTGCACTACTATTGAAATATTTCGAAAAGTGTTAATAATAACTAATAACATTGTTTTGAGATATTTTAGAGAATAGCATGTAGTTTAATAATAAATTGTAAAAAAATACGACGTATGGGACAATTTTCGGAATTTTCGGCAAAACAATAAAAAATAATCGTTTTTTTAGCTTATTTCCAAAATTTCTAAATGTGTTATTTATTTTGGTTAGATTTTGTAGCTTAATCGAATTAGTTACAATATTGGCTATGCAAAAACAAATACAGAATAGAAAATAAAGTCAAAGCCAAGAAAATCTCGCAAAAGTAGTAAAATAAAAGAAATAGCAATAAAAAAAAAACTGTTTTCGATAGACCCCCCTAAGTAATGTTTTTTATCGATAATTTTACGCAAATAATCGACCTACTTCCGCCGGTCACTTCTCCCTGGGACACACTGTATAACATTTATAACAGCCAATGTGGGAGGGGAGCACCATTACAGGAAATTCTTTAATTTTTTTGTTTAATTTAACAAAATCCATTTACAGTGTAAATTAGAGTCTTAAAAATCGCACTAATATTACAAATGTGAAAGTTTGTGAAGATGTTTGGATGTTTGTTACTAAACAACGCAGTAACAAATGAATGGATTGAACTGAAATTTGGTATGCCAGTAGGCCAAGTCCAGGATTGAAACATAGGATACTTTATATCCCAGCAAAGTGTTCTTTCGGGATATTAACGGGAACAACGCAGGCGAAGCTGCGGGCAAATGCTTATTTCAAATAAACGTCTTTCTTGTGGACAACATAATACCAAAGATAGTTAACGATGCGAGTTTCTCGGTATGACGTCGCCCCTACCTGGTTCCACCGGAAGACCAGCGCTGGCTCTCAGGTCAGCATTTTGCTGAGGTGGGACCGTTTTGTGGCAGCGTATCTATTTTTAATTTAATGTGTATACTCTTTTGTTTTTTATCTTGTGCTGTCATGAATAAATGTATTTTCTTTCTTTCTAACGCCCCAAGTACAGGTATGGGCATTTCTATTTTTCTTTGCCTGGAGTTAAATTTTATCCGTTTAGTTAAGCACTTTTTCAATGCTTAATATTAAAAAAATATGAAACAGTAAATCTTTACATTACTTTAATATCGTTAGATTTGTACTGTTTGTACCCATACAAGGAAAATTAGAATTTCCAATACTTATGTTTTTAACCGACTTCCAAAAGAAGGACGGTTCTCAATTGAAAACCATCCTTTTGGAAGACGACTTCGTCTATACGGTTTTTTAACGCAAAGGTTTAGTACTTGTAGTGTGTGTATATGTAAAGGAGCCAGCAAGAAAATAAGGCTTTTAAAGCCCATAACTCTATGATGTCTACATGAAAGACACAAACACTTAACTAACTCATACTAAGAAAACTATTTGCCATAGCAACAGCCTTGACCTTCAGTGGTATTCATTAATTCCTCCCTATTCCAAATTGGTCCCAAATCCTATTCAAAAATTGGTTTCTGACTTTGTAATGCCATGTTTTTATATAATAGTACATTACACAACTAGGGTGGTAATACAAAGAAAGATCGAGATCGCGATCGAGGCCTTTACTAGGGTAGGCCAAGGGTATTAAATTTAGTACGAACGACTTCTATAAACGCAAAAATCCTTTACATTACAGGTATACACTTCCCTTACAAGGATGAGTTGAATCGAATCCTTTCACTTCAGACCCTTCATTTTTTACTGTAAAAGCTCTGCGCACAAGGATGAATTTTCGTCCGTGACATTTGTATGCCATACATTTAGTTTGACATACAAATGTCATGGACGAAAATCCACCCACAAAAATGTAGCCCGCTACCTAAAAACCTACATTTTATAGTATGTACTTAGCAAAGGCGTAGTGTCCATAGAACTCGATTCCCACCGGTTTGCCCAGTTCAAGACATTTAGCAGCCCATAAAGAAAATGCCAACAGAATTTGATCCGGTTTGCCCAATGATAAGTTTGACGCCATGCGGCTGGTACCTACTTAGGAAATACCCGTAACGGTATTGATCTGAAGTGGGCAGTATAGCCTCCCACGATATATTTATTTCAAAGTTCACTGCCTTCCTACAGCTACACTTAAGAGGAAACAGGAGGGCAGTTTTTCCATACAAATGTAGTCCCCTGTTTCCTCCCAGTAGAACAATAATTTTTTGTACAAAAATCTATGGACTATTGATATGTTCCTATGTTTTCCTTTTTACGATAAATTGATTCTCAAAAGAGATATTAACCGTCAAAAACCTAAAAAAAAATGCCAGATTTTCCGCTGTGTTCACATCCAGGAATCAAATTTGACTAGATTATTAAAAAAAAGGAAAACATAGGAACACGGCCAAAGCCTTTCTTTAATGTTTAATGAAAAAATTAGTTAAATAGGTTAAGTTTTGGGGAAGAAATCAGGGGACTACGAAACGTTGTTTTCATGAAATTTTAAAAGGTATTTTCGGTCCAAGCTGCAGTTGTCTCTATCGCGCTCTGCGCGGGAGAGGCGGGCAGTGCGGGACAGCGACACATTTTACAAATACCTAATTTTCAATTCTCTCCACCTTACTGTTTCCTCTTAAACCTACGTCGATACTTATTGCTTGGGGAATCAATTAAGGAAAACTAATTACATTGCATAAAATAGTTAATAACAGCACAGACTCTAGCCTTATAAACAATATTAACTTCCGAGTATATTCCAAGCCATGTCGTCAACCTGAACAATTTTTAGTACCAATAGCCAGCAATAATGTATCACAACATAGTCCACTAGCTCGCATGTGTACCTACTTCTTACAATAAAATCAGCAACGAAGTAGACATTTTTTATTTAAGAATTAATAGCTTTAAACATAGTATTGCCAAATTATCTCGTACTTGATCTCACTTACTATTTAAGTTACAGCATATAAAAATATTCTTGTATTCTTAGTTAAGAGTTAAAATGTAATTTTTTTTCTTTAGAGAATATTTGTTTTTAAGTTTAAAACATCAGTTCTGTACTTTCTGATGAATGTTGTGCTAGGTAGTTATAGAAGTGTAAATTTAGTCATAGTCTTAGAACGCATTTCATGTATTTGTAATTTTTAGTTTACACTTTGTTACCTGGCCTAATAAAATAAAATAAAAAATAAAATCAACATTTTCCTGTAAAGGTCGCTGTTAAATGGGCTACTAACTTAGCAATTTTATTAACAAATGATACAATCTGCGTTGTCTTACGGACAACCAATGTCGTCAAACTTGCTGGAAGTGGAATTTACCACCCTTGCAAATCAACAAGTTGTTACAATAAATTATCGGCGACTTGCAACGTGACTAAAGAGATTGCATACAATCTGAGTACATTTACTAGTTGGCTAAACTTTGATGCTCCAATGTTGAAATGTGTTTTTTTTTATAGTTTCATTTACTATTTCTTGATACTTCCAATTTATTACATAAATAAATTGGTTAAGGAGTTTAGAAGTCAGAAAAACCTCAAACGTCGGGTTTTTTTTATTGAAAAATGCTCTTGAACGATGGTGTGTACAATCGTAGAACTGAATTCTGTCTGACCGCGATTTCGAAATGCTGAGAACACAGTCCGTGAGTAAGCACCGTAATGGAGTCCTCATCCCACAGACTCAGAATATAAATAGAGCAGTATGGAAGCTACGCTTACGTAGTTAGGGTTGTTTAAAATGAAAAGATCGCGGGCTGTCTGGGCGCGCGCACGTAACAAAAACAAAGCGCGACCACTCGCTTCCATGCAGCACTCACGACTGACGGCACCGCGAGATTCCCTTAGGGGCCTTGTAAAAGCGCGCGTCTATGTGTGCGTGCGTTTCGATCGTTTTGTTTGTAGCTTCCTTACTGCTTTAGCTTATATATATTCTGTGGTAATGGAGTCCTCATCCCACAGATCTGAACAGGAGGCTCGTGACGTGGCGTCGACACGAGTACGATTAAAGGTGAAACGGGGGTGTTGTTTTCTTTTTATTTCTTGTAGGATCTGGAAATTGGTTTTTAGAAAAATGTTCCCTTGGTATTACTTTTTAGTATTTTTAATTTTGTACCTACTAACAATCTATGGATCTTTTGCGTCTGATAATAAAAAAAAAAAAAAAAATTACTTGGCAAAACTTATATCCAAGTTGGGAAACTATTTAGGTACGTATCCCATATCGTTTATTTGATAAACTTTATTCAGGAAACACATTCTGAGAAAGTTTAAGAACCATTTTGGTTACAATAATCACAAATTATTCAGTGTCAAGTTGGTAGGTATGTATCAGTAGCGTGACGTCCAAAGAACTCGATTCCTAGCGGCTTGCCTAATATTAGGCATTTGAGCATCTTATTCTACAGCTCTTAAGGAAAATGTACGCCAAATCGGCACCGGCTTACCCTAGGATATCTTTTAGGGCACGCCACTGGTATGTATTTATAATCAATTAAACTGGAATAAAAATTTTAAACATTTATTGTTAGTAATGTAAAAGTGAGTACCACAATTCAGGAAAAAGGAAAAATTTTATTGGGTAGGGGTCGGGTTGCATAAAGTTTAAGGTCATATTTTTGATACGCATACGAGGATTCGTCATACTCATCATTACGCATAACTGTAAATAGTCATACATTTATGCGCATAACGATTTTAATCATAATGTTTATGGACATACTGTGTAATGGGCATATAGTTGATATGCATACATTTATTCAAGCATACTTTACAATGGGCATACATGGATTGCTCATACAACACTTTAACCATACTAAGTAAATGCATAAAATGCTAAACGCATAAATAGGTTGCTCATACAACACTTTAACCATACTAAGTAAAAGCATAAATTGCTAAACGCATAAACCTAATTTTAAAAGTTTTTTTAAAAGTTCTCTTTTATGTTGCGTCTCAGTTCTAACCTAATATACTTTTCTGGCAGCGATGCGGTTATGTGTGAGATAACAGTTCTAACCTAACCTAACCTACTTTTCTGGCAGCGATTTGGTTCTGTGTGAGGTCACAGTTCTAACCTAACCTAACCTACTTTTCTGGGAGCGATTTGGTTTTGTGTGAGGTCACAGTTCTAACCTAACCTAACCTACTTTTCTGGCAGCGATTCGGTTATGTATGAGATAACAGTTCTAACCTAACCTATTCTACTTTTCTGGCAGCGATTCGGTTATGTGTGAGATAACAGTTCTAACCTAACCTAACCTACTTTACTGGTAGCGATTCGGTTATGTGTGAGATAACAGTTCTAACCTAACGTACTTTTCTGGCAGCGATTCGGTTATGTGTGAGATAACAGTTCTAACCTAACCTACTTTTCTGGCAGCGATTTGGTTCTGTGTGAGGTCACTAATATTGTGTAATGAGTAGAAATTAAAAATACTTCAATAATATAAATCGTTTCTTTTTTGAAGAACCATCGCAAGTCCATTATCAAAATTTATGCAATACGCAATCGTATTGCATAAATTATAATCATCAATATTATGGCTTGATAAATGTATGTAATTTACAATTATTACTAAAACCACTTATAATCATCAATGTTATGGCTTAATAAATGTATGAAATTTACAATTATTGCAAAAACGACTTATAATCATCAACATTATGACTAAATAAATGTATGACAATTTACATTATGGTTAAACCAATTATGACTCCGTATAATTATGACAGGGAACAATTATGCCATAGGACAATTTATGCCAAAAAAAATATATGAGCATCAACTTTATGCTTAAACTGTTATGACATTTAATAATATGACAATAGTTGTTATGCAACCAGACGGCCCCCCAATTTTATTACATAAAGTAGTCTCGGAAATCATGATTCTAAAATTAATAACAAAATATGCTGAGCTGGATTTAAAATGTCGAAATTATAGGTTAAAACATTACAAAAGTAGCTATGTACTTATTATGGCATAAAAGTTAGCAGCTACAACGTTCTATAAACATTAATCTATAACATAAAACATGCACGGAATCAAAACACGCCGCCGTTTCACGAGACTTATCAACGTAATTGATTACAGCGTTGCGCAGCTCCGCCGTGCGCCCGCGCCAGCCAAGATGGCCGCCGACAACCGCTTCCGGGAAACGCTCGGCCGACCTCGCCCACGCCGCCATCTACAGGCTTGCATGTTAAACTCTTAAGCTCATAACTAAGGTGAAACGCTATAGTTCGAGACGAGTGTTTACAGTATTTTCGTCATTACTCAACTAGTTTCAAATATTATAATTTATAATCAGGGGCGAATTTTGAAATTTGGTGCCCCGGGCCAATAAGTTTCGCCGCCCCAGAAGAAGTAAAAGTTGGCTGAATGGCGCCAAAACAAAAAAAAATGCATCGGCCAGGGCCGGCTAGACCGCCCCTGGCGGATTGGCTAGACTAGCAGCGTAGTTCATGTATAACAAAATTAATTATTGATACAATTTTGGCTTCCTTTGTAAATTTTCTGGGCCGCCATGGAAAAAGTTTGCTCACTGTTGTCTGAATTGAAAACATTAAAAATACTAAGGCCTTTAAATAATGCGAGCTCTTTCATATTCAAATACATCCGAATATGGGCCTTAGTGGGTTGAGTTAAGGTCGCCGTGGCGATGACTTCATAACGTTTGAAGGATTGAATGCGTTTGAAAGGTCGCGTTGTATGAATTAGTTAGAACCGTATCGTTGATTTGTTATGCCTTTGTTTGACTTTCCCTTCAATTGAAGGTTATCTTATGTTATAAAAAATAGCTACAAGACTTATGATAGCTCAAAAATAACGAAATATATTTGAATTCTAATATTTAATATTGCACATAAAAGTAACATATAAAAAGTTACAATTCAATGGTGTACTCATCCTTGTAAGGGAAAGTGCCTGTAATGGCAAGGATTTTTGCATTTATGGGCATTTTTATTTTAAATTCTACGGTTAGGCGAAACTTAAACTATGTTCAAATGCCGTCTAACCTGTCAGTCCGTGGCGAAATGTATGGAGTTCGACACTAATCGTCAGTTATGTTACGACCTGCTAACTGTCAGATAAGAACGCACTTTAAATAAAAAAGCCCTAATAGAAGTCGTTCGTACTAAAAATACCCTTGGCGTACCCTAGAAAAGGCCAATCTTTTCTAAAATCCCCCATCCACCTCTTCCGCTAATGGTTTCTGCCGACTACACCTTATCATACCATGAACGTACTATGAACGTATCAGGCACGGTATGACAAATGCTGGTAGGTGACGGAACGTGCTAGGGCATAGTCTAATACTTTTCAATACAAAGAATATTTTATTTTGCCTGACACGTTTATAGTACGGTCATGGTATGATACGGTGTAGTGGACAGAGACCTTAAGAGATCTCTCTACCTGGACAATATACCCTACGGATTCAGTAAACGTTAATGGATGGTTCACCATCGTATTTACGTGAAACACCCGCGTATTTTTTCATTTCTTTTTACTTTTTGTTAAGTATATAATCAGGGTCCCTCTAAAGTAAAATGGTAAAAGTAATAAACATTTTTAACTATTATGACAGCACTTTGGCTATGAAGAAAGTAAATTGTCGTTGTCATTTAAGCAATGTCAACGTTTAAAAACATTCACAGGTAAAGCAAAGACTACTTACTAGGTACTTAACGAAAGTATTCTGATTCTAGATTGACCATGAAATTCGTAAATGACGTAAAACTTTTTGTCTTCAACACCAAAAAAAAATTACGTTAATCTAACTAATACTGGTACGGAACAGTAGCTTATAGTTTACTGAAGCCGTAGGGTTGATCCTGCTCACGTCTCCCGAATCACCCTGTATACGTACAACTAAGACGTTTCGCTGACCTGAATTGAAACACCAAACAGAAGAAATATGCCCATCACTCTCTAACACTTCGACAGCGACATTAAAATTTGGTCAGGTTTAAAATTAGAATTCCTATAAATGTAATTTAATTACTCGTAAATGCACATTGTTGAATTAATTTCGCAATATATTGCTAACTGTCACAAACATCACATATTTACAATACCAACACTGCAAAGTAATCGTTCTCTTTGCTTGCCTACCACTAAACCAAGCGTATAAATAAGTATGACGATATCGTATCGTGAGTTTTTACAATGCACTTGCACATAGATTTTCACGACACGGCGTTGCATCGTTAACGATATCGTAGCCACTACATATAATAATCTATATACAGGATGAATTTTAAATCGTGAATCGTAATAATTTTTTTGCAGTCTATACATAGTTAACAATAACTTACAATGCTTTTAAACCTAAATTAAATACGTTTTTATTTTGCCACTATTAATTTGATTTATCCTAATTTTTAAAATCTCGTGGTCACCCAACATTCATGTTTCGTACTTGTCATGAAAATTTCAACATTAGATATCCAACCTCCTAATATTGAAGTTGGCTGGATAGAATTTTGGCACGTATTGTCAATAATGTCAACATCGTCGACATTGTCAACATAAGTACCTATTTAAATCGTGTTTACTCATAAAATAATTCAGTTTTATTACGATTAATGGTATAAGCGCCTCCACCATTTTGTTCATAATTAATTAAGCGGGTCTTTAATTGTAATTAACACTAGTGCTTTGTATTAGTCTTAAGTAGCTTTACCGGTAAACGTGGTTACGATTCACGATTTAAAATTCACCCTGTATGATATAAAGTCGTATCGTATAATTGTGTATAGGTCCTAACGGAACAGGAACGCAAGCGTGGCGTGCAGTGGAAACCGGCCATTAGCTAATTAGCGGATGCCAGGGGAAACATGCGTCGGCGTCGCTCGCGGCCGCGGCCTGCCTTATATACGCCTGTTTAGCCGTGTGCGTACGTTCATACAGGTATTGGCGTATTTCCATTCTGCTGTACAGTCGCCATCAGATATATCTGAGCTGTCAGTGTACTCATAAATATCTGAACACGGCTCTAATGCTGAAATAGAGCCGTGTTCAGATATTTATGAGTACACTGACAGCTCAGATATATCTGATGGCGACTGTACTAGGTGTATCCTATTTCCTGTATGTGGTGTATCTTAATATTGTAAATGTGATTTTTTTATAATTTTTTCGATAGGATGTTTGTTACTAAATAACGCGCTAACACCAGAATGAATTGAGACAACATCTGGCATGCTAGTACCTAAATCAAGTCCCGGATAAACATAGGATACTTTATATCCTGGCAGTGTTCCCTTGGCACAATAATGGGAATAACAGGTGAAGCCGCTATACTAATAGGTCGGGACGTCGCGGGTGAATGCTAGTTTAATTATAAGTTGTAGTGAAATAAACACATTTCTAAAGCATTTCTGTAGATAATACGGTCGGCCTCGATAGTAGCTTGTATCATGTCGTAGTATTAAAGTGTCCCCTTCGGACACTTGGTCCGATCGGCTTGTCCGACTGATCGGACGACGAATATTTTTTTTTTACTGTTGGTTCGATTGATCGGATAATGAGGATTTCTCAAAGTCTTATGGTCCTATTATCGAACTAATGGGATTTTTAATGTTTGTATCGACCAATCGATCGAACCATGCGACCTTTAAAATTCCTCGTTCTCCGACCACACAACTTATTATATTCCTGATGGCTCGATCGGTACGATGGAATATTATTGTGGAACCATATGTATATATTAAGTCATATATAATATACTAGCCACAGGTTTATTTTTCACACCATGGGAAATATTATGAACGATAAAAAAAGGAAATAAAAAATATACACGAAAATATTTTTTATTTGCCTTTAGGTACACTTTATTGACAAAACTTTTTTTCCATTTTCACAACCAAAACCCATGTATGGCCTCCTGGTACTTTTTCTGAATAATGAGAGTTACTCAAACATGCAATTGGGTATGAGATTAAGTTAAACTGAAAAGGTAAAATTGAGTCTAGAAATATAAAGATAACAGTAGAAAAAACACTTATATGAACATTAAAATTGTGAATGGGTGAATATTTTAGTCCGATCAATCGGTCATACAGGAAAAAAAACCGACCTAATGGCCCGACTGATCGGACTACAAGGAAATGTAATCGTCCTAGTAGTTCGACACTCGGACTACGAGAACTTTAAAGTTCGATCAATCGAACCAACAGTAAAAAAAAATATTCGTCGTTCGATCAATCGGACAAGCCGATCGGACCAAGTGGCCGAAGGGAAAGTGTCCAGCTACTTTTGCGGCCGGCTGTACATATATATTTGAGTAAATGTTTGGTTTTGCATGATACCTACAGCAGCCGCTTTAATTTATTAACCCGATCTGCCAAATCTAGGTTCATGGTAAACAGCGAACCCAAAAAAACGTTTTTTTTTTAGGCTTGTTCAGGACGTTACATCATTGTAATGTCACAGTGACTTTGTTTCAAGGATGGGCTTGTAAACATGTACACTTTTTTGATAAAAGCTCATTGCCGTTCAGCAGACACTGACAATAGGTCAACCAGAGGGTAATTGCGTCTATTACCCTGGTTGCCTGTATACGCTGTACTTTACAGGCAGGTGGGGTAGGGGTAGTTTTAAAGATTTAATGGAATCTTTAAAAGATGCATTTGCCCATAGACGCAATTACCCCAGTTGACCTTAAGTACTTTTCCTTTTTCATCTCAAAGTGTTCTTGCTAGTTTGTAGTATAAAAGACATCAATGGGCTGCATTAGCTTGAAATAACTGCTAGGCTATTTCAGGTGTGAAACTTCCAGGGGTTTTTAGCTCTCAGTTACCATGAAAATACATCATAAAAAACTAAAAACTTAATCATAATGTAAGTAATTAAGTATACTATTAATTAAAGGTGGAGGTGTTATATGTATATTATGTAGGTAGATATAGGTTCTCTTGTGACGTTGGTTTTTTAGTCGGAATAAATCTGTCAACCGAGTTGGTGTTTCGCTTTCTAAAACTCCTGAATTTAACAAGTATATACAGGGTGCCTCTAACAATGGGGTTTTGAAATGAAAGGGTCGTCTCTCTGATGCTGCTTCATCTGAGCTACTTTTGTTCTGCAACTTTTTAAGAACACGCTAAATTCCAATTTAATTGTTATTCGCGAATGCGAATACAAATATTGGTTATACAATTTGATGCTACTAGAAATAAACAAAATTAATAACGATGAAAATTCAATACTCAATTTTTCAATTACGATTAATAATTCAGTTTAGTAATAAAATAATGTAATAAAGTTTTTACAACATTTAGTTAGCTAAAAGTAATGAAGATGCGGTAGAAAAATTGGAACCGGTGGCTAAAAATAAATATGTTATTTTCATTTTATTTCAGCACTTATCGAACCGAGTTTTTAATTACTCGTCGATAGTTCCGAAATCCAACTCGAACTTGGCCGATTTGTTTTTTTTCATTTTCCCTAATTTTAGGATCTAAATTGCACCAAAAATATTCGCAATATAATTTATTCGCAACGATTTTTGAGAATACGAATATTGAAAACCGTGCGAATATTCGTTACATCACTATTACATAGTGATTAATTATGTACAGTTACATACACTGCTTTATCTACATACATCTAACACATATTATTATAAACTCTCTATGACGCGTACAAATTAAAAATGTCAAATGGTGGTAAATGAAAACTGTTTTTCACGCATGTCACGTAACCGTAGTTTTTATTTTTAACTTCAGAGATAAACTAGAGTGGCCCTCTACTATCATATCGTTCGATATCAAGTAACGTGCAAGATTTTTCAAAATTGTTTGCATCTGATTTCTAATAAAACGTCATTTCGAATTCATTAATCAAATTGCGATTTGTGAAGCTTGCCACCAACGCCTGAAGCGATGACCACGACCACTCTGTCAAGAGTGATAACAACAAGGAAGAAGAATCAAATTGCTTTCAGAGCAATTCGAAATTTGAGCATAGAATTTATGAAGCTATAATAACATTTTCACTGAGAAGAAATTATTTTCACAGATAATATTGACCCTGATTTTCGTTGATTGTAATAAAATAATTTAGACGGATTAAATCGCGTTCATTAATTAATTTTACACTCCGACCTTTCGTAACAACGGTCATGGTCGCGGGTTTTATTACAATATTGATTATTTGTTTACACAAGCTCTTGACGCCATTTAATTAGAATAGCATCTATATCACCGATATCTTCATCGAACGAGTCAGATGTGTATTTAAAAAAATATATACAAATTAAGAGATTTTCTTGTTAACTGGCCAGAAGAGGCAATAGATAGAGGAGGCATTTTCAAAAAAATTGTACGTAAAATCACGATCGCTTCCTCTGTGTTACGAAAGTTAGGCATACAAACTATATGGGTAACTTTCGTAACAAAGAGGAATAAATTAAGTTTTGTTTAAATTAAATCCCTTAATTGTGTAAATTTTTTTTGAAAATAACTCAGAGAGACATGGAAATCAAGGGAAGAGGCCTTTGCCCAGCAGTGGGGCACTAATATAGCCTAAATAAAAAAAAAATTAACACATCCTCAATTTATTCCTATTTTGTAACCAATGTTTTTGATGATTATCAGTGGTCGGATTAGGTAGTGCCATTTCGCGGAACTTCGGTGCGTAAGCTTAATATGGATGTACCTTTTAACCCCGGGATTTCATATGAAAAGTTTAAAGTTTATTTTTGCGTCTTGTTTAAATTTTGCACAGTAAATATTATGTCAATAATATTTACTGTTAAAATTTTCGAGTCCCGGAATTCCATGTCTTATCCATGTTCTGTTCAATGTTTAAGGTCATTCACCCGAAATGGCGATACCTAATTCGAACAACGATGATTATTTATTATTGGTTGATATGTTGTTGATTCATTTGGATAATTAGAGTAAAATATTCTCGATAGAATATTAATTATGAAAATTAATCAATACATAATAGTTTGATTTGTTAGATCATTTTCCCGAACTCATTATTTCTTCGAAGAAAATTTTCCGTTCGCATTTTTCCCCGATCGGTAAAATCCGTATGCACCATAATTTTTTATTTTTGCGTTCCGCATTTCTTCTTAAACGTAATTTATACTTCTTATTATAACGTAATATAACCCTTATTGGCCTTATTCTCATTGTAACATGAGCGAAAAAGCGACGTGAATACATTTCGGCCGTCGAAAAATAAACGGTCGGTTTCGATTTATCGCTATCGCGGAATTATATTTCTGGTCACTGGTGCTAATTTTGGTTACTTGGATCAAATTTTCTCTACAGGACCAAAAAATACTTTTAATTATAAAGACGTTTTTTTTATAAGTAATTTAAATTGTCTAAACATACAGCATTGGAAAAAAATCGTTTTAATATAATCCCGAAAGTGTAAATATGCTGCATTGAAAAAAGACGATAATAAAATATGCTCATAGAAAAAAAGGAAAGCGATAAAATAAAGGATCAGAAAACTACAATACTGTAAAAAAAACTTTCGGGCAAACATGCGAACGGAAAATTTACTTCGAAGAAATAATGCGTTCGGGAAAATGATCTAACAAATCAAATTTATGCAGAAACTTTTTTACAAATGCTCAGTCCGTTTTCAAAAAAGATGTTCGTAATTAATATTAATATAACAAACTGTTAATTTTGTTCCTTTGTGTAACGAAAGAAACAAGATTAACATTTCGTTAAATTAAATCCTAACTACGAAAATATTATTTTTGAAAGCGACCCTTAAAAAAGAAACGAACTTATCATAAGCATAGTCGATATTGCTGTACTTATAGGTTTAAATGTAAGTTAAGTTCGAATGTCTTTCAATATGAAAATAAAATTTGTGCGTGCTATTTAACTTAGTGTTAAATTATAGGTACTTTGTCACCATAAGTGAGTTCCTATAATTGGCTCTCTACTACTACTTTAATTGTTGTTTAGTTTTTAAGGCTGTTGGTTCTCCATGAACAAATAAAATAAATAAAATAATAAATAAATAAACTGAGTTGATATTTTATTTTAGTATGAAGTCGGGGTAGCGTGCAGACTTGGTACAGTCATTCATAAATTCAGCGTCAATATCGCCCGCACATAATCTGACCCGAGAACAAGTAATACTAAGGGGTCATCCACAAAGTACGACACACGATTTTCCAGATTTTTACACCCATCCCTCCCCCATGTCACACATTTTCCTAACATATTCCATCTTTTTAACATAGGCATGTCATATTTGGCTAGCCTCCCCCTATGCGTGTGACGAATATATGGATATATACGAATATATGAATATATGGATGATACTATATTAATAGTAATACTATGTTGGTTTTGTCGGTTCCAGTAACCATTATACTTTATTTTATGTTTTGCATGCCAGCTGCTGGTGAAATGTGCGTGTTTTTGATTATGTATTTGTAACACAACACGCGAGGTAATAAAGAAAGCCCTCGATCGCATATTTACGTCCCTCGCTTGCAGCTCGGGCCGCAAACTTCTGCGATCTCGGGCTTTCTTTGTATTACCACCCTAGTTGTGTAATATACTATTACGTCACACCTGGCCATAAAGTGGCAATAACCGCCCGCTACGCGTGCGGAAAATTCCACTTCATGGCCTGGTGGAGACGTAAAATTTTGTACTTACCTCGGCCGATTATAAAGAAATCCTCAGATCGCATATTTATCGCCCTTGCCTTCGGCTCAGGCGTCAAATACCTGCGATCTGAGACATTTTTTGTTTTACCGCCCTAGGTAAGTAATGTACTATGTATTTGAAATAACATTTATATAATATACATAATCGGACGTCATATTGCTGTGGTCTGTTAAAGCCGAAGCGACAACCGAACCGATATATTTTGACCCCCGACTACGAATCGTTATTGCTAGTTCACGGTTCAAATTATATTAAAGACGAGATTGCCGACAAAGTCCTGAAATACACAACAGGTATTAAAACATGGGAAACAGCTTTTACTACGGGAACGTTATTTCAAGGCATTTCAAGTATTTTCACGAGGCGGAGTAAATTCGCTAGCTTCATATTTCAAAGCAAACATTTCGAGTTTCCTTCAAAATTGCTGTTACGGTGATTGCGTTTCAAACAAAAGTTGTTGCACGTTTATAGGTTTTTATTTACAAAGAATTTGAAAAATGAACCATGTAAATTAACATTTTCTGTCCGGAAATTTTATGGGCCCTGTAACAAGATCCAAAAATTAAAACGTAGATTCTACCACAGATTATAATTTTACTCCTCAAACTAAATAACATCTGTTCAGCGACATTTAAAAATAACTTCTCTTAATTTTTAGTACACTTTGAAATTTATTTGTTTTTTTTTGTGTTTGTAGCGTGACAAGACAAGCGACGTCAATTAGACTGATGTTAACATAAATTGAAAATAATATTTAATTAGTATGAAAATGAGAGAATCTGAATTCTACATCATTTTTAAGGGTTTGAACAGAAGTTACATTGTTTGAGGAGTAGAATCTACGTTTTAATTTTTGGATCTTGTTACAGGGCCCACGGTGTATATTTACTCAATATAGTAAAAATAAGTACTTGTAGTAAGTACAATTCGTATTCTTTTGTTTTCCTGCATTGTAGTATTTTGAGTCGCGACTCGGAATTTTGAACTCGAGAAAATTGTGGCGCAGATCATTGGAAATTATGGGGGGAGGCTTTTGCCCAGCAGCGGGACTAGGGTGTTGTTTATTTTGTCGATTTATTGCTTACTTACCCCTTCATTTCATGACTGTATTTGAATATCTTTTTTGTAACTTTCCTTAAGCGGTAGCGACCTCTACAACTAGGAAAAAAACAAGATTATTTTTTCACGCCCTACAATGAAATGAACCGCAAACAATAAAACAAATGACAAAATAAGCAACACCCTAAGTGGGATACTAATTAGGAGCAAAACATACGCTAAATTTCAATGATATCCGGGCAAGCACTAATATAAACCATAATATTAATAATACACTCACGAACAGTGAATTCGGGTCATTTTCTATGAACAATTATACAATATAGAAAATTACCCGATTTCATTGTACGTGAGTGAACTTTCCCCCGTTGCATAATGAACTATTTCTTTGACGCAAAATGACCCAAGCGCTAAACTCTTAAACGCAAAATGCTCTAAACGTATATCTCTTTCATTCGCAGAATTTAAGGAAAACCCGAAACCCACGCGTCGTACACTAACGATTGTTAACGAGTTCCTTATATCATTAAAATAAACTAAAGTGATTCATCAGGAATGCACAATCGCGATCGCTGACTCAACGGGATTGGGCGACCATTGTGCAAGATACAGGCAGGTGACTCAGCGAGGGGGTACCGCGTGCTCATACATTGGGCACGGTGATATCATGAAGGATTCTGTGGAACTTTGCGTTTGGTGTTACAAAATGGCGGATAGTTATTGAAGATGATTTTGTCATTTTAGGCGACATCTAGTAACGAAAACGCACGATGATACCACGAAGGATTCTGTGGAACTTTACGTAACAAAATGGCAAATAGTAAATGTAGCGCGCCTCCAGGACCAAAGGGGACCAAGAGGGTTACAAGCGGAGGTGATCACAGTTAACTTTTATTAAAACGGTAGACGGTATCGCGCCTACATGATTCAATCATGTCGTCTCGCAATCGTCCTTCGCGGTAAAAATCGACGGACAGACGGACACTAATGAAATTAAAAAAACCGGCCAAGTGCGAGTCGGACTCGCGCACCGAGGGTTCCGTACAAACTCATAAGTAGATACATGAATAGTTCAAGAAAAACTATATGGCGATTAGTTTAGTAGGAGCAAATAAGTATGTGTTAAGATTTTTGCACTCAAAAACAGTGCAAGTTAGGAAAACCGTTATATTTTTCGTGTAATATATAGGATGACATTAATAATTGGTAATTATTACAGATTTTTCTGTTCAGTAACTTCGAAGATAATAGGGGGGGAACGGTATTTTTTTTAACGTTTTTCGCCATAAATCAAAAACTACTTATTTAAAAAAAAATACAAAAATACTGTTTTAATATACAAATTAAGCCCTTTCATTTGATACCTCACTCGATATAATAGCCCTACTTTCAATTTGCAAAGTCTCATTACGGACCCCTTTAAAAAAAAAGTAAAAAAGTTACAAGAATTTTTTTACATCCTATAAGCTCGGGTTAGCGGTTCTTAACACTATTCCAAATTTCAAGTCGATAGTAGTCAGTAGATCCTGAGATATCTTGCTGTGACAGACGGACAGACAGACAGACAGACAGACAGAGTCGCACCATAAGGGTTCCTTTTTTACCATTTTGGTACGGAACCCTAAAAAGCCAGAAATCGACCCCAAAATGCCACCATAGCGATTAAAGATGGTTATATAGATTTTATCGACATCTAATGACGAAAACTCGCATTAAATAAATAGTACTTATATTTATTGCTGTTAAATTATACAGTGTGTATTTTTTTTTTTTTATGAAATAGGGGGCAAACGAGCAGACGGGTCACCTGATGGTAAGCAATCACCGTCGCCCATAGACACCTGCAACACCAAAAGAGTCACAGGTGCGCTGCCGGCCTTTCAGGTGGGAGAGTCTAATACGGGCGAATCTCTTAACGGTGGTTAGCATAGGACAAAGTGAAGGTAATTAGATAACGCTCGTTGACAGTCACGTTGACATTTCGGTACCACCGTAGGTACCGCAACCATGTTTACAGTACATTGCTGCTGAGAAATTAAAAAAAATAATAATTATGGGGTCGGAATGAACTGCAACTTAAAAAAACCTTTTACTTCATGATTACACTAATGAATACTATGTCCGATTTAATTTATCGCCCGTATTAGACTTACACGCTGTATGTAATTATTAAAATGATTAAATATCAGATATAGATTTGATATATGAAGAATCTTATTAAATTAAATCTTTTCTGAGTGACTGACTTTAGTTAGATAGGCATATTTAAGATGAATAAATATGGGGACCTGCAGTGGCCATTTTACCGACAAAGGATTCATCGTATTTTCATTAACTTTCCATATTTTTTGAAAGCAAACATCGTTCTGTAGAACCTTCAAACTATGTTGGTTATGTTTGTTTTACACCAATCCCAAGAATATAATAACGGTTTTTGAGAGAATGGTTTTCGATGAACGAAACATTCTATGAAACGTTTGCCGGTGCTAAGATAGGTAAAACCAAATAACGGCATTTTTATTTTAAAATCTACGGCTAGGCGAAACTTAAGCTATGTTCAAATATCGTCTAACCTGTCAGTCCGTGACGAAATGTATGGAGTTTGACACTAATCGTCAGTTCTGTGACGACCTGCTAACTGTCAGTTAAGAACGCACTTTAAATAAAAAAGCCCATAAGCGTCCTAGGAATCGCAAAGGGGAAAATCAAACCGGACAACTGCGAGTCGGACTCGCCTACCGAGGGTTCCGTACAAATTTGTAGGTGCATAATAATAAAGTACCCTATAAATTTTGGTTCCCTTAGTAAAGTAAATTTTTTTATGATTTAACTAAATATGTATAGTTTTCAGATTTTCCTCTATACTTAGTTTAAGACGGTATTACTTACCAAATTTCATAGTTCTAGGTCAACGGAAAGTACCCTTTGAATTTTGGTTTTCTTAGGAGTGTCGAAATTTACGTTTTTTTGCGGCCTAAACAGCCTTAGGTACCTATCTTTTTTTTCACGTTAATTTAGTCAGAAGCTTGATTCTTTCACAGCTTCAAGGGATTAAAGACCTGAGTATATGGTTTTAATTTCAACTCGATACCTCTACGCGACCCCGAGATAAAGGGGCTCGACAGACGGACAGACAGACAAACGGACAACAAAGTGATCTTATAAGGGTTCCGTTTTTTCCTTTTGTGGTATGGAACCCTAAAAATGTCAATAGGTGATTTATCCTGTAAGCTGAATTTGAATAGTTAATGCTTACCTAACCTACATAAAAAATTGTCAAAATGTAGTTTATGCGCTGCGCGTACGGAAAAAGCCGCTTTCTGGCCAAGTGTAGACATAAAATGATGTACACAACACGGGAGGTAATGAAGGAAGCCCTCGATCGCATATTTACGTCCCTCGCTTGCAGCTCGGGCCGCAAACTTCTGCGATCTCGGACTTTCTTTGTATTACCACCCTAGTTGTGTAATGTACTATTATGTAATTCCAATTCAGAGCGACACAGATTTAAATATTTATTTCATAATATAAATTATACTACCTACCTACATGAAGTAAACAAATCTCGCAACAAAGCAAAAACCATGTGGAAAATAGTTAACCAAATTACAAACGGAAATGCCCACAGTGTTTCCTATAAAAATAACATCACTATTCAATCGAGCAACTCAATAATATCCTGTCCCACTCTGGTCGCAAACCACTTAAACGAGCACTTCGCGTCGGTAGGCGAGACATCGGGAGCGCGCGCAGGCAGCCGGCCGCTCGGCCACCCGGTAATAAACCCCGCTATCAACTCAATATATTTACGCCAGGTTACGGAAAAAGAAATCGACGGCATTATCCGAAACTTACCGAACAAACATAGCTCTGGTATTGATGATATACCTTCAATTCTAATAAAACATTGCAGAAATGAACTCGTACCTATACTTACATATCTAATAAACCAATCCATCCGCGAAGCAGTATTCCCGGAGAAACTTAAGATTGCTGTCATTAAACCGGTATTGAAAAAAGGCGGCAAGCCAGACAATCCGTCCCATTATCGGCCTATCGCCCTCTTGCCCGTTGTTTCAAAAATATATGAAAAGGCAATTACAAATCGCATCACTAGTTTTTTAGAAAAATATGAACTTTTAGACAGCAGTCAATATGGTTTCCGCAGAAACCGTAGTACAAACCTCGCTGTATACAACTATGTGCAAGAAACATTGGAATGTTTACGGGAAAAAAAACATGCAATTGGACTACTATTAGATATGACAAAGGCGTATGATACCGTTTCGCATAACATTCTTTTGTCCAAATTATACGGAGTAGGTATCCGCGGAGACGCGCACGCGCTGATGAAATCTTACCTCAGAGATAGGCAACAGCTCGTACAAATTGAACACTACGATAAACCAACGGGCGAATTATCATCTATTCGGTCACAAATGCGCGTCACAAACTGTTCAATCCCTCAAGGTAGTGTGATAGGTTGCATCCTCTTCCTGATTTATATAAACGACCTTCCACAAGTGTCAGACCCTACTTGTATCCTCTTTGCTGACGATGTATCCCTCCTGTATAAGTGTCCCAAAGATCACGATATTAGAAGTTATATTAGGGATTCTTTCAATAAAATAAAAAATTGGCTTTGGGATCACAACCTGGAACTTAATATGACCAAGACAAAATTAATCCAATTTAGACCGTATCAAAAGGATCCATTAGACCTAAGTCCTATTGTACATGACATCGGTGTAGAGGAGGTAGATGAGTTTAACTTGCTCGGAATCACTCTAGATACACACCTAAATTGGAAAAATCATGTCGCGAAAACAAGTAGCTTGCTTTCCCGATTCACTTACGCGTTAAGCGTCTTAAAACGGAACTCGCACCGCGAGTGCGCACTGGCCGCCTACCACGGGCGCGCGTGCGCCTGGCTAAGATACGGTCTGCTGATGTGGGGCCACAGTACGGACGCTAATGACCTTTTCATTTTGCAAAAAAAATGTCTCAGAATTATCCAAAACATACGACAAACGGAAAGTTGTCGTCCACATTTCACGCAATTAAACCTACTTACTCTCCCATCAATGTATATCTTGGAGGCAGCGCTATTCGTCAAAAAAAACATGACACTGTTCGATTTTGTCAAAAGCTCACGGCGAAAAAACCAACTGACCCTCCCGGCACCAAAAATGGATCTATACAGAAAAAGCCCATATTATAGGTGTATCAAAATCTATAACAAAATACCGGAAACAATAAAAAGCGAAAACAGAGTTAATGTTTTCTACACTAAATTGAAAAAAATGCTTATAAATAAATGCTATTACCATTTGAATGAATTTATGACAGATGAGACCCTTAAAGCTTACTGACATCCTAATATAAAATTGAGTAAACCTAATTGAATAAAAATTGTTATGCTAGTTTATAATGTTACCCTATTGACACCTTTATATAATATAAATGTAACGACGATTTGTGTATATGTTTGTTGTAACTTCATTTTTCATCGTAATTTAAATTTTAATTTTGTATCCAATACATGTGAGCGTGTTGCATGCATTAACTTAGAATAAGTATACTATACAATGTTGCTGTGCCCTAACAGGGTTATGCCGGAACTGTGTTTTTATGTATATAACATCTTGTAAGACCCATACTGCAATAAATAAATGAATATGAATATGAATATGAATTTACAGGAGTTTAGCTAACTGTTTGATACTCGCCGCTGCTAGCGCCGAACTTATAATTCGTTTTGCGAAACGAAAGCATCAGTCTCCGAGACACGTGGGGATGAAATGGAAATGAGAAATTTAATAACATACGCTAGTTATACAGGGTGAATTTTAAATCGTGAATCGTAACCACGTTTACCGGTAAAGCTACTTAAGACTAATACAGAGCACTAGTGTTAATTTTAATTAAAGACCCGCTTAATTAATTACTAACAAAACGGTGGAGGCGTTTATTACCATTAATCGTAATAAAACTGAGTTATTTTATGAGTAAATACGATTTTTAAATACCTACTTATGTTGACAATGTCGACGATGTTGACATTTATTGACAATACGTGCCAAAATTCTATCCAGCCAACTCCAATATTGGGAGGATGGATATCTAATGTTGAAATTTTCATGACAAGTACGAAACATAAATGTAGGGTGACAATTAAGGTTCTTTAAAAAAAAAAAGGTTTAAAAGCATTGTAAGTTATTGTTAACTATGTATAGACTTCAAAAAAAAATATAACGGTTCACGATTTAAAATTCACCCTGTATAATCAAATTGAATCGATTTATTTAAATTAAACAGAGAATTTTCAATACAGAATATTAAAAACTCTTAATATTTATCCCTACCCTTACAGGGATAAGTTCGCCTTTGTATGTACAAAGAACCATTGATCTTTGTATTGTTTCTGAATATTTTCATGTGCAATAAAGTGTATACATACATACAATACTTCTTCAAACGTAAAGAGGGTCATCCACGTACACGACACACGCTTCAACGGCATAAATCATGGTTGAAATGTGTTTAATTCTAGCCCGATACTTTAGTCTCAAAGAACCATAATTAACCAAGCGCTTTTTGCTAAAAACCAATACTTTTTTTGGCTTTTTGAAAGTCCTCATGTCATTTCGCGCAGACAAAATGTGTCAAGCTACAAAACAAAATACATTTCAAACCGAATTGATGGTGCCGAAGCGAATAATGACCCTAATTTTGTTTGTATGGAAACCCGACCAACTCGAATTACTTTATATTAATTTGTAAGTATCTGTGGCGTGGCGTAAAAGATATCCTTGGGCAAGCCGGTGCAGATTTGGCGTACATTTTACTTAAGAGCTGTAGAATAAGGTGCTCAAATGCCTGAGCTTAGGCAAGCCGGTAGGAATCGTGTTCTTTGGACGCCACGCTACAGGTAAGTCTCTGATATCGTATTTAAGAAAAGGAACGCTGTTTAATAATAAAGTAAGGTTAATAACCGGATAGAGTTGCGAAACATGTTTTTTCTACAATACCGCTTATCAATGGAATCATTAACAGTCATTGTCTACTGACGATCGATTAGGCATCTTAGACACGAAATAGTACATTACACAACTAGGGTGGTAATACAAAGAAAGGCCGAGATCGCAGAAGCTTGCGGCCCGAGCTGCAAGCGAGGGACGTAAATATGCGATCGAGGGCTTTCTTTATTACCTCCCGTGTTGTGTACATCTTTTTATGTCTACACTTGGCCAGAAAGCGTCTTTTACGGTACGCGCAGCGTGCGGAAAAAGCCACTTTATGACCAGGTGTGGCATAAAAATACTTATAATATGTATGTAAATTATACCGTATTGCTAATCAGCATGCTCCTTAAATATACGATGTAGTGGATTTACCTCCTAGCAAATTTAAATCGCATGTTAAGCGACACTTGCTGAGCAAGGCGTATTACACTGTCAATGACTTTCTAGATGATAAGAATGCCTTTAAGTGATTAAGCAGTCTAAATATTGTAGGAAATATTCAGTTTAAATCTTAATAGCCCCATCTTCCATGTAACATGAGAGCACATTTTGTCGTTTCTCACCGGACAAATTATTTTAGTTTCAATGTCCGGCAGCTTGAGCATGTCATGCTCGCTTAAGGGGCTTTGCTTACGGTGGCGTCGTTGATCGGGTCGCAACCTTCCCTAAAATATGGTTGAGGGAGGCGATGGCTGAGATACGCGTCATGCTCGTGAACGGGTGCCGTTTGTGGGGTCCGGTCTGTTCACGCTTGCATGGGCTATGTTGAATGTGTTAGATAATGATATACTAGTGTTTAATAGAACTGACGTGAGAGACTACATCTTGTTCTCAATTGAAGTTAACGTTTTTTTCTTATAGCTTGAACGCATAGAGTCCGTTTTTATACATAATTTAACTTTGAATCTTAGAGACCATATTCATCTTTGAGGAATGTAGATTATGCTATATTAAAATTCTTTTTTGTACTTGCCAATGTTTGGACGCTTAGAGACCACATACATCTCTAAGAAAAAATGTTTTAATTTTAGTTTTTAAGTTATATTATGCGAGTCACAGATTTTTTTCATTTCCGTAAGTTTGTTTTTTTGTAAAGCATGTAAATTTAATGATAGTTTAGTAGTTTATTTCTCGTTTCCCATTTTGTATTTTGACGTTTGGAGATCCTTTACACCTCCTAAACATGTTTTGACGACGGAGACCCCTTACATCTCCATTAATTTTAGTGTATGTCTCTCTATTTCCCATATTTCTTTTTAATTTATCTTGTTTAGACCCCTAGAGACCCTTTACATCTCTGAAAAATTTAGTTTTATGTTTATTGAAATGTATAGCTATTAGTTAAGCACTTGTTTGATTAGTAAGTAATACACTTATTGAAATTGCATTTTCACAATTATTGTAATGCTCATTGTTTATTTTAAAAGAGAAACTGGTGAGTTTCTTCCGGCGCTTCTTCTCACCAGAATGTCATTTGCCGAAGCGCCAAAAGAAAGAATCAGACATGTGAAAGAGCCCTTGAGGCCTACTTACAGAAATAAATTATTTCATTTCATTTCAATAAATTATTTCATTTCATTTCAATAAATTATTTCATTTCATTTCAATAAATTATTTCATTTCATTTCATTTCTTTTCATTTCATACTATTCACTTAATAGTACATTACACAACTAGGGTGGTAATACAAAGAAAGGCCGAGATCGCAGAAGTTTGCGGCCCGAGCTGCAAGTGAGGGACGTAAATATGCGATTGAGGGCTTTCTTAATTACCTCCCGTGTTGTGTACATCATTTTATGTCAACACTTGGCCAGAAAGCGGGTTTTTCCGTACGCGCAGCGTGCGGAAAAAGCCACTTTATGGCCAGGTGTGGCATAAAAAATCTTGTGTATTTCAATCATTGTTCGTAACTTTCATGAACGATCGTCGTGATCAATTAACTGTCATTCAGATTTTTGACAGATTTTTTAATAAATCAAATTATGAGGTTGATGATGTGATTTGCGTTGGCAACTGTGCGATAGAAAAGCTTGAGATATCAGTTTTCTTGTGCTTATCAGTCCTGATAGCGATACGCTATCGCATCGAACCTCGGTCACGTGTCCTTATCTCACCGAAACAATAAATTATTTATGTAACGGAGTCTTGTATTCTGTTCTAGCGCCGTTGCAGAGCTGTACCTACCTAGTCCTCCCTGCCTATATATATTGATGATATAATTATTTTCAAACAATAAATCCTGACAGTTTATTTTAATCAAAATTTTACGACGCTTTTAGTCAGACGAACCTCCTAGTTCAAATATTACTCTAAACTCCGATATACTGCTGCATGGATTTTCACAAATATTAGCTTGTACTCGTAGCAGTGCAACTGGCAACTCAGCCCACGCTCCAAACGGATTACACATATGCATAACACACGCATAAATTACACACAGACATGCTCAGAAATGAAACGGACGTGGGACTCGCATTTACATCTAGGATTGAAAAAAAAGGCCCTTCAGGGACATTAGTTAAATCTTTTAAATTGTTAATTGACCGAGTGAAGGCAAAGCGCGAGTGAGGGTCTCCGTTTCAGCTTCGGCAAAAATGCTTTCTATCCAGCTGTCCGGATGTTCTCCTCTGCAGGTAGCATTTCTCGATCGATTCTCGTGAAATTTGGTGAACAGGTTCGATAATTATATAGAATTTTATCGTCGGTTCAGATTTCAAAAAAAATTCAAGATGGTGGACAGACTCGCCAGGTCTACAGCTCACAGAGCCAATAGTTTTAAGATTTTTAAAATCTTTTAATTTGGTGGGTAATAAAGAATATTGTTTTGTTTATTTTATTACATAGGTACATATCATCATTCGCTTGCCCTTTTCCCATTCATTTGGGGAAGGCGGTACACATATTATTAAAAAAATAAAATAAAATAAAAATCATTTATTTCAGACCTTACGATCCATATACTGTTAGTTACAGGAAGACTTAGAAGAACGAACGAACGATTAAGTAGGAGAGGGGCGTAATTGTGGCGTCGGCGCGGAGGCGGCACCGTGTACACGCGCCCTAAGAGGAGGCATGTGGTAGGCAGTTGGAGGAGACTGAATGGATAAATTATTATTTTTTTAATAAATAATACTAAATTTTTGCTGTTGCTTGCCTTATCAGCAATCAAATAGAAAAATTGTTGAGCTCTATGCAGGCCACGCTACTGACTATATTGGCCTCCGAAGACGATTTTTATATCCAAAATGGCTGTTTAACGTTCGGAAGACAATGTGGGCGCAGTAAACAACGAGGTCGCGTCGACCGCCAGTCAATAATGCACCACTTATCTGCGCGACGTTGCCAAACTTACTATTTACTATGTACATAATACTTATAACAGACGGCTCACTGACGACTCGTGGTGAACGCCGGAATAAACTATTCCATACTCATCATCATCATTTCAACTTTCAAGACGTCCACTGCGGAATATAGGTCTCCCCGAAGGACTTCCAAAAAGAATGGTCGCACCAGGGCTCTGAACTGGTATTTTGCAAAATCCCCGAAATATTTTGAATTATTTCATGCTTTTTACGTAGGGCTCAATTATGTATTTAAGTAATCATTTCGTATTATTAAAAATGAAACAATAAACCAAAGAATGAAAAAAAAAACGGAAAAAAATCTTCTCCATACAAAAATACCGGTATCCGACCCTGGGTCGCACGATATCTGTCCCCATCGACTTCCGGCGACCTTAACCAGGTCGTCAGACCACCTTGTGGGGAGCCGACCCACGTAGCCTACATTCTACTTAAATGTGAAAGTTTGTGAAGAAGTTTGGATGTTTGTTCAATAACGTCGTAACGATTAAGCGGACTGAGATGACAGAAACGGAAGGAGTGCTACATAGTCCTATGTATGTTTTAAAATGTTTTGTGACGACCTGCAGTTAACAGGTCGTCACTAAGCCGATTAGTGTCAAGCTGCATATGTGTCACCAATCGATAGGTTAGACGGTATTTAAACATAGCTTAAGTTTTGCCTAAGCGTACATTTAAAATAAAATACCCATAAATATGACATGATGTATTTTAATTTGAAGTTACGGACGCGCATCTTAGAGCAACGCCAACTTCGTATAGGGATCCCTTAGCCCAGGGGTCTCCAAACTATGGCCCGCGGGCCGGATGCGGTCTTGAAATGTACGTTGCGCAGCAGTGACGTGTCGTAAAACTGTCTCGGACTCGCCCACTGAGGGTTCCGTACAAATTTGTAGGTACATAATTATATATTAAATTTTGATTCCCTTAGTAAAGTAAATTTTTAAAAATGTATAGTTTTCAGATTTTTTCTCAAACATGGCATGAAATGTTGACATTACGTGCCTAAAAATAGGCCGCAAAGTACCTCGTTTCCGGTGCGGCTTGACACTTGGCACGTAATGGAATTTCATACTTACATTAGGCCGGCAATGTATTTTTTTTTTTAAATTTCCATTCCACATTTATTTGGGCCACAGCATCACGGCATTCAGCCATTAAAAATACAAAAAACGATGTTTGCTATATTTTGCAGTTTTATTTATTTCAAATTGACATGAACATAACAAATAACACATTATAAACAATTTTAAATTGCAATTTTAACTACACGAATACACATTTAAAATATTTCATCTAAATATTCGCGGTAAAAATGTGAACAGAAACAGCTTTTGCATTGTCTATGGATATAATCGTCTATTACCGACCGACCAACCAGACATTTCAACCAGTTGGACGGTTAGTACTTATTTTTCCCAACCGACAACCTGGTCATGTTACTAATGTCACTTTTGACAGAGAGTTTGTGTTATAAAATATTAAGTAAGGTTATTATAGTAAGTTTATTTATTTTATTGCATATTTGAGAAAAGCACTATACGTACCTCGGCGGGAAATGGGGTTGCCAGCCTCGTAACTATCTGGCCTCGCTTCGCTCGGCCAGCTATATGTACTCGGCCGGCAACTCCTTACTTCCCGGCCTCTGCAGTAATGTACTATTCCCTATATTTGTAGCATAAGACGGTACTACTTGCCAAATTTCATAGTTCTAAATCAACGGTAAGTGAATTTTGGTAGTGAAGTGTGTCGAAATTTACGTTTTTTAAATAATAAAATGTCTTTGTTTGTGTGAGTGTAGTGTCATGTCGGTGTAACTGTGCGGCATTTATTTATAACAGCTAAGTCTGACCTACTCCTAAAACTTCTGGCCGCTAATCTAATAAAAAAAATAAAGTGCTGTCAGTCGGTGTCGAAGTTAACTCCGCCAAGAAATTCCATTTCCTAAACTGATCTTAAGAAGGAGGCGGCTATTTAATTACAACCTTTCTTTATCAGATAGATTAAAATTGTATTAATATTTGATTTATTATTTTCTAGGGATAAAAATACGAACTCTTATTCCTGAGAATAAAAAAGATTAGATATTTCAGTGCAATATTACTTCTGGAAGGTATTTAGCAACGCCCTATTGTTCTGGCTATATTACCTCGAGATTACCAACATAAAAAACTATAGATTAAACTTAAAACTACCCTTGAGGCGATCAGATATTTTTCCAGAATTTTTTGCAAGTTTACGGTCTTTGCCTAGGCAAACGCAACCACTCCGGGGTGCCAGACGTTGAGATTTGTGACTAGTAGTAGACCGAAATAATGGAGAAACAGAGCATTTTCATGAGGAAACCATATGAACATTTCGCTCGTGCGTCCCATACTATAAGTTATTAGTAACCCTGGTTAATGGGTGAATCAACTTTTCTTTGGCAACAAAATTTCACCTTCTCCGACTAAAATTGAAAGGAAATCTTTATTGGGATATTTTTTGAATAAAGTGTATGCTCATTTAAAAGACAGATAATAAAGCTACGTAATGCAAATATTTTTTATTATAATTTGTTTATTATAACTTGTTTATAAGCAGTGAGCCAGCGGACATAACTGTCCCCCACTTTTGTATGAAAATAAGGGTTCGTCCGCTGGGTCACACTATGTATTTGTTAAAAACGAGTGTTATTTTTATTTTTACCTAATCTATCTCTAGATGTAAGATCTTGTTTAAATCATGTTACAACATGCAAAAGGTGAACAAATAAGGAGAAAGGACAATCTTTGCATAAAGCAAAAAAAAAGTTGATTCACCCTAATACATAGGACACTTTTTACACAACTTTTGGGTCCACTAGTAATGAATAATAGACAATATGCACTCGCTGGCTTCGTTATATAACGAACTTAAAGACCGTATAAAGAACTTTTGTGCTAAGTTAATGCTTCTAAAGACATCGGTTTAAGATACATATAAACTATGCACTACTTGTACAGTCAGTGTGAAATAAATAGGTTTATGCCACACCTGGCCATAAAGTGGCTTTTTCCGCACGCTGCGCGTACAGAACAAGCCGCTTTCTGGCCAAGTGTAGACATAAAATGATGTACACAACACGGGAGGTAATAAAGAAAGCCCTCGATCGCATATTTACGTCCCTCGCTTGCAGCTCGGGCCTCAAACTTCTGCGATCTCGGCCTTTCTTTGTATTACCACCCTAGTTGTGTAATGTAGGTACTATTATTTTATCCTTTTTTTAGGTCGGTTTATTTTTTTCAAATCTCTCTTTTATTATTGATCGCAATGTGCAATGCCCGTCATACAATTTTATTCAATCATTCATGTAACCTATATATAGGTAGTACAATAACACCATATAACCTGTTTACCACATGTGTACAATTATGTACATTGTACAGATGTACATGTGGTATGTGCTCGTAGCACCGGGGGAGCTACGAGCGCT
This sequence comes from Eudemis profundana, assembly GCA_947034925.1. Lineage (NCBI taxonomy): Eukaryota > Metazoa > Arthropoda > Insecta > Lepidoptera > Tortricidae > Eudemis > Eudemis profundana. The sequence continues at coordinate 20,747,373 of OX344808.1, forward strand.
ACGCGCTACGCGGTCAACGACCTATGACGTGTCGCCCAAAATACTATCTCCTATATATTTTAATGGTATTATAATCATTATTTTTACTTGTCACGAAGCAGCCAAGCTTTGTAATAATATTTTAACGTACTGATTTAATTTAATACGTCTAATATTGATTGTCAGACTACGCACGAACTCAACCGGATGCGTGGGTCTGAAATTATGTAATATTTGTAAAGAAGTTTTTTTTTTAGTCACGCAAGTAACTATTTAAGAAAGAGAAGATAAAAAACCCTAAAACGGCTAAATCCCAACAATAAAAAAATTGAAAGCGGGAGCGAAGCGTGTCTGTTTCAGCTTCAGCTAGTATGTCTATCTGTCTTACTGTCTGGTTGTTCTCGTCTACAGGTAGACTCTCGTGAAATTGGCCTAGTTTCAGTACTTCGGTGATTTTAGTCCGGTTCATATAAATATATATGATGAAGCGTGGATTTAATTAGTAGTCAAAATCCAATTTAAAATGGTAATCAATAATGGAAACATGTTTTAATGATTTGAGGGCGGGAAATTCAGTATCCCGAATGGAGTAGTTCGGGCACTCAGTGACAATGACAACTGGAGAGTTTTGACAGTTGTTGACAGTTAGAGAAACGCGCGCGTTCTTGGCGCGATATGTGGAGATGGAAGCTGTGGTGTTCGCGAACTAATCCATTGGCTCTTAAACTGGTTTTAAATCACAGTAATTTAGTGGCAAGTGTGTTCACATAAACCTAAGTGATTAGTTGACGTAGCGGGGTGTGTCCATTTCCGAATGTTTCCTTGATATACGCGCCCAAATAGTAACAATGATTGAGACCGGTCGGCTAAGCTATTTGTTCACTTCGTCATATATTTATATGAACCGGACTAAATTCACCGAACTACCGAAACTAGGCCCGTGAAATTTTGTTAGCAAGCTCGATATTTATGTAGATTCTTGTCGATTCAGCTTTTGGATTTTTTTTCAAAACGGCGTGTTAATGGGGTTTATCAGACGGCGAGGTCTACAGACCACAGAACCACTAGTTTAATATTTGTAACTCATTGTAATGAAAAAGCCGCGTATACTATTTAATTATACATTTTATTATTTTATGTTATCTTTTATTTATGAATAGCTTTTATATACCTATATACTACACGTGAACAATCAATCAGTATAAGTAATACTACATCGTACAGAATTTTCTCTTTCTATCAAAATTGATGTTCCGGTCCGACCGCCCGGCCGGAACGTACAGCAACCGACCGTCTCTCTCTATCGAGTAACGCGTGCTCTTTCTGGTCGCTATCTGAGCCTTTCCGGAGGGCAAAATTTGATACTAGTAGCCGCGCGGCGAAATCGCGGAGTGAGTCACACCTAACAATAGGTAAGCTTTTGAACGCTGTCGTCGAAAATAGTACATTACTGCAGAGGCGGGGAAGTGAAGGGTTGGTGTGATACTATACAGCACGACCACGGACGATTTTGTTATTTCTTTTGCGGTACATATTCACGAAAAAAAATGTACTATTTTGTACTAATCATTAAAAAATTTGTACTCGTACGGTTTCGGAGTTGTGAGATAGAGGTTGTGGTCGTGCTAGGTAGATGCTACCTGGCACGACCACACTGAGATCGAGGTTAGTTTGATAGTCGAAATAAATGTACTGAAATTGTACTATTTTGTACCGAGTATAAAATAATTGTACCGCTTGCCAATTTAAAAAAAAATTACCTTTTTGGTTCGCGGAGTACAGCAGACGGAAATGAAAGCGGTACAAATTCACGAAAAAAAATGTACTTTTATGCACTCTTCATTAAAAAGTAATAACTCATACGGTTTCGGCAGTGTGACACAAAAGGTGGGGGTCGTGCTAGGTAGATGCTACCTGGCACGACCACACTGCCATTGAGGTTAATTTGATAGTGAAAATAAATATACTGAAATTGTACTATTTTGTACCGTACATAAAATAATTGTACCTCTTTTCTGTACAAAAAAAATGTCCCTCAATGGTTCGCGGAGTACAGCTGACGCAAAAGAATGAGGTACAAATTCATGAAAAAAAATGTACTTTTAGGTACTTGTAATCAAAAAGTAATTACTCATACAGTTTCGGCAGTGTGACACTAAAGGTTGGTTAAGGTTGGGTCGTGCTAGGTAGATAGATGGTTCCTGGCTCGAATACGCTGATATCGAGGTGAGTTTGATGGTCAAAATAAATGTATTCTATTTGTACAGTTGAGTTCATAAATATATGAGCATTTCCTAGGCTTCAATAATAAATGTACATTTACCGGTACATATTCATCTGAACAGATTTATCAATCAATAATATATACACGTTTTACCTGCCATATTCATCTGAGCAAGCTTCTCAATAATATGTAAGCAACTGAAAATTGATAAAATATCTGTACTACGATTTTTCAAGATTATCTAAACAAGTGGAAATATAATAAATATCTGCACAAGGGTTTTCAATTACTTGTAAACAGGTTGTGGTGCATAAATATCTGTACTGACGTATTCCAAGCTCAGATAATGATGAACTCGACGTTAATACGGGCGTGGGGCAGGCTGCCTGCCTGTGTTGTGCCTGTAGCTTCGCCTGCGTGGGATACTACTTGTAATAATCTCCTCATCTTAACTTACTCACAACCTATTTAAAAACCTCCTAAATAACATTCTTTAAAAAAAGAATTAAATAGATAAATATACCTCTATAAATGTATCTTCCAAAATAACAAATACTCCATACTACGCATTCATTGACCAATTTATTTATTTCTACTGAAAAGCTGAAATATTTTGTTTGTACAGATATTTACGAGCTTCTAATTGTTCACATACATTTGGAATACGTCAGTACAGAAATTTATGCGCCACGACCTGTTTACAAATAATTGAAAAAACCACAAAAAAACCCTTGTGCAGATATTTATTATATTTCCACTTGTTTAGATAATTTTGAAAAATCGTAGTACAGATATTTTATCAATTTTCAGTTGCTTACATATTATATTGAGAAGCTTGCTCAGATAAATACGGCAGGTAAAACGTGTATATATTTTTGATTGAGAAATCTGTTCAGATGAATATGTCCCGGTCCATGTACATTTATTATTGAAGCCTAGGAAATGCTCATATGTGACGTTCCACGGGAAAAGGTACCTTATGGTTGGTATTGAGTTAAGCACAGATCCTAAATCTGTGTTAAATAAGCTATCTAATACAAAAAGAATCACGACCCTAAGTCCCATACTTTTTTTTTTAAAAAACATCAAACCTGCACATGCTAAAATTGCACTTTTGAGAAATCGTCAAAAGAAGTTTAAAACTAATTTTAAGTATGTTCCCGTTGGAAGTTATGGAGATGATGATTGATTATGTATCTCAAGGTATTTTTCTTTGGAAATCAGTAATGGTTTTTTTTAATGTGACTTCCAGGTCGTGAAAAATCAGCCTTTGATTAGAGCAAGTCGCTTATGAGAACGAAATTAAAAAAAAAAATTCGGCCTGTTCTTTAACATATTGTAATCTGAACCATTGTATATATATATAGTTAGAGATATTAGACTGCACATTTTGGGATAGAAATAAAATCACATTGTTAACGAAATATTTTTATTTTAATTAAAATGTCATTTTTATTATATGTTTCATCATTCCTATAATATTCACAATTTTCGTATAATGAGTTCTAAATTATATTTAATCAGTCTACACAAGTATCTCAAAAGCGTCATTATTATTCTACAAGTCGTATTTTTTTATTTATAAACGATTGAAGTTACGTAAAAATCACAAATTATTCCCATACATTTGAGAAAAGGTACCTTATGGCGGGCCATAAGCAAAAATTATTGATAATTACAGTATGGCACGATATTTACATTATTTATTGACAAATCTTGTATTAAGACAGAAAACTGAAGAAAAAAGGTTATTAGAAATTTACTTCAAATCTTGACCAATTAAGAGTAATTCTCAAATGTGACGTCTTACGTGAAAAGGTACCTTATGAGGGTTTCTAGTTACGGAGATATTCAATGTTGTGTAAAAATTGTGTTTTTTTTATTATGTATTTCCATTTAGTAAATTATATGTTACGACACGTCTTTGCCTATCTTTATTTTTGTTATAGGCGAATTAAAGGCTGAATAATATGCTTCTACAGTTTAGTACAAAAGGTACTTTATGGCGGTGTAATTTAAAAATGTTAGAAATACTTGTCGTAACTTGCTCAGTTTTTGTTCTTCATACCGCCGTGCCGCGTGGTATTATTTTGGCTACACCGCCAGTACCGCCACGCATCTGTCCTACTCTCACCAACACTTTACGTATCGTTCTCTCTCGGTCTTGCTGGCCGCTCGGAGTCTCAGCCGGCCGGCATGAGCAGTATTTGCTTACCTTTTCGTTCGAATAGTTGTGAAAAGTGTTCGTCGTGGATTTTAGCGTGTTTTAAATTAAAAAGATTATTTTTCTTAAGTGGTCAAAAATTATAGAAACCGCCAAAAAATATCTTTTTTCGTAAATTTTTCGAAAAAATGAATAAAAGCCTTTTTCTAAAATGGTCAAAATGATAGGCATTCGCCAGAAAGTGTTTCTTTATTTTTGTAATTTTTTTGAAAAAAAAACAAGGTTTTTCTAAAATGGTCAAAAAGTTTCACGATTCGCCAAAAACACGTTTTTATGTTCAAAAAAAAAAATGTTTTTAAGACTTTTTCTAAAAAGGTTGAAAGGGAAACATGACAAAGTGGTAAAAAATTATAGAAACCGCAAAAAAAAGTCTATTTTTGTATGTTTTTTTGAAAAAAAAATTAAAAAACTTTTTCTAAAATGGTCAAAAATGATAGGCATTCGCCAGTGTATTTTTTTATTTTTGTCAAATTTAAAAAAAAAAAAACAAGGTCTTTCTAAAAATGGTCAAAAAGTTATACGATTCGTCAAAAACACTTTTTTATCTGTTTTAAAAAAATGTTTAATAATTAAAAATTTAAAAAAACGACATACAAATGTATTTATTTTTATTTTTTTTTCAATTCCGAATCTGTGACTCCCAGTGGCCCGGCCCTTTCCTGCCAAATTTTCAGCTTTCTAGGATCATTTCGAAAATTTTTGCTTACCATTATGCAGGCCGCATGCTTGTTTGCCACCGTCGTGGTATAAAAAAGAAATAAGCAAAAGTTGCTAGTAAATTGTATTAATGAATTTTATCAACAGCTTTATCATTTTTGTATGTGATCCGCCATAAGGTACCTTTTCTACTAAACTTTGAACCCAATTTTTATATAGAAAAAAATAACGTACAGCAGTGAAACCAAGCTACAAATACACGTCTATTCCTATATTTTACAATTTTGCATAAAAGAAAAAAATGATGATTTTGAAGGATTTCACAAAACCGTTCATATCTCCGTAACTAGAAACTCTCATAAGGTACCTTTTCACGTAGGACGTCACATATATTTATGAACTCGACTTTACTATTTAGCACTTTGCATTAAATAATAGTAATTCTTCGCAGTTAAGAAAAAAATACTTCAATGGATCGCGGAATCGACCGACGCTAAAGAAAGATGTAAAAATTTATGAAAAAAAGTATTTTTATGCACTCTTCATTAAAAAAACCAATATTCATACGATTTCGGCAGTGACAAAAGATTGTGGTCACTGTGCTAGGGAGATGGTTCTTGGCACAACCACACTTTCATAGAGTTTAATCGAATGACCAGAATAATACAAAATAAATGTGCTCAAATTGTGGCTACAGTCTACACTAGGTACTATAGGACATCAAATGTAACAGTGTTATGGCAAAAACCTCTGCAATTACTAAAAATAGGTCAAGTGCGAGTCAGACTCGCGCACCGAGGGTTCCGTACAAACTCGTTAGTAGATAAGTGAATAGTTCAAGAAGAACTGAATGGCGATTAGTTTAGTAGGAGCAAATAAGTATGAGTTTTGATTTTTACAAATAAAAAAAAACGGTGCAAATTAGGAAAACCGATTTACTTTTTCTGTAATGTTTAGGATGATATTAATAATCAGTAATTATTACAGATTTTTCTGCTCACTTCGGAGATAATAGTGGGGAATGTATTTTTTTAACTTTTTTTGTCTTAAATAACAAACTACATGCTGAAGAAAAAAAAATAAAAACGGTTTTAGAATCTACCTATACACATTAAGCCCTTTCATTTGATATCCCACTCGATATAATAGCTCTACTTTTGAATTTCGACATAACATTTCAGTCCCCTTTAAAAAAAAAGGTATAAGGTTTTGGTTTCATCCAATAGGCTCGGGTTAGCAATTTTTAACACTATTCCAAATATCAAGTCGATAGCATCAGTATATCCTGAGATATCTTGCTGTGACAGACGGACAGACTGACAGAGTCGCACCATAAGGGTTCTTTTTTACCATTTTACCAATATATTTATTTTGACCATCAAACTCACCTCGATATCAGCGTATTCGAGCCAGGAACCATCTATCTACCTAGCACGACCCAACCTAAACCAACCTTTAGTGTAACACTGCTGAAACTGTATGAGTAATTACTTTTTGATTACAAGTACCTAAAAGTACATTTTTTTTCATGAATTTGTACCTCATTCTTTTGCGTCGGCTGTACTCCGCGAACCGTTGAGGGACATTTTTTTTTACAGAAAAGAGGTACAATTATTTTATGTACGGTACAAAATAGTACAATTTCAGTACATTTATTTTCACTATCAAACTAACCTCAATGGCAGTGTGGTCGTGCCAGGTAGCATCTACCTAGCACGACCCCCACCTTTTGTGTCACACTGCCGAAACCGTATGAGTTATTACTTTTTAATGAAGAGTGCATAAAAGTACATTTTTTTTCGTGAATTTGTACCGCTTTCATTTCCGTCTGCTGTACTCCGCGAACCAAAAAGGTAATTTTTTTTAAATTGGCAAGCGGTACAATTATTTTATACTCGGTACAAAATAGTACAATTTCAGTACATTTATTTCGACTATCAAACTAACCTCGATCTCAGTGTGGTCGTGCCAGGTAGCATCTACCTAGCACGACCACAACCTCTATCTCACAACTCCGAAACCGTACGAGTACAAATTTTTTAATGATTAGTACAAAATAGTACATTTTTTTTCGTGAATATGTACCGCAAAAGAAATAACAAAATCGTCTGTGGTCGTGCTGTATAGTATCACACAAGGGTTGCCGGCCGAGTACATATAGCTGGCCGAGCGAAGCGAGGCCAGATAGTTACGAGGCCGGCAACCCCATTTCCCGCCGAGGTACGAGGGCTGATTGATAAGTATCCGGAATGAAGAGGAGAAAAAAGAGATATTAGAATAAATTTAATTTATTTTTCTACATATGTTCCTCCTAGCTCAATACACTTAGACCAACGCTTCTCCAGGGCCATTATTCCATTTTTATAAAAAAAACTGTCAAGTCCTTCAAAATAGCCGTTAACGGCGTCAATCACTTCAGTGTTGGACGAAAATTTCTGCCCTCCTAGCCATTTTTTCAAATTTGGAAACAGATGGAAGTCGCAGGGGGCCAAATCTGGCGAATATGGCGGGTGGGGCAGTAATTCGAGGCGTAACTCTTTAATTTTTGCCATCGCAACTTTTGCAGTGTGGACCGGTGCATTATCGTGGTGGAACAATATTTTTTTCCTATTCAAGTGGGGTCTTTCTTGTTTCACTACGTCACTCAACTTTTGCAACAAGTTTGCATAGTATGGGCCATTTATTGTTTTCCCCTTTTCAAGGTAATCCACATAGATGACACCTCTAGCATCCCAAAATACGGTTGCTATAACCTTGCCTGCCGATAATGTCGTCTTCGCCTTCTTTGGTGCGGGTTCGCCGCTTTTAGTCCACTGTTTAGACTGCTCTTTGGTCTCCGGCGTGTAGTGGTGGATCCAGGTCTCATCAACTGTTATAAATCGACGAAGAAATTCATTGGGATTCCGTCTAAAAAGTTCCAAACACTCCTTTGAAACATTCACTCTTTGTTTCTTTTGCTCGTCGTTCAAAAGCCGCGGCACCCATCTGGCACAAAGCTTTTTCATAAACAAATGCTCATGTAATATGTTCAAAAAGCGTTCAGATGAGATGTTCACAATTTGGGCTATCTCCCTGAGTTTTAATCGACGGTCTTCTAATACGATATTTTTTATTTTACTGACCATTTATGGGGTAGTTACCTCATTTGGTCTTCCGCTACGGGGAGCGTCATTGCAGCTCGTTCGTCCTCGTTTGAATTCTGCCACCCAAGAGTGGATAGTGCTAAATGAAGGTGAAGAATTCCCTAACACACTATTCAATTTAGTTTGAATCTGGGTCGCCGATTTCCCTTTTAAAACATAGAACTTTACGACGGCACGAACCTCCGTTTTCTCCATTTTCATGAAAATGAAAACTGTCTCACTATAAAGCTGAATATTTTTTAAACAAACAATTATTATTTCCTAAAATTACATGTATTGAGATCGTAAAAGACTGCAAATGACGTTTCTAGTAAAATTTTGTTTTATTTCTTTTTTTTTATTGTCGTTTCGGATTCTTTTCAACCAGCCCTCGTATGTATAGTGCTTTTCTCAAATATGCAATGAAATAAATAAACTTACTAATATCCTTACTTACAGAAACTTTCTATCAGAAAGTGACGTTAGTGACATTATATCCATAGATAATGCAAATACATATCAAGTCACGTTCGGAAACCATATACCTACGACCAAAAGCTGTTTCAGTTTACATTTTTACCGCGAATATTTAGATGAAATATTTTAAAAGTGTATTCTTGTGGTTTAGTTTGCAATTTATAATAATTGGAAATTGTTTATAATGTGTTATTTGTTATTTTTATGTCAATTTTAAATAAATAAAACTATAGAATATAGCAAAAATCGTTTTTTGTTTTTTTAATGGCTGAAAGCCGTGATGTTGTGGCCCTAATAAATGTGGAATGGAAATTAAAAAAAATTACATTGGCAATGTAAGTATGAAATTCCATTCCGTGCCAAGTGTCAAGCCGCACCGGAAACGAGGTACGTTGCGGCCTATTTTTAGGCACGTAAATGTCAACATTTCATGCTATGTTTGAGAAAACATAAGTACTCGGCTTGAATCACGAAGAAAATAACACAGATCGGTGAGCGTGTCAAATATAAGGTTTCGTAATTTTCTAGAAGAGTAAAGAAAGTTAAAGTAAATTCCGTATTCAGGTTTGCATTATAAAAGCAGGCGGTTCAATATTTGCACGAAGAAAAACATAAAGTATTCACGGAGAACTCGTAAATATGATTGTGCGTAGAGTTCAGAGCGCATCGATAAAACATCGGGAAGTTATAAGGATCTGAAGGGCGGTACATAAATCTGTCGATAACCTGAGCGTGAAAGCAGAATAGACGAACAGGTACTCGTACGATTAATATCAAATAACCAATGACGTTCAAAACACCTTGAATGTTACAGACTTGATGCTGACCGTACAGTCAATATCTTTAATTTTTGACCTATTTCCCAGATAGGTGTAATCTTTAACAAGTCTGGATAGCGATGGAGACACGATTAACCAATAATAGTACATTACATACAATCTTTACAAATAGATGTCTCAGATCACACGTAATTGTCGGCCGAGCCGAAGAGGCTTTCTTATTTACTGGCCAAGGTTTGTATACTTTTTTCTGTTCGACGGAGCCAGAAAGCGGAATCTTCGTTTACCGCAGCGGCCGGCAGGGTTGCCAAATGATTTGAAACTGAAGAAAAATATAGCGTTTATCACAAACAACTAAAAAAAAATCTTATAAATAAGGCTTATTATTTGGTACAGGAATTTATGACTGATGACACAATTTAATAGCATACCCATACGCAAGACATATAATTTGTATTTCTCTAATAATAATTAATTAATGTTGCTTTATTAAATAATTTTTTTTTATGTTATGAACGGACATAGAAGTTTTGGTGGCAAAAATGACAATTAACTAGGGAGTTCCTTCCGATATTAAATTTATCGATAACTGTTTCAAACACTTATTTCGAAATGACATTCCATAGTTGATATTAAGTTCACCGGACAAAAAATAAATTACCTAACTAAAATGCTAATCACTACGCATCGATGTCATATAATGATAATATACCTAATTTAAGTAATTCATACGCATACTTTTTAGGGATTTTAAAATTCAAATAAACATCAATTTTAACAAATAAAACGGATTTTATACTGTATGACGACCCCTTTAGCTTAGTTGGTAGTGACCCTGCCTACGAAGCAGGAGGTCCTGGGTTCGAATCCCAGTAAGGGCATTTATTTGTGTGATGAGCTTGAATATTTGTTCCTGAGTCATGGATGTTTTCTATATATTTAAGTATTCGTATCTATTAAATATATCGTCGTCTAGTATCCATAACACAAGCCTTATTGAGCTTGGGGGACAATGATTACTCGAGTCCGTAGGAAGACTACCTTAGATTCCCTACACGTGTCCCCTGGGTGGTGCTAAAGAGTAATCAACTTTGGCTACTGCACTGCTCAATACCACACCAGAGCCTCGCAGCAAGAAAACAGAACTCGAATACGAACCGTACTGCACCTTCAGATATACATATAAAGAGATTTAATTTAATAATGAGCTACCAAGCCAAGAAGACCAGAGATTTAGGACCATCAGTCCGAATTTGTCAAATTAATGTCGAGGGAATCAGCAGATCAAAATGCGACTACCTTGCCCGACTCCTCATAGATCTTAAAATCGACGTGCTGAACATCCAGGAAACGCATACGAAGGACGATCAGGATATCGAAAATAGAGGCCAAATCCCCGGCTATACCCTCCTTAAAGCACTTAACCACCGCAGTTACGGCATCGCTACATACATCCGGTCCGACTTGAGGCAGGCCAGCGTTATTTTTTCTGACGGTTCTGCAGATAACTTTATCATCGCCGTTGAGGTTGCCGACATAAAGATTGTGAACGTATATAAACCTCCGCTTGCTACCTGGACAAACAACGGTCCTCCCCAATTCGAGCACCCATGCGTTTACACCGGAGATTTCAACAGCCACCACACGTCGTGGCGGTACTCCGCAGATGACACCAACGGTCTAACCCTTGCACGATGGGCCGAGTCGCTAAATCTGTTCCTTGTTTTCGATGCTAAGGATAGGGGCACCTTCCAATCAGCTCGCTGGAAAAAGGATTACAACCCGGACCTAACCTTTGTTACCAGGGATGCTGCAGGAAAACCCCTACCGACCAGCCGAACTGTCCTTAAAGACTTCCCCAATAGTCAACACAGACCAGTAATCGTGGACGTGTGACTTAGGATACCTCTCTCAAACTCAATGCCCCTTCCCCGGTGGAACTTCAGAAAAGCGGACTGGAGTGGTTTCACTGGCAACGTAGACGCCGGTACCCGTTTCATTCCGCCCAAGGCTGAAAACTACGACCGTTTCAAGGGACTTATATTATCTTCTGCAAAACGCTTTATTTGTAGGGGTTTCAGAAAAGAGTACATACCGGGATGGAGTGTCAACACTGATAATCTCTACAAAGAATACCAAGAAACTGGAGACTGCTCCATCGGCGCTGAGCTTCTACACACCCTAGATGCCAACCGGTCTAGAAAATGGAAAGATACAATTCAGTCGATGGACTTCAAGCGTTCAAGTCGCAAGGCATGGAGCGTGCTCAATAAACTTACGGGCAAATCGACAGCACCACGGCCGTCCACCGCAATACATCCGAACGAAATTGCCAATAGGATAGTTTCCATCTCTAGAGCAAAAGGCGACAAACTGGAAACCAAGAAAGTCAAGAAAAGGATGAAAGATCTTAAATCAAACCTTATCCAGGACCAGGAGCTAGCAAGACCTTTCTCTACCGATGAAGTCCTTGTCGCTATTAAAGGCTTACAAACTGGCAAAGCGGCCGGAGCAGATGGGATTTATAACGAATTCTTGCTCAGACTAGGCCCTAACGCTATTAAATGGTTGTCTCTTTTCCTGTCCGACGTCCTCAAGTCCAACAAACTCCCTAGGGCCTTCAAGGAATCCAAGGTTGTCGCGCTCCTGAAACCGGGTAAAAAAGATGACGATCCTAGCAGCTACCGCCCAATTGCCCTGCTGAGTAACTGTTATAAACTGCTGGAAAAGGTACTTTACAAACGAATAACCCCCCTCATAGACCAGGTGGTTCCGGTAGAACAAGCGGGCTTCAGACCTGGACGAAACTGCACAGACCAAGTTCTGTCTCTAACCACACACCTAGAGACTGGCTACCAAATAGGCTTAAAATCTGGGGCGGTATTTGTCGATCTCACTGCAGCCTACGACACCGTCTGGAGAGAAGGTCTAATCTTCAAACTACTCTCAGTGGTCCCTTGCCTGGCCATTGCAAACCTAGTATCCAACATGCTCACCCAGCGTAGGTTCATGGTGCACCTAGGTTCCGAGGTTAGTGGAGTCCGAAGATTGAGCAACGGCCTGCCCCAGGGTTCTGTACTGGCACCCATCCTATTCAACCTCTACATCCACGATCTGCCCAACACCACGGCTAGAAAATTCATATACGCCGACGACATCTGCCTCGTTACACAGAGCAAGGACATCAATCATCACAAACGAGTCCCAAGAGTGAAAATTTGGATCTTGGAGGGGAAACGTCTATTAAAGACACACAAAATCCTCCACTTGTAACTCCCACTCCGACATCTAGCGATGGACAGTGTAGGCAAAAAGGTACGATTGTTGAAGATACTAGCCCTCACTTGGAATCAAGCACTATTAAAGAGAATAAAATATATATTCTGGGTGGAAGGCAATGTAAAGGATTAGCCACATCGCTCTTAAAGTCAAGGGACAATAATGACTATGGCAAATATAAAATTACTTCTGCTATCAAGCCCCATGCGCGCAGTGAGGACATACTCAATTTACCAGAGACACTAAATGCTGAAAGTGACGACATAATTATAATAAATGTAGGTGAGCATGACTCCAACCCAACCAAGCTATTAAGTGAACTTAATTTTTTTCTTAAGTTGCACCCGCAGCCTTTGAAAATTGTTATTGGCGTAAAAAGCGGGGACCACCTAAACGAAAGAAAGCTAAATGACACTATTCAGTTATACTGTAATTATACCGAAAATTGTAAATTTATAAATGTAAGTACGTCAATGTATAAATTGTGCAAAAATATAAATTTTGTAATAGACTGTACATATTATGCCAAAAAATATTTAGTATGCAAAAAAGTGCCTTTAATAACAAGTAATAATAATGAGGAAGCATCGCGTATTAGTATGAAATGTGTCAATGAGCGCACCAGGACCTCCAGTACTGTTAAAAAACTAACACAAAAGTATATAACTGATTATTTCACCTGTGGCAACGTTAGGGAACTAGGGAAGGTTAAAATACTGGCACAAAAGTATATAACTGATTATTTCACCTGTGGCAATGTTAGGGAACAAAATAATCGTAAACATAAATCAGAAACTTTTTTTCGTGCCTGACAGATGTCTTTTTCGGGTATTTCATCAAAATATCGCTGGCCTTATATGTAAGCAAGAGTTATTAACACTCACATTAGATGAATTAGCGGAAAGTAACAATAAACAGTTTGACGTATTGTGTTTCTGCGAAACTTTCATAAAAAAGGGAAATGAGAGTAATGCTCGAATACCCGGGTTTCGACTGGCAGCGTCATATTCCAGGTCGCACCAAAAGCGTGGGGGTGTCTCTATATTTTGTAAGCCCGGTATGCAGACACAAAAACTTCCCTTTTTGGATAATTTATCTGAAGACTATGTCTTTGAATGTTGTGGACTGGAGATAATATCTATAAAATGTATAATCATCTGTATCTACCGAACACCCACGTCGATTCTATCGGATTTCTTTGCAAAACTGGAACAACTCATGAATTGGTTAAAGCGTAAAACAAAACATAAAATAATCATCACAGGGGACATGAATATAGACACGATAAAAACCACTGAACAATCTAGCCATCTTACTAGAATAGCAAAAAATAACAATTTTAGAATGCATGTACTTTGCCCTACACGTCTAAATTCATGCTTGGACCAAGTAATGTCGAATATCCATGAAGCCCAAAGTGATGTTTACAGTCTAGGACTATCTGACCATGATACTGCTCAAAGTCTTGAATTTACGATCGCAAATAAACCCAAAGCAATGAGCCACGTTTATTACTGTAAAAGAGACTACAGTCCTGAAAATATTGAGAAGTTTTGTGATTGTCTTTGTCTTAGTAGGCTGTCGTGGTCAGAAGTGTATAATGCTAGAGATATGACCTTAGCATTTCAAATATTCTACGTCACTTTTAAATTGTTTTACTACCTTTGTTTTCCTGTCATAAAAGTCAAACGAACTGTTAAAACTAAATCCACTAACTGGTTTACAAGAGGATTGAAGATATCATTAAAAACAAAGAGAAACCTACGCTTTATTTATTACAAAAATATTAAAACGAGAAACAACCACTATAAAAATAAATATCGTAACTACTCTCGAGTCCTAAAGCGATGTATTCACCAGGCTCAGAAATTGGCTAACGGTAAATATCTAGAACAATCGAAAAATGTATGTAAGGCTACTTGGGACATTATAAAAGGTACCTCGGAAAATGGTAATGTTCAGACAACTCTTAATAAAATAGTTAATGATGATAGAATATTATACAATCCAATTGACATTGCCAATGAATTTAACAACTATTATATAAATATGACAAATGCTAACCGACCTAATAATGTAGCGCCTGACACCTCACGGGTAAAATCTAATAACTCCAATATATTCTTGGTTGCTACAGATGAGTACGAAATACGAAGCATTATAAATTCTCTCTCTACGACTAACTCATCGGGATACGACGATGTACAAACACGTATCTTAAAAATATGTAGATCACTTATCTCACCCGTTCTGAGCTACTTGGTGAACATGTCTTTTACATGCGGTACCTTTCCAGAGCCCCTAAAAACATCACTAATCAAGCCAATACATAAAAAGCATTGCAAAGAAAACATAGAGAACTATAGACCAATCTCATTGATACCCATATTATCAAAAATATTTGAAAAGGCAATGCATAAACGTCTAACAAATTTTCTTGATAAGTTTAAAGTAATAAAGACCGAACAGTACGGGTTCCAAAAAGGAAAATCAACAACATTGGCTGCTTTTTCTCTAACAAACAAAGTTTTGGGATACCTGGATAAAAGCATACGAGTGGCCACGGTCTTCTTTGACATGAGTAAGGCCTTTGATTTTGTGTCCCATGAAATCCTTTTAAGAAAGTGTGAGCTCTATGGTATCAGGGGCACTGCGTACGAATGGCTGAGAAGTTATATAAGTGACAGAAAGCAGTTTGTACAGGTGTCAAATATAAATGATAATAATAATGTGATGGTATATAACTCTTCTACTAAAGTGAATAGAGTTGGGGTGCCTCAGGGGAGTGTCCTAGGGCCCCTGCTCTTTTTACTATATATTAACGATCTTCCTGACGTAACGGAACATGACTGCATACTTTTTGCTGACGATGTATCTATTATTATTCCGTTCTCTGACATAAATAATTTTAATATTGACATAAACAACACTATATGTAAAATTGTAAAATGGATGCGAAATAATAACTTAAATGTAAATATAAAGAAAACGACATACATGCAATTCATAAACCATAATGGTAATAAACTTCCTCTCAGAGTAACTTTAGACAACGAAGTTGTAGAAGAAACCTGTCAAACAACATTTCTTGGCATTCTATTAGATGACAGGTGCTCCTGGGTAAGCCATATTGAGAAAATGTGTAGTAGAATAAATTCTTTTGCATATGCTTTGTGGAGACTGGGGAAAACTTGCACTAAAAAGGCCGCCATTCAGGCATATCACGGCTATGTCAGCTCCCTGCTTAGATACGCTATTCTCCTATGGGGAAACTCGCACCATGTAAATAGAGCATTAATAGCTCAAAAGCAATGCATCAGGGCAATCTGTAACGTTGACATTAGGACATCTTGCAAGCCGTTGTACCTAGAATTACAACTAATGACGGTTCCATGTATGTACATTTATGAAATATGTTTATTTGTAAAATCGAACCCAGATCTGTTTAAGACAAATAGAGATGTTTGTAGATTTAACACTAGGTACCCTGATAGGCTAGTAGTACATCACAAAAGAACAGCTTTGTATAACCGAAACACATTTAATATGAGTATTAAAATTTATAATAAACTTGATAATGACATTAAAATGTTGCCTTTACAGATGTTTAAAAGAAAACTCAAAGCTTGGCTTGTGCAAAAGGCATTCTACTCCATTAATGAATACCTTTTGAATGTTGATCACAAAGGGTTATATTTTTAAATTGATTTTTAGCTATAAGATTTTGCATGCCAGAAGCTGGTGAAATATGTGTTTTAATATTTATTGTCTGACCATCTTTTATACCATATTTCAAGCAAAATAAAGTTATTTGTATTTGTATTTATTTGTATTTGTATAAGGACTTCCCAAACCTGGAAATCACTTTATCCGACGACATGGAAACGTTAGCCAAGTACTTCCGAACGTGGCGACTTACTCCTAGTACGAGCAAAACAGAGACCTGCTGCTTCCACTTGAGTAATCAATTAGCCAATCGGGAGCTCAAGGTCAGTCTCAACGGATCCACCCTAAAGCACAACTTTACACCAAAATACCTCGGTGTCACGCTCGATCGGTCTTTGACCTTCAATCAGCACCTAACCAGCACAGCACGCAAACTCCAGACCCGGAATAACATCGTACAAAAACTAAGCGGAACTACTTGGGGAGCTAGTTCCGAAGTACTGCGCACGTCCACGCTATCATTGGTGTACTCCACGGCCGAATACTGCGCCCCAGTCTGGTTAGGTAGTGCACATACCACTAGAGTTGACGTCGAGCTAAACAAGGCCATGCGGCTTATCTCTGGAACCCTCCAATCAACTCCCTGCCACTGGCTACCAGTGCTTTGCCGGATCCCCCCTCCCGAACTGAGGAGAAAAGAAGCCTTACTAAAGGAAGCTCTAAAAATCCAAAAGATCCCAAGCCTCCCCATCAACTCGGAGTTTTTTGAGCCCACCAGACACCGCCTGAAGTCAAGGAACGCATCGTACACCATCGCCTCAAAACTGCTTGATGAGCGTTTCAACCTCAAACAGGAATGGTTGCAGATATGGAACTCGGCTATGGAAGGAAAACTGGGCTGCGAGATTATCCCGGGCTCCGCAATAAAAGGGTCTGACCTTCCTAGGCGTGACTGGTGCAATTTAAACAGACTTCGCACTGGTCACGGCCGCTGTGCTCTTTACAAACATCGCTGCGGTTGGGTGGAGTCTCCGGCCTGTGCCTGCGGAGCCGAAGAGCAGTCCATCCAGCACATCATCCACGACTGCCCCATAACGCGCTATACCGGTGGCCCTCCTGAAGACCTGATCTCTCTCAGTGACGAAGCCATTAAGTGGCTAATAGATCTTAATCTTAATTTATAATTTGTATTCGATCTGTTCTTACGATGTGCCATACGATTAAATAAATAAAATTGAGCTTACTATGGGGCTAGTTCGATTTGTGTAAGATTGTCCCCTAATATTTATTTATTATTTATTTATTATATAGGTATGCGAGTTGCATATTCATATTATACGTTATCTCATAGTCATAACTGTCATAAGAAAGTACAATATTTGTCGATAAATTAATATCGTTAGGAAGTCCCTATGACAATTTTACTCGTGCCACAAAAACTTCTATGTCTGGTTATGAATCTAATTATTGCATAATTTAAGAATTGCGACTTTGCTAATTATTATGGTTGGAAGAAACTTAGATTTTAAGATTAGCACTTAAGACATTACCACACCCTAACGAGGGGTAGCCATTGTACATAAAATATTTTTAAACATGGCCCTGCAATAAATGAATATGACTAATAGGGAATATGCATGATATTTTTTATTTACTTTAATAAAACCTCATTCATATAAAAAACAGAAAAAAATATTTTTCGAATAACTATAAAATAACCAAGATATAACACAACAAAGATTTATCTCTATCTCTTTCTCGCAAAACAGAATATAGTATGGAGATTGTATGGCGGCCGTGTACTATGACGCCATAGTCCATATTGGATCTCTCTCTCTAATCGCTGTCTGATTAGTGCTTTAAAATGTTTATAACTTCCGTATTTCTCGGTGGATTTTAATTTTATTTTCACTGTATGTCACCTTTTTGACGGTATTTTCAAATTTTGGTAAGAAATCTGTTATAAAAAAATCATGCATATTCCCTATTGAAGGAATCCGTGACCCTTTTTGCTTGTAGCGCATACTCTTCCCACTTTTTTGAAAAACCCCTCCTTTTAATAAATTGAAATGATTGTTAAATAAAAGAGCATTAAAAGCTATTAATGGTACAATTAATTATTTAAGAGTTATTTTTGTCATTAATGGAGTCTTTAATTGACTCCACCTGATTTATATATTCAGTTTTTTTAGATTAGATGTCTCGAAGTATTTGATTTTCCTCCCCTTGTCAGATTATCACATTATATGAAAGAAAGAAAGAAAGAAAGAAAATACATTTATTCATGACAGCACAAGATAAAAAAAAAACAATAAAAAATATAATAAATTAAACTTAAGATACGCTGCCACAAAACGGTCCCACTTCAGCAAAATGCCGACCTTAGAGCCAGCGCTGGTCTTCCGGTGGAACCAGGTAGGGGCGACGTAATCCGAGAAACTCGCATGACTCGTCCAGGAGAGACAGTCAGGGTAATGACTATTATTTATTCTGTGTATATCCCCCATACCCCCTTAACGAGTGACGTAATGTGGATGACCCCTAACAACCCTGACCTGGCAAGAGACAAAATCATCAAACTCGGTTTATTAAAAGCCTCAACCGCTGATACGGTGTGTCCTAAATACACAACCGAAAACTCCTACACACTTTAATACATAAGCACTAGTCAAGTAACCTAGTTTGAATAAAACTAATTTAACTTTTAAACACACATGTAGCCTATTTGTTTACCACTGTTTTTATATAAGTTTGCATTGTAATTTTATTTTGGTGTGCAATAAAGTACGCGTCTGCGACTTCAAGAAAAACCATACTTATTGAAACAGGAAAATATGAATCTTGCTATTTTTAACTACTCACTCATGTACCTAGTACTGATATAAGTGAACTTAGTTGGTACCATTGTGTACCATTTCGTACCTTGTCACAGTGAAAAGTCGTTAGAGATTCCATATCAATGTCACTATGACAAGGTACGAAATGGTACATAAATCAAATTCCTTCACTGTCACGTTTAAATGCTCCTCTAGTTTCAGTAGTTCGGTTAATTAGTCCTGGGCCGAACTACTGCCACACTTTTGTTCCCATTAGTTCGGTTATGACGTCAAACCGAACTATTGGGAACCTATAGTTTCACTAGTTCGGTTGCTTAGTCCGGGGCCGAACTATTGCCACATTTTTTTTCCCATTAGTTCGGTTCTGACGTTGAACCGAACTATTGGGAACCTATAGTTTCACTAGTTCGGTTGCTTAGTCCTGGGCCGAACTACTGCCACACTTTTGCTCCCATTAGTTCGGTTATCACGTCAAACCGAACTACCGAGAATGAAAACGACTCACAAGTACGGTTAAGGATGCAGCTAAATAAAAAAACTAATTTATTATTCATTACATTTTTTTAAAAGAAAAAAACAAAATTTAAATAACTTCGTATTAGATCTAGCTAGACACGCGGCAGCGTGTCCAACCAAGTTTAAAGCCAAAAGAAACTAGCGACGCAGCAGCCGTGATATTGAACTTGGCTCCCATTTTCACAGTTATGTTTTTGGTGAGATTTATGTTTACATGCATATGTTTAACTTCTTTGTCTTGTAGCTCGGCATACTTTTTTACCACACCCATAAAATTTTGCCACAGTTTCATATATACATGTTCCGGAGTATTTAATAGAAGTTTGCGGAGGTTTGTTTCCGGTATACTTTTGCATACAATGCATTTTCCAATATTATCTGTAAGTAATGAGTACACAGGTTAATACTTTTTCGGTTTTGCCTGATTGATAAAATCTGCAGTTTTAAATGCATCAAATAGTAATAATGATGTGTATTTCTTAATTGTTAGCATCAAAAATATGTATACGAATTTGAGTCTTGTTCCACAGACTTTGCCGAAATGTATACATATATTTGATACTGACTGTTCCAATAATAATAATTTTATTATGAAATACGTATTTACCCTTAATTACCACCGTTGATATATATTTGGACCAAATATGAACTATCTCGTCCCAACATTTGTCTATTTTATAATAATAATAATAATTAAGTAGCCAGGATCATTCACCAGCAACTTGCTGTTCGATATGGTCATGTGGGGTCTGAGGTGCCGTACTATAAGTACGCACCAATGCCGGTTCTCGAAAATGGTCGTGCCACGCTCTATTGGGATCGATCTATCATCACGGACAGGACTATTGTAGCCAATAAGCCTGATATCGTGCTGATAGACCGATCCAAGCGCCGTGCAGTGCTCGTCGACATTACCATCCCCCATGACGAGAACCTCGTGAAGGCCGAGAAGGACAAGCTCAGCAAGTACCTTGACTTGGCTCACGAGGTTACCGCCATGTGGGATGTTGATTCGACGATCATTGTTCCGATAGTCGTTTCGGCGAACGGACTTATAGCGAAGAGTCTCGATCACCATCTCAAGAGACTCTCGCTAGATGGCTGGATCAAGGGTCAGATACAGAAAGCGGTTCTTCTGGACACGGCGCGCATCGTCAGGAGGTTCCTCTCTCTGCGGCCCTAACCACCGGTAGCCTGGGCTCCGCCCCGCTGCCGGCGGCACCCTAGGTTAGGTTTTTTATAATGTGTTTATATTTTGTAATTTCAGTTTGTATTTTACTTTTTATATATATATTGTAAAGAGCCTAATCTAAGAAAATAAAGATATACCGGAAATAATAATGCAGCTTGTGGCGAGCTGTTGGGGAGTAGCAACCCCACGTACCCGAGTGCTCCGGGGGGTCCTTAGGGAGGGTCAAGGGATTTAGTGAAAGGACCTCCGCCTCTGGCTTGCCTTAACCGGCCGTCCAGAGTGGAGTCGCGAGAGCTATATGCTCCAGGCGTGGAAGTGTTAAAGGGCATAACGCCGCGAGTACCCTCGGAGAAAGCGCAGCACACCTCTCGACACCCTGCAGCCCTCGGCAGCGGTGTTGCCCCTGGGCCATTGCTCATAATGTCGCTATTTAACAGGGGCCCATCAGCGGAGGGCAAGTCACGGTCTGTCAGTGCCGCGAAAGCCATGAGACACTTTTCCTGACAGGCGCCGTCATGTCTCAAATTCTCAATCCATAGCCCAGTATCTAGTCCATAATTCCACCACCATAACCCAGTAGAGTTAGATTCCATCAATCAACAATAGTCCTTGCATCTGGCGGGGGCTGTCTCTGCGTGCGTCCCATGACACGGGCAGGGACAGCATCCGCTGGGTGTATACGTTTAAATTGTCGAAAGGGCCTCTACGCGTTGGCTTCGGCTCCGCGCGCGCCTCCCAAAGGGCCGGGACACCATTGTCCCGTGTACGGGAAATACACACAGATAATAATAATAATAAATATTAGGGGACAATCTTACACAAATCGAACTAGCCCCATAGTAAGCTCAATAAGGCTTGTGTTATGGATACTAGACGACGATATATTTAATAGATACAAATACTTAAATACATAGAAAACATCCATGACTCAGGAACAAATATTCGTGCTCATCACACAAATAAATGCTTCGTAGGCAGGGTCACTACCAACTAAGCTAAAGCGGTCGTCAAATTTTATATATATAAATTTTTTTAAGCATGTAACGTAGTGCAAGTTCATACACATCCTTCACGGATATGAATACTTGACAGTTATCTATTTTTTCATCACACTTGCTCGAAAATGGTGACATTACACGTAGGTTCTGCGGGCCGTAAATGACCTATTACGCCCTAGGGCGTAATGGTTTTCTTTTTAAATTTGAAACGATGGTTTTGTTTTACTCTTATTTGTCGTGTTCAAAGGAAATGCCAATTTACTTTTTCACTTTTATCACTGAAATATTTATTTAAAGAGAACTGTTATTGCAAATACATATAAACACATATTTCTGTTACATTAATTTAATGTTTAAATAGTGTATTTCAGTATTTTGCAAATATAAAATCAACCGTTTTAGGTCTTTACCGTTATGGGTTCCGAACGTGTCTTGACTTTCGCATTGTCTATGGATATGTCACTGTCAGTTTTACAATTTTATTTAGGTTCAGTAAGGTTATTTTAATTAGATTTCCTCACAAGTGTGATGAAAAACATTGTGTGTGCCACGGGCGGTAAAGGAATTACAAACTCGTGTTATTAAAGCCCTCGACTTCGTCTCGGCCTTGTAACAAACACTCGTTTGTAATTCCTTACTTACCGCCCTTGATACACAATGTACTAATAAGTGGCCAATAGAACTATGTACCTAACTACTTAGTCAGAAAAAGGTTTGATTCTAGAAAACTTTCAGAATTTTTGACGTGATAACGTCTTATAAATTGCTGACCGGCCCGACAGAATTAAAGTTGTTTGCACATCATTAACCGAACTATACAACACTTCCCAATAGTTCGGTTCGACGTCAGAACCGAACTAATGGGAAAAAAAATGTGGCAGTAGTTCGGCCCCGGACTAAGCAACCGAACTAGTGAAACTATAGGTTCCCAATAGTTCGGCCCCGGACTAAGCAACCGAACTAGTGAAACTATAGGTTCCCAATAGTTCGGTTTGACGTCATAACCGAACTAATGGGAACAAAAGTGTGGCAGTAGTTCGGCCCAGGACTAATTAACCGAACTACTGAAACTAGAGGTAAATGCTGATATGCTGGGAGATAAAGAAACGTGGGCAAAATTTAACGTTAATCAATTCAAAAATTAAATAGGTAAGTACATTTGAAAAAAAAAGTACAATTTACAATTTTTCAACGAGATTCGCCCTTTTGTTTGTTTATTAATAGACAAAACACCGACTACACCGATAATTCGGTTTAAAATGAAATATCGCGCTGGAGTTCAATTTCAAAATCTCTAAAAGGGGATATTTTTATCATTTTACAAATATCCCATAGTGTGCTGAGCCGAAAAACTTAATAAAAAATATATGGGGCGCCGATTCAGAGAAAGGGGCAGTGACCTCCGGTCCGGCTTTTATCTGGTCCAACAGCAGATATCATTGGCCATACAGCGGGGCAATGCGGCTGGAGGATTCGGCAAAAATTCCTTTCTAAAGAAGTGGGATCTTCTGAATATTCGCCAGTATGTGTGCACAGGGGATGATAATTTATTTGTTTTACCTTTTTATTATTATTTTTTTGTTTTTGTTTAGTGTTTCTAACATGGTTTTCAAGTTTCCTGTAACTAACATTATATGGACATCAAGACTTGGGTTAAAAAAATAGCTTAAATCGATCAACTTTTCAAACAATAAAATAGGGGAGGGACTAAGCATAAACATTAATTAAATTAGTTTTAGCCTTAGTTTTAATTAATTTAACCCCCTCTGTACATTTAGATACCTAATTTAAGGAAGAGCGGTACTTCTTAACAAAGATATTTCGCATACTTTTAAGAAATACTAACCTATGTAAATGTGTACCTTTAACGTTTAAGACCTCTGAACATTTATTTGGACAAAAAAATCGTTTACGGGCTTTTATCTAAAGCATCCTCTTAACTGACAGTTAACAGGTCGTCACAAAACTGACGATTAGTGTCAAACTCCATATATTTCGTCACCAACTGACAGGTTAGACGGAATTCAAACATAGCTTAAGTTTCGCCTAGCCATACATTTTAAAATAAAAATACCCTTACCTTACCGTCCACCTTGATCTTGCTTGTTGTAATCATACAGCATGACTCCACAATGAGACTGCTGTGACTAAGATAAATTTAGTTACATTGTCTGCGTTTGATCTGTCCAGCACTACTGCCCTTATATGGACCGATTACTTAGTTTAATCATATCGTGTCGTGGACTTCATAAACTCAAATGATTAATAGTAATAATAGTACATTACACAACTAGTGATGCAGATGTTTGCGGACCGAGCTGCAAGCAAGGGACGTAAATATGCGATCGAGGGCTTTCTCTATTATCCCCCGTGTTGTGTACAAAATTTTATGTCTACACTTGGCCAGAAAGCACTTTATCGTCAGGTGTGGCATAAAAATAATTAATTTAACAACGTTCCTGAATAAATTCAGATGTTAAATAGTAGTTTTGATAAAGGCTTTAAAGTTTGATAAGGTATAACTGCAAGTATCTACCTTCTTTTGTTTCAGTAAACAATAACGTTATTCCAATAATTGTGAAATTTGACGTTTATTACTTTTTCTAAAAGACAAATTTGATTACTAAATAGGCGATTTTGATACGCATCGATACGATTTTAGAGCTACTTAGTTGGATTGCTTTTTAGAATGTTAGTGATGTAGTTACCCGTTGCATCTTATAGTCATGCATGTCAAAAGCCAGGCAAACCCGAGTGCCGACAGAAAGTTTCAGAGAATCGATCGTCGCAGCGCGCATGCTCGTGACGCACGCTGCGGCACATAGCCACCATGTAATACATAAACTAGGGTTGCCAACTGTACTATAATATATAACTTGCTCACAAATTATATGCCCATTTATGTTTAGAGTTGATAGTACTCGTCCTTAAACGTAGACTTAAGTATAAAACTAATTTAAAGTTTATGTTAGTTTTTGGAGAAAATTAGGAAAACAACTGTACCACGTAATAACACCCTGTTTATTCATTTTATTGGTACTTATTGAAAGTTATGAAAATTAGTTATCTTCTAACATTTTTCCCGCTAATCTTAATCAATGTCATTGATGACAAACAAGGACGCTCACTTGACAGAAAGTGATAACCAGGTGGTTAGGTTAGGTTAGGTCAGTTCAATGCACAGGATGATTATGTTTGGGCAGAATTTAAATTAATTATTTTGTTCGGAAAATGAAAACAAAAATTTCATCTAAATAAAAATTCTAAATTCCTATTTAAAGTAAATTTAACATCTGTTAAAGTATTGGCATCTAATTTGTAAGCAGTGTACCTAATCACCTTATAAGTATTGTATTGTACTGTACGAGTATTTTGGTTTTGTTCTATACCTATGGGCATTTTGATTTAAACGTTAAGCCCAGGTTAAATTATGTTTCTAACCTGTCAACTTGTGCCGAAACATATGCTATTTTACATTAGTCTTCAGTTTGTGACGACCACTAACTGTTAGTAATGGTATTTTATTTAAGTGAAAATGCCCTTCTAGGGTTTAGGTTCACCGATTTTACCATATTAGTTTTCAGAAGTAGGTATTTATGAAAATCTCTATTAGAATCGCAGGTGGACTCTCAGTAAATAGTACATATTGCGTAAAGTATGTACATTTCAATTACAATTTTAATTGGATTTTCTTTAATGCAAGTAATAAAACGTAGCTAAATACATGGACATTTGCTCTGCTTGACTGTTTGTTGTGCACGCGTCACGCAAAATTTCCACGATTTCCATGAAATTTGGGGGACAGGTAAATTATAACTTTGGATAGAACATAAGATTCTTATTACCCGATTGCGACACGCGATGAAGCAAAAAAAAAAGACGTTTAATTTATTTCTCCTCCGCTAATGAAATCGTAGGCAGGTTCTCTACGCTCATGCCCCAAATACCGCATTCCCAAAATACCAGATATACAATTAATAATAAAACAAACACACAAAAAAAAACAACATACAGACGAATTGAGAACCGTCCTTCTTTTGGAAGTCGATTCAAAAATAATAATAATGATTTCATACAAATAAGAATAATATTATCATTAAAATTCTGTCAATCTAGTTTTAACAAATTTGTACGCCATTAGATAAAACACAGAGCTCTGTATTTTTAAGATAAGACCTGTGTTAGTATTACCTGTTATTTACAAATAATAAATTCTATTCTATTCCAGATTTTTCAAAATACCAGATTCTAGAATTATCAGATTCCTGTCTTACCACATTCCTGTTACACTAGATTATAAAATCGTAGGTTACTCAAGGATCTAAATGATTTTGTTGGATGTATTATTTTTCAAATCTGGTATACGGATAGGGTTGCCAGATGGAATTACCGTATTATCGGGAGCAGGAAACAATATGCCGGGATTTTGAGACTTTGGTCGGGAGATGTCTCGCGCGCTCGTCGTGCGAGCTTTTTTTTTTTAGCCTGGAACAGCAGAAATTTTCGCGAACCGGACCACCTTGAGTGGATCGGACTAACTTTTAAAATGAAGTCGTTTGTCGGGAGGTTTTCTTCTTTGTCGGGAGTCGGGAGAACATACAAAAAATCGGGAGAATCCCGCCAATTCCCGACCACCTGGCAACCCTATATACGGAGGATATGATATATCGAGAATGTGGTATTTTGGGAATGAGCGGTGCTCTAGTATATAATTTATGAGCAAGAAGTGGTTGGCAACCCTATAGCCCGCTGTGCTGATTACTTTGTGCTCGAAGCCTGCACCTGGTGACGTGGAATATAAACGAGGTTCAGGTTTAGATTCACCGTTATAACGTCCATTACGCTTGAAGGAGCACTTTATAACAGCAACGAAAGTGTACCCAAAGCACACAAGCTGTATTAAACTTATAAAGGGCTATTCCACGAAAATTTAACAGAACTTACCATTTCATCGCGTGTTTATCTATTTATGGCGTAAATTTAAGTAATTATTTTAATCTAGATAAGTTTATCCTAAATCCCTAGATATACGGACACCTGAATTTGCTCCACCAATAAAGAAACACGCATAAAATTGGTAGGTAACTTACGTAACTCTTTATTTATCGTGGAATTACCCTAAAGCCATTTTACCTCAAGTGGACCGTTGTACTTAGCTACAAGTTACAATTTTGTGTAAACTAGAAACGATGGTCATAAACAATAACGTCATTGGTTGGTTTGACCAATGTGGTTAGTTTAGGGTTGTAAACTTGTAACTTATAGCTTCGTGAAACGATCACAGCTTTAGTGTTATAAAGGCTGTATAAACTACTAGCATTTACCCGCAGCTTCGCCCGCGTTGTTCCCGTTACTGTCCCAAAGGAACTCTTTACCGGGATATTAATGGTATGCTATGTTTCAATTCAAGACTTTGTCCACTTGCATGCCAAATTTCAGCTCAATCCATCCAGTTATTACTTCGTTATTTAGTAACTAACATCCAAACATCTTCACAAAATTTCACATTTATAATATTAGTAGCATGGGATTATACATACAGCCTGTGTGATATTTGGGTAAGTGCAGGCGTGCCGTCCATACAAGTCGATTCGCACTGGCTTACCTATTTTGAGATTCGAGCACTTCATCTTATTGGCCTCGAAGAAAAATATTAAATACATTTTCCTGTTTACTTGTACTCATATATATTATGTGGTATCGTGATAAAATAAGAACGTTACATTGGCCAAAAATATCTGATTATTGGGTTGAATAAAGTCGCAGAGAGGGCGCTAGTTATTAAATTACCATCTAGTACTAGATCTTTTTAGAAGTTGGTTATGAAATGCGCAGGTTGTAGATTAAAAAGAGGAAATATGAGGTTGAAAGATGGACTGCCAGTTTTCTTCGGAAAACTTAAGAAAGTCTTTGCGAATTTATCACGTAACGCGATGTTTAGATTGTGTAAAGAAACACATCAAATGCAAAACAACATTAAACTGGAGCAGATATTGGATTATACCATAACAACCAAGGTGACCAAAGGTGATCAGGAGCCTGAAGGTAATGTTTTTAGGCCATCCTCGTCATATATTATACAGGGTGGGAGGGACTATACCGACAAACTTTAACTATAGATTCTAACAACTATTAGGAGTAAAAAAAGTTATGTGATGTATAGTCGAAAAACCCTTACTTTCAGAGATATTCATTATTTTTTAAAAGAAAATTCTTTTATTTTTTATTTTTATTACTAATTTTTTTAAATCCTTTAACTAAACAGCAATTAACCTTCGCAGTATTTGATGGTACGCGACTAAGAGGCCAAAAAATTGACCATTCGTTTCCATTTTAGCTTTTTTTTCTTTTTGATAACTTTTCCTCCAGTAAGGACATGTTTATAACGAGGAACTGAATTTACTGATTTATTTTGTTCTATAAGACTATTAATGTAAAATGACAATATTCGACCCATGTTGATATAACATTATTTACTCGTCACACCACCAGGAATTCATGGCTAAAGTATGTCGGTATAGTCCCTCCCACCCTGTATAACTCATTTCTTTGAAAATTATCAATTCAGCGGTCTGTAAACCTATATAAGGTACAACAACATTTCTTTTAAAACGTTATTTTGTCACAACACTAACGACCTTCATACTTTTTGACAAAGATGTAAGGTTTATAGAGGTAGGGATTTTATAGATAGATCTTGTAGCAGAGATTATTAAATTTAATGTAAAGCTAAGCCCAAGCTTCTCTGAGCTTGGCTTTACATGAAATCCAATAACTTTTCCTCAGTGAAAGCATTATGCGCTTGTGAGTCTTGGCAACGCAATGGCAAAATATGAAAATATTTAGTGGCATTTAATGAGCTTTTTGGGAGCTTTTTTAACTCATAAGAGATATTGCCGGGTAGTATGCTTCATATTCTAATAATTAATATAAAATTAAACCCCGTTTTCAATTATATAATTCTTGGCACTTCAATTACCTTTTGAGTATTGAATTACTATTTACGGATTTGTTCTAAATGTGGCACATTTTGTAGGAGTTTCCAACTGATTTCCGTCGGGCTACTCGCTTGCTTTTAGTAACTGTATTTACATGTCAAAGCACGCCCGGATTTCTATAGCAACAGAGTTGAACGGAAAATAGGCAGCAAGCGAGTGAGTATATTGTGAATATTTTAGGTATAGTCAAATCTAAAAATATCTTATGTTATATACAGAGTTTGGAGCATCGACGCAAGGTCGCCTGCCTATCCGTTTCATATAGGATGTATTTTGGAGAGTGCGCCGATGACCTGTTCTGTTTGATCTAATGCCACCTTCCTCCTTTTCTAATCGGACCACTAAACGCCGCGAGGGATTCCATCCACATATGGTTGAGTTCGCCACGTGCCGCACTGTGCGATGAGATCTTTTCTGGTTCGTTCGCTAGCGAGTGATTGGATTTCGCTTCCGGCGTCTGTGTTTCCTGTGACTTACGACCTGCATGTCTTTAAGGCAAGAGTGAATAGGCATCTTCTGGATAAGCGTGCTCCATCTTAGACCTTGTCTTCACTTTCCATCAGGGAGGCCAAGGTCAAACGCAAACAATTCATAAAAGAAAAAAAATGTTTGAATCTTATTCCACAGACGTAAGTTCTGAAATGTATACACAGTTTTAGACCTGACTGTACAAGATAGGTTTCCTCAAAATGTCACGACCATAGATTACAATGCGTGCTCGTCAAGGCAACACAGTTGCAATGAATAGCATTACAATATACAAGAGATCGTGCCCTTTGCATCTGTTCAATGCGCGCCGTATGTGGTGACTGTCCTTGGTACGCTTGCGACAATAAGGCCCCATTTAGACTGGGCGAGAACTCGTATGCGAGTTTGATTACATTGCGGGCTACGATCTACGATGAGTACAGTTGAACGATTAATCGCCGCAATGAAATGAGAATCGCATACAAGTTCTCGCTCCGTCTAAATGGGGCCTAACAATAGGGTAGCAATAGGATTCAGTAAGAAAGGCAAAGTTCTATTTTAAAATAATGTTAAAATTAGAATACTTTGTGCTAGTTTTGGCTGACAAAAAAATTAAAACTACCCCAGAAACTGACAGAGCTCGCTAGGCGGGTTTGTGAGGCCAATAATGCGATACGAAAAAATTGCCGCATGTGAGCAAAAGTCACTAGCGCCCGCTAGACGAGTTGTTCGTGGAAAGTGTTAATCCACAGCTTCCATGTGTTATATGTTGTACTCACTCGCTTTTTGAAATGGTGCTGCAACGTACCTGTAAGAAAAAAAAACAATAATTAATGTTTATACATAGCTAAAAATCGTAAGTATAAGTCGTCGGACAAACATACAAACAAAGAACACCGACGCGCGCCCCCTGTCAACTCATAGACCATATCCGCTTCGGTCACTAGGTTAAAAAAATGATAATATATTCTCGATCAATGAAGTAAAATCGGCAAAGATATTGCGTAAAAGCTCGTCCTTCAATCAAATATATTTGTGATGCCAAATTGTTTTAAAAACGTAACTGGGTATTTTTATTTTATTATTTACCGTTAGGCGAAACTTAAGCTATGTTTAAATACTGTCTAACCTGTCAGTAGATGACGAAATATATGGAGTTTGACACTAATCGTCAGTTTTGTGACAACCTGTTAACTACTCGTAAAGAGGACATTTTTAGAAGAAAACGCCCAAATACTAAAAAGAAACAGTCGCATTTTCCGAGCTATCAATTACTGAATTCGGTTCTATAATGGAATGGAGGTCACGCACTTCTAGCACAAAATAAGTAATAGTATTGCGTACAGAAGTCTCTCTCTTTAACAAAACTGACGGTCAGGTATCTAGTCTAAAATTAAAGATTTTCTTCTAGAGGAAAGATTTTATTCCGTAAACGATTTTTTTTTCAAAAAATTAATGGTGTTAGAGATAGAGTATAGTACCTACGAGTTGACTTGAAATGTTTTTTTTATGTGAAATTTAATTGGAATGACCTAACCTAATTTAATCTTAGTGTTTTTATCCAAAAATGTATGTAATTCATTATTAGCAACAAAAAACCGGGACATAGTCTTTATGGTGGTGGTACTGTACTTGCATAATTTCAAAAAGTTCGATCAAACATAAAGAAAAAACCTTATTTTCGTTGAATACCTACACAGATAATTTAAGGCACTTCCCGGTAGCAAGCCAATACACGTATATCAATCTGCACAAGTGCACATTTCGAGGAACGCTAGTATATTGTGTAATCCGTTGTTGAAATGCATTTATGCACTTCCAGATATTGCATATTGACAAGGCGGGTGAAGCTGTAGGCTAATTTCAGAAATTCGCCGCCAAACTCGTCCCAAATATAATTTGACACGTGAATTAGCAATAACAGTTCCTAATCAAATACTCAAAACTCTTTTCTCTACAAGTTAATTAGTAATTAGGACTTATCGTTTGTACTTTTCTTTCAATTTTTGTCTGTGTTCCTGCGTTTGCGTAAAGTTGGTTCAACGCTGGTTATTATCAGCTTAATCAAGCAGTTACTGGACTGATTGTTGCACTTTGTACTACCTAAACACCCTTATGATGTGATGTTGGTTTACATTTATTTTTTATGTATAATGCTTAGTGATTAAGTTACAGTGTAAGCATTGATGATTCAGCATATCTATCAAAACATGTCTTAGTGATAGCTGTTAAGGAAATACAGATGTAGTGCAGAATGATTTTCCATTGGGAAAACTCGGATCTTAATCGGAATACGATGGCACCCGAACTGTCAATCAATGATTGTATTAAATGAGTGACGTTTTCATTTCCATTAATATGGAACTTAATTGTTTAGTGTCAAATGTCAAAGTGAAAAATGGCGGCTGTAAGATGGGTACTGAAGCTGATTGAGAGAGCACGATAAATACGAACTTTTCCGATAAAGTACGATGGAAAATCATTTTGCACTACATCTGTAAGTGCATATTTATTGTACACTTGTTTCTGTTTGTTCTCCAATAAACAAAATAATCGATGATCATGCCCATGTATAATAATCGAAGTCGATGTGGCGAGCGTATTGATATTATTTACGTCCCAATGAGGGCTACCGCGAATGAATTTCACAGCTAGAAGCGCTAGTGTAGCATGTGGTCTCCGAAATCTCAAATGTCACTGTTTGTGGGGGTAGACCCCCACAAACAGTGGGGTTTATTTGTTATTAGAATAATGTTATCAAAATTTTGCGATATCTGACATTATTTATGGCAAGGCAAATATGAGTTACAGGTTACGGGTCAACGAATGTCAGTGCTTTGAGACAGTTTCATCGTTCGGAAAATTATGTCCTTTTTTCCGAACTAAACGCAATACTGCGGCATGCTCGATATGTTTCTAGTACGGGTTTAAGGCATTAAATACGATTGAAATGTAAACTTCGTTTTTACGCCCGTAATAACAAACTGACAGCCATACTTCAGGACCCTACTCGACAGTGGCGCCAACTGGTGAGCACAAAAACGGTAGCCCTCATTACGATCTGTTTATTACTGGGAATTTCTATTTTTCCTTATCCCTTCTTAAGAAATTGTTAGCGTGGAGCAAAATTGTCCTTTTGGTTACGCACTTTTTCAATACTTTAAATTTAAAAAAATACGTAACAAACCGTCTAAAAATATTAATAAAAAGTAAAAATTTGTACTTTATCTAATTTTAAGCATCGTACAAGTGCGTAACTTACTCCACGTCAACAATTTTTGATTGGATACAAGGAAAAATAGAAATGCCCTACTCCCTCCTATGCCCTATAATCTCTAACATAAAATGTTATATCTCGTAAGCTAAAGCAGCTGCTTAGACTATATTTTTTTTTTTACTTTTCAATAATTATGAAAGATGGCGTCCATTTATTACATTTTATATAATAACTACTATTAACAACGGGATATTTACCATGTATGTTTGTTTTTGTGAGTTACTCCGTGATGATGGCGCTTGTAACAGTGCCGAAATATCGGGAACTCACAAAAACAAACATAAGTACATGGTAAATATCCCGTTGTTAATGGTAGTTATTATGTGAATGACCATGTTTGCTTAAAATCGTATATTACATTTTATGTTAGTGATCTCGAATATTTGCACTATGTAATGCATACGTGCGCGTGTGGTCAAATTATATTAGAAATGAGTTTGACGGCGAAATTTTGTGTTACCCAGCTGAAATGTCAAGACGAATCGAACTTGGCGCAGTGAAACGTAAAAGTATTCGCAGCGTGTTGTATGATACAGTCGTTATTTTCCAATCACTTTCAGATTCAAAGGTAAAACAGCCCCCGTGAACAAAGGTTACATTTAATGGACGTTTGTAAGACTCAATGAGTCAAGATTGTCATAGACTGTTATTTCGTTTCTTAACGAAATAAGAGTAAGAATTTTATATTCAGAACAAGAATTTTAACGGTAATTTTTGCTCACGTGTCTCCGTTTTTCTAGGATAGGTATCCGAGGGTAATATTTTAGTAAGTAAACTTAGTAAAATATTACCCTTATTGCATACCTCATTAAGTCCCTACGTTTTAAAGATAGAATGGCTCATATTTTTATCCCCTGTCGCAAAAATAGGGGTGTTATAAGTTTGACGCCAATGTCTGACTGTGTGTCTGTCTGTGGCATCGTAGCTCTCCAAGGGAAGGACCGATTTCGATGCGGTTTTTTTACGTGAATATAAGTTTCCTTACGGTGGTTCTTAGCTATGTTTGGTAAAAATCGATCCAACATCTTGAAGAGTATCGGCTTTTTTTTTCAAAATGATTTAAGGTATTTCCGACATACAATGGAGTTTTAGTACAAAAAAAAACATTTAAAGAGCATGAAATAAAACTTAAATGAAAAAAATTAAAAACCCCTGACTAAAAAAAAACCTATCTATTGGCCTTTTATGTTTTAAGATGAGTTGTTGTCGGGGGACCTATTATATGCAGTACAAAAACAGAAGATCCCTCGACAGCAATTTATCTTAAAATATAAAAGATCAATAGATAGGTAGGTACATATTACTTTTATGTCACACCTGACCAAGAAGCAGCTTTTACCGCACGCTACGCGTACGAAAAAAAATGCTTTCTGGCCAAGTGTAGACATAAAATGATGTACACAACGCGGGAGGTAACAAAGAAAGCCCTCGATCGCATATTTACGTCCCTCGCCTGCAGCTCGGGCCGCAAACATCTGCGATCTCGGCCTTTCTTTGTTTTACCACCCTAGTTGTGTAATGTACTATTTACTTTTTACAGTATTTTTAGTCGGGGTTTTTTAATTTTTTATACGATTTTAAGATGGTTTTATGTGAAATCACATAACGGATAACGTGCGATTTTTGCACCCCCTAACCTCCCTTATATATACGTCCATGCTACCAATAAAATAAATCCGTACCTGAGAAGCATAACACTTTAAATTTTCTATTAATTCCACTTAGTGACACATTACTTAGTGAATGGATTTATGTGATATTTGGCATACAATTATATGACTATGTCCTGGATTGATACATACGATACTTTAAATCCCGGGTGGAATCTCTCTTGGGGATAATGAGAATGACGCAGGCAAAGCTGGGGGTCATCATCATCAGCCCGTTGCTGCAACCAGTGGACATGGACCTCTCCCAAGGTACGCCACAGAGCCCGGTCTACTGCTTTATGCATTCAGTCGCTGCCGGCCCCCTTATACAGTCGAGTTCATCATTATCTGAGCAAAGATTGGACCAAAAACATCTGAACAAGACCCTATTGTGAGAAGCATAAGAACTAGATCAGATATTTTTGATCCGTTCTTTGCTCAGATAATGATGAACTCGACTGTACAAGCAGTCCCGTCATCTGACCTGTGCCTGTGCCAAGACGCGGTCTCCACTCCAGAATACGCTTACTCCGGTTATCGGTTTTGCGACATAGTGACCAGCCCAATGCCACTTCAACCTACTAACTTTCAGTCAAGCCGGGGATAAATGCTAGTAAGTAATAAAACCTAAATAAACAGTTCTTTCCATGGGATCCGGTGTGCAGTCCCATTAAATATAGGACATATACCCGACTACGGTAGGGGAAAGGAAGGCAAAACGGACCCTGTGGGTAAAACGGACCTCGCTAATATCTTTGGACCTATCAGTCCTATGAATTGCAAATTTACGTTAACCTGGCAGTCGTCTCTGGCGCATTTGGGGTCAGTGACCTCGAAGCGATCATACTTGATAACAAATAACTAAATATTTTTACTAAAAAAAACCCGACCGCGGTGCATTTTAAAAGTGCATAAAATCCGCCATTTTGTTTATTTTAACGAACGTCATACCCAGTGACACTCGCGCCATCAAGACGAATCCAATGATGTATCATTTATCAAAATCGGTTGTGCCGTTGAGTAGTTACGAGCGGACACAGGAACGGACATACATACATACAGGTCAACCACATTACCCTCCTTTGGGCTTCGCCGCAGTCGGGTAAAAAATATTACAATAAGAATCATATTGAGCATTTTCATGTAAAAATTTTAGTTTTTGATCAAAACTTTGTCTTATTATGTTACTGATTTTGATTCCTAAGTGGGTTTGCTTTAATTACCCTTTATTGGACTTTATTTTCATACCGCGATATGCAAAGTTTACTGTCAATGTGACCAAGAATGATTAATCCTAAACTTACTTACCAAGAAGGCAAAATGGAACGGGCAAAACGGACCACCAAAATAAAAGGGTAAAAAGTCAAGGTAAAGGGAAATTAATTAAAAAAGTTACTAAAAGGAAAAACAATGTAACCGGACATCCTCCAGTAAAAAAGAAAATATTAGATTTTTTATTGTTCACGTCTATTTGCTGAAACAATTGTCCTGCTTTTCTTTATAGACAAACTACAGTTGCGTCGATGTTGAGCAAGACGATCAAAAAGCTAGGTTGTTTCTGAACCTTTTACAAGTTAAGTGCATGAATATTAATTTGTTCTTAAATAATGGCGCCGTCATACGTGGTCCGTTTTAAGTTTTAACTTCACATGCGGGCAAAAATGGACCAAATCGAAGGTTTTGGGAATAGTCCAATATCTTCATAATCTGTGGTTTGATTAAAGTATTACAAGTACTTAAGTAAAAATAAATAAACGCTCAATTATTTAATGTTGGAGACGTAACAATAAATCTGTTGGATATTATCATGATTGAATTTTCCTTGAGTAGTCCGTTTTACCTTCCTTTCCCCTACTTTTACCTGATTACGACGAAGTAAGACAGCTTACAACTTGTTTCACCCCCACGAGCATAATAAAGTAAAATGCATACAAAATATCGAACAAAATAGTAAACAAAAGAAACATTCGCTCCGTTTCGTCGCCCGCTGTAGTGGGGAACTGGGTAAATAAAGTTTCCCGGCGCGTCATTGGATTTACCCGACGGAACGTAGGCACATAGCTACTATATATAGTTTCGATAACCTTTAGCCTAGAATATAGTATTTTTTCTACTCCTGTACTGTTATCTGTCTTTTACTTGGTCACGAACACTAATATAAGAACATACATAATTTGAGTTCAGAGAAGTCTATACTCTATTCCCCATAACAGCACTAGTGTCGTTATAGTCACTTTACGTTATTGCTAGCATCCACAGACTTCTAAATCTAGGTTAAACTTAGGTCAAGGATTAAGCGCTCAATTCTAACTTCACGATAAAAATTCACAACTACCAACTTAACAAACAATTAAATTCCTACGATTCATAAGAAAAACAAAACTTTCCGAATTAAATTAATTGATGCCAACATAAAAAAAAGTATTTTAATTGTCGTCACATCGTGTCACCAGCCATATCAAAAAAAAGTTTACCATAGACACAACTGTCATGCCGGCTGTACACACTCGGAGAGACCGGACGAGACACGCGTGACGTCCATGTATTTTATATTTTAACATAGTCGTAGAAAAAGTATTGTATGCAACGTTGTATAATTAAGTCAAAAAACGCTCATTGCGTCTCTATTTGCGATACTCGCCGCATTCGCGGCTCGTATCGCAACTCACGCAATTCGCATTTTTTGAACCTTCTTATACAACTGTTGCATAAAATACTATTATGCAACAGTTGTATAAGTGGGTTCAAAAAATGCGAATTGCGTGAGTGACAATGACAAATAGAGACGCAATGAGCGTTTTTTGACTTAATTATACAACGTTGCATACAATACTTTTTCTACGACTAGGTTTTAAAATATAAAATACAAAATTAATCATAACCTGGAAACAAAGCAAATATGACGTATGACTGACAGTATGTGTCTATGGTAAACTTTTTTTTTATTTAAAATATACTTAAATTAAAAATACTTTTTTTATGTTGGCATCAATGAATTTAGTTCGGAAAGTTTTGTTTTTCTTAAAAACCGTAGGCATGTAATTGTTTGTTAAGTTGGTAGTTGTGCATTTTTACCGTAAAGTTAAAATTGAGCGCTTAATCCTTGACCTAAGTTTAACCTAGATTTAGAAGTCTGTGGCTGCTAGCAATAAAGTGACTATAACGACACTAGTGCTGTTATGGGGAATAGAGTATAGACTTCTCTGAACTCATATTATGTATGTTCTTATATTAGTGTTCGTGACCAAGTAAAAGACAGATAACAGTACAGGAGTAGAAAAATAGGTAATACCATCGTAACATTTAAATTTACGATGTTCATATAAATATCCTACTCTATTATAGTACACTAGCATTTTCCCGCGGCTTCGCCCGCGTTGTTCCCGTTATTATCCCAAGGGAACTTTTTCCCTGGATATACAGTGTCCTATGTTTCAATCCAGGACTTGGTCTACTTGCATGCCAAATTTCAGCTTGATCCATCCAGTTGTTACCCCGTTATAAGGTAACAAACATCCAAACATCCAAATATCCAAACATCCAAACATCTTATCCAAACATCCAAAAACTTTCGCATTTATAATATTAGTGGAATAGGATTATACAACTAGAGTGGTACTACAAAGAAAGGCCAAGATCGCAGAAGTTTGAGGCCGAGCTGCAAGCGAGGGACGTAAATATGCGATCGAGGGCTTTTTTTATTACCTCCCGTGTTGTGTAGGTACATCATTATATGTTGTACACAACGCGGGAACGCGCAGCGTGCGGAAAAAGCCACTTTATGGCCAGGTGTGGCATAAATATTATAAATGTGACAGTTTGTGAAGATGTTTGGATGTTTGTTACTAAATAACGTGGTAACAAATGGATGAATTGAGATGAAATTTGGTATACAACTAGACCATGTCCTGGATTGAAACATAGGACACTGTATATCCAGGGAAAAAGTTCCCTTGGGATAATAACGGGAACAACGCGGGCGAAGCCGCGGGAAAATGCTAGTGTAGATGTAAATCCTATTTTCATGGCCAAAATAATAAATTACTTATTTTCCTGTACATTTCATTATAGTGAAGCAACGCGTGACGTCACGACATATTTTACTTAACGTGATAGTTGAATGTATATCATGTTCTGGAGGAGCGGAGCTGAGTATTCAACTCGTTTATGTCGTATTTTTGTGACATATTTAATTAGAGTCATAAAACGTGTGATAGTGAGTGCATTAAGAGTCGTCGCTGAAGCGTGATATTTAATAATAATAATAAATATTAGGGGACAATCTTACACAAATCGAACTAGCCCCATAGTAAGCTCAATAAGGCTTGTGTTATGGATACTAGACGACGATATATTTAATAGATACAAATACTTAAATACATAGAAAACATCCATGACTCAGGAACAAATATTCGTGCTCATCACACAAATACATGCCCTTACCGGGATTCGAACCCAGGACCTCCAGCTTCGTAGGCAGGGTCACAACCAACTAAGCTAAAGCGGTCGTCGGATATGGAGCTATGAAACATTGTGTTATTTACGGCGGATGTTTTTATGAGACCCGGTTAACTGCTATAATATAACGATTACTATTACTAGAAGTAGACCAATGGACCTAGTGTCTTTCGTAGAAACTATAATATTTTTTTTTTGGTGCATTATAAATTTGCTTCACGGGGTTTTTCAAGAGAAAGATTATAATAATAGATGGACTTGTTACTTTAATTAGTCAATCAGAAATCACACAACTATGTTATTTACGGGTTTTTTTTATTTATAGTTCGTTCTTAACTGACAGTTAGCAGGTCGTCACAGAACTGACGATTAGTGTCAAACTCTATACATTTCGTCACGGACTGACAGGTTAGACGGTATTTGAACATAGCTTAAGTTTCGCCTAACCTACAATTGTTGTACTGCCCTGCAGTGTGTCTATTTGAATATTTGTCTACAATTAAGACTATGTTCGTACATATTTCTCCAAAAAAGTAATAAATCACAAATAATGAATGAAATCTGAAATGTTTCTCTGGTTGAGTATGCATCACGCTAAAACTACCAGGCCGAATTCTATAAAATTTGGTATACAGTCAAGAAGTTTGATTTGGGTAGTGTATGTACCCTTTCGTACCTTGTCATAGTGACATTGATATGGAATCCCTAACGGCTTTCATATTGATTTTCACTGTGACAAGGTACGAAATGGTAGACAAATCAAATTCCTTGACTGTACAGGTAGAATATGACACAGGACACTTTTTACCCGGCTAAGCCGGAGTCAAAGGGAGACATTTAACTTCATCCACATCAGCAAATGAAGTTGCGGGCGGGTCTACTAGTAGAAAATATAACTAGATTCGTTTTGGTTAAACTGTTATATCCTGAAAAAATAAAAATATTTTAGTACACCATGGGTTTCGGAAGTATGATGCTTTGGGGGTATTACAACTCTTCGGAATTCGCCTGTTGACTCGATTTTTTTCTACTATTTGTGAGGAACTAATATCCAGGGCTCTAATCTATGGAGGAGGCTTTTACCCGTAGGGGGTCCATACTCGAATAAAATAAATACGCACATATAGATCTGTAGAACTAAAAATAATGAAATCATTTAATTGTGACATGTAATTAATTAAGTAATAATATTGACAATATGATTGAAATTATCAAAATGTAGTAAGCGTACTAAACAATTTTTTAAACTAAGTATTTTGTATGGAATGAATAAAGCTATTAATAATAAATAATTAATAATAATAATAATAATACACGGTGTACACGTTGCCTTTCATTAAATTGTCGAAAGGGCCTCTACGTGTTGGCTTCGGCTCCGCGCACGCCTCCCAAAGGGCCGGGACACTATTGTCTCGTGTACGGGAAAGACATACATAATAATAATAAATATCTATATCACACCTAATACATTTGTATAAGTATAACAGCCACAAATTGTAATCAAAAGTAGCAGATCGCACTGAGCATTGAAAACGCTCTATACAAAACGGGAGGAACCTATGACGTCATCGCTTCCATCGCTGTACTAACTTGTATGAAAAAAAAATAGTATTTTGCCATTTTGAGCGAGAAAAAGTGCGTTTAAGCACGTAGTTTTCACACATTTATTTTTTCAGTGTTATTTAAGTATTCCGAAATTGACTTTAATTTTTTTTAAGACGATAAAAAAATATCGTTTTTTTTAAACTTTGTGGTCTTATAACTTTATATTTTTTATACATTTTTGGTTTATTTCTTTTGTGTTATGATAATTTAGTATTTTCCAATCCATGTGACTATATTATGTTGTAAAATTCAACATTAGTCAACATCCGAATTTATGTAAACTTTATAAACAGGTGGTCTGTCGGAAATCAGCTTCTAAGGACGCTACTCCACTGATACCTGCTTAAAAATGGTAACAATTCGAAAAGGGTATACTTTTAAAGAATTTACACACCTCATTTCCATGCGACTGTACAGTCGCCTCGAGATTTGCACTCGACAATCATTCGCACAGAAGGGCGCAACCGCCTGAGAGTTTCCCACTAATTACACCAGTTTGCTTGCAAATGCCGACGGCCGCAAACTAGCCGGTGTTATGCAACTAGCTACCGGCAGCAACAGTAACTGCAGGCTATCTGATACTGGGTGCTAATTTGGAGGCTTGTCAACAGTAGTT
This sequence comes from Eudemis profundana, assembly GCA_947034925.1. NCBI lineage: Eukaryota > Metazoa > Arthropoda > Insecta > Lepidoptera > Tortricidae > Eudemis > Eudemis profundana. Next base: position 20,788,394 of record OX344808.1, read on the forward strand.
AATGAACCGACTGTCGGTGTTTGATTCCAGTGGTTATAAATCGGGCCACGTCTACCTACGCTTTCCCAAGCGTTTACATTGTGATGGACACTTGATATGTGTAGATTTTCATTTTTAAGTAGTGTTTATGTCTCAGCCAACTGGTTTAACCAGCCGTTTGGTTAACTGCCAAGCCTTTTCACTAAACTATGACCCGCCAGCAGGCCGTCGAGGGACACAAGCTGACTAACAAACCTAACCTAAAATAAGGAGTGTGTTTAATGAAAAGGCTAGGCAGCTAACCAAATAGCTAACTAAACCAGTTGGCGGCGACATCTTTATTAGGCTAAAAAATTGTATTTAAGCGAGAGGTGAGTGATAAGAATTCTTTTACTTTCCTCTGAGGGCTTGTAACTTGTGATTTGCGGGTTCGCCGCGACTGGTTTTTAATGGAAACTCGTCCGCAGCTCGCCCGCAAATCGCAAGTGTGTTAAGGCACTTATGTTACGTTAAGGCACTTATGTTAACGTTAAGGCACTTATGTTACGGCTACACAGTACACACATCGCGATAACGCCAACGTTCGTGTTGATATCCCGTTCTTTTTGTATCGCATAGAAAGAGACGCCAACACGAATCTTCGCGTTATCGGGATGTGTGTAGCCGTAGCATTACGTATGCCAGATAGATTTTGTTTACATTTTGCCTACAAGTTGAAACATAATATAAGGAGAGAGATAAAAAAACGTCTTTCCTGTGAACCAAATTATGATTATATGCAGCTCGTGTATATGCTATTTGTTTATGTAACGTTGCGTACGCTACGTCACGCCTATAATAAAGGTCCAGCTAGAAAATTATGATCTACTACCAAATCTGCATAACCCATAACTTTAACACACACCATGAAATGAACACGTACCCAGTGGAAGAAAATTTTAAATGCTCGTTTTTTAAACGGCGCAGACGAACTTTGAGTGTTCGTCTGCGCCGTTTAAAAAAGGATTTTCCGAATATGAAATTTTAAGGAGTTAAAACAAACGTATTTTGTTTATTACCCTGGAACCGTCCATCTTTAAGAGACAAATAACTGGTTTGACACAGCATAATGATATTTGTTCAAGTCACTCTCCGACAAACCAAGATTTATGCACAAATACAGGGTGAATTTTAAATCGTGAACCGTTATATTTTTTTTGAAGTCTATACATAGTTAACAATAACTTACAATGCTTTTAAACTTTTTTTTTTTTTAAAAGAACCTTAATTGTCACCCTTCATTCATGTTTCGTACTTGTCATGAAAATTTCAACATTAGATATCCATCCTCCCAATATTGAAGTTGGCTGGGTAGACTTTTGGCACGTATTGTCAATAAAGGTCAACATCGTCGACATTGTCAACATAAGTAGGTATTTAAAAATCGTATTTACTCATAAAATAATTGTTTTATTACGATTAATGGTAATAAACGCCTCCACCGTTTTGTTAATAATTAATTAAGCGGGTCTTTAATTGTAATTAACACTAGTGCTCTGTATTAGTCTTAAGTACGTATTGTCAATAAAGGTCAACATCGTCGACATTGTCAACATAAGTAGGTATTTAAAAATCGTATTTACTCATAAAATAATTGTTTTATTACGATTAATGGTAATAAACGCCTCCACCGTTTTGTTAATAATTAATTAAGCGGGTCTTTAATTGTAATTAACACTAGTGCTCTGTATTAGTCTTAAGTAGCTTTACCGTTAAACGTGGTTACGATTCACGATTTAAAATTCAGCCTGTATAACTACGACCCTTGCGTAAAGGAAGAAAATGATACAGCCGCCTAAAATCTTGTCTTGTCACTATTAAAATTGTTCAATTAACAGTGTTTTTCATGCCGTGTCTCCGACGCCCCGCGGCGAAGCAGTTTAGGGGGTGTAATTCTGTGTAAATTACTATTTACCAACTAAAACAACAAATTGAGACCGAACGGGAAACTTCGGGGGAGTTTTAATGAAACAAATCATTTCAGGGCTGCGGTTTTAAAGTTTGGAAAACACTGATATAGTTTAAATAGTAGAGTAGTGAATAGGAGAGTTAGTAGAGTAGTGGTAGTGAGGTTGCATTTCGAGAAGCCAGGTCGGTTTCATTATTATATACCACGACCACGACCGCCGTTTGACGACCGCTTTAGCTTAGTTGGTAGTGACCCTGCCTACGAAGCATTAGGTCCTGGGTTCGAATCCCGGTAAGGCCATTTATTTGTGTGATGAGCACGAATATTTGTTCCTGAGTCATGGATGTTTTCTATGTATTTAAGTATTTGTATCTATTAAATATATCGTCGTCTAGTATCCATAACACAAGCCTTATTGAGCTTACTATGGGGCTAGTTCGATTTGTGTAAGATTGTCCTCTAATATTTATTTTATTTATTTTTATTTATATATTATAACAAATAGGAACATAATTATGTAGAGACATGACGGCAGTCCTGTTTTAATAGTACATTACTGCAGAGTTGCCGTCCGAGCGATAGCGAGGCCAGATAGTTACGAGGCTGGCAACCCCTTTTGACGCCGATGTATGTATAGAGCTTTTCTCAAATATGCAATGAAATAAATTAAAAATACTCCAAAAAAATCATAGTTTATTTTCAAGAGACACTAAAAGCAAAGTAGTCAAAAAATAGAAGTACAAAATGAAAAAAGCTCAATTTCCTTTCCAAAAACTGTTTCAGTACACATTTATACCGCGAATATTTAGATGAAATAGTTTAAATGTGTATTCGTGTAGTTAAATTTGCAATTAAAATTATTGGAAATTGTTTATAGGTACCTACTTACTGTGTTATTTTTATAATTATGTAGATTTTAGATGAATAAAACTGCATAATATAGCAAACGTCGTTTATTGTTTTTTACCCGACTGCGGCGAAGCCCAAAGGAGGAGGGTTATGTGTTTGACCTGTATGTATGTAGGTATGTATGTATGTCCGTTCCTATGTCCGCTTGTAACTACTCAACGGCACATCCGATTTTGATAAATTATACATCATTAGATTCCTCTTGATGGTGCGAGTGCTGGCGGATTTTATGCAGTTTCAAAGTGCACCGCGGTCGGGTTTTTTTTTAATAAAAATGTGGTTATTTAATGGCTGAACGCCGTGATGCTGTGTCACTTTTTTTGATCACCCTGATAGCCTGTAGGCCAGTGGTTCCGAACCTGGGGGTAATTAAATTACCCCTCCAGGGGTAAAACGAGGTTTTCTCAGGGTTAATACGCGTGAATGTTAAGCCGTTTTACTTTGAGCAGTTTCTTATAAGCTTATAATACCTATTTTTTGGAGGGGTAGTAATACAAATCTCGATGAGAATGTGGGTGATATGATAATAAAGGTTAGGAACCACTGCTGTAGGCCCTGTATTCCTGGGCCTCCAACATGACTGTCCTAGTTGTAGGGGGACTAGGCCATCTCACGGACGGATATGCTGTGTTACAAATAAATGTGGAATTATAAGGCACGTTATGTAAATATTTCATTGCAATGTTTGAGAAAAAGCTTTTACTTCATTTGTTATGCTTGCGTGTCTTCACCTTCAGTGACAATGCAACTTTATGGTACCACGAAGCTGGTCTGATGATGGAGTTAGAAATAGGCCGTAGTCACTCCCAAATTAAACAATATAGATCTATCGACTTTAGCTCATTTGATCGGTCTTAATATGCAGTTTGCGATGAAACAAATAAAGTACAGTGCCTCAAAAGTATGTTGTTAGAAACTTACTGATTACTTGACCGGGCTACTGGAGATTCGTACATCTATTTATATCCAAACGTATCAAGGATTTGTTTTTTTTTTTTTAAACCTGACAAACTCACAGCCCATAACCGGGCATGGTGATTGTCTGGCCGGGTGGTTGGCCGTTGCGGTCCCTGGGGTCGAACCAGGTCGCTGGCCAGACCACCCAAGGGCGTCCGACCGTGTGCCGTACACACAGTCGGCACGCACATCGGGCTGGGTAAGTGCCGGGGGGTGCCTGGAGCAAGGATTTGTGAGATTGCAAAGATGTTAAATTGAATTATGCCCACAAAACGATCATGTAACAAGAAACTTTACACCACCAGCTGCACGGCGGCGCTGAAATCTTTCCTTCTTTTCATTTGTTCGTCATCATCAATTCATCAGCCTAAACGTTTCAGTGAATGGGTTTTAGTCCGCACGTCGGTCCAGTGCTGATTGGCGACGAAATTACAGAGCGTTTCAACTGCCGTCATCACACTCTAAAAAAAGAAAGCCCACTAACAGAGGGTTTTTTCTTAGTTGGCGTTAAATTAAATAAAGAAAACATTAATATTGAACATGTCAACGAAAGCTGGTTAGTTAAAACAGCAAGTTAATTTGTGATTAAAACAATAATCTAGAATCCTGATAGTTCTAACAAATATATTATTCCTTGTTTCTGTAATTATTTTCTTCTTTGTACGATTCGATCATGTTTAATTAGTTACCTTACACATATAATCATGTTTGTTAACTCAAATCAGAACTCGTTAATTGAATTATGATAAACAATCAATATCATTTTAGTTTGTGCCTCTAACGTCTTGTTAGGCTCGTATGGAATCAAGATGCTTGATTATAATCACGATATTGTTAGGAGCAACCTAATTTTTTTAGAGTGCACCAATCCCGATATTATGATGACATCTTTTTAAAAATTACATTAACAAATAATCAAAACATGACAAAAGTTGGTACTTTTTTCGGATTTTATCAAAATATGTGCTACTACTATGAAAAAGCGGTAGTATGTCGTCAGTCGTTCGTAGTCGGAGGCCCCTTTTTAGGGTTCCGTAGTCAAAATGGCATAAAACGGAACCCTTATAGTTTTTGTTTGTCTTCTTGCCGGGGCCTCCGACTACGAACGACTGACGGCATACTCGAAACGGTCTCTAAATTAAAAAAAATAGCTATTTATCTGGGCCCGGTGAACTAAAACTCAAATATTCTTGTTTTAGGCTTTTTCGTAGTCGAGTTTTAGTTTTTATTAACTTTATGGTCGTTGGCTAAGTCCCTCCGGAGGGCACAATTTGATACCGCGCGGCGAAATCGCGGAGTGGGCCACACCTGCTTAACTTATGGTGATATGAAGGATCTTATTGTCCAGTCGTTTTATATCCAAATTAATTAAACGAAACATTTTCACGACACGATATAGTGAACAGCGTGATTTATGGCCCTAGGGTACTATTTGGGTACTATTTTTTGAGATATAAAGCGTTTTGAAATACAACCGGTGTACGCCAGCTTGACGCCCGGTAGCGTACACCGTGAACAGGCCTTATATTTCAGAAGGTTTAGGGTACTATTCTTTTCACCTAGGTATTTCGTCGGTACTATTTGGGTAGTATTTATTAGCTGCATCAGATTCTGAATATCTTTACGGTGTACGCTATCTTGATGGACACCTTTTGACATGGTCCGATAGTTTTGTATGGGGACAGTGAAAGAAGGTTCAGACCAGAGGTCAAAGTAGGTACGGCCCGCTGGAGAGTTTAATCCGGCCCGCCCGCATCCGAAGTAAGTGCCCGGTATATGGCCCGCGATAAAACAATATTAATTTTTGCTATAATGCTGGCCCTCCTCTGAACTTTCTTAAAGGCCGTAGCAGGATAAGGGAAGAAAAAATGCCCTTGAATGATTAAGAGCTGTTTATTTTTTTTATAGTTGCTTTCATTTAGTTGTATAGTTGTGCAAAGTTTGGTTGAAAAATTCCCAGTGGTTCAGCCGGGAAAAAATAAAAACAAAATTTATGAAATTTCACGTATCTCTAAAACTATAAATCTTTATCATAATATCTTTAATTCATTTTGGTAAATTGATAGGTATGTATGCCTTAAAAGAAAATTGAGTCTCTATCCTTGCAATTTCTGTAAAAAACACGTAAGTCAAAACTTCAAAAAAAAGTTTTTTTGATACCTGAAGGAGTGACCACTCTAAGTGACATTTTTAAAAAAGCCTTATTTAACGATCTGTCAGTCATATAAGTTTGACGGTTAAAATCGAAAAGCAACAGTGTCAAAATTAAAAAACTATGTTGGTCGGATTCTGTTACATTTTATTCTTATACTATTCTAATCTAATACAGCCAAAGAACTTAAAAATAAATCTTCTTTGTAAGAAATAAAAAATAAATCAATTATTGACATTCCCATTAATATTGGCTTGAAAATATACAGGGTGGTTTTCGATAATCTGTACATATGAAAAGGGGTGAAATTTCGGCCAATTTTATCGGTAAAACTGATTTTAATTTTTGTTTGTGGTCATTCGTTTTTTTTTTACACATTTTTAAACTTTCAGTGAAATTTTCGGCAGTACATCTGTTTGCCACGGTATAACTTTTGAACTAATTGCTTAAAATTGTAAGAAAAAATTGCAGGGTCATGGCAATAGACACGTTATTTAGTAGCAATAACAATAAACCACCGACTTGAAGAAAAACTCGTCAAAAAAAATTATAATTGTGAAAAACGGCTGCAAAACTTCAGTTTTTTTTACGGAAAACACCGTTTTTCTCGAAAGTTTGCGAATATTGTGACCATTTTTTCATGCTTATCTTCGTTTAGCACTTAATTGTGATCTTACAAACATTTTTTTCTTACAGCTTTGAACAATAAGATCAAAAGTTATACTGCGTCAAACAGATGTACTGCCCAAAATTTCATAGCAAACTGTAAAAATCTGTAAAAATTTTTTTTTTGCCCAGAAACAAAAATTAGTCATTTTTACCGATAAAATTAAATGGAATTTCACCCCTTTTAATATGTACAGATTATCGAAAACCAGCCTGTATTTGTATTAATTGTCGCCTTTTAACTTATAAAACCTTTTTTTTTCAAATAGGTAATCATCATTATTTCTAATTAAGCCTTACTTATCGTTTCACCAGATATATTCATTCGTAGGTAGGGTGTTGTTCACACATTGCCGCAATTGTGTACTACCTATCGCACGCAAGATATTTATCAAAAATTATTCAGCCTGCCGAAATTCTTAGTGGACCTTTTTTGAGAAACGGTATTAGTGTTACCGTTAATGAAGATAGCGATAGTGATTAAAATAAGAAGTAAAAGACATTTTTAAGTTGATACATATACGAGTAAATGCCATAAATTTATTTTATTTTTAGTTCTTAACAAAGAATATTTATGTTTAAGTTCTTTGGCTGTATTAGAATTGTATAAGAATAAAATGTAACAGAATCCGACCAACATAGTTTTTTAATTTTGACACTGTTGCTTTTCGATTTTAACCGTCAAACTTATATGACTGACAGATCGTTAAATAAGGCTTTTTTAGAAATGTCACTTAGAGTGGTCACTCCTTCAGGTATCAAAAAAACTTTTTTTTGAAATTTTGACTTACGTGTTTTTTACAGAAATTGCAAAGATAGAGACTCAATTTTCTTTTAAGGCATACATACTATTTAATTAACCAAAATGAATTAAAGATATTATGATAAAGATTTATAGTTTTAGAGATACGTCAAATTTCATAAATTTTGTTTTTATTTTTTCCCGGCTGAACCACTGGGAATTTTTCAACCAAACTTTGCACAATTATACAACTAAATGAAAGCAACTATAGAAAAAATAAACAGCTCTTAATCATTAAAGGGCATTTTTTCCTCCCTTATCCTGCTACGGCCTTTGAAATGAAAAAAGTTTGCCCACCACTGCCTTAGACGATTGAAATACTTATCCTTTTAGGCTATTGTCTATATATACGTAATTCAAGTCGAATCTTGGTGTTTTTCGTCTACTGTTAACCTCAGATTAATATAACACAGACGGACACATCTTCATTTATGAGTCATTTTCAAAAAAAATTTACACAATTAAGGGATTTAATTAAAACAAAACTTAATTTATTCCTTTGTGTTACGAAAGTTACCCATATAGTTTGTATGCCTAACTTTCGTGACACAAAGGAAGCGATCGTGATTTTGTTTTTATTAGGCCCTTAACTATGTACAATTTTTTTGAAAACGACTCTTATACTCACGGACAATGAATTCGGGTCAAGTTCTATGAACAATTATATAGAAAATGACCCGAATTTATTGTCCGTGAGTGTATAAAATGCCTTCTATCATTGACACCGATCAATGAAAGTCGTGATAGAATTCATTCATAAGTTTTATTACGATACCCGTAATTTACTGTAGGAAATGATAAATCAATGTAAAACCTACATTGAACCGTGCTGCAATAATATTATGTATGTAGCTTGACGTCGTTTGTCTATCATCGGCACCAAGATAATATATTTACGTCACACCTGGCCGTAAAGTAGCAATAACCGCTCGCTACGCGGGCGGAAAACCCCACTTCCTGGCCTGGGGGAATCGTAAAATTTTGTACTTACCACGGGCGGTAATAAAGAAAGCCTCAGATCGCATATTTATCGCCCTTGCTTTCGGCTCGGGCGTCTAATACCTGCAATTTGAGACATTCTTTGTTTTACAGCCGGCAGGTAAGTAATGTAATATTACAAACTTCCTTTAGAGGTTGCTATTACATTGCCGCATTCTTTGCATTCCGGTGGGTAGCGGGTAGCGTTGCCAGGCGTCCGAATAACAGCGGACATAGTTAGGCTTTTTGATTGCGTGTACGGCCAATTTTTTAAAAACACAAAATCCTCAATAGACTCAGACTACCCAATTATTGTGCAAATTTCGATTTAGAGTTTCATTTCGATACCCTCGCAAAAATATAGATCCACTTTCCCCTGTGTTCAGGAAAACCGTCCTTGGCGCCAATTCCCTCATCCCTCGTCTTAGTAGACTACTCAATAAGCACAGTGACTACTGTGATGTTTTTTTTATTCATTGCTCAGGTTCCGTAAGTCATTAAATAGTCTTTAATATTTTTGTATTGATATACCTACTTTACTGTTTAACTGTTAGTAGTGTACTTCTATTTCCTATTAAGCATGCTGTGTTTACCTCTAAGTAGTTATACATTGTTCCGAATAGGACGGAAGCTATTGCCGTCTCTCTCTCATCATGGCGTCTGAGCCATGCACGTCGCTCCTGTTTGTTAATTAGTTTTAAAAATATAAAAAACCATTAAAATCAGTGCTACTCTGTCTGCGTGTATAATTTGGAATCAGCCCTTCATAGAAAAAGTTACATTTGTGTGGTCCTTCGTTCGGTGGCGAGAAGAAACTTCGTGAAATTCGTATCAAGAAGATATTGGGATCGCCATTTTACATAAACGCGTTGACAGTTCGTGAGTACAAAAACACATCGGATCTTCCACAGACAAGCATCGAGCTACCGCAACAGCGGACTTCACAACACCAATCTGCCAACATAACAATAACATATTGCAGGAGAGAGAGCTTGCCGGTCCGATCGTGCATAGCAAGCTTAACACAGGATCGACTGACTGGCAACACTAAATACAGACATAGACGTATTGGTTTTGCTAACATTTTTCGACTGTCATATTCGATCGAACAAAGAAAATCTTTATCATTCACGTGCAATACACAATATTATACGAAAATAAACAAGTTATACAACGGATTACAATTAGTTCGTAGTAAATTACGGGCTACAGTCTTTATTTCAGCAAATCATCGATAATAATATATGAAAGAAGAATTCAATCAGAAAATAACCTCAAGTTCAGTTCGTACAATGGAATTACCAGCTTTAATTACCCAAAGAGGAAGTCTTAAAGGAAAATTAACGCGAATTTATAACTACGTGCTAACATTTAACACATTAACGGACGAGATATCAGATTTAAAGGTGCGTTACGATGATTTAGCTACTACTTTCGACAAAATCGAGAACATACAAGATCAGATTGAAGCTTTGGACAACAAACCGGAGAGAAACGCTGTCCACGAACACGAGAGGGACGCAAACGAGCAGAAGTTTTACGAAACAAAAGCGGCCATGGAGCGTATACTTAATCCCTCGACACATAACAGTTCGATGAATGACTCTCAACATTCGCAAATTGTACAGGCGCATGTCAGACTGCCTCAGCTGCAGCTGCCTTCATTCGACGGCGCCATAAAGGAATGGCCGGTGTTCAAGAATATTTTCAAATCGGCGGTTGACAGTGCTAATGTTCCAGTTCTGCAGAAGTTTCAATACTTGAAGTCATCGCTAAAGGGTGAAGCTGCTGGTCTAGTCAGCTCTCTTATAATTTCAGAAGCTAACTATCATAAAGCATGGGACATACTAATTAAGAGGTATGAAAATAAGACAATAATTGTAAACCATCATATAAAAACATTTGTAAATTATTCAACTGTGACTAGATATAACTTAAAAGAATTTCTAGTAGCGTTACAGCAGAGCTTAGACTCCTTGCGGTCTTTGGATTTGCCGGTAGATTCCTGGGATGTATTGTTAGTGTTTTTAATCACTCAAAAGCTTGATAATTCCCTGAGAGCTGCGTGGGAAATGAGTCGTAAGGAGACAACAATTCCCAAATTCGAGGACCTACTAGAATTTCTTAATTTAAGAGTTACTGCCTTTGAAATGTTAACTGACAAACAATTTGAGAAACCCACTTCCCAAACTAGAATGTCACATCTCACATCAGTTTCAAATACTGACTATATATGTTTAATGTGCAACGGGTCACATCGGCTACATAAATGCCCCAATTATCTCGAGCTACCTATACCTAAAAGAATTGAATTTATAAAATCTAAATCTTTGTGTTTTAACTGTTTACAGATATATCAACCTAAACATAATTGTTCTAAAACTAATTGCTTTACTTGTCATGGAAAGCACCACACAAGCATTCACATGGACAACCCTCTGCGGAAGGTAAACTATGCCGCAGTTGCAGACAATTGCTACCAACAGATGCAGACACATACTCAGGACATGCATAACTTACCTACTTACAGTCAACAGACACCTAGCATACCTAACACTCAGCTGTTCAGTCAACAGACTAGCACACCTAGCGTACAGACATTCAGTCAACAGACAAACCTACCTTGCATACAATCATTCAATCAACAGTCAACAGACATACCTATAAGCACTTCTTCATGCATGCTGCACCCAGCACATGCAAGCCAAGCTTGCCAACAAGCACATAGCACTCATGCACAATCACAAAATCATTCGCTTATGCCTAATATCGATATAAAAACTGCTTCAACGTCTACGGTCATGTTAGCAAGCACTAATGTACCACAAATTTTACTCTCGACAGCTGTTATAAACATCCGAGATGCGGCGGGCTGCTGGCACAAAGCACGCATTCTACTCGATTCCGGCAGTGAGGTCAACATTATGTCACATCGGATTGCTACATTGCTACAGCACAAGGTTTATTATAGCGCATGCCATATACAGGGAATTGGAAAAACACACAAACATACACAAGTGAGTGTAACAGCTGATATATCCTCTAGGACAGATGACTATAAACGTAGACTTAATTTTGTAGTGATGGACAACATAACAGTTCCTTTGCCTCATAAATTTATCAACACACAGCAGTGGAATATTCGAACTTCTCAAGCTCTCAAGCTGGCAGACCCTACCTTTTTCATACCTAGCGACATAGATTTGCTTTTAGGAGCCGAAATATTCTATGACATTTTGCAGTCGGGCCATGTTAGGCTAGGAGCTAATATGCCACATATGATCGAAACTAGGTTTGGATGGATAGTGTCGGGCACTTATATAACAGACAAAAGGGCTATAAACACATCACAAGTGAGTTTATTTGTTTCATCCCAGCGGACTGATGACCTTTTGTGTAGATTTTGGGAACAAGAGGAGGTCACCGCACCTAGGAAATTCCTGTCCCCAGAACAAAAATATTGTGAGCAGTTATTTCAAAATACTACATCCCGAACAGAATCAGGTCATTACATGGTAAATTTACCACTGATAGAAAATAAGGTAGCGGAGTTAGGTAATTCATTTAATACTGCTTACCGCTGCTTGTTGCATCTTGAATCCAGATTTCAAAAGAATCCAAAGTTGCATACAGAATATAAAAAGTTCATTCATGAGTTTATTGATTTAGGACATGCAGAATATGTTACAGATTTTAATCAGATCACAAGTCACAACAAGTCATTCTATCTTCCACATTTGGCTGTTCTAAAGCCTGACAGCCATACAACGAAGCTTCGGACAGTGGTCAATGGCAGCTCTAAGACGGACACCGGTGTGTCACTCAATGATATACTGTTAGAAGGTCCAAACATTTACAATGATCTGCTAGATATAATATTAAGGTTTAGATTACATAAATATGTTTTTATTACTGACATCGTGAAAATGTTCAGGAATATTTTTATCAACCCTGACCAACGGCCCCTACAACGGCTGTTGTGGAGAGACTCAAAGTCGGACGCATTACAATGTATACAACTAACAACTGTCGCTTACGGTACAAAAAGTGCACCTTACCTTGCTTGTCGCGTCTTACGCGATTTGGCTGAAAAACATAAAGATACATACCCACTCGCCGCGGAATGCATTCAGTCAGATTGTTACATGGACGACTTCCTGTCTGGCGGACAGTCATTACAACACACCAAAGAAGTGTGCACGCAACTCATTGATTTGCTAAAAACTGCTAATTTTGAATTGCATAAATGGTCGGCAAATACACAGTAGTATACTCGAACATGTTCACATTCAAGCATGTTTGTTAGATGCAAATTCAGACAGCAATACGTACGATTTTACACCTAATCATATAGTCAAAACGTTAGGCTTAAGATGGATACCATCGAGCGACTATTTTCAGATTCATATACCTGACTTCAAAAAACTGAGACCCACAAAAAGAAATGTGTTGTCACAGATATCCCAAATTTTCGATCCCTTAGGCATCTTAGCACCGTCTACCACTATAGCTAAAATACTAATGCAGGATATTTGGAAGCTCAAGCTAGCGTGGGACGACGAGCTACCTTTACATATTCAAAACACTTGGTTTGAGTTTCGTAATAGGTTAGATGATTTAAGATCTATACAGATACCCCGATGCTATTTCACGGATCTTCCGTTAACTATCATATTGGTAGGTTTCTGTGACAGTTCGGTGAAATCATTTGGAGGATGTTTGTATTTACATGCTTTATACAATAACAGGGAACCGACCTGTACCCTGATCACAGCTAAGACACGCGTGGCGCCTATTAAATCGCAATCCGTGCCCCGTCTTGAACTCTGCAGCGCACTTTTACTTGCGCAGCTCACGGTTAAATTTCAAAAAGCGACAGCTAACAAATTGCATATTAATGATACAACATTGTTTACAGATTCGTTAGTAGTCCTGAACTGGATAAGGACACCATTCAGCCGTAAATTGAACCCCTTTGTTTCGAATAGGCTCATGGAAATCGTTGAAACTACTAACAGTGAAAAATGGCATTATGTCAACACTAAAGAGAACCCCGCCGATTTGCTTACTAGAGGCGTTTATCCTGACAAATTACCAGAACTAAAACTTTGGTGGAATGGCCCAGCTTGGTTGCTTGAGGACCGCTCCACATGGCCTTTAACGGACCCCGCTATCCCGTCTAATATTGAATCAATAGACACCACATCTAAAAGTTGCCTTCATGTTGTAAACAAGGATAAGCATAGTTACTTTTATGATGTGTTTGAGAAATATTCAAGTTTCGGCAAGGTAGTGAGAATTATTGCATTTGTGCTCAGATTCATACATAATTTAAAAAACAGGCAAGACACTTTATCCTCACACTTGACAGTAGTAGAGTTGGACTCTGCGAGTAAGTTTATTGTTAGAGTGGTTCAAGAACAAGCATTTCCTAAAGACAGCCGAATTAAAATCACAAAATAAAAGCAACGCTAGCTCAAAGACTCATTTAGTTACAAAGTCCAGTCCATTGAGAAAACTTAATGTATTTCTGGATAACGACAGACTCATCCGTGCTGGTGGTCGTATAACTCAATCTAACATTTCTTACAATCACGCTCACCCAATCATTCTACCAGCAAGAGAACACATTACTACGCTGATAATCAGGTATTATCATCACATGCTTTTACACACTGGTACCTCGACTACACTATCTACTATCCGATTCAAGTATTGGCCTATCAACGGACGAAGTGAGGTAAATAAGGTTATTCTCCGATGCATCCGTTGTATTAGATTCCGAGCGCAAGCTTGTGGACAGCAAATGGCTGATCTACCAGCCCCTAGGGTAACCTTGGATCGTCCCTTTGTACATACAGGTCTCGATTTTAGTGGAGCTATTTACTTACGTAGCTCGATGTCTCGCAACTGCAGGTATCAGAAGGCATACATATGTCTGTTTGTGTGTTTAGCTACAAAACTTTTACACCTTGAACTTGTAAGCGATTTAACCTCACAAGCTTTCATTTGTGCGCTTAATCGGCTTATTGCTAGAAGAGGAGGTTGCAAATACTTGTACTCAGATAATGCTTCTAATTTTAAGGGTGCTAATAATGAATTGGCTGAGCTTAATAAAATGTTTAAGAATGATAAGAGCTATTCTGAAATTGTAAACTATTGTGCTATGAATAACATTCAATGGAAATTTACTATTCCCTTAGCAAGCCACATGGGTGGACTCTACGAAGCTGGCATTAAATCAGTTAAGGCTTTGTTAAAACGACAGCTTTGCAATGCTAAATTAACCTACGAACCTTAGTACTTATGTACACGCTACTTGTGCAGGTGGAAGGAATCCTTAACTCGAGGCCACTTTGTGCGATTTCAGATTCACCAAATGATTTGGAATGCCTCACACCTTCACATTTTGCGATAGGATCCGCAATTACGGATTTACCTGAACCAAACATGTTAGAAATGAATGATAGAAGGTTAAACATGTATCAGAAGGTAATGCAAATGAGACAAAGAATTTGGAAACAATTCTACAGTAACTATTTATCGGAATTGCTACCTAGAAATAAGTGGTTACAAGCTAGATCTAACTTAAAAGTGGATGATATGATAATTGTTAAAGATGAGGCTACTCCCCCCTCTTGTTGGCCATTAGGAAAAGTAATAGCTGTAAATACAAATTCTAAGGATGGTTTAGTAAGATCTGTGCTAATAAAGACGGCCAAGGGTGAGTACACGAGGCCTATTCACAAACTTATTTTGTTACCTAGCATTGGATCAGTTTAGATTAGACTATTTATAAGTGCTATATCTTGTCAAGGATTTTTATGCTAGTTAAATGCTCATTTTATAGGAGTAACCTCGCATTTCAGTTTCTTGTTAATTCTGGCTTAATGCATTAGAAATGCTAATGTACGATGTACGATTGTGTAAGATATGACTTAGTACTTTAGATTTAAAGCTCTATGTAGGATATGACTTAGTACTTTGGATTTAAAGCTCTCTTCCTAAGTCTGTCTGTAACTAACTTTAGAAGGTAAGTTTCTACTAACAAAGCCCGGGAGAATGTTCCGAATAGGACGGAAGCTATTGCCGTCTCTCTCTCATCATGGCGTCTGAGCCATGCACGTCGCTCCTGTTTGTTAATTAGTTTTAAAAATATAAAAAACCATTAAAATCAGTGCTACTCTGTCTGCGTGTATAATTTGGAATCAGCCCTTCATAGAAAAAGTTACATACATCACTTCATGTATCTATTAGCTGTATATTTTAAACGTGTTATATGTAATAACTGGTGGTAGACCTTAATAAATACAATACAATACAATGCCCAAATGTCCGGCCAAACTGGCTGGTCTGTCCGGCTATTAGGTTTGGCGAACCGGCAACCCTAGTCGCAGGCGTGCTTATCATCACATAATGTAAAATAATCGATAGTCTAGATACCTATATTCCTAAGTCCTCTGTCCTAACCCGGTCAGTGCACGTATATGTAGTACAAAGAACGCAGACTACACCGCGATCCATTTCCTGCAAGTGGGGCACATAATAAATACACAAATACTCTGCCGCCATAACGGAAAAGGGTACATCTAACATTTTTTTTCGACACCAAGATTTTTACATATTCGGAATCAGTAAATTTCGCTAATTCCGAATATGTATATAACTCAGTGTGAAAAAAAAAGTTACTTGTGCCCTTTTGCGTTATGGCGGCAGTACTATGTGGTCCAGTTTAGTGCGAACTGGGGCGTTGTAACGGGAACCACGTGTATATTCATCACCCGCGGGACGAGACTTCTTTTTATTATTTTATTCAATTTCAATATTTATTTGTTTGACGATAGAGTCCGACCGAAATTTCGGTTTTGGCCTAGTTTCGGCAAAAAAACGGGGTTCGGCTTAGTTTCGGTTCCGGTTGCCATCCGGCCGAAACTACATCCTAAACCGAAACTGAATTTGAGGGGTTTCGTGCTGCGATCGAACAGACTTTATTTCAAAAAGCACAGATATTTTATTTGAAATAAGGAGTTATATGTTATAAAATGATTACTCTAAATATCAGAGACTAAATGATTAATATGTTATTTAATAACTGGCCAAGAGCATGTCGGACCATGCTCAGTGTAGGGTTCCATAGCCGTAACTATAAGGTAAAAAATACGATGTATAAAAAGTACAACAACAAAAGATCGTATCTTCATAGCAATTACGTCCTTTTGTTTAGAAGCGCAGTTTATCGGCAATAACTCAAAAACGGTCAATCCGATCTTGTTGAAAATAATTTTCGTTGAAAGTATTAATTAAGCGTTACCTTCGTGATTTTTTTCATATTTTTCGGACGCACGGTTTAGAAAATAGAGGGGGGGGGACACAATTTACACAACTTTCGGAGCGATTATTTCCAAATACATTCACTTAATCAAAAACATTACTTAGGAACCTTATAGTGTTTTTTAAAGAGCTGTCGAACTATGTACCACACGTTGATATTTGCTGAAAAAATTTTTTTTTTACTGTCTTTAACATGTATGGAGTGCCCCCCCTAAAAATATTTATTTTAATTATTTATATACCAAACTAAGTAGCGGCTCATAAAACACACCTATATTCCAAATTTCATCAATATCCATCATGTAGTTTCTGAGTAAAATGTCTGTGACATACGGACAGACAGACAGACAGACGGACGGACATGACGAAACTATAAGGGTTCCGTTTTTGCCATTTTGGCTACGGAACCCTAAAAATGAAGACTGACTGATTATGATTGTCAATTTTTTTCTTCCCAAGAAAACATGTCCTTATATGGAACTTTCGGTTTCGGTTCTGGTTTCGGCCGAAACGAGATCAAAGCCGAAATTCGGTTTCGGTTTCGGCCATCAAAACTAGTTTCGGTCGGACACTATTTGACGATCATGATATAAATAGTTCATCAAAGTCAAAAGTCACAAATCACGATTTTTTTTCACAAAAAAGTTATTGTGACCTCTGGTTGGTGGTGAAAAACTATGTCAATTCTACTCATATTTATTTAATAACAGCCCTTAAAATACATGAAGTTTGAAAAAAAGCATAAATACTGGGCAGGTTTAAATATAAAACAAAATTAAACAGATTATGATTATACAATACTATATTGCGTACCAGAACAAAAGTGTTGTTTTACGTTATCTAACATCATAATTTTCGTTCTTAGTAAGTAAGATATTGCAATGCCCTAGCAGGTACCTACTGTATAACACCTACTTTTAAGATCTATGTATTACAATGAACATGATTGCAATAAATAAATATGAATATGAATATGAAAGATCATAAAAACTTAAATCTATAACAGCACATTCAATGGTAAACAACAAGATTATATGGAGTATATTATGAAATGTTCGTCCCGTTGTTTCGAATTCTTTACCGTATTCGAGGTTGAGTTGTAATTACAGCGTCTGCTTTACTTCACATCCTGTATTCGCGGAAAACGAAGAAAAGGTGAGGTTTTCAATTTCAGACACTTGGCCCCACGGGCCGCTTGTAATTAACAAGCAGCGAATTTTTTATTGCATCTTCTTTATACACGGTGGGAAACAAGTAACCCGACAAACTTTAACCAACTTATTCCTGATGTCATTACAAGTAAAAAAAATTATATCAACATAGGTCGATATCTGTCATTTTACATTAACAGTTTTTCGGAACAAAATAAATCAGTAAATTCAGCCTCTCCTTGTAAACACCTCCTCACTGGAGGAAAATATATCGAAAAGGAAAAAAAAGTTAAAATTAAAAAAAGGTCAATTTTTTGGCCTCGTATTCTCTTTCCATCAGATGCTACGAAAGGTCAATTGCTGTTCAGCTAGCGGAATAAAAAATGTAGTAAAAATATCTTAGTCACATTGATTAGGAGACTTGGGAGTTTTCATTTTAGAAACGATTAATATCTTGGAAAGTAGGTAAGCGTTTTTTGACTAGATATACATCATATAACTTTTTTTACTCCCAATAGTCGTTAGAATCTAGCTACAGTTAAAAATTGTCGGGTTACCTGTACCCACCGTGTATAACAATACCTTTACTACTATTGCATTGTACGTAACCAACAAACAATATGTAGTCAGTGTGGTCTGAAATAAATGTTTCAATCTATCATACTAGTATTAAATGTGAAAGTTTGTGCAGATGTTTTAATGTTTAAAGGTTGGGATGTTTGTCAGTAACACGGAACAATTGAACGGATTAAGATAAACTTGGTTTATAAGTAGATCAAGTCCTGGGTTTAAACATAGGATACTTCATATCTCTTTATAACGGGATTACGGGAATGAGCATTTCTATTTTTCGTTGTACCCAATTAAAAAATTGTTTGCGTGGAGTTAAAATTTGTCCTTTTGGTTACACACTTTTCCAATGCTTAAAACGAAAAAAAAAACGTTACAAACTGTGCAAATCATTACTTTTTGTTAGACTTGTGCCGCTTGTTACGTATTTTTCAAATATTAAGCTTTCAAAAAGTGCGCAATTAAAAATACAATATTTAATTCCACGCTAACAATTTCTTAATTGGGTACAAGGAAAAAATCGGCCGCGGGTAAATACTAGTAATAGCACACTACTAACTAGGCAAGCAGTACCTTTTACCTGGGTCGGCAAAAATATTAGGTCCTCATCACACTTGGGATGGGCGAGCTGCGGGCGAGTTTCCATACAAACCCAGTCGCCGCGAACTCGCGAGCGACATTTGTATGGAACGTCGCTTCTAACTCGTCCGCAAATCGCAAGTGTGATAAGGCACTTACATACCTGTAAAGTTTTACTTTTTCTCCGGTCTCTCCGGAAAATGGAAAAATGCAGGCAGACGGAACAGTGATTAGGGCTCGTCCAGAAATCAAGTGATCAAATTTGGCCTATTTTTGACCCCCCCTTGGTGATATTTGGTGATTGTAACGCTACCCTCCCCTATCCAAGATCAACGTGTTATTTTGAAAATTGAAAGTATCATTGAGTAATTTCGTAGTCTTTCCCCTTGTGTAAAAAAATTACACGTGATCTCTTCTCGGACCCCCCCTCCCCCATCGTGATCATTCGTGATATTTTTCAGACCCCCCCATAGACGATCACATGATTTCTGGACGAGCCCTGAATTGTAAAATGTAACGGCGTTGGCGTAACGGTTACATTTAATTACAATGGCAAAGGCTAATTAGGACCGTGAGAATAGATTCGGTTACGTTTGACATACATTCAAATTGTGTCGATTCATTACAAAAGCTTGCGAAAACAATAACTTCAATGTTCTGACCAATTTAAATTCCTGTGGCAAAACGAATACGAAAGAAAACACTGGAATTTTTCATTAAATTTGGAGTACCTATTGGTGCCTTTTTTATCTTTGTTTACCTTTAATTTAATTTTATGCCACACCTGGCTATAAATGGCTTTTTCCGTACGCTACGCGTTCGGAAAAAGTCGCTTTCTGGCCAAGTGTAGACATAAAATGATGTACACAACATGGGAGGTAATAAAGAAAGCCCTCGATCGCAAAATCCGAATAATAAAGTGCCTCTTGTAAAAGACTCAGTCATGACCAAAACCTTTTAAATATGGCATTTTAATTATAATCCTCGCTTCTTGTCACAGTCACTTATATTTCAATACGTTCAACAATATAAGAAAAAATACAAAATAAGGAGAAAAAAGGACAAGAGGACTTTTTTCAGAAGTTTTAATTTTTACATATGGCCTATTTGAAAAACTATTAAATGTTGAGTTAAGTTGGTATAAAAAGCAACTAAAGCATTGTATGTAGTCATTGTTGGTCCTCGTGGAAAATCACGTTTTTCCAGATAAACGAAGGACAGATTACAGCGCAAACGAATGAGCCTGGCCCCGTGCCCCAGTTTCTGCTAATTGGGCGGAAGGTCAGGATCTATTTATCGGTTGCATGGTTTGTATAGCACCTGGAAAACCGAGGAATAACCTAAAGAAGGTACAGTCGACGGCACAAATATCTTTACACTTTTCGACCTTATTTCATTGAATAAGTTCGAAAAGTGTAAAGATATTTGTGCTGTTGGCTGTACTTTGAGAATCGCCCCCGCAACTCCGGAAACCATTGAAATCAGGAATGGAAAGAGCGAAAAATGTAAAAAAAAATAGCTAAACAATTGACGAACCTGTTGCAAGATTTGGAAAAAGAAAACCAATTTACAGAGACAAGCTAAATAAAACGATTAAGGGCCGATACAGACGGACTGCAACCCAACTGCAACTCCCTACGATTTGTACGGGAACTGCATCACAACTGCACGCCGACGGCGCCATATTTCTGAATTTGTCCTGAGATTTCAGGATTTTTGGGCTCGTGAGAGGATTGCAGCCAGACTTTCAAAATAGCAGGTTTTTTGACTTTACGGAACTAACCGCCTCGGTCAGTGTTTTCTTTGTCGAAAATTTGGCCTTTAGACGACTGTGAACGTACAAAGCATGATTTGTGACAAAATCTCAGAACTTTTATGAAAATGAGGTTTTTTTCAGCACTTTTAATATTCTCATTTAGACTGTATGTATATAATCCGGGTTTTGCCCCACCCGCGTCTCTCCCCACGGCCCTGATTGCTCTGTCTAAACCAATGTTGTCAAAACGTGTGTTTTAGCACGGTTGTACGTGCTAAACCACACGGTTTTAGCTAATTTGCTGGTTTTAGCTCTAGATGCCGTCGGCGTGCAGTTGTGATGCAGTCCCCATACAAATCGTAGGGAGTTGCAGTTGGGTTGCAGTCCGTCTGTATCGGCCCTTATAGGTAAAAAATAAAACTTAACTAAAGTACCTGTTGTATGTAGTAGTAACCTGTCCGTATAGACAGTTTGACGTTCCATTTTAGAAAAAAGAAATGAGTTCCATATAAATCCCGTACACTACAACATGCAACAGGTGCTTTAGTTAAGGTTTTTTGCCTATAAACAATACATTTGCAGTATTTAAAAATAATAGGTAGGTACATACAGAGCAGTAAAGATTATCCAAAAAAATTAATGAACCTTTGTGTCGTTCTCAGGCAAAAGGTACTGTCGTCTTATGTGTGTGCATCTAGATTCAAAAATCGTATACATATTTTTAGACTTGATCATATCACTTTACTAGTTTTCAGTAAGGACCTAGTATTTATTGGGAACGTGTCAGAACTACAGATGGTAGCACTAAATCGACTAAAGAGACACTATGCAGACAGTAGGTAAAAGAAACTTATCAGGCCTGAAAAATTGACATACTGGTTATAAATGTCAATGTCAAGTATAGTAAGTCGTGGTTACACTAACTTCATCGCGATAATAATTAATAGTTTCCCGTTAATGTGGCCCCAGCATGATTAAGTACAAGATTCGGATTGGCGACACCAGTTGGCAGCACCTTCGTTGAGTACGTTCCCTATTTATATCTTTTGAGTGAGTTATATTATATTTTTGTAGAATCGAGAACTTCTATTCAAAGGTAACAAAACAAGACTCAATCGCATGAAAAGCCCCTGTGTCCATTGTCCCATTCAAGACTATGGGTGTTGTGACGCGGTCTTTCTGAGACCATGGACGTTGTTATGAAACGCTCAAAATGTCGAGGTAAATAAATTATGCCTTTTCTAATAACAGTGAGTGCTGTATAACATTGAGTGAAAATCTTCAGAGTCAAGAGCAATCTCACTAAATTGTATAAAAAAACTTAGTGCTAATCGAAACTCCTTAATAAGGCTAAATGAGATAGGGGAGCTGGAGTGGAACGCGCCGCTAGTCGTTAACATTCTTTGCGCGCGCGCAGCGCTGTACGCATGCGCTGTGCATTGTGATGCCACAGTCTAACGAACATGCAGTCGGGAGATAGAAACGTTTAGACCAGTGTTACCAAAACGTGCGTTTTAGCACGGTTTCCGTCTTTTTTTGAACACAAACGTGCAATTAATGTGCGCAACGAAAAAATTTGCTAAAACCGTGTGGTTTAGCACGTACAACCGTGCGAAAACGCACGTTTTGGCAACATTGGTTTAGACAGAGCAATCAGGACCGTGGGGTGAGACGCGGGTGGGGCAAAACCCGGATTATATACATACAGTCTAAATGAGAATATTAAAAGTGCTGAAAAAAACCTCATTTTCATAAAAGTTCTGAGATTTTGTCACAAATCACACTTTGTACGTTCACAGTCGTCTAAAGGCCAAATTTTCGACAAAGAAAACACTGACCGAGGCGGTTAGTTCAGTAAAGTCAAATATCCTGCTATTTTGAAAGTTCGGCCGCAATCTCACGTGCCCAAAAATTCTGAAATCTCAGGACAAATTCAGAAATATGGTAACTCTACACATCGCCGTGCCTTAAAATCAAAAGTTGTCGTCACTCGACAATCCTCCGCGGTAAAAGTCGAGTGACACTAATGAAATAAAAAAAAACGCCGGAAAAACGCCTGAAATCGACCCTAAACGGCTCCGTCGCGTCGACCGACTATGTGTCTACACTGTAGCATTGTTATGCGCTGGGAAATTGATGAATAAGACGGTTCTATCTTTCACGTCATATAAGAGTATTGTATAAGAGTGGAGGAGATGGATGTACCGAATTTTGTACAACAAAATGTCGTCCGTCATCCATAAATGAAGCCACAGTCAGATCTTCCAATACCGTTATTTTTAGTATGGATGGATACAAGTGATACTAGTATTGGAAACCCTAGAAATATAATATGGTCGGGCCAAATGTCTAGCTTCTGATAAAACATGGAAAATGTAAGGAAAAAGCGTAACAAGGTTTGGGTTTGATGGTTCGGATCAGTTTGGGCAGGATGGGGCTACCCATCTATTGGTAGAAAACCATGAATATTAGGAACCTTTTCGAACCGTTTCAAAATGTCTTTAATTGTTTTGTCGAATGTATTGAATGGCATAAGTTATTTTACTCATAATATTATGACGCATAATACTAATATACGCTGTTATAAGGCTGTTCATTCCATCTTGGACAAATTATTTTCAGGTAAAAATTAAAAACACACAGTACACTACGTACCCATTTTTTCTATGGAGGCTCGCAGTTCTAACCTAACCTATGTTTCTGGTGACAAGTCGTGTCTGTGGGGGGTCACAGTTCTAACCTAACCTACTTTTTTGGTGTCTGTGGGGGACGCAGTTCTAACCTAACCTAACCCACTTTTCTGGTGACATGTCTTGTTTGTGGGGGTCGCAGTTCTAACCTAACCTATGCACCGAACAATGAAAAGTCCGAATCTATGATAACCCGATACATCAAAAATACGAATTCCGATAGTCAATATACCGATTTTTAAAATTCCGAAATTCAATACACCGAACAATAAAGTTTCCGACTCAATAAAAGTGGGAGAATAGAAGAAGTACTGCAATAAGTTGGTTGGGAAGGGAAATTAGGCGAAAAATATTTCGGCCAGATGGCAGTACACCGGTAGACCGTCTAGGTTGCATAACGACAATACATGATTTTTCTGCCCTCCGGCCGGCAAGCGTCACCTTGCCGTTTTCAAGATGCCGCTTTCTGGCTCCGTCGAACAGAAAAATAGTATACAAACCTTGGCCAGTAAATAAGAAAGCCTCAGATCACATGTTTGTCGTCCTCGGCTTCGCCTCGGCCGACAATTACATGTTATCTGAGGCATTTCTTACTCCACTGGCCTCGGTATGTAATGTACTATTATTATTACCTCACCAGTATTCCAAAATCCTTAACCTTACTTTATGCTTCCAACGATAGATCATTTACAAATACATAGCTAACGAGTCCATCTTCTTTAAATCCATCTATTCAGGATAGATTGAAAACATTATTCATTAATAATTATGAATATTGAAAACATGATTGAAAACATTAATAATCTAGTCGTTTTACAACTATAACGTTTCAAACTATAACAAGTCAAACTTCGGCCGTTTACGAGCGCGCGATACGTATTCCAGGTCGAGGCGCAGGCAGTGCAATCCGTACTGGAGCATTCTTACGCATCCGTAAATCTTTGTGTGTGGTGCGGTCGTTCACGGCGCGCGCACAAGTACAAGCTCGCGATGTACCTTTTGTAGGAAGAAAACTGGTCAAGAGCATGTCGGACCATGCTCAGTGTAGGGTTCCATAGCCGTATCTATAAGGAAATGTGCTACAGATAAAAATAAAGCTAAAAATAAACAACTGGCAAAAAGTCTTAAATGCCGTGTAAATCAATGGCACTTAAAACCTTTTGGTTGGGAAGTTTTTCACCAATAACTACAAAACGGTTTATTCGTTACTATTCAAAATAATTTTCGTTGAATGTATTTATTAAGCGTTACCTTCCTGATTTTTTTCATATTTTTTGGATTTACGATTTAAAAGTTAAAGGGGGGGGGACACAATTTATGCAACTTTCGGAGCGATTATTTCCGAAAGTATTCACTTAATCAAAAAAAAGTACATAAAAGCCTTATAATGTTTTTAAAAGAACTGTCGAATTATGTAGCTCACGTTGATGTCTGCTGAAAAAAATTTTTTTTAGCTTCTGTTACATGGAGTGCCCCCCCTAGATTTTTTATTTTTATTATTTAACTACCAAACTTAGTAGCGGCATCTACAAGATATCTATATTCCAAATTTCATCAGTATACGTCTTGTAGTTTTTGAGTAAAATGCCTGTGACATACGGACGGACGGACGGACATGGCGAAACTATAAGGGTTCCTTTTTAGCCATTTTGGCTACGGAACCCTAAAAATTACTGCTAGGCTGCGTTTCTACCAGGGATGTGCGAGGATGCGTAGCGAGGGATGTGTTTGTCGTAACCAATAGAAACACTTCATTTACCTATCCTCGCTCCGCTGAGCTGTTTCCACTAGAGCTGCGCTGAGCGAGGCAGGTAAATGAAGTGTTTCTATTAGAATGCGCCTTTTTGGCATACGAATTATACAATTAGAATAATAATTATTATATGTTATTTGTAAATTAAAGTATTAATAATGTCTAAATAATTACAATTGAAACTTAAAAATAAATAACGACGCTACATAATCCTTAAATGAGAACATAGATGTCAATAAGATTGAAATCATGATCATACAGCAGTTTGAAGTCCAACATCATTAAAATATTCATTAACACTATAGTAGCACTTTTGTAAAAGCATTTTTGATAGATGTAGTTTGAACTTGCGTGTCTCAGCATTTTTTAGCGTAGTGGGTAATTTGTTAAATAACTTTGGTGCCATTATAATAACACTGTGTTTCATCAATGCGGTATTACATTTTTCTATAAATACTGCTGGCCTTCTGGGTCGCAAATTACTCTCAGGATTTGTCTCACTTAATTTAAAAAGATTGGTTATGACAAACACATCCCTCGCTACGCATCCTCGCACATCCCTGGTAGAAAAGAAACGCAGCCTTATATACTGTGGCACTACGATGTCTGACCGTCTCGTCCGATTCATGGTATCAGCATTCATGCAACGGGTTGCCCACCGAATAGGTATTTTTTTTATTTGGTCAGTCCTTTGCATGGGCAGCGCAGCAGCAGCAGGGGGTAAAGTATACTTTACCCCCATTAGTTGGTCGTAGGTATGGGCAACGGAAGTTTGACTATAGCTTGGCAACTTCGTTGGTGACACTCACATGTGTGCTTTTTGTTATGTGCAGCCGTAAGTACTTACACAAGTTACCGCCAACACGAACGGCTGCCTGCGGAGGCTGCCCCCGTCGGTCACCGTTCGTGTTGGCGGTAACTTGTGTAAGTAGTTACGGCTGCACATAACAAAAAGCACACATGTGAGTGTCATCAACGAAGTTGCCAAGCTATAACTAGTAATTAAATAAGTTTCGCATCCTAAGTTGGGACTTTATGGGCGCTTGTGTAAGTAATACGGAGGAGATACTAAGTTTAATGTACAAGACGTAAATTAATGAAGTTACCTAACACGCCTTTAGTAAAACAAAGACAGGTTACAGGTTATCAGTGGCGTGGTGTCCAAAGAACTCGGTTCCTACCGGCAATATTAGGCATTTGACCACCTTATTCTACAGCTCTTAAGGAAAACGTACGCCAATTCTGCACCGGCTTGCCCAAGGATATCTTTTACGCCACGCCACTGCAGGTTATCCCACTAATATTATAAATGCGAAAGTTTGTGAAGATGTTTGGATGTTTGTTACCTTATAACGGTGTAACAACTGGATGGAACAAGCTGAAATTTGGCATGCAAGTAGACCAAGTCCTGGATTGAAACATAGGATACATTATATCCCGGTAAAGAGTTCCTTTGGGACGATAACGGAAACAACGCGGGCGAAGCCGCGGGAAAATGCTATTATATAATATATATATAACACTCGCGACTTCGCCCGCGTTATTCTCGTTAATGTTCCAAGGGAACTCTTTAAAAAGATATTCTATGTTTTAATACAGGACCAGGTTTGCTTACATGCCAAATCTCATCTCAGTCCGTCCAGTTGTTACTCTGTTATTTAGTAACAAACGTTCAAGCTTCACATACTTCCACATTTATAATATTACTAGCATTTTCCCGCGGGTTCGCCCGCGTTGTTCCTGTTATTGTCCCAAAGGAACTCCTGACCGGAATATAAAGTATCCTATGTTTCAACCCAGGACTTGGTCTACTTACATGCCAAATTAAAGTCCAGTCCAATCCATTCAGCCCCCCGTAACCCGTTATTAGGTAACAAACATCCAAATATCCAAACATCTTCATAAACTTTCACATTAATAATATTAGTGTGATGTAGGATTAGTCACTAAAATACGAATTAATGCGACCACGAGTAGTAAATACAGGTTTAAGTTAAATCGTTCCCCAATATTTATGTAGTTATTAAATCAGTTTTGAATACATTCGAGAGCAAATATTCCAGCTCACTAACTTAAAACGTAACCTATGTCGTAAGCACATGGGTTAATCAACTTTTTTTGCTTTATGCAAAGATTGCTCTTTCTCCTTATTTGTTCACCTTTTGCGTGTTTTAACATGATTTAAATGGAACAAGATCTTACATCTAGAGATAGATTAGGTAAAAATAAAACTCCTTTTTAACAAATAAATAGTGTGACCCAGCGGACGAACCCTTATTTTCATACAAAAGTGGGGGACAGTTATGTCCGTTGGGTCACTGCTTATAGTTATAAACAAGTTATAATAAAAAATATTTGCATTACGTAGCTTTATTATCTGTCTTTTAAATGAGCATACACTTTATTAAAAAAATATCCGAATAAAGATTTCCTTTCAATTTTAGTCGGAGAAGGTGAAATTTTGTTGACAAAGAAAAATTGATTCACTCAAATGCAGCTAGCTTATTGTTTAAATAGGTAATAATTTTAGCTTTTAAAAAAATATTTGAAAGGTCTTGTCCAATTTTTACAAAATCGATACTGAAACCAATCAAAAAGCTAACTGCATTAGCTTACAAGATGTTAGTGACCCGGAATATTTAGCCTCGAGTGTACATTCTCGATCATTGAAACGCCCGTTTGCGTCATCGCATTTTTCTACGATTATTTGACGTATTGGCATTTCAAACACGCGTTTTTTACTTATGTAAGTGATACTCAGACTAGCTAGGTTAAGTGTTTTAAGTGATTTAAAGTATTTTGCCCTTTCGAGCACCTAGTTGACTAATGTAACTTCCCAATGCAATCTATTTGGAATGTGTTTGCAATTGTAAATGTATAGATGAATTATACCTTAAAGGGCAACGTGTATAACAATGTAAGCTGTTGTGTGCATTATACACTGCATATATAGGTATGTAAACAGTTTCGGTTGTCGTTTTCGAAACAAACAAGCAAAAACATTTCAAATACTATTTAACTATTTACGTTTCGTTATTTTCAACACTCCCCAGTTACTTTTTAGAAAAAAAAAATGACAATTATAGTTTTTCTTTCTACGATTTTATTATATTGTGTATAACAATGACTAAATATAACATTCTTTTTATAAATATTAAAAAGTATATTTTAAAACGCCTTATCGGACGTTGTAATTTATTTTTCTGTTAGGGTTGCAGTTCAAACCTAACCTAATCTACATTTCCGGTAGCAGTTCTGTGAGTGAGCAACTTGGAATTATTTTTCAAAAATGCTTATTCATACTGAACGCATAATTTTATGCGTTCGGTATACCTACACAATACTGGGTATGCGAATTTCAGGTATACCAAATCAATCAGTATGCCAATTAACTTGTATCCGTTTTCATTATTATGCCATTTAAGCTGTATGCTCATCGTACGCCTAGACTGTAATGCGTTTTCATAATAGGATTTTTAAAATATGCTTAATAAGGGACACCCAACATAATCATTATCAAGCAGTGGCAAATAGTTATGAGGATGCACATTTCAGACTTTAAGGCGAGGTAAGACGAGAATCGGGCGCGGAAGCCTAGTTTCCAAATCATTTTTAGAGCACTTATTTGACTCGTAGGTCAATGTAAAACATATATAATAATATTCAGAACTGTATCTAGGGCTTCCTCTCACTTAGAACACGATAGCGAACACTTCGCTCGATAGAAAAGTAGCGCGAAAACACTATAAAATAAAGTGTTTTTTTCATTTTGTTCATTACCAGTTACCTTTTCTGACAAAATTAATACCTGACAATCATGATTTTATAGTCATGCAGGGCATCCTCTCATGTTTGGGTTGATAACGTATACTTTTATGTTAGAAATCGAAGATAATCTGCAATAATCTTCATTCCGCCCCGACCCTAGTTGTATGTGAAATGCGAGCCAGGTCCTACCGGGCCTTAAAAAATGCGCTAAAGTAGAACTAAACGGGTGAATAGGAGAAATAGGTAGGTGTTTGATGCAGCCATAAGAAACAAATTCATCGCGGTCATTCGGCAATATGACTAAAGGTTTAAAATTGTAAGCGACTTCTTTTCCATTAAATATCTCAACAAAAGTTAAGCGTTCCTATACTCTCTTCGTTTAAAACGAACAGCGACGAGCGAAGCCAAGCCAAGTATAAAGAGGCGGCATATACGTAGCTATAACTATGCAGTAAGTGTGTAGCAGACGCGGCGAGCCAAGTTAATAATAATAAAGAGAGAAAAAACGCTCGACAGCCGAGGGGTTAGCGTCTTCCGTCCGTAATTGTAAATAGACCGACCAACGCAAGAACGACTATGTGCGACGCAGCTGCACCGCCGCTAAAACCCGGAAAATACCGGTCCAAACCGCTCCAATTCGGTACTTCTCGCCATATTAAGATACCACACCGTCGATACTGGCGGAAAATGATAAAAAAACACTCGTGAATTCGATTTTCAAGTATAATTGGCGGATATTACGAGTGGTACGTTGGCACGTTGGTGGTTTTGAGCGCGCAACCGGGCGCGGGTTCGGGCGAGCTCGGCGGTTTCCGTCGCCGCTCGGCTAACGGCTCTTTTCCCCGAGTGCGCGAACGCAGACTTTCGCTACAAAAATAAACGCTCCTTGGCAGAATATCAAGGCGAGCCTTCGGATTTTAACGATATTCGATGATTTTATGGGCGGCCCGGGCACATTTGGATGGGTTTTTATTATGTTCTTATCGTGCTGTTGTTATTGACACTAGGCTCGGCCGTGGGCGACCGATAATGTATGTACATTGTACAAACATGTACGGATAAGACAGGCAGCCAGGTCGCTCAAAGGTCAACAGTTTTAAATAGAAACTGCGTCTAATGAAAGGTTATGAGCTAATTAAAGTTACGCGGAAATATTTTAATGACGTCATTAGGCATAATGTTATTACCGGTCGTGTACTCGTGTCCAAAACAGTCAAACGCGGTTTTAAACTTTTATGGGCGTACGTAATGTACATAATAGATTGATGACGTTACACATAACTAAATATCGCACATTCTTAGATAAAATAGGTACCTACTTACATTTTACATTATTTAGGTACCTTCTCCGATACCTGAGCAGTAGGTAAATGTCGTTGAATATTGGTAAGACATCAGCATTACTGTTCTGATTGGAATAACTTTCCAGAAATATAGGGACCTCATACTTGATTTGATATTGGTCTTAGGATATGATTGTGATTGCGGATGATGATCAGTTATCAGTTCGTTATCGTTTTCAAAGGTGTTATCAAGTATTACATTTTCATGATGGTGATACCTATTTATCTGCGTTGCCCTATGGGTAACCGAATGCCTTACTTATGAGTTTTGTTTTGTGCAATAAAGTTGAAATTAATGAATATTTTGAATAAGTATAGTCTAGTATTGTTCAAGAAGTAAGTCATATAGGGACTATATTACTAGACTTTTCTCGCTCACAAGTGAATTAACCACTTCAAAGAATATAGACAAACTGACAAAATTAATTTATTTACTTACACGAAGCAAATAGGGCAACTTTTGAATACACATAAAAACCAAACATAAATATATTACCAATTATACATATTAAACACATATACATGTGTAAGTAGATATTCCGCTAAGCAGGAACATGTGAAAGTGCAGTTTACATAATCTGTCATTTAGTTTTGCGTAACGCACTAATCATACGACGTATGCGATGGCATAGTCTAAGGGACATACAGTCGGTCGGCGGAGACGTTCGTCAGGGGCATGTCTATTTTTCTTCGTTGATAAAGAAATTGTTAGCATGGAGTAAAATTTTGTCCTTTTGGTTACGCACTTTTTCAATGCTTAAGATTAAAAAAAAAAGGAAACATACAGTACAAATCTTTACGGTTTGTTAATATTGTTAGGGCAGAGTCTACATCGTGCCCCCGAATAACCCGATTTTTTTTAAAAACGTATTCCTGATAGTATTACAAATAAATAACGTTATATCAACATAGGTCGAATTTTGTCATTTTACATTAATAGTCTTATGGAACAAAATAAATCAGTAAATTGAGCCCCTCCTTATAAACATGTCCTTAACTCCTTAGGTGCTTGAGGGAAAGATATCAAAAAGGAATAAAAAGCTAAAATGGAAACAAAAGGTAAATGTTTTGGACTCGTAGTCACTTACCATCAAATACTGCGAAGGTAAATTGCTGTTTCGTTAAAAGATTTAACAAAAAATGTAAAAGTATCTTAGTCACATTTATTAGGGCTTGTTACACACTTTAGTATTCATTTAAAAAATAATGAATATCTCGGAAAGTAGCCGTTTTTCGACTATACACCTAATAGTTGTTAGAATCCATAGTTACAGTTTTTCGGGTTACTCGGGGGCACGGTGTATAATTCTATAGGCATAGTCTAAAAGAAGAGAGAATATGAGATATGTAGAATATTAGACATGTTAGTTTCCTGAATGAATGATTCAAACGAAACAATGTGTATCAGTAGGAGTCACTCCTTCATTCACTAGTTCAGTTGTGATTAATATACTTCAATACTTCTGTAGTTCCATTCTCCGTTCATTAATCTTTTCGTTGCACATTTATTTTAAATTGGAAATTTTGCAAAAACGCGAGTATATTCTTGTTTCTTGTTCTTAATTAACAGATGAGAAAAAGACTCAATGGTTTCGTGAAAGAAATAAATGCGACTGATATGGTGTACCATATCAACTGAATTAGATGAACTTGTTGAGCTACTGAACTAAACGAGTGATATACAGTAAAGGCCACCAATATGTATACACCACAAAGTTTCATAAATATGTATACAGGTCTTATTACTATGGCAGTAAGGTTTATGTATACATATTTTGGTACATGGTGTGGATATTTATCTTTGCCCTCGACTGTACTTTTCAATTAACGAAAGATGCACATCAACCTTATCTTTAAAGTCACACATTTTGCGCATGACTATAGAACATACTCTTTAAACGGACGTCATCCAACTGTATGTCTTCAAGCTATGGCGACGTAGTCTGCGCGTAAATATCTCGCGTCCGACCCACACCCTGCGCGGGCGCACGTTCACAAAATGGCGGCCGTTGCGTCAGGCTCGGCGGCTGCAAGCCGCTCTGCCGTGAAATAGCCGGTCGTTTTGTGTTGAACTTCATATAGCGTTCGTAGAACTTTTCGCCATTTGGCATGAACTAAATATATCGAGAGGCTTTAGACGTTTAAAACGGGCATCAATTTGGACTATTTTATCAATGATTCAAGACGTATCTTGATATTACTCGACTCACTCCGCGATTTCAACACGTGGCCTTGAGGCCCCCTGTAGGGGGCTTTAGCCAGGGATCAGAAAGAGCACACTTTATAAGATAGAAAGAGACGGTCAGATGCGGTGCATTCCGAACCAATTTTTTGTTAAAAATCGAGATTCGGAAAAAAAAGACTACAAATATAGAGTCTGGCTAATGAAAGATGAGACTAAAAAATAGCGGCAAATTTAAAAAAACAACGGGTTGCAACACTGTTTATAGGGTGACAAAAACGGTAATGATACTTGAGCCGATTTTTCAGTTGTTGTCACCTTTTCAATTCTTCCAATTTTAGTGAAAATTGGTAAGTACATAGCTTTTATTAGAGTGTTAGTGTTTATTTATGATATATATTTACTCCCCACATTAGCCACGGAAAGAAAAGCAAAAACAATTCAGTAAGTATTTTCGGAAACTGTTACTTTCTTATGTTGTTGCATATTGAGTATCAAAATCACCACAGCATACTATCCTCAGAAATCTAATGACGTTTGACACATTTGACGTTTGTATAATGTCGCCATTTAAAAAGTTTGGAACAAATGTCAGTCTCATCTTTCATTAGCCAGACTCTATGAGATATATACCTAAGAGAATCTACTAGTAAAATAAGCGAAAAGAATAAGTGCGAACATTATAAAACGCTTTATGAAAAATCGCTCCATGAAGAAAGACTAGGTAATAAAATAATTAAATTTGCGATCATGAAAAAACGCGACGTGAAAATTCGCTATTATGAAGAAAGCTTTTGTAAAAAATATCGAACAAATCACCTAGACGAACCTGCGGTTAGGGTAGTTCAGGACCTCGCCGACAATCTCATGCTTTATTTATTTAATCTTATGGCGTCATATTACATAAACATTTCATTATTAGTAGTTTATGTATCTGATACATAACGAGGAGTCATACAAGATCACACGAATGTTTTAAAGCCTAGTTGCTATTATGGTGGTCATTAAATGCGGTTTCCGAGCGCATAATGGATAAGTGTGTAGTAAAAACATTTTTTTTAATTTATTTCTCACAAACACAGTACATAGTTACAACGTTTCATGTCTTCGCTAAACTGCGGAACAGTTTGTTGGCGAATAAAGCACTCGTTACTTATCCTACACTGTGCACTGTAACATTACTATTCTACTACTACTAATGGTACCAGAAATTACATTACTTATCAAAAATAACTAAACTTAACTATGAATTTTTTTCAAAATGTCGCTTTTAACTTCTATTTAAATATTGCTTTGGATGGTCGTTTTCCGAGCTATAGAGCCACATTCAGGGTGGCTCGATCAACGAAATCGCGTCGGGCGTTAGCTTGTACAGATCTTCCGGGGAGCCAGAGCATGAGCAAAGTATAAAGATAAACAAGTAGTCCAACTTCGGCCGCTTACGAGCGTCCATAGGAGAGAGAGAGAGAGAGAGGGAGGAGATCACAGAAATATAACGAGATAGAAGGCAAAATTTCCTCGATTTGTATGAGAACGTTGCGTGTCAATTTTTGCGTTTGACAGTTGTACCGAGTGCAACTATGAGGTAATAGGCTACTTGATGACAGTTCAAATCAGCTTCTTTTTATGAAGTGTCAAAACGCTCCGAAAGTATGCAGTTTAGTATGAAATACTATCTTGTGACGTCATGCTCAACATGGTGCCTTATTTTTAGTTTTCGTCATTGTAAAATCGTCGATGGCACGAAAATAAGTTTGAATGATTTTATCTGGGCTGTTTTGGAAGCGTAGTTTGCTGGTTAGAGTTAATGAATTTATTTTGATTGTTGTCAACTACCCTATTTGCGCAACGGTCAAAAGTCATGGCATGCGAAGTATAAGCATTTGTTGGGTTTACTACATGGTTTGTGGAGGAGATCCACACTGAAGCATTCTTACGCATTTTTAAAACCTTGCTTGTAGTGCGTTCACACACGGCGCGCACACATTCAAGCACGCGATGTACCTTTTGTAGTGTGTGCTGAGGCAGCGCTGTATAATGTGATGTGCTCGATGGTTTGAACCTCTTTACCACAATCGCAGAGAGCAAAGTCCCGACATCCCCACTTGTGACGAAAGTACTTGCAGCGCCCGTGACCTGTTCTCAGTCTGTTTCGATCCCGTCCCAAATATTATTTGATCTATGAACTAGTAATACCAGTTAATAATCGAAGGTCATGCTTCCCTGCGACATTGTCGGGCTCAGCTAAGTTTCTTGCTGGAGTCTTCTTAGCTGGGCTAGGTTTTTGCGAGCCGGCAACTAATACTCCCATACATACTATATTGCTTCGATTTACACACTCTACACAAGGACAGGTTGACCCGTTTCAGCCTCTCCCGCTGGCCCGTTGCTCAAACGAAACGTCTGTGGCGGTCCGCGGCTAAGCAACCTGGTTCGATCCCAGGGAACGCCACAAGCCCCTACCTTG
The DNA here is from genome assembly GCA_947034925.1 of Eudemis profundana. Classification (NCBI taxonomy): domain Eukaryota; kingdom Metazoa; phylum Arthropoda; class Insecta; order Lepidoptera; family Tortricidae; genus Eudemis; species Eudemis profundana. Next base: position 20,823,375 of record OX344808.1, read on the forward strand.
GTCGATTTTTGCAACAGCCACTAAAGCTTGCAAGTACTGACAGAGTAAAAAAATCGAAGATCATGCTGCTGTGGCCCGTCATCCATCACGGTAGAAACGACGAAGGAATCAACATATTTCGGGCCCCGATTACGAGCTATTACTACCAGTTCGTGGGGCAAATTAGGGGCGAATTGTGAATTACCTAACAGGACTTCATTAACGTCGAAGTTGATAAGATTGATTTGATTACATTTTTAATTAATACATGCCAACAATTCAAAGTGGCAACCACCTCACATACTAGCGAATAAATTTTCGAGGCCCTAGAAGGCACGCTGGTATACTTTCCAACTTCATAATTATAACGATCACACTTGAACTCGCTTAAGACGTATTCCAAACACGTATGTCTCTTGTCATAATTTCCACGCGCCGAGTTAATGCAACTAAGGTTTATGTTACAAATGTATACAGGGATCGAGAAAGTTTTCAATTGAAGATCAAAATCATAATTTCTATTCTGGAAAGATGTAACTTTCCTAAAAACGAAAAACCGGCCAAGTGCGTGTCGGACCCGCACACCGAGGATTCCGTACAAATACTTTAAATAAAGACTATATTTCTTAGGATTTAATTACACATTTATAGGTTTCAGATTTTTCCCTATACTTGTAGTATAAGACGGTATTACTTGCCAAATTTCATAGTTCTAGGTCAACGGAAAGTACTCTTTAAATATTGGTTACCTTGAGAGTGTCGAAATTTACATTTTTTGCGGCATAAACGGCCGTATCTTTTTTTCACGTTAAATTTGATTTTTTAACAGCTTCATGGGACCATAGACCGATAGACCTGAGTATATGGTTTTAATTTCAACTCGATACCTCCACGCGTTCCAGCGACAGACAGACGCACGGACGGACATACGGACAACAAAGTGATCTTATAAGGGTTTCGTTTTTTTCCTTTTTAGGTACGGAACCCTAAAAAGAAACAGTCGGCAACAAAGAGCGTCTCAAAAATAAAAACCTCAAAAATGTATTGTATGTTCCTTGAGTACGCACAAGACGAAACGTATATCATGCATATCTAAGAAAATGTTCAGCACACTTCAAACAATCAATAACAGACGTAAACTCGTCGAACTAAAGTTAACGAGAGGTTCCACCCTTTGTACAGGCGGCAAGTTTTAAGTAATCAACATTTTCGTGGCCCATTTTACACGAGTTACAAGTACAAGCTTAGAAGTCAGTTACAAAATCAAAAGTTCAATAAATTACCTTAAATTCCTTTTCAAACGAAATTAAACCTTGTACGGATAATCATACGGTATATTTCTGCAATAAAGGGAAGCATATGTTCCCCACATTGGTCGTCAGGTTTAAATGAACGTAAGATATTGAGTTCCATGCTAAGATACGGCATTTTATGTCAGTAGTACAGTCGCATTCGTAATAAAAGGTTTCATATTGTCGTTTCGCATTACAGTGTCTCTTGACACTGAGCCTTGTTAGTCAATGTTGTTTAGTGGGATTTATACAGGATGTGTACTTAGTACTAGGATTGGTGCTCTTTAACATCTCATTAAGCTTAATGTCCCGGAATTCTAATTTATTCATAGATACGGCACAATATAGTAATGAGTGCAAAGTGCATTGTCACGTGGATCACGAAAGTTATACTCGTAGCAGTGTCACTGGTGTAGTACGGCCAAGTACGGCTGCCTCATATGAAAAGTTAGTAAGTGCTCCAAATCAAATTTTTAAAAGGGCGTAGAAAACATAAACATTAAAATGTTTCATAGTAATAAAACAACTTAAACGGATTAAATCGCGTATATTACTACATTTTTAAGTCCCGACGTTTCGTAACCCTTTTCAGCGTTCGTGGTCAATGTGTGTGTGTGTCGTGGTAATGTAGTAATATACGCGATTTAATCCGTTTAAGTTGTTTTATTACTATGAGTGATAATCGCGGAAACCGAAGACAATATTATTAAAATGTTTTTAAGCTCTTTTTTAAATTTGTCTGTTTTTTGAATCGTCTGCTGCTCGCTTGGTCAAATTGTATGGCCACTTTGAGAAATCTGGTTTTGTGCCTCTTGATAAGTTCCAGTATTAGGTATTCATGATACAATACCATTAGTAGATTGTGTCACATGGGAGCAAACTTATGTGTAAAAAATATAAATGAAACGTGCGTAGCCATGTTAGGCGATATCAATAGCTGATTTAAGTAAACCCACCTTTACGTACTAATTAGCCTTGTAAGTAGGTATATAATTCGAAGAATTTAACACATAATTTTGATAGAAGTCCAAACTATGGGGAGAACGGTAGCAATTTGCTTTGAATTATACCAAACGCTACTAGTACCAAATTTTGCCCCTGCAGAGGGACTTAGCACTGATCCCATTGCCGGCGAGTAAGCGAGTCAAGTTGGGCGAGTGGTAGTAATAATAAAAAATCATTTATTTCAAGACAACATGGGTCCACATTTTAGATACAGTTACACAAAATTCACACACAATAATAAAAGCAATAAAAGTTACAACATTTCAAAATACACAAAATAATACAAACAAATAAAAATTAAAAATTACAAATTATTAAAAATTACAAAATGTCAGCTAAAAAAAAAGAAAACAAAAATCTTGTTAGGGACCCCGTACGTGAACACTTATGCAGTGGTTCACGTAAGGGCAGTCCAATCGTCCAGCAATCATGGACAGGACGCTGTTGCCGCTGGCGCGCACTCTGCAGAGAAAGGCCGCGCACCGCTTGCGCAGAGTGGCGAAGAAGCAATCGGTGCGCGCCTCCGCGAACATGCCCGAAGCACTGCAGAAGCGGGGCAGACGCAACAGCACCCTGAACGCGTTGTTGTATTGCACGCGTAGGGCATTAAACGTTTTTCGAGTATAATGCGCTCACAGGTTGCTGGTGTAAAATGAGGTACAATACGCCTTAAAAAGGGTGACTTTTACCTGAGGTGTACAGCGTGCAAACCTGTGAGCAATCATATTCGCTCGCGCCGCCAATGCCCTACGCTCGCGCTCCATGTCTGCATCGTCTTTGAGGTCTTCAGTTATCAGGTGACCCATGAACTTGAATTGTTTTACCCTCAGGAGAGGAGTACCATACAAGTATAGTGGAGGAACATTGTCTATCTGATACATGAGTTTCTCCCTGAAAACCATTGTTTCGCTCTTACGCACATTATAGATGAGACCATGTTTAGCAGCATATTTCTCACATTTGCTTAACAGTTTCCTGAGACCACAGATCGAGGCGCTGAGCAAGACCATGTCGTCCGCGTAACTGATGTTGTTGACGCATACATCATCCACATGACACCCAACACATGACACCATCCATATGGCAGCTGCTCAACGCCACTATCAGCTCGTTGATGTACAGATTGAAGAGCGAAGGCGATGTCAACCCGCCCTGCCTCACCCCGCATTCCAATCTATACGTTTCGGAAAGTGTATTAGCCCATCGCACGTTGTTTTCTTGATTTGCGTACCAAAACTGGAAGATCTTGATTATATCTGTGGGCACACTAATGTTCTTTAGCTTCTCCCACAGGATGTCGTAACAAACCAGATCAAAAGCTTTTGACAAATCAAGGAAACAAGCATGGACAGGCGTGTTTCTTTTCGTATAATATTTAATAGTATGCTTAAGGCTGAGGATAGCCGATTCTGTGGACAACCGAGGCCGAAATCTGAACTGATTATCATGCAGAGCTAAGTATTTGTCTAATCGTCTGTTAAGCATACTATCAAATATTTTAGCTATGATCGTAGCTAACGAAATCGGCCTATAATTACATTTGTCGGCACTGTCCCCAGTTTTGTTTTTGACTATAGGTACTACTACAGTTTTAAGCATGTCACTAGGTAGGTGCGCGTGCGACACGCACAATGAATAGAACATAGCTAGAACTCTGTTCAAGTGAGGCCCCGCGTGCTGTAAATGTTCGACACTGAGGCTGTCGTGGCCGGGCGACTTTCCTTTAGTCATATTTTTGATAGTACGTGCGACCTCTATCGCTGTGAAATTAGTAATAACTTCCCCCTGACTAGTTTCAGGGTCAGATAATCCCCCCACACTCACAGGGATGCCGGGCTTAGCGTTTAATTTACTCGTGGATTTCCAGAACGACTTGAAGTCATGCTTAGTTCCTTCTAGTTTCCTTCATTTGGTCGTAAATAGGTCCGTGGGTTGGCTAACCACACGTTGTCCATATCTGAAATTTAAGTAATGGTCGATTGATCAAACTGTGCCTGAGCCCGCAATTAACTGTTACTCGCCCAACTTTTTTTTTATGAAATAGGGGGCTAACGAGCAGACGGGTTGCCTGATGGTGAGCAATCACCGTCGCCCATAGACACCTGCAACACCAAAAGAGTCACAAGTGCGTTGCCAGCCTTTCAGGTGAAAGTACGCTCTTTTCTTGAAGGTTTGAAGGCTTTACTCGCTTCCGGGGCTCCCGCCAGCGGTGGGACCAGTGCTTTAGCCATCGACCAGAACGAGCTCGCGTTATGCGATAGAAAGAGACGGTCGGATCTGGTGCATTCCATCCTGTGGTCAGATCCAAACGTCAGTTTAGAAACTTCCTATGATTTGAGGTCCCTACGAAATTCAGCGTCACAACCCGGCGTGTCATTTTTTTTACAACTAGGGTGGTAAACAAGCGTACGGCCTGCCTGATGGTAAGCAGTCACCGCAGCCTATGGACGCTTGTAACACCAGGGGCATTACGTGCGCGTTGCCGACCCTTTAAGAACCTATTCACTCCCCTCTTGAAGAACTCCATACTGTTGCCTTCCGGGAAAACCATTATGTTTATACTCATCATCAGTATCCTATGTCCCCTGGATGGGGCAGAGGGCGACCACAGTGATCCTCCATCGCGTTCGGTCTTGAGCTTCACGTTTTATCTCACTCCACGTCTTCCCGATATTCTTCACCTCGTCTGCAACTGTGCGTCGCCAGGTTTGTTTGGGACGGCCACGCTTGCGCTTTCCTTGTGGATTCCAATCTAGCGCCTGCTTAGGAATGTGATCAGAATTCATTCTTCGGAGGGTGTGGCCAATCCAGTTCCATTTGCGACGCTTGATCTGGTGGTCGATTGGAGATTCGTGGCAGCGCTCCAGGAGATGTTCGTTGGAGATTTTATCGGGCCAATAGATACCGAGAATTCGGCGAAGACAGCGGTTGACGAAGACCTGGAGCTGGTGCGAGATAACTTTCGAAACCTTCCACGTTTCACACCCATATAGCAGTACGGATTTAACGTTGGCCCCGAATATCTTGATCTTGGTCTGGCGTGTTAATTTCCGTGACTGCCACACAGGCCGGAGTTGTGCGAAAGTTGCTCGGGCCTTGGCAATGCGTGAAGTAATGTCCTCTTCAGTACCCCCAGATTCTGACACGACACTACCGAGGTATGTAAATTTGTGGATGCGCTCCACATCCTCTGCACCAATCCGTAATGGCGTGCGGTTCCCCACTCCAGATCGCATCTCTTGGGTCTTCCAGGTGTTAATCTTGAGTCCCGCAATGCCTGCCTCCCTGCAGAGGTCGTCTAGCTTGGATTGCATGTCGCCGTGCGTATGACTCAACAGGCACAGGTCATCGGCATAATCCAAGTCTTCTAAGACATTGGTTAGCCTCCACTCTATCCCGCGTCGCTTGTTGTGATGTTTATACTAGCCTCCTCTTTGTCCTAACGCTTTTTCTCCTTTTATGATCCCAGTTTTGGCAAGTCCTGTTATTTTGCTCGAGTATCAAACTTATTAACTACACTCTTTTTTTGCATCGGGGGTTAGGTTAAAACGTTCGGTCTGAATAGGTTTGTACACCCGACAGCATACGATACTCAAGCCCAGGAACCCTTTAAATTGTTTAATCGCTTATGTATCAGACTACTCCCAATTACAGTTTATTTGTTTTGGGGTCAGTTCGGCCCATGGCTCATGTTACTACATATTTGCCTTACAATTCAAAAAGTAAACATTCCTTTATCGCGGTGTCCTTATTGGACCGTAGTGTTTCGAAGTGGAGATTAAACATTTATTTACTTAAAAGTATGAGCTGTGGAAGTCAAATTGAGAGGCCTTTGCCCAGTATGGGACACTACTCAAGGCTAAAAAAAGGTTAAAAGTGGATAAAATCAGCAATTTTTCCAAATGCAAAACATCAGCAATACAATGCGAATTTCATTCATTTTGTGTCCGTATTTCTATTTTTCTTCGTTTCACGTACGCACTTTTTCAAGGCTTAAAATGAAAAAAAAAACTTAACAAACAGTAGAAATCATTACTTTTTGTTAATATCGTTAGACTTGTACTGTTTGTTACGCTAACAATATATTAATCGGGTACAAGGAAAAATAGAAATACCGATTGGGGAGTATGAAAAATACATGTAATTAAATGTCTATTAAAGAAACAAAGATTTATTCCATCACGATTTATTTCTTTACGCGCCTGAAACCAACTGTTCAGCAACTTCAATAAAGAGAATCACTACTTAACTGTCTATACTAACAACATCGCAAATTTCGAAATCAGTTGACGCAATCAGAAGTTACAATTAAATAAAAACGCACATACATACACCCTGAAAATATTACACTCGCACAACCTTTTTGAGCAGTCACGTAAAAAAAACTCCTTCAAAATACAGCATTGTGCATTCAATGACAATAAGGTTGAATGTGCGTAAGCGTATTTAAAAGTACTGAAACAATGAAAACTTTTGCGCAAACACATTCAAAGGAACATAATTAACGTTCCACGTCATTTGTTTGTGCAGCGCCTTGTTCGCACATAGCGCATTATATAACACAACACGCCATACTAAAACATTTACAACACGAGAAAGAATCCAGCCTAAACAATAACAATCAATTTTAAAACTTAAACCCCTTGTTTTAAAGTTGATATTCGATTAATTAGCTGCTACGCTAAGTGCGCTTTAGTTAGGGGCATCGTGTTATTTACTGAGAAGTTAGCTTAGTACGCGTACCGCCATCTGTCGGTATGAAACGGCGACACGCGTGCCAGTTTCAAGTTGCGTAAAGGGATGACATCGCGTATTAGTAATAGATTTGGTACCTACTATTTATTATACAATCAAGTTCACTATGGGAAAATTATTAAAAGATAGCTAGCTATAAGAACCGTTGAAATAGTTTTATATGAGTATTATAGCAGTAAGAAGCTAAAAATATCATATCATATCATATCACGGACATTCTTTAAATAAGTCACCAAAACGACCTGTTAAATAATCTCACTACTTTTACCTACATTACCGATCCTGTGCAAGCTTCATTCCATTTTTGCTACTGAATACCAAATATTGTGTGATATGCAGCCCCATGCTTATTAACTGTGATACGTTTAAACAAAAGGTGCCATTTAGCCGTCGGGTCCGATTTTTCCAACAGCCAGGTAGGCTACCAAGTTTGTCAGGCTTCAAAAAAAGCCACTTAGCCGCTCTTTCGGTATTTTTTATTTTGGACAATACCGGCATCCCGTTTCTGCTAATACGAATATACTGGCTTTGAAAGCCCTATTTGCCATAAGGGCACATTTTTTTTAGAACCTGACTTGACCTACGAGTACTACTGACTCTTTGATAGGAATCCTGAACAATTGGGGGCTTAAAAACCTGCAAGCAGGTTAGCTAGCCGCGACCACCGCGACTTATCGTTAACCGCTTAAAGTGAGCGACGGGCAAGCGGGATTGGTTGAAACGGTTCAAGCTGTCCTTATGTAGAGTGTGTGATCGAGCTAAAAGAGCACATTAACAGGTTAGCCGTATAACGATGTTAATTAATTTCGTTCTTATAGGCGAAGTATAAAGACAGGCTAGTAGTTTCTCTCAGGCCGTTTAGGAGCGCGCGATACCTATTCAAGGTCGAGGCGCAAACGGTGCAATCTCTACTCCAGTTAGGGCATGCAATTAGGGTTGCCAGATTGAATTACCCTATTATCGGGAGCAGGAAATAATATGTCGGGATTTAGAGACTTTGGTCGGAAGATGCCCCGCGCGCTCAACGCGTGAGCTTTTTTTTAGCCTGAAAGAGCAGAAATTTTCGCTGGCCGGACCACCTTGAGTGGATCGGACTAAGTTTTAAAGTGAAGTCCATTTGTCGGGAGATTGTCTTCTTCGTCGGGAGTCGGGACATACAAAAAATCGGGAGAATCCCGCCAATTCCCGCCCATCTGGCAACCCTACATGCAATACCGGTATTGCATGCAATAACCGCAGTATTCTTACGCATTCGTAAAACTTTGCTTGTAGTGCGTTCGTTCGCGGCGCGCACACATACAAGCCGCGCGATGTACCTTTTGTAGGAAGATAAATTACTGCTATTACACTGTGTTATGGGCAAGCGGCGATTGCTACTTTTTGCCTGGGAAAGATACAATGAGGGTGTTTAGAACTCATAAACCCACCAGGTGGCAGCAGGGTGGCGAAAGGTCTTTTTGACAGTAGGCGTCAAGATCCACCAATCACACCACCTGATTTTGACATCTACTGCCAAATAGACCTTTCGCCACCCTGCTGCCAGCTGGTGGATTTTTGATTTTTAAATACCCTCATTCTGAAGGTCCATTAGGAGCCTTACAGTCAGTCACCTTTTGATTCCCCATGATAAAAAAGTGATAAAACTGCACGTGGCTAAAGTAGCTGTGTAAAATACAATGAACGTCGCATTCACAATAGAAACTAACTTTGTAACAATATGTGTAAAGACGTCATAAAAAAACAATGTCTGTTCTGAAGCGTGCTGACGTCAACCAAGGAACGATTAACGTGTAATCCAAACTATATGACATACAAGAAGATCCCCGTTAATTCATCCGCGAAAAAAATCGCTCATTCCCAAAATACTGCACTGCCAGAAAACTAGATTTTTAAAATAACAGATTTAGGGGATAAAAAACCATGTCTTATATTTTCTTACGGGCGGTGGGAGGGAGTTTTGATCGTTCTTACGTAAGATCATAAAAATGCGCAAAATAATCTTAACTTTTAAAAAAGCGCGCAGATCCGCGCGAGCGGCGCGTGCTCGGTTGCGTAAAGGTATTTTACTAAAAAATTAAAAACTGAAAATAAACGTCCCTACAAAAATGATTATTTGAAAAATAAAAATTAAAACGGCCCAAACGTAAAATCATTTTTCCTTTAGATTCTTACGTAATAAATAAATATTAAATAGGGGGGGGGGGGTAGGGGGACAGCCGATTGTTATTTTTTCTTACATAAGGGGGGGGGGGGGTCAAAAACTGGCAAAAATCGTCTTACGTAATACTAATAAATGAATGGCCCGTTATGTATGGAATCTTCTCAAAATAAAACATCCAACAAAATCATTTAGGTCCTTGAGAATCTGATAAATCGAGAATCTGGCATTTGCATCTGGAAATGCGGTATTTAGGGCATGAGCGAAAAAAATCATAACCCTCATATTTGCTTCAACGGGGTCGGACTAACATTTTCATATAACCATCATGGGATTTCGACTGTAACAAAAATGGTCGAAACGACTCGACGTCACGGGGCTACAAACATAGCCACACACGGTCTAATCAGGAGTGGTTCACTCCGCGATTTCGCCGCGCGGCTACCAAATTTTACCCCTCCGGAGGGGCGCAGCCAGCGACCAGAAAGAGCGCGCGTTTTGCGATACAGGGAGACGATCGGATGCGGTGTGTTCCGTCCGGCGGTCGGACCCGAACGTCAGTTTTGTTAGAAAGAATAACTAAATATTTTTACTAAAAAAACCCGACCGCAGTGCACTTTAAAAGTGCATAAAATCAGCTATTTTGTTTATTTTAACGAACTTCATACCCAGTGACACTCGCGCCATCAAGACGAATCCAATGATGTATCATTTATCAAAATCGGTTGTGCCGTTGAGTAGTTACGAGCGGACATAGGAACGGACATACATACATACAGGTCAAACACATTACCCTCCTTCGGGCTTCACCGCAGTCGGGAAAAACTTTTGTACGTAGTAATGGTAATTACTACGTACTTATTCTGTGGTCCCATTTTTTTTTTGGAAACTGACAAACTCGCAAACCTTATGGGCATAGCGATTGTCGGACCGGGCGGTCGGCCGTGGCGTTCCCTGGGGTCGAACCAGGTCGTTAGCCGGACCACCCCGAGAGGGTCGGACTGGGTGGGTGCCGGGGGCGCGGGGTCGAACCAGGTCACCTTGTCCCGGTCCACCTCGATAGGGTCGGACTAGGGTGGTCTAATATAAAAAAAGCATGTATAAGACAAAAAATCTCACTCCGTATACAGAATGAATTTTAAATCGTGCATCGTAATATTTTTTTTGTAGTCTATACATAGTTAACAATAACTTACAATGCTTTTAAACCTAAATTAAGTATGTTTTTATTTCGTCCACTTTCTTTGATTTATCCTAATTTTTAAAATCTCGTGGTCTCCCTACATTCATGTTTCGTACTTGTCATGAAAATTTCAACATTAGATATCCAACCTCCTAATATTGAAGTTGGCTGGATAGAATTTTGGCACGTATTGTCAATAATGTCAACATAAGTACCTATTTAAATCGTATTTACTCATAAAATAATTCAGTTTTATTACGATTAATGGTATGAGCGTCTCCACCGTTTTGTTCATAATTAATTAAGCGGGTCTTTAATTGTAATTAACACTAGTGCTCTGTATTAGTCCCGGTAAACGTGGTTACGATTAACGATTTAAAATTCAGCCTGTATACGACACGAGACGTTTCGTGTGATGATGAGCACATAATTTATTCCTGAATTATGGAAAATTATCTGACGTATTTAAAACGTACATAATATCGTCATATATATGTCGCCGCCAACTGGTTTAGTTAGCCATTTGGTTAGCTGCCTAGCCTTTTCATTAAACACACTCCTTATTTTAGGTTAGGTTTGTTAGCTTGTGTCCCTCAGAGCAGAAATAGAAGCCCCGCGCAGCCCCCGGGCTTCATCGACCTGCTGGCGGGTCATAGTTTAGTGAAAATGCTAGGCAGTTAACCAAATGGCTAATTAAACCAGTTGGCTGAGACATATATATGACAGGTAAGATACCAGTAAATAACCAGTAATTCTGTAAGTATCATAAAAGAGAGTAATAGTGATTTCGGTAATGAATTTCCCCGGCCGCCCAATCGGCGACGGCGTTGACGCAACATTCGAATAGATCGAATAGATCCGAGATAACTTGCACTAGATGTGTTAGTTGATAGCGAACAAAATTTCAAAACTTCAATTATTTACGTCCCACCTAGCCATATGTAGAGTGGCAATTATGGCCTGCTACGCGTGCGGAAAAGCCCACTTCCTGGCCTGGGGGAGACGTAAAATTTGGTAATTGGGTCAATTGCAGAAAAATTGTACCTTTTACTTTTTTTGTCTGATCATGGTGGGTCTTATAGGTACCATTTTACTCATCACGAGCACTTTTCATTTATGAAATAAAAAAAAGTAGTGCAAAATGTCCCAACTTTTCCGTACAAATTTTGAATTTCTCAGTTTCGTTACGCCCAAACTAAATATAGGGGAAAATTGTAACGAAACTGAGATTTTATTTTTTCTTAGTTTCGTTACGATTTTCGTTACGCTAGTTTGGGCGTAACGAAATAAAATCGATAGCAAAGAAAAGTAAATTTCGGCACTCTCAAGGAAACCAAAATTCAAAGGGTACTTTCCGTTGATCGAGAACTATGAAATTTGGCAAGTAATACCCTCTTATACTACAAGGATAGGGAAAAATCAGAAAACTATACATTTGTAATTAAATCATCAAAAATATAGTCTTTATTTAAAGTATTTGTACGGAACCTTCATTTGTGTTTTTTTTTTATAAAACTCTGTCTTATATCGTAGCGTCCGTGTTTGAGCGGACAGTGATGAGTCGACGTCACAGCCGTTAATGGTCCATTAGCCGGGCGCTAAGCGCCTTAGCGCACGTGACACGAGCTCACACAAACCGTCTACTGTAACCTACCTTGCTAAATTAAGTTTTCTCAAACATGCAATGAAATATTGATATTACGTGCCTAAAAATAGGCCGCGAAGTACCTCGTTTCCGGTGCGGCTAGACGAGAGGCCTTTAATGGAATTTCATACAACACTACCGGCCTAGGTGTGCAAGATGTTTTTTTTTTATTTCCATTCCACATTTATTTGTGGTACAGCATCACGGGGTTCAGCCATTAAAAATACAATAAACGACGTTTGCTAAATTTTGCAGTTTTATTTATATAAAAGCGACATGAACATAACAAATAAAATAACACGTAAAACAATTTCCAATAATTTTAAATTGCAAATTTAACTACACGAATACACTTTTAAAATATTTCATCTAATATTGATGGTAAAAATGTGTACTGAAACAGTCTTTGGAAAGGATTTTGAATTTTTTTCATTATGTCTATTTCGCTTTTAGTGTCTCTAGAAAATAAAGTTTGATTTTTTGGAGTGTTTTAATTTATTTCATTGCATATTTGCGAAAAGCATTATACATACCTCGGCGTGAAAAGGGGTTGCCAGCCTCGACCGGCAACCCCTTACTTCCCGGCCTCTGCAGTAATGTATTATAGCTGGTTGGTAATGGAAGCAATGGATAATCTTAATGTTAACTCCCCCGCATTCCATCAGCCTCAGTCTAAGATTGTAATTTTCATGATCAGAATAACAAAGCCATTTCACGATTCTAAATTTTTATGAATATATTTATCATTAAGCAATCCAGCATTTCAGAATTTTTACAGTATTTCGTGAATTTGCTAGTGTAGATTCAATGAAATGAAAATAATTTATTCCAGAACCAAGCTCCATAGAATTACATTAAGACGAGACACAAACAAACACCATAAGGGTTCCTTTTTTACCATTTTGGTACGGAACCCTAAAAACAACAACATAGACAATTATGCGAGTGCAGTATAATCATGCGTTTCGCATTTTACTGAAAAATCCCCGTTTCTGTAGTAGGCCATGTGGAGAGGCGCCCAGCAAAGCACATGGTCAAAGTAGCCCTTGACTTACCCACAACGAAACGTGGGCGTGGAAGACCGCCCGCCACCTGGCTAACGACGGTCACCAAAGACCTGAAGGAGAAGGATCTGGACGCCGAAACTGCACAGTGCAGATCGAAGTGGAAACGTCAGACAAGGAGAGCCGACCCCAGATAATGGGACAAGGTTTAGGAGGAAGAAAAAGAAGATCCCCGTTTCTGTAGTGCGAAGGCCATGTTTGCGGACGCGAGAGTCCCCGACTTCTTCTCTATCGACTTCTTTTGCCATAATGAGAGCTAGGTCGGCTGCTTTTTGGGAAAGATTACAGTCTTCAGATAACGAGATATTGTTACTGATATCTGAAGAACAAACAATCTCGTTAAAAATTGTGACTTTAGGATAATTAGGTTTATAAGTTATTTTATGACAATAACATTTTATTGTTATACAAACATTTTACGTTTTTTGTCTTATTTTAAATTGTAATTCTGTTTTATCTTATTTTATACCTAAAATCTTGTATATCTGTTTTTGTACGTGTACTTTTGATATGGGTTTCTTGCCTGCCAAATAAAAGAAAAAAAAAGAAGATTAAATATATTTTTTCTATAAGGGCACACCACGGATCACCCCGGCCCCGCGATGACAGGCCTGTGATAACGCCTCCAGCGTTCGTGAAGCGGACTCGCATCCCACTCTCTCACTGCTGTAAGCAGGGTGTTAGAGGAGGCGTAAATAGCCTTCCTGGCAATGTTTGCAGTCGGTTATTTTTTTAAGTTATCTTCAAAACGGGTAGTAGGTATTAAGTGCTTAAACAAGCTAGGCCAGTGTACAGCCAGCGTCAAATAGTCATATATATATAGTATCAAAGCGCCATATATATCGTAACACGTCTTTGTGTCTAAACAAAGACGTGTTACGATATATATGACGCTTTGGATGCTACAGACTATTTGACGCGGACTGGACGGGATTTATGCTTCGATAGCAATGTTTATTTGCATAAACAAATTTTTACTAAAAAAAAACCAACTGCGGTGCACTTTGAAACTGCATAAAATCCGCCATCTTGTTTATTTTAACGAACTTCATACCCAGTGACACTCGCACCATCAAGACGAATCTAATGATGTATCATTTATCAAAATCGGTTATGCCGTTGAGTAGTTACGAGCGGACACAGGAACGGACATACATACATACAGGTCAAACACATAACCATCCTTTGGGCTTCGCCGCAGTCGGGTAAAAACCGCACAGCTGACGTTACCAATTTATAGAATCCGACCGAAATTTCGGTTTTGACTTAGTTTCGGCTTCAGCTGCCATCGCGCCGAAACTATGGCAGTAACCGAAACTGAATGCGAGAGATTTCGCGCTGCGATCGGACCGTCTTTATTTCAAAAAACCACAAATATTAATTTTTTGAAATAAGAAGTGATCATATGTTACATGTGTATATTCATTAGCATAACTTATTACGTCAAATATCAGAGACTGTATGATTAGTATGTTCTTTAAAAATAAAGACTGACTGTTATGATTTTGTTTCTTCCCACGAAACATTACCTTATAAGGAAGTTTCGATTTCGGCCGCAAAAACTAGTTTCGGTCGGACACTACCAATTTTATTTGACAACTAGGTAAGTAAAACAAAAGATAAAAAATAGACAAAGTATGCAAAGCATAGACAAAATATAAAACGTCGACAGTCAGGAATTTTCTTCATGAACGCCACACTGCTAGCTGCTTTGTTTTTTTATTTTACGTAATAGGTAAGTGGCAAACGAGCAGACGGACTGATGGAAAGCAGTCATTGTTGCCCATGAATATCTGCAACACCAGCCAAAGATGTTACCTATATGTTGCCATCTTGTTCAGCTAAGCACTTGACTTTTATGGACAATCGCTGCAAACTTAACTGATATTAGTACATTACACAACTAGGGTGGTAATATAAAGAAAGCCCGAAATCGAAATGCGATCGAGGGCTTTCTTTATTACCTCCCGTGTTGTGTTCATCATTTTATGTCTACACTTGGCCAGAAAGCGGCTTTTTCCGTACGCGTAGCGTGCGGGAAAAGCCACTTTATGGCCAGGTGTGGCATAAACGTATTTTATAAGAGTCAAGTCACAGTTTGCAATTTTCCTGAACAAAATGGCGGTGGAGCGTATGACGTTGAAGGTTACGAGAATCGTACACTAAGCTTTTTCACGATAGGTTAGGGTTGGGTAAATTTGATTCAAATTTATGGCTTTCATAGCCATCCAAATGTCTCACAATGACATTTATTGTTCACAAAAAACAGGAACATTTTTTTATAACATCTTTATAAGTAGCAAACTTTGAACGACCAACTTAAGATTTGTTTACAGTTTAATCTGAAATCTGATGCTAAGACACCGGATCTACAACACCGGAAGCTGATCCATTAGAGTACGGTTGAAGGAAGGTTTTTTTTTCTTACTGAATGCGGAACAGCAGGCTTAAGCTGAGTCGAAGCCTTCCAAGGTAGGTTTACGTGGTGACGTCACGGCTGTCTGAGCATCGACGAGAGTTCGCGTCTTTAAAAGGAATTCTAGAATTTTAAGGCACTTTAGTAAAATAAACTTGAAAATACAAAAAATAGGCTGAATGCACATCTAAATCGCATCTTACTGCCCATTTAGTTATTCCAACTAAGCCTAGTTTCTCTTTGTAACAAAACTGACCGGACGGAGCGCACCAGATCCGACCGTCTTTCTTTATCGCATAACGCGTGCTAAGATCTCGCTGGCTAAGTCCCTCCGGAAGGGCCAAATTTGGTACTGGTAACCGCGCGGCGATATCGCGGAGTGAGTCACTCATGCTTCTAGTCCTAAATATAATACGGGTTTCGCAGGGGTCGCAGAGACTGGGCGGCGTTTGCGTGAGAGGGGTCTTGACCTTCGTTCCGGGTCATTCTTGGTGCAAAGGTTGTCCATCGCGAATCAACGCGGTAATGCGGCAAGTGTGTTGGGCACCTTTGTGCCAGGAATGACGCGGGGCGGCTTATTTGACGAGTCAGGTATTGTTTTTTGTACTTAGACATAATAGGTATATGTGTGTAAATTTTGACTGTGTATTTGAATTGAATAAAAAGTTTTTTAAAAATACGACTATTAAGGGCCTTATCACACTTGCCATTTGCGGGCGAGCTGCGGGCGAGTTTCCATACAAAACCAGTCGCGGCGAACTCACGGCGAGTTCGCCGCGAGCGACATTTGTATGGCACTTCGCTTCTAACTTGCCCGCAAATCGCAAGTGTGATAAGGCACTTAGGATCTTTTCAATTTCAACCCTCCACGTAACGGTACATATAGGGTGTTGCCTGTAACAGGAGCAAATAATTAAAACGTAAGTACATTGTACTCATCAAAAAATAAAACTTTTCTTCAATAACTTTTAAAAATTATGTACGTAATCTTTAGATTTTATTTTATTCATACATAAAATTGTAATTTCAATGTACGTTAACATAAGTGTAATTGACGTCGCTTGTCACGCTACATTCGCTACAAACATATTCTTCAAATAAACTTTAAAGTGTACTAAAAACCAAAACATAAGTTATTATTAAATGTCGCTGTACAAATATTGTTCAGTCTGAGGAGTACAACCTTAGTTTTAATAATTTGTTCCTAGTACAGGGAACACGTATGTAAAAGGCAGTAAGTTGTCTCTGGGCCTCACAAGGCGTTCCCATTCCACCGAATTTTCCCGGTGGGAAGGCAGCTTCCGCTCCGCTGAGTCACGCTCGGCACATATAAATACATTCCGTGACGCATCATATACGGCCCCTTATCGCGCAAACGCGTCATATACGAGATGTGCCGTTTTCTGGACTATTACATGCATATATAGATGTCTATACAACGTGTTACACGACCAACTGAAAACCTGAAAACTGTTTATTCAGAATCAAGAGTAGAATCGATTACTCTATATTTAAATATGTACTTGTTTCTTTTTTAATTTCCTCTTTTTATCTTGCCCAGTCTACGATTACTACCAAAAGTTACGAGTGCAACACACTATATCTTTAACAATAATACACGGATTTAAAAACAAATACTGTAGACTAATTCAGAATAATATAAATCAGTTGGGGTGTCTGAGGTTTTCAATAGGTGGTGTAACAGCTTCTGACAAAACTGAATTATATGTCCCTTTGCAATGTTTGAATGTCCGTGGACAAAGTACAACGTGAATTAACTAAAATACGTATTGCATTGCGCGAATGAAAATATTGAGTTCGTATTTCGATTGTTATGACGGAGAACCTTCAAAACAATCGAAATATGAAAGTAATATTTTCGTTCGTATCGAAGTCCTCAAGAATATAGTAAAATACACAAGAGAGGTTAGATTGAGCCACGGTCTATGACTATGACTATTCTCATTAGTATTGGACACAAACTCGTGTGCTGATAATGAAAGTCCAAGGTTCGCGTTGCGTCAGTATCGCACCGGATCTTTGTGCAATCAAATCGGGCAAATGAGTCGGACTAGCACATCAAGGGTCCCGTACCACCGAACAATTTTTGTTAAGGGACTACCTTGAAACACAATCATATTGAATTAATATTCACTTACGTTGTAAATAGCCGACAATTTGTGGACATGGTTTCGAGTGCATCTGGCACTGTTTAATCACAGAATAAGTAACAAGCAAGGCCGCGTATTTTGACTAATTTGACATAGAACTAACTTAAAAAAATATACGTGACGTTATCATAAAAAGTTACATAAGTTGTCGTAAAGCTTCGATCATGCTGGTAAATATTCTCATTGGATAATGTAGCTAAAAAAATACTCGTTCCTGTGGCAATAATGGACACAACACGGTGTAACAATGTCAATGTATACTTTTTTTTGTAATTTATTTAGGCAACAAATAGTCACATGTTAAAACAATATAGTAGTATTAATATTAATACATTAATCGACTTTGAGTGCCATAACTTAATTTAAAAAAAAAGTATCCTATTGAAACGGTAGAAGGCGAAATAACCGCATTGCAAGTGGTCATTTAAGAGAATATATAATTAGTAGTGTGTGTGTGTGTTTTGCGGTCCAAAAGGGACAACTCTGTGATAGACGAACAGACGGGTGTACGGATGAACTCTAAAAAAGTAAATTGATACAATAAATCAGGCAGACGAAATACTAGAAATCTTTGATATGTGGTGGGGTGAAGGATGGAAAAGTTTAGTTCAGGGTTTCTTAAAGTGGGGCCAATGACTTAATGGTTAGGAGTTCACAGCTCCAAACTTATGCATTGTTTTATTTTCTTCAACACGGGTCTGTGATCATTTAAAATTCTGAAAGTGGTTCAAACTTAAGAAAAGTTTAAGAACCACTGGTTTAGTTGAACAGAAAAATCACACATTAGGAAACGTTGATATGACGTTCGCGTCACTATGTGCACTTGAGCTCGTTTGTGGTGCGCGTGCCGCGGCCGCTGCAAGAGACCATCGCATGTGCTGACTTCTGGCCGAAGGTTGTCGTGTTTCGACGGTTCCGGGGCAACGTGCCGAATCCTACACCGGAGACGACGATGCAACGGGGCCACGCCGTTTCGTCGCCTAAATAGATATTTTATTTCTACGTTTCATGACGCATTGGTTTTTTACTGTAATGTCATGTTAATATGTATTAATAAATAAATAATAAATAAATGAGTGAAGGGGGGCATATATCTGTAAAAACGATACAGAGATACTGACTTAAATATTGATATAAATAAAACCATAGCATTTATATATGAAATAATCCACTTCAGACGTTTAATCTACATTTGAGACGTTCCTTCAATTATTCGCGAATTCCATCATCAGATTAAATAACAAACATTAAACACAACTTTAGCGTGGAATACTGGGAAATTTTACTATGAGATAACCGGGAATTTCCGGTACTGCCATAATAAAATTTCCCAGTTCTGCATGCCCTAAAAACCCAAGGAAAAAGAAATACAAGCGACATTATGTAATATGAACTCAAAAATACGTGATCTAAAGATCATCTATGAGTACACAAATACCAGTTGTTTTTTAAAGGCTACTCGTAGATTATAAATACTTAGTTAAATCGAGGCACGATGCTTTTTGATCTAGCATTTAAACGTATCTCTCTTGTTGATCTTTCATTAGACTAAGTGTTCTCGCTGGAACAGATAAGGTTATGTTTTAAAATGATTGCTATTTGTGATTTGGTACTATTGATTTGAAATTACTCAATCAGTTTTGCTTGTAAAATAACAATATTTCGCTTGTATTGTATGTATTATATACATTTTAACGGAACGCTAACTATTTAGTTGAGTCGATCAAATAATATTAGGTAAGAAATGAGAGCAGCGAAATTCTGAATAAGAATAGAATATCGTTATTGCATAACAGTATCCATGTCCATTCAAAGTTGATAAACAGGCTACTTGACAGTGTGAAAAATAATGGAAGAATTATGGATATATGTATTAATTATAAGTATTAAAACCAATTTACGTCAATATTACTATAAAAATAATTGGATAATTTATTTATAAAACTCGGATGAAAATTGATTATTTTTTATCTGTCGCCATTTTATCGAAAACGGTTTGGATTGGCCGATGACGTCACACCATAGTAAACAGCATCGACAGCATCTGTCAATCCTATTTTTAAAGGTAGAACGTTATGCGATCCTCGTTGACATTTGTCGGTTTACTATCATGTGTCGTCATAGACGTCATATTGTCCGAGAAACCGTTTTGGCGGCTAATTTTAAAAGTGCATTTTTATTTGCTTTTTTCGGAAAAAATACACAAAAGAATTAAAAATTACCACTTTCTGAGTGCTCAATAGACATCATTAAACAATCGGATTGACTTTTCAGAAACCTGTCAAGTAGAAGTAGCCTATTGTAAATACAAAAGTCCAAACAGCTACCCTTTGCGGGCCTACAGTTAAGCGCCAAACACATTAAGTGACAGAACGATCTTTTGATTGCCAAAAATCCACTGCCAAACTTGGCACCTTTTCTAATATCACACTGCCTAGCCCATATAAGAATTTCGTTATTTTATGCCACACCTGGCCATAAATTGGCTGCGCGTACGGAAAAAGCCCCTTTCTAACCAAGTGTAGACATAAAATGATGTACACAACACGGGAGGTAATAAAGAAAGCCCTTGATCGCATATTTACGTCCCTCGCTTGCAGCTCGGGCCGCAAACATCTGCGATCTCGGCCTTTCTTTGTTTTACCACCCTAGTTGTGTAATGTACTATTTTACATTCATGTTTTTGGGCCAAAATTCTTTTAGTGCCTAAGATGGAGATAAAAATTTATAGACACTTTTACAGAATTGCAGATGTCTCGTAATACCTATTTTTAGTGCAGTTTTACGTTAGTTCTCAATCAGGCCTCAAATTATTTCGATATTCTGGGCTTTTTATAACAAAAAAAATCTCGAAATACCACTGCCTTAAAGGTCCCCGTAGGTACCCGGTCCTCTAATTTAGTACCCCCCCCCCCCCCCCCCCCCTTATTTCGCTAATTTTTTTTTATATTCATAGTCCACATATTTCGACAAAAGTTATCATTACGCTCACGTATGCTATTCTGAACTACAAGATAATGTTTTTTGGAGATTATAATAACGGGTAAGAAATTATGCGTTAAAATGTAAAAGGGACGTTTTAATAGGCATCAAAAAGAATATTGGCCCTTTTATGAGATCTTATCTTAGTACAAAAATAAAGGTTAAAAATAATCAAAACAGATTATAGAAGTACACGCATGTCTTAATCGTTCGTATTTATAAATGGTCTCTTACATTTTTTAAAAGTTTCATTTAGCTTGACCCTGTTAGTTTAGTTTTAAAATCTTACGACAGTTTTTTTTTTCACTTTCTTCTACTAAATCGGTTGTTATGAAACTCTGCACACGCTATGTTCCAGAATTAATTAAGACAATACAACATTATGATAACTTCAACTTGGTCGAATGTCTGATGATGGAGTCAGGGGGTGGCCAATGGAACAGCTACCAAATAGACATTTCACATAAAAAAAACAACAACTTCATGGGATTTTTTGGATATCATATGAGGAGTGTTTTTTAAAAGGGCCTATTTTTCTATGGCTTTCATAGAGAAATAAGCCCTTTTGAAAAGACGCTCCTCATGTGTATAACCGAAGCGAATGCAATAAAGATAACTGTTGTTTTAGTTTTAGTTCCCCTCTGGCTTAAGCCGATTCCGTAACTAATTTAACGACTGGTCCGGTCTCTATTCGACAAGCGCAAAGAGATGTGTATAACGTTCTTACGCGAAATAATGTATGTTAGAGAGAGATGTATGTCAGGGAAGTAAGGATGTACAGCTGTTAAAAAAATCCGAAAATTCTTATGATTTAGATTTCTTTATTTCATAATATAAAATAACAATATAAATTATCCTAGGGTCAATTTACACTGATTTATATTATGAGTGTCAAACAAATAAATAATGAAATAGCACGTAAGCATGAATTTTCTTTGATATCAAGGAAAATATTGTTGTAGGTAAGGTAAAGGTTCGAGTGTTCGACACTGTCCCGTAGCCGCCATTTCGAATGTTAAGTAATTATCAATAGAGCTGACAGCGGGGTGTCGACTATTGGGCATTCGCGTGTCCAGCACTAGGACGTTACTTTACCAGACAAATACCTATTAAATTTCACATATATTGGCATCGGAGATGAATTGAAGCTTTTCTTAAAAGCTCGCGTATAACTGTTCAATTGGTATAATTCCTTTCTTTGTATGCTAAATTGCTAGCCATTGTTTACATTTATTATCTTTGGTTTGTTAGTTGGAACCTCTTTGTTTATAATCTGCTCCGTGGTTGTCAATGTGTCACATTAATTTACCTAGGACGTTTGTGAAAAGTTCGCTTGCAAAAAAGTTTCTTGTTGTTGTTAAACAGGGTTAAAACACGCGGTTTTTTGCATGAAAGTTTAACAAGCTATAACTTGAAAACGGTGCCAGATATTAACATAGTTTATTTGGAGAATATAATGCAGGTACTAAGGTTAAACAATGTCACATTTGCAGGAAAGTCCCTCGTTCCGTTCCACTCTGTATAGATTTTTTTGTCAATTCAGTTTATGTTTTTTTTTTCAAATAGTGAAAGGGTGCTGACAGACTTGCGAAGTCTACAGCACAGAGCCACCTCTAGTGTAATATATTGCTATAGCTTGGCAACTTCGTTGGTGACACTCCCATGTGTGCTTTTTAGGGTTCCGTAGCCAAAATGGCAAAAACGGAACCCTTATAGTTTCGTCGTGTCCGTCCGTCCGTCAGTATGTCACAGGCATTTTACTCAAAAACTACACAATGGATATTGATGAAATTTGGAATATAGGTGTCTTGTATGAGCCGCTACTTAGTTTGGTAGTTAAATAACTAAAATAAATATTTTTAGGGGGGGCACTATATACATGTTACAAAAGCTAAAAAAAATTTTTTTCAGCAAATATCAACTACATAATTCGACAGCTCTTTAAAAAACACTATAAGGTTTCAAAGTAATTTTTTTGATTAAGTGAATATATTTGGAAATAATCGCTCCGAAAGTTGTGTAAATTGTGTCCCCCCCCCCCTCTATCTTCTAAACCGTGCGTCCGAATAATATGAAAAAAATCACGAAGGTAACGCTTAATTAATACTTTCAACGAAAATTATTTTCAACAAGTTCGAATTAACCGTATTTGAGTTATTGCCGATAAACTGCGCTTCTCAACAAAAGGACGTAATTACTATGAAGATACGCTCTTTTGTTGTTGTACTTTTTTTACATCGTATTTTTTACCTTATAGTTACGGCTATGGAACCCTACACTGAGCATGGTCCGACATGCTCTTGGCCAGTTATTGTTATGTGCAGCCGTAACTACTAACGTAACGGCGATCGACGGAGGCTGCCTACGTCGGTCGCCCTTCCTGTTGGCGGTAACTTGTGTAAGTAGTTACGGCAGCAGATAACTAAAATCACACATGAGAGTGTCACCAACGAAGTTGCCAAGCTATAGTTAGAGAACGGTAGAGTTATTAGTTGTAAAACGTTTGTGCGATATCCTTAATTGGGGAAACCGCTCGAAACCAGGTTATCGGCAACCGCACACAGCCGTGATCGTAAACAATGTGTTCGTCCACATGCAAACTAATCGTACACGTGCCGGCCAATAGTAACAATCCTTGTTTACACAGCCATGTCCGCGGGACTGTTACTAGAATCTGATCAGCCATTCTTGGCCACTGGCAGGCAAACATTTTCTCTTTAGCAAAGTCGGCAAATTCAAACTTTAATATTCTTTTCCTTATGGCAGCAGTATTATAAATGCAAAAGTCTGCCTGTGTTACCTTTAAAAAAAAACATTTATTTCTGTAAGAAGGCTCTCAATAATTCTTTTACATGTCTGATTCTATTCTTTTCTTTTGGCGCTTCAGGTCGCCGGAAGAAAGTGACCAGTTTCTCTTTCCAAGAATATTAAGTATACGTATAGTACGCTTAAACCGCTAAACCGATTTAGATGAAATTTGGAATGCAGATAGTTTTGGAGACCGTGGGAAGATGCGGTATAGTTTCTATGTCGGAAATTATCCCTTAAGGGGGTGTGTGGGTCAATGGAAAATCAATTCATAGGTTATAACATTCTGAACGAAACTGGCGTTTCGGCTTTAAGCAACCCTGCTCCAACTAAAGTTTCTGTTTTACCCAATGGTTGACTGGTAGAGAATGCCTTAAGGCATTGAGTCCGCCTATTGTACTTTTTTGTTATCGTACAATAAAGTTTAAATAAATAAAATTATCTCATATTCTACGCACACGAAGTCGCGAGAAAAGCTAGTTCAAAATATCCTAAAGACGGGTCCAGACGATTGTAACGCGTAATGTAATGTAACGAGAACTCTGCGTGTGGACGGCAATATTCCCCACGAATGTGGGAAATTATTACACGTAATCTTACATTACGTACACGTTACACTCGTCTGGGTCCGGCCGGCTTTAACTGGTAACCCTTTCGACACTACTCACACAAGTATATTTCCTTTGCCCTAAGGTATTGGTAGAGAATGCCTATGGCATTAAGGTCGCCGTTTGTAACATCAGTTTTCTTTTGTGCAGTAAAATTTAAATATAGCTTAAGAAAATGTAACACAACGGCCCGAATAAATCGTGTCGTGTAGTTTTGAAAATGGGCACAGGGTTTCCTAAAGCTATCGTGATAAAGCCACTCAAAATCCCCGGGGATTAGAGTACCATTCGGTTTGTCGCCCATTTCGCGAAGACAAAATGTGTCAAGCTGAAAAATAAAACACATTGTAAACATAATTGGTGACTTAGAAGCAAACAATGACCCTCTTTAGGTTAGTATGGAAAACTGACCGACACAAATCACCTTAAAACATAACTTATTTCCACCGATTCGCAACTCGACTCCGCACTAGCCATCATCACGTCTCAGGCAAGACAGTGCATTCCGCGCCATTTTGCACGTGCATTCCGACACGTGACGAACTGCGATTCTACGAACAATGCCCGAAACTGATACTCGTACAGCCCGGTTGGGTAAGCTTGCACCTAAGGGCTCGTCCAGACATCATGTGATCAAATTTGGCCTATTTTTGACCCACCCTCCCCCTTGGTGATTGTAACGCTAACCAATCCAAGATCATGTGTAATTTTTTGACATTTATTTTTGGTGTTTTAAAGTTGATAAATGATACCGTGGACTGGGGTTACTCTGATTCACGGGGTAACATTGATCATTGATTTTTAAACCCAAAATACCTTTGATTTTGAACACGTTTATTAAGTATTCTTACTGAGGTACCAACCTTAATAATAAATAGTTCTGAATGCATTCAAGAAAATCTGTAACTACCGAGGGAGTTATGAGTTTAGTTTTAAAATATAGAACCTCTACTCTTACGTTATTTCAGAGTAAATAGGTTACAAATCAAAACTTGGATACAAAACCAATTTTAGTGCATATAAAACGTATATGATATACAATCTTGATTTTATTTCAGTATTTTTGCAATTATTATAATGCAATTAAATTAACTTAGTTAAAAAAATTCTTTTGTAAATCGGTACAATCTGGCGGTATTGCCGGTCAAGTTTGAAAACTAAACGCAATTCTTAGCATTATCTGTGGAAGACTATATATTGAAAAAGTTGACAGTAAATAATTTGATTTTTGTCTTATTTCCTTTATCTCGCAAATGTGATGGAAAACATTGTGTGTGTCACGGGCATTAAGGGGATTACAAACTCGAGTCATTAAAAGTCTAAATTGACTCTCATTAGTCTTAATTGAATCCCCTTCTTACTACCCTCGGTGCACACTGTACTATAAATACCGAGAGTGAACATGCCTACGTAACGCGAATGTTGCCATTATCTGAAAATAAGTAATAGGACTACGTACACAAGTTTCTCTTTCTAAATAAACTGACGTTCGGGTCCGGTCACCGGACAGAACACTCCGCATCCGACCGTCTATCTATCGTATAACGCGTGCTCTTTCTGGTCGCTGACTAAGCCCCCCGGGGGGGGCAAAATTTGGTACTACCTCCTGCCATTGAATAAATTTGGTACTACATAATAACCGCATGGCAAAATCTTGGAGTGATCCTCTACTGCCATTGAATAAATTTGGTACTAAAATCTCGGAGTGAGCCTCTGCTGCCATTGAATAAATTTGGTACTACATAATAACGGCATGGCAAAATCTCGGAGTGAGCCTCTCTTGCCATTGAATAAGTTTCAATACGCTGTGACGTAGCCAAGTCCTCACGACGTCATCAGCTTTTACGAAAACATGCCTCGCTTGATCGATTGTACCTTGGTTTATACAGGCTGCTAATAAATTAGATACTAATATTTTTAGGGCTTTCTGACTTTATTTATGTATAAAACAGTAAAGAAATTATTTAAATTAACAGTATGATTAGGTTAGGGTAGAATTTTTATTTATTTATTTTGTTTGATAAATGAAAACCAAAAATTATATGAAAGTTTTCTTAATTTCTAGTTAATATTAATTATTATAACGTAAAGTATCCTCTCTTAAAATATCTGTAGCTAATTTATTAGCACCTTATATAAGTAGCGTACATACTAGGTGCAAACTTAGCTCAACCGGTTTGACTATCCGTAACCTTCCCTGCGCACGCGCAGCAAGGGCATGCGCGTTGCCAATATTACTAAATACTAACTGCCATTGTGTTCTGACCCCGAAAACACGAACACAATACATTTTGGCTAGTTTAAAACCGTTTTTCAAGAGAATGCAAAATACCACACGATTAAAATGTAATAGTTTAAATTGAACTCGTATCATTTACAAACGTATTGAGTTACAAGCCTGATATGGTTATTGAATAATTAGTCGGTGTATACCAATAGTGTAAAACGCGACGACATTCCCTCCTCGCGACCTATCACTGTTATGTTACTAAATAACGGGGTAACAATTGGATGGATTGAGCTGCAGTTTGGCATGCAAGTATACCAAGTCCTGGATTGAAACATAGGATACTTTATATCCCGGTAAAGAGTTCCCTTGGGACAGTAACGGGAACAACGCGGGAGAAGCCGCGGGTAAATGTTAGTCCGTAATAAAAATAGACTCGTTCGACCGCCCGCCACACTGAAACGGCTATCCTCAGGCCCATTAATATACATTAGGATTTTAATAATTTACCTGACTGTATGTATAGGGTCCTAATTTATTAGTTGCAGATATTTTAACACATTATACTTTACATTAAAATAATTAACTTTAAATAGAAATTAAGAAATCTTTTCATATATTTTTTTTGATTTCATTTAGCTAACAAAAAAATTAATTATAATTTCGTCTAAAAAAAATCACCATATGGAATATCACATGTCACAATAACACTATCTGTCATGTCAACAAATGTTTGTCGTAAATGTCGTAACGGTTCGGCGGGAAAACTGAAGTGACCAGTTACAGTTAAGTGGTACGTAAAAGAGCTACTAGAATCTGTTCAATGAGTTTTCATTTAGTAATCACATTAACAGGGTGTTATTACGTAGCAAATTTGTTTTTCCTTTTTCTCCAAAAAAACATCGTAAAAGCTATAATGTTTCATGCTTTAATATACTCCAGAGACAGAGTACTAATCAGCTGTAAAAATATCTGCAACTAATAAATTAGCACCTTATATAAAAGAAGAACTACGATAAAAAACACATAAATAAAATAAAGCGACTACTCAAAACTAAATCCTATTACACGCTAAATGCATAAAAATAAATAAAATAAAATAATTTATTTCTGCAAGTAGGCCCTCAAGGGCTCTTTTACATGTCTTATATTCTTTCCTCTTCTTTTCTTTTGGCGCTTCGGGTAATGACCTTCTGGTGAGAAGAAGCGCCGGAAGAAACTCACCAGTTTCTCTTTTTCACCATGTTACAAGTGTTCCAACAATATGACGTTAATACAAGAGATTTAACCCACGTTTCTGTATTACGTTTGAAGTCATATACCCCAAATGGCACACCCCGATCCGATTACTGAACATGATCTTCATTTCGATCTTCGCCATGAGCGTTTTTAATAATTAGAAGATAAATTATAAAGGCTCAGTAAGTCCTCTCCCTAACACTGCAGTGCCCAACAGAGTTCACAATGATCTGTAGCTTTAAGTTAACATCTGTATTGTACTGAGGGCGGTAAACGGTAATCCGATTAAAAACATTACATGTAAAATTATTGATGGGATCTCATTTATTTTTGTAAGTGGTCTTCCTTTATTTATTACATTCCAATCCATTATATTTCCCATTTAAACTACACGAGTAACTTAATAATCGCATGTATTTGTATAGGATTACAAACTTACTTATGCAGTTCGTATTGAAATTGCAAAATTTTTAGGTTTTGCATGATAGAGGCTAAAAACTAATTATGTTTAAAAGGTGGAGCTTGGGGGTCTGCTAGAAGTACCTTAGAATTATGATGTTCATCAGTCAGTGAATCAGTGAGACAGTGATAAAACTAAGGAATTTTGACGTGCAATAGTTCTTAAACTACAAGTTCAAATTAAATGTTATTGAAAATATATCTAAGTCATATTATGCCCTATATATCCCTGAAAATTCAAGGTTCTAGGTATAGCCAGCACAAAATTAAAGGCTGAAAATAGCCTGAATGGCTTCGAGAAAAGGATGGTACGGCCGTGCCTTTGTTTTGCTCGACTTCGCGGGGGCACTGCCGGGGCCCCAGATATGGCCCAGATTGTAGGTGTTTGTTGCCCGCAGGCTACGACCATAAATAGGCGATCTGGGGCTTCGTTTACTACCTCCCGTGATGTACACAATAGACTATTTTACAACACACAACAGAATATTTTACGACAATTCTAAAAGTATTTTGACCGCATGGTTCAAAAGTCACTGTTAGTCTCCTACTTACTACACTACAATGGTCCTTCCAAGGAAGGACAATTTGCGATTTTGATCTAACTCGACTCAAGTACGGTACTGCCTACGTAAAAAGCCTCGGTTACGTAAAAAGTTAACTTCGCGAAAAGCTAATTCTCTATAAACAGTACATATTCACTAGGGATGTAACGATACATAATTTTGCCGATACGATACCGATACCGATATTTGTAGTAAATATAGATATCGATACCGATATCTTAGCTAACTAATGAAGTATGAACTTCAGATTTATTATTTGTATGTCTTTATTATTGGCTATTCGCTGGGTGCGCGATGACAGCGCCAACTAGCGGTTGCAAATACCGCGGACTTTTTTTTCTGTTTTGTGGCTTTTGCTGCAAGGCACTTTGCCAACTAAAAACGTAAATTTCGCTAGTAAAAAGTGACAGCTGGTCTGCTGAAAGTTCCTTTTTTGGCCATGACGCGCGTTGCGATAGATTATGTTACCCCCACCTAGTACTTTGCACCTAGCGAATATTTAACAGAGAGTCAACTTTGAAGGTGTAAAGTAAAAATAAATAAATTGTCAAGACAATTTTTTTTTATTATGAACTAAATATATAATTAACATAGTAATTATTATTGCACAAGGTACCAATATAAAAATAAATAAATAAATATTAAGGGACAATCTTACACAAATCGAACTAGCCCCATAGTAAGCTCAATAAGGCTTGTGTTATGGATATTAGACGACGACATATTTAATAGA
Source organism: Eudemis profundana (assembly GCA_947034925.1). Taxonomy (NCBI): domain Eukaryota; kingdom Metazoa; phylum Arthropoda; class Insecta; order Lepidoptera; family Tortricidae; genus Eudemis; species Eudemis profundana. Next base: position 20,852,662 of record OX344808.1, read on the forward strand.
TACAAACACATAAATAAATAGAAAACATCCATGACTCAGGAACAAATATTCGTGCTCATCACACAAATAAATGCCCTTACCGGGATTCGAACCCAGGACCTCCAGCTTCGTAGGCAGGGTCACTACCAACTAAGCTAAAGCGGCCGTCTATAAATTAAGTCAGTAGTTGAAATTACTTTTTGCCGGTATTTTTTCATACAACAAATTTTTTTCGCGCTCTCCAAATATCGGTTGTATATTATCGGCGATACCGATATATCGGCGTTACCGATATATCGGTATCGGTATCGTTACATCCCTAATATTCACTGAGGTGACATAATTAAAATAAAACGCTGAAAATTTGTCCAGTCGTATCATTTGGCTATAAGATTTGATTCCAAGAATAGGATATTAGAATGATACAAAGAGGCAGTTTCAGTTTTGGCTTTTATAAGGCCTTACTGGATTTTAGAGCAAAAGACATCAACGCGAAAAAGTAACATGCAATTTATACATTATAATAAAATAAAATATACTTAATTACACAACAAATCAAAATATCATAAGAAACTTAAAGGTCCTATCTGCCCACCACACCCCGTATGGCCGTACTATGAACGGAACGTATGAGGCACAGTATGACAAATGCTGGCCGTTGGGTGACGGAACGTGCTCGTGGGCATAGTCTTATACTTTTCAATACAAAGGATATTTATTTTATCTGATATGTTCATAGCACGGTCATGGTATGATTGGGTGTAATGGGTAGAGATCTTAAATCTAAAGCAGCATATTAAATGGACACACCTAAATGATTTACCTATTTTAGATGATTAATTGATTCCTGATTCCCTCAGATTCCAAATTCGATGCCGCTCATTCCCAAAATACCCCATTAATAAAAAAACAGATTTTTAAAATACCAGATTCTCGATATATCAGATTCTCCGTATACTAGATTCCCAAAATAATACATCCACCAAAACATTTAGATCCTTGAGTAACTTACGATTTTATAAGTAGTGTATCGGGAATGTGGTAAGACAGGAATTTGATAAATCGAGAATATGGTATTTTGGGCATGAGCGTTCGATACCAATGAGGATGATCATAATTATGGAGATCCTATGATGACAGGAGGTAAGTTGGACTGGTGGTGGTCATGGACGTTTCTATCTATTTCAGTATGTATTTATGTATATAAGTATCAGTAGCGTGGCGTAAAAGATATCCTTGGGCAAGCCTGTGCAGATTTGGCGTACATTTTCCTTAAGAGGAAACAGTAAGGCCGAGAGAATTGAAAATTAGGTATTTGTAAAATGTGTCGCTGTCCCGCACTGCCCGCCTCTCTCCCGCAGAGCGCGATAGAGACAACTGCAGCTTGGACCGAAAATACCTTTTAAAATTTCATGAAAACAACGTTTCGTAGTCCCCTGATTTCTTCCCCAAAACTTAACCTATTTAACTAATTTTTTCATTAAACATTAAAGAAAGGCTTTGGCCGTGTTCCTATGTTTTCGTTTTTTTAATAATCTAGTCAAATTTGTTTTCTGGATGTGTGAACACAGCGGAAAATCTGTCATTTTTTTTAGGTTTTTGAAGGTTAATATCTCTTTTGAAAATCAATTTATCGTAAAAAGGAAAACATAGGAACATATCAATAGTAGCCATAGATTTTTGGACAAAAAATTATTGCTCTACTGGCATTATCCAGGGAGGAAACAGGGGACTACGTTTGTATGGAAAAACTGCCCTCCTGTTTCCTCTTAAGAGCTGTATAATAAGGTGCTCAAATGCCCGATATTAGGCAAGCCGGTAGGAATCGAGTTGTTTGGATGCCACGCTACTGACAAGTATGAACATACTCGTATATTGTCGTCTAGTGCCCATAATACAAGCATTGCTTAGTTTGGGACTGGATGTATTTGTGTAAGATGTTCGGCAACCACGTATTTTGGTGCCAGAAGCGTGTTAAATCGGCGGCAACAGGTGGCAAGCCTGTCAAGTGGGCCGCCTGAGGAAAAGTTGGCGGTTAGCTACACTTGTGTGGTAACACATTAGACAGCATGCGATAGATACGTTCTTTTGTACACATTTTCATCATTAAATTTGACGATGAAGTGTAATGCTTTGTAAGGAAGTTGAAATTTTCTATGAAACTTCGGTTAGAACTAAAAGAGATCAATAACTTTGACACTAGATTTTCTATATTCGATTGAAATTTCCTATGTTCAAAGTCTCAAATCAACCAGAATAGCTTTTATAATAGTTTCATTATGTTATGACATTCAAATTTCGATTTCGAAATGACGTTTTATTTGAAATGAAACGTCAGTTACAAACAATTTTCATAAATCCTGCACGTTACTTGATATCGAACGATGAGATAAGTATTCGAGACCGATTCTAGTTTGTCACTGGATAAAAAAAACATGCGTGATGCGAGAGCTTATAATATGCGAGTAGATAAAGCAGTGCATGCAATTGTACATTTCCCCATTATTTATGTGCATCACATCAGACAAATACAAATTCAACGTTGAAGATAATTGTCTACAACTGTCTTTATATTTCTACATTGCCTACAAACATTTCACATACATTCATAACACATAAGTATAGTAACTTATATATATTATTAAATTAGAGGCGTATTATATAATAACAAATTGTGACAGCGTTGCCCTGGTAGTTCGGCATAGTGTTAGTTTTAAAGGTTCTGACGGTATATCAGCCCTGAGTACCCCGCAGCATCATGCTGAGTCAGCGTCTATTCTATACCACGACACATGACTGTCGGTGGCTATTCTAAAATATTGCAGACCTGTCAATTCCTATCTCATTTTTCTTTTTGTTTACTCTAGCTTATTGGAAGCTTAAAATGTTATATCTAGAATACTTTGTCTGGAATTCTCATGTTCTATTTGTGTTTTCTGTGTCATGTAGGTACGTTTATGGATGATAAAGTTTTTACGAGTAATAAATAAATAAAAATAAGAATCTTTTATTCAGTACCACGCATGTAACAAGTAACAACTGCTTACATTTATAGCACACTAATTCTATACTGTTTATCTATCTATCTACATAACTACGCCTTAAAACACTCGTGTGATCTTATTTCTTATTCTTATTTCAATCAGATACAGATACCGATCATTTATTGATAAAGCAGTAATTTTACAAGTCATAAATCGATCGTGTGATCTTAAAACCATGTCACGTGTTTTAAAGTTTCTCATGTATCAGTTGCATAATTTTCTTTTAACCTATGGAATAAATATCTGCATAAAACTTCATTTTATTCTAGTCGATGCCTATTCGACTGTAAAGTCGAGTTCATCATTATCTGAGCAAAGATTGGACCAAAAATATCTGAACAAGACCCTATTGTCAGAAGCATGAGAACTAGATCAGATATTTTTGATCCGTTCTTTGCTCAGATAATGATGAACTCGACCGTACTCTTAAATTTTCCACTGTCATTAAAAATCCCAGCAACTGGTTTGCTCACAGACTAACAGGTAAAATTGCCTTCCTAACGTCACTAAGTCCATATTTGCGGTATTCTTGCTAAAACTCCACATATGTAAGCTAGGTCGTAGCTAAGGTATTAATTTAACAAAATAATAATCTTGTTCCTTACAATATCATTTATATGCCTAAACTTCGTTACACAAAGGAACAAGATTAACATTTTGTTAAATCAAACCCTAACTACGGACATTTTTATTTTAAACGACCCACAATTACATCATAGAAATTTCACATATTCGTCTTTCCTGTGGGCAATACCATGATAAATAAAGGCTCGTCATAAAGGTCTAAGCTTAAGGGTAAAGTAGGTGTAGTAGACTAAATAGTACATAAACGTTTTTCAAAAGAAGTGTACATGTTTTGAGCAGTTAAGGGTCGTCACCAAACTGAAAGTAGAGTCAAATCAATATATTTGCGTAACACAATACCGTGTTTTCAGCTCGAATTTTGGCAATTAAGAGTGATAATTGACAAAGCATTCTTAGTGATAAATATTTAAATGCTTATAGTATCACAAGTCAATAACTCATCGGTAACATCGAAAAAACATCAACACTCGTCCCGAATCATAGAGGAAACAGCCTTAATCGATGAGCGCAAGATATACCAGGTTTTGCCTGTACTAGGAGCAAATAATTAAAACGTCGGTTGTACTCCTCAAACTGAACAACATTTGTTCAGCGACATTTAAAAACAACTTATGTTTTCATTTTTAGTACACTTTAAAGTTTATTTGAAATCGCAATGTATTGCAATGTTTTTTTATGTTTGTAGCGTAACAAGCGACGTCAATTAGACTGATGAAACGTACATTGAAAAAACTATTTAGTTTGTATGAAAAAGATGAAATCTAAAGATTACATAGGTAATTTTCAAAAGTTGTTGAACGAAAGGTTTATTGTTTGATAGTAGAATCTACGTTTTAATTATTTGCTCCGGTTACAGGGAACAGCCGGTAGAAAGTCTAAGGGGGTCATGGGTCATACTCGTAGCACAACCCGATGAAAACGCGAGCGCACTGAGCGCGAAACAAAGGATTTCGTAAGGCCCTCCGCCTTTTGAACCCCATAACCCCCCTATGGGTCATTCTCATTTTTGCGTGGTTTTTGGTTCATTACCGTGGTTTTTTTTTAATTTCCCTGTGTCCCGTTGGGTCAAGTATTGGCCACTTTGGGAAAACGGAGGTTGTGCCACTCACTATGCAGGGGTTGCCCAGGGCCCAGCTGTAACTGTGGGTGCTGCGAGTGACCTGCCTACCTCGCGTTAGGTCAGCTAAATGGAGATATGTAGGGATGTTCCTCACAATCTCGGTTTTCTGAATTGCTCGTAGTGTGGAGTGTAGTGAATAAACTAGAAATAAATCACACACAATAACACGTATAATTTTGTTTATTTATTCCTGAAAACAACCATTTTACAACACAAGGCGAGAAATCGCAGGGTAAGTTAATAAGGCACCAGGCAAATTATATATCCGATGACAATAAAATTATTAGGACCACAAACAGTTTTATTTAACTCAAATCGGCAAAACAAATCGGCTTTGGACCGGTAGTTGGTAACCATTAAATAATTAGAAACGTGAACACTATAGTTTTATTCGACTCACGAACTGAGACGCGGTATGACGATCCGTAGTAGCAATTTTAGCAGAAGGCTAGTACCAAGTCAAAGTAGTTAAAGAAAAAAAGCGTAGCGAGTACGATCGATGTTGGAACCGAGCATCGGGGCTGGTCGTCCGAGCGAGTCCAAGATCGAACGTACGCGTGAGGCACTGACGGTACCTAGGGCGGAAAGTGGTGATGAAATGGGAGGATGAATGAATTGATGAAACCCTAGGGTGTCGCAAAGGGAAAGAAAAGGTCCGGAAAATCAAATACTACGCTGGCGGGTAGAAGCCTTTCTGAATTTAGATGAATCGCAAAGAGAAATTAAAATGACCGAAAAATTATATAGTACACTGGCGGGTAAGAGCCTTTCTGAATTTTGAGAACGGCTTTTTGAAATAAATTGACTGGCCGCGCCGGACGTATAACAGAGCGTCCAAAGGCGATCACAAGCACGCGTATGTCACTAAATACTGCAGGGTACCTGGCTAAATGCTTATACTAATAATTCCTTGACGTAGTTATTCCTATGTTGCCACGCCACCGTCCTCTAGATTCGCATCCAATAGCACTCGTTCATATAAATCCGCGGCAGCATTCACCATCGAACCGTAGGCAACCGCCACGCCGAGATGGCCGCTCGCGAATACCGCCTACGCACGTCTTACACTCAGGAAGAACGGAGCGTCACGTTGGAGCTGAAAAGAATACGAAAAAATGAAAAAATCTATACGTAAACGGCAGCCCGCGACACTACTAGCGAAACCACAACGACGGTACATACCCGGAGCACGAAGAATGACCGGCTTCTTTTTAAACAGACCACACAAGGTCAGCGCTACTACGGCGCCGTTGAGGGTTCATAGACCACGCACAAGACCGAACGTCTTGGACGAACAACACTAAACAGGTCCACGCTCATGCAGCGTGAACTCGTCACGATCACAATTATTATTCACCGTTACTTTGAGAACAGCAAAAATATCACCACCGCACGGGCTAGAACACAATATGCAAACTGCAAAAAATTGCAAAGAAAGTAATGTGCTTTCCACGTGAAAGTCAGATTGAGAATGAAAAAAACACCAGCGTTTGTCCACACAATCAAATTTCAAACTCGACGAATCTGGAATCCACAATTTGAAAAAAACATAACCGAAACCCACCAGCACGCCAAAAACTTGAAGTGAAGTAAGGACGTAATCCAATCTCGGCGAGAGTACAACCGATTTTATAGAGCATGTATTTGACAGATTACGCATCGCTATACAGACACCGCCATTTATGACCACGTGGCCGACCAAGAGAAGCCGCGACCGTACAAGTTAGCCAACACTAGCGAACAAACGAACTAACGACACAAAACCTGTAGCGATTATGCTACAGATATCCCCCAAATAAAACAAACAAACAAGAGAAGAGAAAAACCGAGAAGTCAACCCCCACAGACCAACCAGATGACAAGGAGCTCCGTAATCGAGCCAGTAAACAATTCTACGCAACCCTATTACTTAGGAAACTCCATCGTCCACCACAACTACTTAAGGCATCGCTAACCCAACGCCTCAACCAACAGCTCAATAAGACCCTAGCACAAACACCTACGACGATAATCGACTAATAAACCGACGCGGGTTATTAGCCGAAAACAACCGAAGGCAACAATTATAAGGACAATATCCCAAGAATGACCACAAAGCTAACCGCTAACTTAAACCTACAGCCCTATGGAAGGCGATAACCTAACCTAACCGCTGAACTAAACCTAAGGCGCAAAGGAACCTGTCGTCCCAAGCGAACACGGTTGGAACCGTTGGTCCAAAAATCGTGATACGAATCCGGAGTTTTTAGCCCATATGGCTATACGGCCTACATCGGTCCATCAAGATGTCGTTGTCCAGGAAAATACCCGATCCCCGACGGGGCGGTACGAAAATCGACCGACAAGCACGAAGCTTCAGACGGCGACAACATGCGTCAATCCTATCGCGTTAAAACGCGCGCCAGCACATAGCTGGGACAAAGCCTCGTCCGGACAAACCTTAACACTATTATATTAGACGTACAACGCCATCAAACCTATCCTAACGACAATCTAGAAAAAACACTAACTAACCTAACCTAACGATAAGCGAGCTACGGTTGGGTTGTTGGTTAGCAACGCGACAAACCCCTACATTCAAAACGGACCCCCAGCAGCATGAGATGACACGTAGCATTGACGCGTCTTCATGAAAAGAAGACAACAGGAAAAGCGGAAAACGAAATGGAACGAAAAACGTAACGACACTGAACGAAACGTAACGAAACTGGAAGGAACCTGTCCAGCAAATCTGCAATGTCAGTCTCAACCAAAGCCGCGCCGAGGAGCACCTCACAAGACAAACACCCACACGCGCGACAGCCCGGCTCAATGGGCCGCCGGCGGAAGGAAGAGGCACAACACCAGATAACACCTAGAATCAACGACCTACCGAACGAACCTAGAATACACAAACCCCCAACCACCCCAAACGGCAACGACACGCCCCACTGTGCCGAGGCCGCTGGGGGGCGAAGACGAAAGGAAAAAACGAAGCCACAAAAACGTCGAAAAAGAACGGGCGGGCAATCGCGCCTTTTTGAATTTGGAGGATATTGTCGAAAAGCAAAAAAACCGGGTCGGAGCGATCATTTAAGGATGTCCTTAATGTGATAAGTGCCGACCACCTGGGTCTCCACGTCGACCAACTCATACACCTGCGAGGAAATACGCCTAACCACGCGACACTGGACAAAGCGCGCAGCAAACTTGCCACCTCTAAGCGCGTCGGTCGTGCCACGCTGAAAGTTCCTGCGCCAAACAATCTGACCGACGACGAGCCTAACTGACCTCCGGTTCAAGTTGAATTTCCTGGCGTTCCGGTGAAAAGCCAACACCAAGGAATCCGAACCCTCGCGTACACAACTCGCAAGGCGAGGAGATCTTCAGCACGCCCGGCCCGACTGAGTCCCACCTTTTGGTCCACAATCTGGTCAACGTCGCGCCGCCGACCTACCAACGCCTCACTGCCGAACAACAAGACATTCTGAGTGCACGAAAGAAAGAAATGAAGAAGGGAAGAGGGAGAAGAGGAAGCAGAAGAAGAAGAAGAAAGAGAAGAAGTGAAGAAGCAAGAAGAAGAAGAAAGAAGAGAAACATTAGACCAAGAAAAAGGAAAAAAGCACGAAATAAAGAAGAAAGACGCAGCACACCAAACCACCAGAAAGGAGAAAAACAAACACGCTGACGAAGAGGAGACAAAACGAAGACCTAAAAACAAAAAAATGAGAAAATAGCCAAAAACAAAGCGACTATTCCCCTATCTTACCAAAGCCAACAACGGTTCAAAAAAAAGGAGGAATGGTTAAGGGCCATCCACCCAAAAAAGAGAAAAAGAGAAAAACCGCTGAAAGGCAACAAAGTAAGCAAAGACCACCTAACCATGTAGGATGGAGAGATCTTACGCGCTATCCCCTCTTCCTAAAAGCGAAAGAAATTTAAATAAACAACACCACATTTAAATAAGCAACGGCGCTTGCACCAGACGAAGTGTCGATGCCGCACGATGCCGGAGCTCGCTGTCGACGAACTCCTTCCCCGTGTCATCAGCTAGACCGAAAACATGGGGTGGGTGCGTACTCCGCACTGGAAGGTGTGGCGTCAAATAGATAGAACCTTCGCCGCCGAAATTCGACATAACTGCAAAGTTAACAAACGATCGCACAAAAAGAAGCAGCAGACTAAAGCAGAAACGCAGCAAACTTAAGCAAAGAAGCAACAAACTAAAGCAAAGCAGGTAGCTAGAGGTTCAACGAAGTGCTAGACGTCAACACGAACTTCCAAAAAAATTAAAGTTAGAAGTCAACGCAAACATCCAAAAAAAATTAAAGTTAGAAGTAAACGCGAACATCAAAAAAAAAAAAAATAAAGTTAGAAGTAAACGCGAACATCCAAAAAATTTAAGTTATAGATGCCGGTTAGATATCCATTCAAATTAAACTTGGTTAAATCGATTTAATTTAAGAAGTATTTAAAAACTTAAATTCAGTTCACAATCAAAACTAATTTAATCCAAACTCGATTGCCACCCTTAATAATAGCCACAGCTATTCAAGCTCCGTTAATTTAATTTAATTTATGAAGTCTTGTTTGAAAATATTAAATTGACCCAAAATAAACTCAATTTAATAGAAGTCTAAGTTGCCAACCCTATCGAATTGATTTAATTCAAAATAGCTAAACGATTCTCAACAACGCAACGTTTAATTCAATTTAATTTATGAAGTCTCATTTGAAAATATTGGATAATCCAAAATAAACGCAATTAAATCGAAGTCAAATTTTAATTTAATTCAATTCAATTCAATTCAGTTAATTAAACCCGGCTTGTTGAATCTAATTTATGAAGAAAATCTAAAATAACTTGTTTGGAGATATTTAATTAAATTAGCAATCCGAACTAATTTAATTTGAACGTGGTTGACAACCCTAACCGATTAATTTAATTTACTTTAATTAAAGTAGTAACCGGATCATTAATTGATATTGATTAATTAATTAAACGAAAAATTAATTAATTAACCAATTGGTTAACAAATGATTAATAATTACTTATTTAGTTTGGTAATTTAGCAGTACTAATTTTAGCAGTTTAGCAGGATTGTTCAGTTTGGTTTAATTTAGATTACTAGACGCGACCAATCGGTTTTTAATTTAATCTATCACTATTGAAAATTTAATTTGAATGGAATCTCGATTTTATTCTCAAGAGGCAAAAAAAACGGAAAACCCTGGGAATAAAACACTGTCGACACCGGGATCAGATTCCGCGAGGCTTAAACTAGAAATAACCGTCGGAAAAAAAAACAAAAAGAAGACCCACGCTGAGGATCGATCCAGCAACCTCGAGCTCGCAGACCCAACGGTTATACCACAAGGCCACGATGCTAGTTATTCAACCTGACAAAACTAGCCTAGCCTATATGAAACTGACACGGGCGATGCGTCGCTTGGCGACGAGCGTGTTAAGTAGTATTGACACTGGAACGTCAGCGACAATATACAATAATATTTGCGATAATATATGTGATAATAAACGCCTGCGAACAAACACCGAAAAGAAATATAGTACGCGAAAAGTGATAAATTGTTCTCTAAACGACTTACCGTGAAATTGCCCTAACGTCTACGGGTGCAAGTTTAAAGGGTTTGCAAACTACTAAATAAATAACTCGGGATACGTTTGGGGATAGAATGAAACAGGATGCCGATTAAAAATATTTCTGTTTAACAGGTAACAAATCACAGAGTTTCAAATAACTTCAGAGCTGTCACGTCGAAGCGATCTGAGGCTGACGTCCAACAAGATCCAAGTTCCGCGTCCGAAGTGGGGTTCAATGTCACGCTGAGCTACACCGTATGACCCGTGCAACACGTACGAGTATTCAGGAACACCGGAAGGCTATAATCAAAGAAATATTAGTAATACAGGACCGGAAAGCGGTCACCTTCCCCGAACAAAGCAAAAAAATTGAAAAAAAAAATGTTTGAAGTAGCGAATAAAATAATTTCACACATTAAATATGAAAAGTAAACCAGGGTTCAACTTACCATTTTGTATCGGGCGCCATTTATTGTAGTGAATAAACTAAAAATAAAATCACACACAATAACACGTATAATTTTGTTTATTTACACCTGAAAACAACCATTTTACAACACAAGGCGAGAAATCGCAGGGTAAGTTAATAAGGCACCAGGCAAATTATATATCCGATGACAATAAAATTATTAGGACCACAAACAGTTTTATTTAACTCAAATCGGCAAAACAAATCGGCTTTGGACCGGTAGTTGGTAACCATTAAATAATTAGAAACGTGAACACTATAGTTTTATTCGACTCACGAACTGAGACGCGGTATGACGATCCGTAGTAGCAATTTTAGCAGAAGGCTAGTACCAAGTCAAAGTAGTTAAAGAAAAAAAGCGTAGCGAGTACGATCGATGTTGGAACCGAGCATCGGGGCTGGTCGTCCGAGCGAGTCCAAGATCGAACGTACGCGTGAGGCACTGACGGTACCTAGGGCGGAAAGTGGTGATGAAATGGGAGGATGAATGAATTGATGAAACCCTAGGGTGTCGCAAAGGGAAAGAAAAGGTCCGGAAAATCAAATACTACGCTGGCGGGTAGAAGCCTTTCTGAATTTAGATGAATCGCAAAGAGAAATTAAAATGACCGAAAAATTATATAGTACACTGGCGGGTAAGAGCCTTTCTGAATTTTGAGAACGGCTTTTTGAAATAAATTGACTGGCCGCGCCGGACGTATAACAGAGCGTCCAAAGGCGATCACAAGCACGCGTATGTCACTAAATACTGCAGGGTACCTGGCTAAATGCTTATACTAATAATTCCTTGACGTAGTTATTCCTATGTTGCCACGCCACCGTCCTCTAGATTCGCATCCAATAGCACTCGTTCATATAAATCCGCGGCAGCATTCACCATCGAACCGTAGGCAACCGCCACGCCGAGATGGCCGCTCGCGAATACCGCCTACGCACGTCTTACACTCAGGAAGAACGGAGCGTCACGTTGGAGCTGAAAAGAATACGAAAAAATGAAAAAATCTATACGTAAACGGCAGCCCGCGACACTACTAGCGAAACCACAACGACGGTACATACCCGGAGCACGAAGAATGACCGGCTTCTTTTTAAACAGACCACACAAGGTCAGCGCTACTACGGCGCCGTTGAGGGTTCATAGACCACGCACAAGACCGAACGTCTTGGACGAACAACACTAAACAGGTCCACGCTCATGCAGCGTGAACTCGTCACGATCACAATTATTATTCACCGTTACTTTGAGAACAGCAAAAATATCACCACCGCACGGGCTAGAACACAATATGCAAACTGCAAAAAATTGCAAAGAAAGTAATGTGCTTTCCACGTGAAAGTCAGATTGAGAATGAAAAAAACACCAGCGTTTGTCCACACAATCAAATTTCAAACTCGACGAATCTGGAATCCACAATTTGAAAAAAACATAACCGAAACCCACCAGCACGCCAAAAACTTGAAGTGAAGTAAGGACGTAATCCAATCTCGGCGAGAGTACAACCGATTTTATAGAGCATGTATTTGACAGATTACGCATCGCTATACAGACACCGCCATTTATGACCACGTGGCCGACCAAGAGAAGCCGCGACCGTACAAGTTAGCCAACACTAGCGAACAAACGAACTAACGACACAAAACCTGTAGCGATTATGCTACAGGAGCTCTTACGGGTTGCCTATACCGACCAGGGCCAAAGCGGCCCGGTTTGTAGCGCACCTTTGGGAAGTAGCTTCTTTTCCCTACCACCTTTGTGTCAGTGTCAGGGTAGAGGTCGCGGTCAGTGGATCTGTTATTGCGTTCCTGTCTAAAGAGACGGTAGTGACATCCACAGTAGTGACTATGTGCACAAAAATGAGAATGACCCTTATATACGTTCATGGATGAGACTTTCAAACGTTTAAAGATTTCTTAACATCGATCGTACTGCCTACATATTTCCATATAGCTAAAGGAGGTTAGGCAAGGCATGTGAGGTTTGTCATAAATAATATCTATCTCCGGTTAGAAAGTATACTGTTACACACGCACTCGTTTGAAATGTATATGTTACATGGGCTTTTCTTCCCAAGAGAGCAATACAATACGAAATATAAGTAGAACTCAATACTCTTTCCAAACTAAAAATTAAAATACACACGTCAGAACAAATACTAACATATAATACAAATGTAATGTAGTGACCCGGAATATTTGCTCTCGGGTGCAATAATAAAAAAAAACACTGACGTAACTCATTATAACCATTCCCTTTTTACTACATTTTTTTCACCGTTTTGGTTTCGTAGATTTATTTATGTATATAAGTAAACATTTTACTGTACAAAACAATAACGGTACAAGGTTGCAAAATAATGGCATATGTACAAAGGCGAACTTAGGGATCTCTTCCAGTTAACTTTTGAGCAATTGAGTGATTTTGTTTAACCTGTCGGGTTAGTATAATCATATAGGACATCGAAATGTTTGGCACATAAAAGATTCCGACGAATTAAGAAACTCGTCCTTTCGATTGTCGGTTGAAGATATTGTCCACAAATTATATAGGTAGTTTAGCCATCGAAAAATGATGTATGGAACGATAACAACGCCAAACAAAAATGACGTTGAAATTTGCCCCATATCGCCCACTTTTTAAAATCAATACGTCTTATATAGGTATCAGTGGAGCTGATAACTAAATTAATGTTTAAGTTAAGTACTAAATATGTTTGAGTCTGAAGTCATTTATGACAAATATTATTATTAAGTTCGAGAAGATGCAATTTCAAAAAGGTTGCATAATGATTTTTTAAAAGACAAAAAATTGTGATTGGTCACAAACCTTCTGACGTGAGAAATTCATCAGTTTTTCCTGCAAGACTAAGTACTAGCTCCGCCCCTTTGGTACGTATTCGTGGGACCAGGCCAGAATCGAATTCGTGATCAGTGTTGCGCGTCCCGTCTGGCTAGATAATACGATCAGTTACAACACTATTGCTGTTAGTAACTTCCACGTGATAAACGGCTTAAGATTGCGAAATAAAAACCTCTTTATTTAAAAAACTAACGCGAGACTAAATCGTATTGAATTAAGAACTGATCACTCACGCTATATTCGAATAGATTCGACTAATGGGTCATGCACGTTCAGGAAAACGGGTCTTTTCTGTGGACAATACTAAAGTTAACGACTTGGGTACATTTGACTCATCTTTTTATCAGAGAGGTTTTAAGAAAAAGACGGTTTGTATAAGCCTAACAATTTTATAATGTCCACAGGAAAGACGTATAACCTTAACTCATACTAAAAATATTTTGGGCCCTAATGTTACATTAGAAAACTTTTAGAATACGGATTTAATCAGCCTCCAGAAAAAAACGGTATCGAAATCGGTGTCTTCGTTTTCAAATTACAATGCGATTAAAGAGCAGAAGCAGACCGAAAAGGAAATAGCGGCATAACCTTGAAGCAGTTCACAAGGACTGACAAGAGCATGCTATTCATAGGGCCGAGTGCAACAAAGGAGGCCTTTGTCCAACAGTGCTATTATAAAAGTGCCAATAAAAGGCGTCAAAGTCAAAACACCCTTTTTGGCATAGGTAAAAAATATTGTGTCACCAATTCGTGAATCAACGAAAATAATACGTAGAATAAACCACTTAAATCAATTTCACATTCATATTTGTACATCATTTGAAAATGGTAGAATGTTTGGTTATGGAGCGCATTATTATAATTAATTTCGAGTTCCTAGAATTGTGTATTTATATCGTTCAATAGGTATTATAATGCATACAAAACACAAAGCGAACTAGGTGTAACGAACAAAGACTTATCTTATAACTAAAATGAGGAATAACTCTTTGTTCTATCAGAGTCACGTAGGCTATTTGTTGACAATTCAAATCAGGTTATTTTTATGAACTGTCAAAGCGCTCAGTTAATATGCTGTTTCCAAGAAAAAACAGACTTGTGACGTCACTGCTAAAGACGGTAAAGTTTTCTGCATTTGTCATTTCAAAATTGTAGATGGCACGAAAATGAGTGTTAGTAGCTACATTTATTTCGAGGAGTTTTGGAATCATAATTTGTTGGTACATGTTAATTTTGATTATTGTAAAACACCCAATTACATACACACTCCCTAATGGCAACGTTTCCAAACCAAACCCCGGCCTTACAGCGTCGCTCGGAAATCTATGTAACCGTACATAAAACAAGATGGCCGCCGCCGCCCAATGCACTCGTTTATCGCCCGCGCATCGGCGAGCTGGCAGCGGCGCGGGCGCATTCCACCGCGCAGCAACGTCGCGCACCCGCGCCTTTGTCCGGTGACGTCGTCGAAAGATAAATAAAATGATCGCAATGACAATTTTGTGGTGCAGTTTTAGATGGAGCGATGCTTCGTATCCAAATAATGAACAGTTTACCATCCGGTAAACTATTTGAAAATGTTACAGGTACACTCGAAAGCGAATATTCCGGGTCACTAAAATAAAATGTTATAGGTACCTACCTACCTACCTATTTCTATGCAGCTAGTTTGATCGACTAAATCGTAGGTACTTTAAAGATTATTTAATTACATAATGCAAGAAACTAATAAGTCATTAATATTCATTTTACTTTTTAATCAATAAGCTAGCTGCATTCGTTAACAAAATTATATATTACATTTTATGTTAATGACCAGCTCGAGCGTATTTTAAAATGTTATAAGTACCTACTTCAAAGTAATCGTTTAGAGCTGTTAGTCTCGTGTTTTTCATTGATTTTACCCTTTGTTGCTTAAAAGCGAGTTCCTTAATCACAATGAGTATTAGTTTAAAACCGAACCATACTCCTATCTTTGTCATCGAGTTGTTTAACGATAGGAACGACGTGACAATAAGAATTTAAGATTCCTGTTATGACTAGCTTATTCTACAAAGAATAAAGTTAATAAGCTTTATTGGGATTTACTTTCAAGAGTCTAATGTATACACCTATATTGAATTGGGTAATTAAAGGGTAACTCATGCGTTTGTTTATTGAAAAGAAGTTTGAATTACGTCATTTTAAAGTTTATTTGGAGGCTACTTTTTATGCGATATCGACACCTAAACTAATAATAGAAGGTAGAAACCATTTATAATGACGTCGCTTTTAAAACGAACGAAATATCGATTATACCCTCCATCAATTTAAGACCTAAATGCGATACATAGATGCATCTATGTATATATTATGCAAGATATACCTCTATAGGTATTAAAGGTCAATTTTGACAAATTTATTGTAGGTTTAACCGAGAAACCTTTCAAAATATTTTCTGCGATTTAGGCAATGCGTGTGCGTTGTTTGTCAAGTCACGAATCCATTCTAAACGTGGAAATAAAGCAACTCATACATTCGTACGGGTACTGAATAAATATGACACAGTATACATGTAGTGGCGCACGGATGTGGATGGTAGCACCCTCTCTCGGTGAGACTGCTTTCCAACGGTTACGCGCGTCGCTATGACACAGATAATAGCAGTCATTTTTCTTCCTACAAAAGGTACATCGCGCGCTTAAATGTGTGCACGACGTGTACGAACGCACTAGAAAGTTTTAAGAATGCATAATAATGCTCCGGTATGGATCGCACTCACACAGACGTGCTATCGCGCGTCTGTGAATAAGTGTCGCGCGCTCCTAAACGGCCTAAGTTGGACAATTATGGGCATTTCTATTTTTCCTTGTATTATAAAGAATTTTTTAGGGTGGAGTTAAGTTTTGTCCTTTTGGTTAGTTGGTTACGTGTCCGTTTGGTTACGGATTAAAGCAGTGCGTAACTTACGCACTTCTTCAATCCTTAAAATAAAATAAATACTTAGTAAACAGTACAAGCCTGACAATATTAAAAAATAGTAAAGATGTGTACCCTTTCTTACGTATTTAAGCACTGAAAAAGTGTGTGTGAGTATAAGAGGAGACAAGGGATGAGAGCGAGTTTGATTCCGCGTCGGACGGGTCAGACCATAAGTCGGAAACCCAACCTAAGGGTCCAAGTCCGATACCACCGCCCGAAGACAGTAGCGACCGCGCCAAGCGGGCATACCGTACGGAACTACGTTTGCGGGGGAGTGGAGTATAGCTATTCACTTATTAATTTCAATTAATTAAACCATAATAGTTATCCAAACATTGTTGGTATATCATTTTAACTATATTTTAGTGCTTTTAGTTTACAGTAATTAATTATTGATAAGTAAACATCAATGATTGTATAGGATGAGTCATAGTTAGGAAACATAAGTCCTGATTGACGGAGTTGTTAAGATTAAACTAATTAAACTTACATTATTTAAAGTTTGGTATTTGATTTATATACCTAGGTAGATTTATGGTGGAGGGCTCTTAAGGAAATTAAATTGTGTACCTTATTAAAGGAGTACAGGTACTATAGTGACCATACGCGTTCAGTGGAGCATACTGTAAGGGGAAAGAAATGTAGGGTATGCTTATGACAACTGTGAGGGTAGATTTAAGTTCATATAATAAAGACAGTTAGATTCCGACTGCTGACTTTCATTGACGTTGCACAAAAGGACAAATTTTATCTACACTACCATTTTCATAATTTTATAGGTAACCAGTAACCTACAAGGAAAAATAGAAATGCCCTTACATGCTATTGGCTACTAACCACTATTTGTTGAATGAATGCTTTTTGGGTAAAAGTACATCCTACTAATATTATAAATGTGAAAGTTTGTGAAGATGTTTGGAGGTTGATTGAGCTGAAATTTGGTATGCAAGTAGATCAAATCCTGGATTGAAAAATAGGATATTTTATAGAGATCGCTTTTTCGCAACACATCGTTGTAATGTAATGTTACTGTGCCCAAAACAATCTACAACTTCAACATGAACTTTTGTCAGGTTCATGTTGAAGTTGTGAATTGTTTTAAGACCTTATGTACTTTGCATTTAAATCTGAATCTAATAAAAAGGCATGAATATGCTTGCAGAGGCGTCCGGCCCATAGAACCCCTTAACTATTTTAATTTTAAATAGGCATCATTGCTTACTGCTTTTACTACTGCTTGTCTTTGGAAAAAAATTACACTACGCCACTGCAGAATCGGTAAAAGTTTATTTATAACACTTGATTAGAGCTGAAAGATGCCACCAAAGTTCTTGCGCATTTCCTTGAGTTGTACATAGCCTGTAAATCTAATACGATCAAATATTTAAACCAGGCCGAGATATTAGTAATGTAATCATTAATTAAGACCATTTTTTAAGTTAGACATTACGAGATACGAGCTTTTTTTTATTATAACTGCCAACAAGCGTATGTGTCACCTTTAGGGCTTTTAATCCCGGGATTCTTTGTATGGCCAATACCGGGATCCCGGTATTTGCCATGCAAAAAATCCCGGGATTGGAAACCCTGGACACCTTGAATGTGTAGCGTTACATTGCGGGCCGAATTATTTTGTATTTGATATTTTCAAAGGATACCTTTTAACAGCAGGTCAATAAGGTCCTAGGAAATTGTCCATATTAAAACAACAAGGCAGTGGTACAATTTGTCTGAAAATCTCAAAATAAGTAAGACCTTATGTAAAATCATACAAAAATAAATATGATCGAATTGCTCAGGGACATCATGCGATAACTTAAACTTGTAAATTTTCGGGAAAATCTGACTATCTTCGACTATATAGAAATGGGCCCTGTAGGGCTTTTAGAGCTGTCTAGTTGATGGTGGAAAGTGCGCAGTTTATGTATGACTTTACAGTAAAAGTGAAAAAAATACCAAAATTTCGCAGTTTTTTGCATGATTCGCGACGAGCAAGCTTTTCGAAGTTGCAAATTTGGAATCACTGGTCCATACAACATACCAATAAATCAGTTATCACTACACCATGCTTAGCGATTTTTTAGTGGCGATTTCTACTGGCTTATTAAATTTTCATAGTTTTTCAGTTATCCGTAAAAATAAAATTCAAGTTACTAGCTGAGCCTTTGAAGTTAAAAACCGTTTTTTGGCTCTCCTATAAAATTTGCCAAAACATAGTTACTTGTTTTTAAATTTCAGCAGCCGTGTTACCTCTAACTTGAGCGCTATAAGGGTTGTTTAAGTACTTATACAGCTTACTTGAGCTGTTTTTTTCCCCTATGTCACACTTTTTCCTACCATATTGTAACTTTTTAACATATACCATCACATTTGGTTAGAATGTGTGTGACGTAATATATGGATGACCCCTTATCGCTATAAGACGTATGCTTGTATGCTAGAGTCTGTGCGGAAAGAGAATAGGCGTGGCGAAAAACGGAACTAACCTAACCAGTATGACATATTTTTTTTGCAAATACGGTAGAAAAGCATTACAGCGCCGCCCCATCTAAATCCTATTCTCTTTCCGCACAGACTCTACTATCATTTTTGTAATAAATCAGGTACGTTGTTTTAAGGACCCAGCCGCAGTGGAGTACGTGAAACTACTAAATGTGGTGCGTGCTAAAACGGTGCGATCCGTCCGGTGGTCGGACACGAACGTCAGTTTTGTTAGAAAGAGAAGCTTCTGTACGCAGTACTATTACTTATTCTGTGATAACGTTAACTCGCATTAAAATTAAAGCTTTGATTTGCAAGTCAAACGAGAGCTTTTCCACCTCTGAAATGTTTTTGTGTTACCTGTGACGTTAAAAGCAAAGGATGTTTCGAGGTCAACACACATTTTCAGCAAATATTATTATAATTCATGTCAACTGTATGTAAAGTAGCCCTGTGGCCTATTTATTGCAGAATAAATGATTTGCATTAAAAATTGTCATTTAGTACAAATTAGTTTTTGGGTATACATATTTATATAAAACATTGTAATATTTTCAAAACAAACTGGTAAGCGATTATCATGCCTAGGGAACAAATAAATAAGAAACATAAATACATATTACAAAGAAAAGGGGTACCTAAACTATGGATAGAAAATGCATGCATCTGCCGGAGCTAATTTTATGGGAAAACTAGTTCGACATAAAATTCAACGGTTACCCGTTCAATTTGAACGCGTTTTCGAATTACGAATTCTCAACACATGCACTTTTGCAAGACTGATGTCCAAGGCTTCAAAGCTGTAATTTGACCAGACATCAAAAATCTTTAACTATAGAAATACCCGATATATGACCATATGAGAGTCCATAAAAATGTCCAATTATATAAAAATCCGATGACCAGCTATTTACTTGATGTAACTTTATTTTATTTTTATTATTTGTTGTTGTAGCGGCAATAGAAATACACATTCTGAGGACATATCAAGCCTACCTATTATCATAATAAAAAATCAAGCAAAAAGAGGACAAAAACCACGTGTCTTGTATAGGGACCAGTCGCGTGGCGTCCATAGAACTTGATTCCTATCGGCTTGCCTAATATTAGGCAGTTCAGCACTTAATTCTAGTGCTCTTAAATAAAATTGAAGCCAAAGCTGCTCCGGTCAGCTACAATAACTTTCAACCATAAAAATGTCCAACTATAGAAATGCCCGACCAAATATACGCCTAGCTATAATAACGGCCAGCCATAAACATGTCCAACTATATATAGAAATAGGTACCAGGCACAAAAACATGACCAGCGGCCAGCCATAAAAATTTCCAAATGTACTTGTTTAAAATAATGGGTTACAACCACAGATACGGTAATGGGTATTTATAATAGCTGACGGCATATGATGTCACCAGTGATGTAAATTGCACATGACACATTTGCGACCACACGTAGTCATATTTCGTTGACGTAAAGCATTGAAAACCATGTTGGACACGGAAAACTTACAGGGTACCTGATTCCCACTGGCTTGCCTATTTTTACCCGACTGCGGCGAAGCCCAAAAGGAGGGTTATTAAAGGATATGACCAGAGTATCTACCAGTGGCGTGGCGTAAAAGATATCCTTGGGCAAGCCGGTGCAGATTTGGCGTACATTTTCTTTAAGAGCTGTAGAATAAAGTGCTCAAATGCCTGATATTAGGCAAGCCGATGAAAATCGAGTTCTTTGGACGCCACGCTACTGGTATCTACTACTCCTGAAGAAAAAGTAGTCCAAATCTGCTCCGGCTTTACTAAGAATATATCGATAAACACAAAATCCCTCCTCACCCCTAGTCCCTCGTAGTTGGGGTGAGATGGGATTTCATACTAAGGTGAGTTGGGCAAATTGTTGGATCGACACTTTTGGATTATGAATATAGCTCCATTTGTAATAGTTTCATTTAAGATCAGAATTTTAACGGTCACGTATTTTCGATTTCCTAGGATTATTAGAGCGTATTTTGCACTAACTACACTTATTTCAGTATCTTAGTACGTTTTAAAGTTATCACGACTCATATTATGCGGTTCCAAGATGGTTTCCTTGAAATTGCAGAACGGACAACGTGCGATTTTTCCTATCTAAAATAAAACTAGGTATAGGAAAAGACTAGTCAGTCATTGTTTTCCGTCTAAGCGTCAAACCCAAAATAAAACTCATGACACATACAACTTTGATCTCATATGACACATGACATGAAGCTTTGCATGAAGGTATTAGTGTAGTCGCGCTATAAGAACCCAAGGATCCGATGTATGTAGACACTAAATTCAATCCCCGTAGCAGCAGTAAATTGGACTTAATTCTCAGCATCGCGTCGCACGTGCTCGGCCTGCCAACATCTCCTGTTAGCTGAATTAAACCTAATCACATTCAAATTAAGCCGTCCATCGTCTACAGCTCGACTACCTATCCCTCTCACCCTTCAGCTGTCTGAGGATCGTGGAAAAGGGTCCGAGTTAGAGTTTCGAGTATCCGATTTCGGTTGCATATGAATGGAAACCGAATGTGGCGCGAATTTGAGACGTTTATCGTACCGCGGTTGGAAACGATAACGTGGAAATAAATGATGATAATTACGGCAACGCGTCAAGGGTGGTACAGATTTTGTGGTATAAGTTTGGTGTTCGCTTTGGATATCACTAGTTCTGGGTTTTAAAAGCCTTTTTCTATCATTTTGGCGGTTACAGACGTCTCTGCAGAGGCTCATTAAAAAACACCGGGCAAGTGCAAGTCGGACTCGCCCACCCAGGGTTCCGTACAAATACTTTAAATATTTTTCAAGACTATATTTTTGATGATTTAACTACAAATTTATAGTTTTCAGATTTCCCCTATACTTATAGTATAAGATAGTACTACTTGCCAAATTTCATAGTTCTAGGCCAACGGCAAGTACCCTATAAATTTTGGTTTCCTTGAGAGAGTTTAAATGTACGTTTTTTGCCATATCTTTTCTTCAGACGGACGGACGGACAGACGGACATCAAAGTGATCTTATAAGGGTACAATTTTTTCTTTTTGAGGAACGGAACCATAAAAAACCTAATTTTTCTGACATATAGCCACGGAATATTCTACTTCTACTACTTAGCCCTTATAATCATAACGTACCTAGTGATATATTTTCGAACCGATTACTATAATTTTATTGCCCACAGGAAAGACGTTTATTTGAAACCTATTTGAGCCATAATTTTGTTACTTGTCTGTGTATAAAGATCGTAAATAAGGCGAACTTAATGCCATATGGAATTCACTAAAAGTTAAACTTAAGTTGTCTAAAAATAGCGAGGTACTAATGAAACGAAAATATCAATCGAATTCAAAAGAATTGTAAGTGTAATATACAATAATACGTAAAATACACACATATTATACAGTCGAACGGAGAGCACCCTCTATTTTGCCACCAATATTCTTATTTATTACCGCACGCTGCGTGTACGGAAAAAGCCACTTTCTGGCCAAGTGTAGACATAAAATGATGTACACAACACGGGAGGTACCTAATAAAGAAAGCCCTTTCAGCTTTTATTTATGTCAGACAGTCTAGTGGCGAATCTATAAATATGTAAGCCGGAGCAGAGTTGGCTTAAATGTTGGGACACAAATGCTTTAAAATATAGCGTAGGCATATTAGTATTAGAACGAATTTTCATGCAATTTAATGGGCACAATTTCGCGAGAAGAATAACAGTTAATTAGCAGTTAGCGGCGGTGACAGAACTGGTAGGCAATGGTAACAGCAAACGTTTGGTTACAAAGCGTTTTCGTGAAAATGCCAATGCAATGTGAGGCTTTAAAGGAGAAAAGGGCGTTTTTCTTGCGGCGTTTGGTCTCGCCTGCACCTAGTGATGGGTCGGCGGTAACATTCCCGTTACCAGTAAATTTCCAACTGGAATATTACTAGTAACTTACCGGTAAGTTACCCACGATCGGTAAGATTGGGTAATATTGAAAAAAATGTTAGAAAGTAGATGTTTTATTCGTGTGAAGTACTAACAGAATTTACATTGCACCGATTTTTAATGATAAAAGTTACGAAACTTTTTTAAGTTAGTAAATTACCAATCTTACCAGTAACATTCTCAATGTTACTGGGTATTTTCCCAATGCTACCGGTAATATTACCAGGTAAGATACGAAACTACAGCAGTGTTACTTGACATTTATTGATCAATTACTTAGTTCAAGGAGCAATATATGAATATCTGGAGGCACGGTAGTGCCCCGCCAAGTCCAGCAAAACAAAGGCACGGCTGTACTATCTTTTTTTCAAAGCCATTCAAGCCATTTTCAGCCTCCTGTAGTTTTGTGCTGGCTAAAGCTATAACCTTGAATTTAGGGATATATAGGGCATTATAAGACTTAAATATATTCACAATAACATTTAATTTCGACGTGCAGTTTAAGAACTATTGCACGTCAAAGTTCCTTAGTTTTGTCACAGACTGTCTGACT
Source organism: Eudemis profundana (assembly GCA_947034925.1). Taxonomy (NCBI): domain Eukaryota; kingdom Metazoa; phylum Arthropoda; class Insecta; order Lepidoptera; family Tortricidae; genus Eudemis; species Eudemis profundana. The sequence continues at coordinate 20,876,248 of OX344808.1, forward strand.
GATGATCATCATAATTCTAAGGTACTTCTAGCAGACCCACAAGCTCCAAATTTTTAGCTGTTAGGCTACCATGTCATGCAAAACCTAAAAATATTGCAATTTCATAATCATCAATATAAACTGCATAAGTAAGTTTGTAATCCTATATAAATACAGGCGATTACAAAGTTACTTTCGTAGTTCAAATAGGAAATACATAGAATGGATAGACTGCGTTGCAAAACTTACACCTTTTTACATGTAATGTTTTTGATGGGATCTCATTTCTTTTTGTAAGTGGTATTCCTTTATTATTACATTCCAATCCATTCTATTCCCATATTTGAACTACAAAAGAAACTTTGTAATCTCATGTATTTGTATAGGATTACAAACTTACTTATGCAGTTTATATTGATGATTATGAAATTGGAACCCATCAAAAACATTACATGTAAAAAGATGCAAGTCTCGCAACGCAGTTCTCCTACAACAAAAAAGTTGAGATGTAAAGTTAAAGCAAGTCAGTACCGGGGGGGTATCAACAGAACTCAATTTCCACCGACTTGCCTATTATTAGATCTATAAAATGTGTTCCTCCACGGTTAAATAATAGGCAAGTCGGTGGAAATCGAGTTCTGTTGATACCCACCCGGTACTGACTTGGTTTAACTTTACATCTCAAAACTTTTTTGTTGTAGGAAAACTGCGTTGCGAGACTTGCATCTTTTTACATGTAATGTTTTTGATGGGATCTCATTTCTTTTTGTAAATGGTCTTCTTTTAATTATTACATTCCAATCCATTCTTTTCAATTTGAACCGCAAAACTAACTTTGTAATCCCATGTATTTGTATAGGATTACAAATGTGTGCAGTTGTGACTGAAATTACAACATATTTAGGTTTTTAAGGACTTTATAGGCTAAAAACTATGTTTAAAATTTGGAGCTTGTAGGTCTGCTAGAAGTACCTTAGAATTATGATGATCAGTGAGTGAGTCAGTCAGTGAGTCAGTGACAAAACTAAGGAACTTTGACATGCAATAGTTCTTAAACTACACGTTCAAATTGAATGATATTGAGAATATATATAAGTCTTATTGAGCCTTATATATCCCTGAAATTTCAGGGTTCTAGCTTTAGCCAGTACAAAACTACGGGACGCTGAAAATCGCATGAATGGCTTCGAGAAAAGGATGGTACGACCGTGCCTTTGTTTTGCTCGACTTGGCTGTCATGCCCCCAGATATTTTTAAGTCTTGCATGACATGATAGCCTAACAGCTAAAAATTTGGAGCTTGTGTGTCTGCTAGAAGTACCTTAGAATTATGGTGATCATCAGTCAGTCAGTCAGTCAGTCAGTGACAAAACTAAAGAACTTTGACGTGCAATAGTTGTTAAACTACACGTTCAAATTAAATAATATGGAAAATATATTTAAGTCTTATTATGCTCTATATAAGGTCCTAATTTATTAGTTGCAGATATTTTAACACATTATACTTTACATTAAAATAATTAACTTTAAATAGAAATTAAGAAATCTTTTCATACGACTTTTTTGATTTCATTTACCTAACAAAAAAATTAATTATAATTTCGTCTAAAGAAAATCACCATGTGCATTATCCAGTTACAGTTAAGTGGTACGTAAAAGAGCTACTAGAATCTGTTCAATGAGTTTTCATTTAGTAATCACATTAACAGGATGTTATTACGTAGCAAATCTGTTTTTCCTTTTCCTCCAAAAAAAACATCGTAAAAGCTATAATGTTTCATGCTTTAATATACTCCAGAGACCGGGTACTATCAGCTGTAAAAATATCTGCAACTAATAAATTAGGACCTTATATATGCCTGTAAATTCAAGGTTTCTAGCTTTAGCCAGCACAAAACTACAGGAGGCTGAAAATGGCTTAATGGCTTTGAAAAAAAGATGGTACGGCCGTGCCTTTGTTTTGCTGGACTTGGCGGGGCACTACCGTGCCTCCAGATATTCATATATTGCTCCTTGAACTAAGTAATTGATCAATAAATGTCAAGTAACACTGCTGTAGTTTCGTATCTTACCTGGTAATATTACCGGTAGCATTGGGAAAATACCCAGTAACATTGAGAATGTTACTGGTAAGATTGGTAATTTACTAACTTAAAAAAGATTCGTAACTTTTATCATTAAAAATCGGTGCAATGTAAATTCTGTTAGTACTTCACACGAATAAAACATCTACTTTCTAAAATTTTTTTCAATATTACCCAATCTTACCGATCGTGGGTAATATTACTGGTAATGTTACTGGGAATATTCCCGCCTTTAGTAAGTTACCGGTAGCGACCCATCACTACCTGCACCTAACACCTACCAAATGAATAAATTGTCAAATTGCAGTGCCAAATAAATGTATTGAATTAAAATAAATAAATAAATAATTAAAGTAATAAATGAGTAACCACATTAAAAGCAGGAAGGTTTTATAATATTCCCGCTTTGAACTAACAACGAAGGAGGAAGTAAGTCGCATTTTCCTGATAGCTTTATAAATATGCATAGCCACTTATTCCTGGCAATGTTTAGCATGGAATGGTTACTAGCCAGTAACTTGATTAAAATTAACTTATGTGTAGGTTGAGAATGCTTAGGAGACCGTTAAACCCAAGGCTCTATACGAAATGTAGTTAGGTTCCTATTTTAAAACGACATGCTAGATTAATAGGGATCTTTGCATGTATAATGGGACACACTAATATGATATAGACAGACAGTAGGTATATCTATTCCAAATATACTACAATATTTTCACTGATATCCATGAAGATAAAACTAAGGTCGATTAACACTGTTTTTCCTTGAATTTTATGTTATTTTATTAGTGCATTTTGATCAATTTTAAATAACGTCTATCCTTCAACTAATTGATGAATATTGACACGTAAAATGTGTACGACACAACTATAACTTACTACGCAGTGAATCCGAAAAAAGTATACACATTTTGAATATGTCGACACTATACATACGTTACATTATTAAAAACTATCTATAACTAAAATTTAACACCTGAACTGGGAACAGTTTGTATACACAAAATTGCAATCCATAAATAGAAAAAAAAATTGTCTGTCGTATGTAGAAACTTGTGAAAAGTTTCTATAAACAACCGGTTGTTGCGTTACTTACGATGATGAAATAAAGATTTGAAGGGCTGAATGAAATTGGGTATTGGGGTTGGGTTGGGGGGGGACTGTAACTGAAATTTGTAAAAAATATAATATGATCCTGTTAAAATAAGCATAATAAAGAAATATGTTCAAGTTTTGAGTTTACCTTACCTGTAACATTTTTATGAGCCTCCAAAGTTGGATGGGAAAGTCCATTTTAAAAGTATAAAATTATCAAAAACTATTAATACCATTAAATAACCCATAAAATTTATAGTAACTTTTGTTATTAAACGGTTAAGATAAACGCAAGTTTTAACATAGTTGCAGAACAAAGTTATTGATTCCCCCAAACAACGTATGAGTAGTGACGTCACTGTATGACGGGCTTCAGTAGGGAGCGTTTCGGCACGTATTTGGGAAAGTCTAAAAATGTGATTTTAACGTTGTAGTATCTCGGTGAGTTTTTATGATATTGAAGTGGTTTTTTCACTAATATTTATATTATTGAGAGGTGTTTCTATAACATATCACAGAAAAAAGTTGTCAAGTAGCCAATTAAAATAAGATTTGACTTTTACCGAGACCAAATAAATATCCATTAGTAAATATTTCCTAAATGTTATGATTTGAACTTTCACGATTTAACTCATTAGTCAGAAACGTCGAGAAAAATAAAATCATGTTTTTACGCGATAAAATCCCTTAATGATAACGATTTTCGGAATTAGTTCCTTAAACACCGTGTTGCGTTGTTCCTTAAAATTCAGTCGACGTCTACATTACGAATTCTGAATTTGATATCAGCCATTTGAAAACATTCATTAACTCGAAATGCACCCTTGCCGCTTTTAGTTGAAAGTAGAAACACAGTATAATAGCAGTAATTTTTCTTCCTGCAAAAGGTAACAAAGCATGCGCAGTGAACGAAAGCATTACACGTTTTAAGAATGCGTAAGAATGCTTCAGTAGGGATCCTACCTCGCACTGTGTAAATGGCCGAAGTTTGACTACGTACTTGTCTCACTTTAAACTTTGCCTAGGTATAAGATTTGCAAGGTTTTTCAGCCATCGCTATGCCCAAAAACGTTAATATTGCCCGGCCTTTACAAAGTGATAATTTATTGATATATCATTTTTATTATACACTGTGTTTTTTTTAATTTCCGTTAAATTCCACAGGTTGCTTCGACAACAAAACCTACCCGGTATATCGCTTTTTATTAAATTCGAAAAATTATTTTTCTACTTTTCATACAAAATAAATTAATATTGAGTTGATAACCATTTCAAAAGACACTTCTGAGTTAGTCAAAAATTCACGTCAACTATGACAGTGTTGGGATTATGACAGCTCATTTATACTGGTTGGTGATTAAATTAAGATTATGAATATTTTAAAAACGGTATGAGTTACAACATTAGTTTCTAGATAAATTAACTTAATTAGATCTGGAGAATGTGTCCTCGAAGTCAACGGAAATCAATAAAAATACGGTGTATGTAGAGTTTACTGGCCCTAGCGGTTTTCCCGTTTATCTTCGGGGCACGCTTAGGGTTGCCAGATGGTCGGGAATTGGCAGGACTCTCCCGATTTTTTGTATGTCCTCCCGACTCCCGAGAAAGAAGAAAATCTCCCGACAAACGACTTCATTTTAAAACTTAGTCCGATCCACTCATGGTGGGCCGACCAGCGAAAATCTCTGCACTTTCAGGCTAAAAAAAAAGTCGGCATCGGGCATCTCCCGACCAAAGTCTCAAAATCCCGACATATTGTTTCCTGCTCCCGATAATAGGGTAATTCAATCTGGCAACCCTACACGCTTTGCCTGTGATCCCAGATTTCGCAAGTCTGAAACCTTGTGGCAGGGAAGCCAGACATTTGCTACATCACAGAATAAGTAGAACGTACAGAAGTCTCTCTCTCTAACAAAACTGTCGATCGGGTCCGACCACCGGACGGAACGCACCGGATCCGACCGAGAGAGAAATCTCTATCGCATAACGCGTGCTCTTTCTGGTCGCTGGTCAAGGACCCCTCGCTGGGGCCTGCGGAGTAAGCCAGTTCTGGCTTAATTAATATTTTATTACATTTTGAGTAAATTGAGAAAATGCAGAAAACCATTTCCCATCACCGTAAGGAGTAAAGTGATACGGTTAATTTTTTTAAGCCATCTCATACCAAGTTCCAGTTTAAATTTGAAAATCCTGCGTTATCCGTCACGCGATTTTATGGAAAACCCCATGTTTAATCCGGAAAATATAAGTAAGCCCTGCTATCTTTATTAAAACGTAATAAGGTGCGGAAATTAGTGAACTTAGATAATTTAGAACAGTGGTGGCAGGACTGACTCACTCCACGATTCCGTTGCGCGGTAATTATTATTAAATATCACCTAGGGTGGAAAAAAGAGCACGCGTTATTTATGCGTTACGCGATAGAGAGAGACGGTCGGATGCGGGTCAGCTCCGTCCGGGCGTTCGACGCGAACGGCAGTTTTGTTTGGGAGAGAGGCTTCTGTACGTAGCAGTGGCGGGGCGTCCAAAGAACTCGATTCCTGCCGGCTTGCCTAAGATGCTGGCTATCTGTGCACCGTGATAGCAATAAGAAGTGATGTCTTGTGAATGTCTTGCTTGTCTATATTATTGTATTTTATCTTTACTTTTTTTTCTTTTGTATATAATATTAATTTAATTACTTTAACTTTAACATTGTAATATGGGTACACTGCCTGAAATAAAACATATTATTATTATTATAATATCAGGCATTTGAGCACCTTATCCTACAGCTCTTAAGGAAAATGTACGCCAAATCTGCACCGGCTTGCCCAAAAATATCTTTTACCCCACGCCACTGGTACGTGGTACTTATTCTTATTTTGTGGTGGTGGGCAATCTGCCGCATCATACCCTACCGCGGGCCGGAGATGGCCCGCGGGCCGTACTTTGGCCACTACTGATTTAGAACAATAGCCTAAGAGCCGATACAGACGGACTGCAACCCAACTGCCCAACCTACGATTTGTATGGAAACTGCATCACAACTGCACGCCGACTGCGCAGTCGGTGTGCAGTTGCAGTTGGGTTGCAGTCCGTCTGTATCGGCTCTAAGGCGGGGGTCTACAAACTACAGCCTGCGGGCCAGAACCGGCCCGCGAGCCGGTCCAATCCGGCCCGCGGAAGAGCCCATGGTCCGCCCCACGACAGCTCGCTTTCCAATTAAATACCCTCCCTCCCCCCAGGACGCCGAACTCCGTGGTCGACCATGTCCAGTGACCCGCGCGAGATTTTCAAAGGTGCAGTATGGCCCTTTGCTAAAAAAAGTTTGAAGGCCTAAGGAAACAAAGAAACGTGGGCAAAAATAACCGTTAAAATTCGAATCTTAACTGATAATGATAATATAGCCATTATAGGTCATGCATGGATGTATAAAATAGAAGGATACCGCGCGGTCTAAGACGCGGGTGAAGCCAAGCAATGGCCGCCGAAGTGAGCATGTGTGCGTTGACGGCCCAATGGCAGCCGACCGGCCCATTATGCTGGTTGATGTGTGCGTGCGTACGTACAAAGCGCCGGCTCATTGCCGGCTCATCATGAGTGCTTCACTTATCTGTTCGCGACGCTACGTCCATTTATTTTTAAGGTCCTTGAGGTCATGCATGACTTTTGGCTAGACCCTATTTACGCCCTCGTCTATAAGTGTGACATAATTGTAGGGTGGCCCTAAAATACAAAGAAAAAGAGGCAAATGACCTACTAATATATAAGACTTCGTATAAGAGTTAATGGAAGTTCTATAATTTGATTTTAATCTGAACTTGACCTTCATATTTTATAGAGCGGAACGTAATTTAAACGATGGTTATGATATCTATGGGATCGTCATTCGTCCGTCATACTTTTATCCATTGTACCTGCACAGGAATATCAAACTTAGGCCTCTATTCGATATAAATTTAAATTAAGTATTATCGATGTCGTAGTTTATAGAGGTGTGAAAGTATACGGACAATATGATAAAAGCTATACTTACTAACTATATATAGCTACTTAATTGACGGAATAATTTGATTAGAAAGTAATTTGTTTTTAATTGGGAATATAAGTAGGTACTTTCCCTATACTCTGTATTCAAATACGACGATGCGTTAAGAAATGGATACTTTATTTATGAAAGTCTTCCCATTTACAATGTTTAAAATCATGCAAACGAAACTATGTACTTATCGTATTTAGAAAATTAACTTCGGCTGTAAGTCAAACAGATTGGAATCCACACGTTTAATAAACAACTAAAGCCAAATCAATCCCTCGAAACGCTTACAATTAGGATAATAACTTAATCATAACGCGAGGGGTCATGAAAGTCGATTAATAAATCAAATTATCCCCGAAAGCGTTCGGCCGAGCGCGTCGCAAATAAAACGATTCGCAAATTGGAACAACCTCGGCGCACGCGCAGCGCGTCTGTCTCTGTGTGCGTGCGAGGGTACGTCACCTTGACACGAGGCCCCACGGGGTACTTCTCTGTCCCTCTCGCTCCGCGGCGTAGCGCGAGGGCGCAAGCGAGACAGGCCTCCCCGTAGACGGATGCTTTCAGAGCTACGCCGCCGCCATTTTGTTGTTCCTTTTGATGGATTTAGAAACCTTTTTTTTAAAGGCTTAGGCGTTCTGAATGCTGATCGAGCGCTCGGCTTATTTTAAGTTGCTTGATGTTTATTTATAACTCTGTACAGTGAACTATGAACTTAGAATTGTATTACTTCGACAGATTATATATTTGCGTCAAGAGTCATTGTGACGATAACCTTTGGAAATAGAACGTTGATAGAATGTCACCGTTATTTTTCATGGCTTTAGAGCAAAAAAAAATCCCAGTTGCTATGCAAGTGTGCATATACTTCATACGTAGGTACACTGGCTAATTATGTAATCAGTCTTAACAAAGAGAAACTGCGCAATACGATCGGTAATACGATGCGCTTAGGAATATAAACGTGATACATAATAAATTATCTACATACGGACTATTCAAGATAAGATAACGTTTTAAAGCGACAAATACATAAACGTAGTACCTACAAGATCAATCTGACAAATTCTTTGAATGAAAGTGAAACACGTTTGTAAATCATGCAATACGACATAGATATATATTTATTGTTCGTCAAAATGGGACGTAAAATGATTGGCAACAAAAACTCGACACGTGAAACCTGAAAAAGTGATTCGTGATACATTTCGCGACCACTAGCGCCATCTGTCCGCTAAGTTGGCGAACGCGACAAGGTTGTAAGCCCGCGCGCTCGTGGTTATTTATAGAACTATTTAATTGTGTCCAGGTCTTCTTATATGATGTCGCAGATTAGGGTCCCGTGGTTACAAATAGACGCTTGGGACGTTGCCTAACAGATATTGGACGAGACGTTCGCTGTTCGCATCTTTAGAAATTAATGAAATACTTACGGTGCTAGATAACATTGATAATATATAAATACGATTTAATTCAGGGTTAGAAATTGTAACATATTATTGTACACTTCATAATGTTCACGGTTTACTACAATTCCAAAATTAAGTCCATATATAAGACGTATATTTGACCTTCGGTTGCAAGTGTGTCAGATTGTGTCCATGTTTATTATGGGTGTGTTTCGTATATTTTCAATTCCTATTAACGTCATAACTCAGATTTGTCGCAGTTTTATCAACAAAACACATTACGCATTTTCTCCAATGTGCGTTTATTGAGCAACTTTGTACAAACAACGTCAGTCGACTAATGCGTGAGATAATTATGTTTTCCAAATGCACTTTTGCGGTTACGATGGTAGGAAACCACAAAACAATGCAAGTTCGTCATTCTCAAAAACGTCATTCATATTCTAAGGTCAAATTTTGACTGCGTTTAGACTAAGGCAAACGTGTACGAGAAATTGATTTTCCTTCCACGGCATGGGAAATAGTTTCCACTAAATATTTTATTTGTAGTGTAACCACAAATGATCCCCTATGTTATCTATGAACATGTGTATCTCAATGTTTAAGACGAGAAGAACTGTTTATCGTATAGCACAGGCTTTAAGGCCCTTTGTATTGAAAGATATAGTATATTACATATTGAATTAAAAACGGATCACACACGTTGTGCAAAAGACGAGACATCCACTCGACATGTTTCGGGAGCAGTCGGCATTCGGTCTCGTCCTTTGCACAACAATACAATACAATACAATCATACTTTATTGCACACCAAAAGAAAACGTGAGTGATCCGTTTTTAATTCGATATGTATGAGTCTCACGGTGGTTTTCCCAGTAAATATAGTAGATTGCAGTGGCGTGGCGTCCAAACAACTCGATTCCTACCGGCTTGCCTAATATCAGGCTTTTGACCAGCTTATTCTAGAGCTCTTAAGGAAAATGTACGCCAAATCTGCACCGGCTTGTCCTAGGATATCTTTTACGCCACGCCACTGGTAGAGTGTTATATAAAATGGGATATTTTGACACCATACATAAGTCTCACCATGAAGCGTGTTCGTGAACAAAGCGCGCCATGGCCGACATGAAGCATGCTGTGATTGAAGCAATCATGGACGACAGTTTATGATTGATTTGATACCATTTAGTTCTTTTCGTGCCATAGAAGTGAAAAATATAGTATTTAATACGGGACTAAACCCAATTTTGACACTCTCATTGCATTTCCTAACTTTGCTCGCTTCTGTCGTCCGTTCAAATAATGACATTGTATTATTTAGTATCTTGGGTATCAATTTACTAATTATTCATGTATTTGGCAGGGGAGTGGAGTACAGCATTGTTTTAGATCAGTCACCTTGACATAAGCAGTTAATCGCTACTATCGTTAGCTAAATCCCTATTAACCCAGAAAACGACGGCTCGTGTCTCGTCGAGCTTGCAATGTTGGAAATATACATGCAAATGAAATGTTACTTAACAAAAATAATAGGTTGCAGTCTTAATTCAGGCCCGTTGCAGCCTGCTTTCTAAACATTGGACCCTCTTCGAATTACACAAAGACAAGAGAATTTTTAATACGATAACCTCTTTTGGTATGGACTTCAGTTTAAGAAAACATGGGCTATATTAGACCGACAATCTGTTAATATTCATCTTTTGACTCCTTGTGTTGAATATAAGGTAAGATAACCGGCAGTACCTATATATACTAGTTATTTACTAGAGTATACTAGATATTTCCTGAGAACAGCTTAAAGACACAATGTCTTTGCCTGACATAAAAAATCTGAAATTAATTTGTGAATGCTTTCCGTTCCGATAAAAGTTTTTTTAAGCACCCTTCATTCTCTTTGGTAGTGACAATCTACTAACAAGATTTTAATCAAAAAGGAAACAAACGAAATACCTTAAAGGAAACCCAGTAAACATAATTCTGTGTTTTGTTTTTTGAGACGTGCAATCAATACTTGTATTGTTCCAATTTCAAAAAGCACAAGAATAATTAATTCTAATCTAATAAATGTAAAGAATAGAAGCAATAGAGTCGTACAAATTTTAAAGGCAAAAGGAAAGTCCCTCGTTTCATTCCACCGGGTATAGGTATAGGTTAACGCGGGCTAATTTTCCGCAGCTCGACGACAGATATATGCGCCTATTTTGCGTGATGGATCGAAGGCACTACTCTTGCCAACCCAACTCCATCAGAAAACCTAAGCAGGCCCTTGATTGCCGACGACTGCTGATCCTGTAAGTCAGCGGTCGGCAACCGCTTAGCAGCCAAGGGCCATATAGTAGCTTAGGAATTGACGCGGGCCGTATTTTGTTAATAATTTGTGATTTTATACTATTCGGAATAAAGCGACGGCAAAATAGACTGGAATATAGGGCCGCAAGTGAGCGGTTCAAGGGCCGAATGCGGCCCGCGGGCCGCAGGTTGCCGACTGCTGCTGTAAGTAATGGGTATTTCTCCGAGCGTTTCAAACGCCGTGACTTCGGTGCGAGCGATATCGTCGAAGTTCTGCGAGATTTGTGCAGCATTTTCAAAAGCCCCGATGTCTACAACATAACTGAAAATGACCCATTTATAGGTATTTGTTTAATGTAACAACGTTAGCAATTTCTTAGTGGTTTAAATTAACCTTTAAACCCGATCTATTCACAGGGAAATATTAACGATTAAATACACCGTAATTATAATATCAAATGAAAAGTCAATATTAAATAAATAAATACATTATGTTAAGACGAGTGTCAAGTTTAACACTAGAGTATGTCTGTCAAGAATACCAGTTTTATGTACCTATCTAAATCTAAGTTCATAAGGTTCATTTGATTAAACATAATATTGTCTGGGCCACAATCAACTCATTTCTATGGAAATTGACAGGATATAATTAGTTGGGTATTCACACTCGACAAATCAAATCCTTACATTAGATTAAAAATATTCAACCACACTACCGACACTATCAAAAATTGTTCTCATTAAACTACGCCATTACAAACCACTTTTGTAATGGTGTAGTTTAATGAGAACGACGCAATAATATAACGTCAGACACATGAAGTATTCGTAACCATATGAGTGTGCTGGCAACGTGCCAGGCAAATCGCAGTTAGATTGACACGATGCCAGTTGCGTCGTCTAGATCTGTCGTTGCGAATAAATACAGCCTCAAGATTATGTATGCATGTAAACACATTTTTGCACAAAATAATAAACGTACATATAAGCATATATAGATACAGGAAATCAAAGTACACAGAAAAACTAAATGGCACTCGCCTAAATAGTATAGGTTTCTCATAGATGGCGTTTAGTTTAATTCCTATTAAAAATACAAAGATACGGAAGTCAAGGTAGATAGCAGAATTGAAGGCATTTTCTGAGTGTACGGTGGACGAATGGTTGAGTCACTGGGCCGGAAATCCAGAGGTACCGGGTTCGATTCTCGGTCTGTACACAGGCGAGTGCCATTTAGTTTTTCTGTGTACTTTGATTTCCTGTATCTATATATGTAACATAAAGTGTGGTGTAAATTGCCCACATTAAAACCAATGAAGAGACAAAAAAAAATGTTTCCTCATATATAACGTACATATAAGGTTGCGAAATAATAGTATGTGCATGTGCAAAGGCAAACTTTCCCTTTAACGAGTCTCTTCCTTTTTTAGGGTCCCGTACCACAAAAGTAAACAACGGAACCCTTAGGCTGCGTTTCCACCAGGAATGTGCGAGGATGCGTAGCGTGTTTGTCATGAACCAATAGAAACAGCTCAGTGGAGCGAGGATAGGAAAATTAAGTGTTTCTATTGGTTAATGACAAACACATCCCTCGCTACGCATCCTCGCACATCCCCGATGGAAACGTAGCCTTATAGGGTCACTTTGTTGTGCGTCCGTCTATCTGTCTGTCAATACCCTTTATCTCGGGAACACGTGGAGATATCAAGTAGAAAGTAAAACGATATACTCAGGTTCACAGTCCCTTGAAGCTGTGAAAAAATCAAACTTCTAAGTTGTCGTAAAAAAAACGTACATATCGACACTCTCGAGTCAAAATTCATAGGCTTTCCGTTGACCTAGAACTATGACATTGGGCAAATAATACCGTCTTATACTAAAAGTACACTCTAAAAAAATTGGTTGCTCCTAACAGGATTGTGAGAGCTATAATCAAGCATCTTGATTCCATACGAGCCTAACAAGACGTTAGATGCACCAACTAAAATGATAATGATTGTTTATCATAGTTCAATTAACCATGTTTTGAATTGATTCAACTAACATTGATGTATAAGGTAACTAATCAAACATGATCGAATCATACAAAGAAGAAAATAATGATAGAAACAAGGAATATATTTGTTAAAATTATCAATATTCTAGATTGTTGTTTTAATCACTAATGAACTTGCTGTTTTAATTAATCAGCTTTCGTTGATATGTTCAATATCTTGTTTGTTTTATTTAAGTTAAAGCCAACAAAGAGAAAATCTTTACTCTTAGTTGGCTCAGATTTTTTAGAGTGTATGGGGAAAAATCTGAATACTATACATTTGTAATTACATCATAAAAAATATAGTCCCTGGGCGAGTCCGACTCGCGCTTTTTTTTCATTATGATAATCCATAATACTTTTAAAAGCATTTACTATTAATCGTCATTGACCCACGACCCACAAACATGTAGGTATTTTAAAAACTACGTCATCATAAAACTAATTCACATTTCACACACAACAAACAATAATCTAAGCTTTTTTAAAACTTGCCATAGATTATCTCTCTTCTTTTGAATGTATTCTTTCCGAAATAATAACAACTACTAAATATTACTGTCACTAGAATTAGGGTAATTCCATAGCAGAAATAACATCTGTTACGAATTTTTGCTGTGTTTTTTATTGATGACGCAAATTTAAGTGTCAATGTATCTAAAGATTTAGGTAAAACTTATCTAGAGTAAAATTAACACTTTTTGCATCATAAATAAATGAACACGCGATGAAATAGTAAGCGTTACAATTTTCATGGAATTACCCGTAACTGTTTTACTAGCATTTCCACCGCTATCAGATTCCCAGTCGCATTGACGACCCTGTATGCCCCGATTTGTTTAACCCTTTCGAAGTTTTCTCCAAATATAAAAATTACAAATCAGACGCCATGTGACACTGCCAAAACCGAAATTGAATTCTATGCTGCAGTGGCGTGGTGTAAAAAATATCATTGGGCAAGCCGGTGCAGATTTGGCCTACATTTTCCATAACAGCTGTAGAATAAGGTGCTCAAATGCCTGATATTAGGCAAGCCGAGGACTCGAGTTCTTTGGACGCCACGCCACTGCTTATGTTACCTGTAAGTTTATGGGCCAGAATTCTTATTAGTGCCGAAAATGAAGATGATAATTTATAGACACTTTTACAAAAATTGCAAATGTCTCTATATATTTTTAGTGCAGGTTTACATTAGTTCTCAACCAGGCCTCAATGTTTATTACGAATTATTTCGATATTCTGGGCTTTTTATAACAAAAATGTCTCATTTCTCACTCGAATTACCACTGCGTTACCAGTCCCCATGTCGCCTTCAATTTAATGTCCACTGCGTTACCAAAAAATAGTTTTTTTTTATATTCTTAGCCCACATATTTCGACAAAAGTTATCATTCAGGGTGAGCGTATGCTATTCTGAATGACATAATAATATGTTTTTTGGGGATTATATTAACGGGTAAGAAATTATGTGTGAAAATATAAAAGAGACGTTTTATCAGGCATCAAAAAGAATTTTGGCCCTTATCACTCCTCGTTGTCTGACACCTTTAGGTGTTTTGGCGTGGTAGGCACGAAAGTACACGCATTCTTGGCATTCAAGGGTAAATAAATACGCGGCCAGGCCAGGACACCTCCATATACAAAGCACAGCCTAAACCGCCCAGTCTCTTCTCGTAAGTGACGAATATTCAATTTCATGCTCGTAGAAATTATGCACAGCAATCCCTTATATAACGTAGGGGAACAGTAGGAAATAATTTCTGAATAAATGTCTAAAATACTAAGGCACAGTATATTAGCAGTAATTTTTCTTCCTACAAAAGGTACATCGCGCGCTTGAATGTGTGCGCGCCGTGTACGAACACACTACAAGCAAAGATTTAAGAATACTCCAATGGAGCGCACTCACACAGAGGTGCTGTCGCACGCTCGTAAACGGTCGAAGTTGGGCTACTTGTTTGTCTTTATTCTCTTGACTAAGGTTTAAAATTTTAAAACGGCTCAGCCGTTACGGACGTAATTTCATACGAGGCTCCAGCACACGGCTATAGCAACTTCTTTTTCCCAGGTCGCTACCTACTCCTGACTCCATGCCGAATACGACCGGTAGGTAGTAGGCTTCTAAGTATTGTCACTTAAAAAAAACACCCAACCAAACCCAACTAGCGAATGTGTAACGCAGGGTAATTTACGCGCGTTCTCATTGCAAGTTACACGCGAGATTTGGTCTATTACATTATAAATTATGTTTTGGTCTATTACCTTGTGCAATGATAATTACAATGTTAATTAAATCTTTGGTTCTTAGTAAAAAAAAATGAATTTTGAGTTAACAATTTATTTATTTTTACTTTACACTTTTAAGATTGACTCTCTGTTAAATATAGCCAAGTTTTAGTTATAATAAGGACATACAAATATCTCAAGTTCATACTTCATTATTTAGCTAAGATATCGGTATCGGTATCGCCGATTATTTACTACAATACATCGGTATCGGTATCGTATCGGCAAAACTATGTATCGTTACATCCCTACTTGATACATTTCGTCTGCGCGAAATGACATGAGAAGTCGTATTTGAATTTAAATCACTTGAGAGAAGAGTTTCTTAACATCCAGAAGTAAACATATAAGGGCCATATATGCGAGTTATAGTAATTGTTATTAGTACATTAATTAACTTAATGTCAGCGGACGCGTTACCGAATGCGTGGCGAGGTTCAGTGGCCGCGGGGTCGGCGAACTCGCGCAGTACTCTTTCAGATAAAGCTTTCTTTGTTGAGGTTTAATAAAT
Organism: Eudemis profundana; assembly: GCA_947034925.1. Classification (NCBI taxonomy): domain Eukaryota; kingdom Metazoa; phylum Arthropoda; class Insecta; order Lepidoptera; family Tortricidae; genus Eudemis; species Eudemis profundana. Next base: position 20,891,953 of record OX344808.1, read on the forward strand.
AATAAGTTAAGGGTCATAGTTTGGTCATAATTTTGTAGTACGAGTTAAGTGTTCGCGTCTTTCCTGTGGACCTCACAAAATTAGGGGTTTTAAAAGCCTAATTTTCTAGCTGAACCCCTATAGGCAAATAACCCTCTACTAATTCTAGGCCTATATGATAAAAACATAGTGATGTGTATTCGGGGCGTTATCAGTTTTGTCCACAGTACGTCTAGCATAACTGGCCGCGACTTCGTTTCTCGCGCGACAGAGCATCACCTGTCACTGTCGCACGATATTGAGTGGATAGAGATAGGTAGCATTTGTCGCGCGAGAAAGAGTCGCGTGTCACAGTTGTGCTAGAGGTACAGGAAAGACGTCTTTTCGAAATCTGTATGACCCAGTTACATTAATCGAGTAAGACTCAAGTTCAGCTCTTGGCTTGTAAGGTATACGACCGTGTGCTCGACACTGTCCTGGTAGTCGCCATTTTGAATGTTAAATCATTAGCAATAGAGGTGACATCAGGGTGACAACTATTGGGCATTGGCGTGTCGAGCACTATTTACTTTACTGGTAGAAGATTACGAGTACGTACATCATTTCACGCCGGAGACGTCCACTGCTGAACATAGGCACAGTATGATAGCAGCAATGATTCTTCCTATAACGGACTACAAGCAAAGTTTTAAGAGGAAATAGTAAGGCCGAGAGAATTGAAAATTAGGTATTTGTAAAATGTGTCGCTGTCCCGCACTGCCCGCCTCTCCCGGGCAGAGCGCGATAGAGACAACTGCAGCTTGGACCGAAAATACCTTTTAAAATTTCATGAAAACGACGTTTCGTAGTCCCCTGATTTCTTCCCCAAAACTTAACCTATTTAACTAATTTTTTTATTAAACATTAAAGAAAGGCTTCGGCCGTGTTCCTATGTTTTCCTTTTTTTTAATAATCTAGTCAAATTTGTTTTCTGGATGTTTGAACACAGCGGAAAATCTGGCATTTTTTTTAGGTTTTTGAAGGTTGATATCTCTTTTGAGAATCAATTTATCGTAAAAAGGAAAACATAGAAACATATCAATTGTAGCCATACATTTTTGGACAAAAAATTATTGCTCTACTGGCATTAACCAGGGAGGAAACAGGGGACTACGTTTGTATGGAAAAACTGCCCTCCTGTTTCCTCTTAAGAATGTGTAAGAATGCTCCAGTACGGGTCTGCGTGAATACATATCGCGCGCTCTTAAACGGCCGAAGTTGAACTACTTATCCGTCTTTATACTTTGCCTTTACCCCCATCGGCCATCGGTTGTTCGAGCTATATGCTAGTCCATTGCTTACCAGAAGCGTGGCGTCCAAAGAACTCGATTCCTACCGGCTTGCCTAATATCAGTCATTTAAGCACCTTATTCTACAGCTCTTAAGGAAAATCTACGCCAAATCTTAACACCGGCTTGTCCAAGCAGATCTTATACGCCACGCAACTGTTGCCTACATAACATAAAAGCCCCTTAGCGACAACAAGAAACGGTTTAATAGCTTTTTTGTAAACGGACTTTTCACCGTCATATGTAAATTAATGTGATACATTAACATAGAGGTTATGGTTATAAACAAAGAGTAAACAATAGAAGCAATAGAGTCGTACACATGTTTAAGGCAAAATGAAAGTCCCTCGTTTCATTCCACCGGGTATAGGTATAGGTTAACGCGGGCTAATTTTCCAAAACTCGACGACAATTATGCGCCTATAGGCATAAGAGTAAGGCGAAGAACACACTGAAATCGCCCGTCGCCGCAATTTTTTCCGTGTAGCTGCGCATAGTAGTTGCGAGTCGCCGCGATTTACGCGCCAGTGTGCGCCACCCCGCGATTTTTCTATACAAATCGATGATTCTACATACAAAGTTGAAAATCGCTGAGTCGCGTGTCGCCGCGATTCGCGCTGCAGTGTGAGATCCGCCTAAGAGAATGCCGAACGCTCCCGAAACATGTCGGGTGGATGTATTTGTCTTTTGTGTAACGTGAGTGATCCGTTTTTATTACTTTCATATTATTTTATGGTAGATTAAAGGTTTTTCTTTAAATATTTTACTTTTAAATAATGTTTTACCTATTCTTAGAAGGAATGACATGATTTTGACATTATGATGTTTTCACGCAAAAGGTACCTCTGGCAACGCTCCTGTCATCTGTCAACTCTGACATGTTCTACATCGCGCTATCGAAGTTTTCTAAGTCGGTTACATAAATGCAACTTCCGACCAGCTCTCACTAGAGTTATCGTTAGATTCGTTATATAAATTAAACATAGTATATCCGCACCCGCGGGGGACTAGCCCCCCTCGTGCAGTTAGGATCATCCTGTTGGAGGGCCCCAACGAGGTTGCCCTACAGGCTATCAAAAAAAAAAAAAAAGCTCTCACTAGATTTCGGTCCCCAGGCACAACACCCGCCTGGGGAGAGATCTATTGTGCACTCTTTTACCACATACCAATTTCGAGATTTATAATATTGTATTCATAAAACTAAACTAAATACTACTTTTAAACTATTTATTGCTAGACCTAACTGGTTCAAGTACACTCGTACCTTATGTATAAAAAGGACACATTTCTCTTTCTCGTATACAACTCCAGGAGCAAACATTATGAGTGCGATGGAATGGAACAGCTGCTTAGTTTCATTCTATGCTTCACTGAACATCTGTCTAGTAACTAATGATTAAAGCAAATTGTATCCTTCTGTAATGGATCATGCGTCTTGATTACATTAAGATAGACGGTGGAGACATTTTCATAAATTGATACATGAAACATGAATGACACTTCGATGTAGGATGTAGGTACAATTGTAAATTCCAGCACATACTCTAATAATATATTATATCCAATGTTGGTTAATTGTTTTTTTGAGTTCAACTCAATGCTATTGGTAAACATTTATCGATTCCATTGATGGACAGCATTGATGATAATGGAATTTCATAGTTTTTTTATATACTTTTGGATCTTTATATTCTTTATAGTATTAAGTACGGGTACTTGCCTCCATAGAACAGAATTGCAGTATTTCGGACATGTGGTATTTCGGACACGGACGCGAGCCAGATAGTTTGGAAAAGCTCATAGTGGTTGGTCACGTGGAAAGAAAAAGGGGACGCGGAAGATCACCGAGCCGATGGGCCGATGCCGTAAAGGAAACCTTCTTTTAAACTTGGCTTCCGCGTGTCTAGACATGGCAGGGAACTTTACAGGCGTCGATCCGGATAGCAGGAAACTGTGTGGAGTATGTAATACATACTAAATAAAGTGTTTACATGCATACATACTATGTATGTATGTAAACACTTTATTGCACAAAATAAGACAAAGTACAGGGTTACAAAATTAAGGTATATGTACAAAGGCGAACTTATCCCTTTAAGGAATCTCTTCCAGTTAACTTCCTTTCCTGTTCCTTTGAGCAGTTGAGTGATGAGACAAGAGAGATGGAGTGGGGAGCTTTTTGGCACAGTATAAAAGCAGTAATTTTTCCACCTACATAAGGTACATCGCGCGCTTGAATGTGTGCGCGCCGAGTACGAACGCACTACAAACAAAGTTGCTCCAGTATGGATCGCACTCACACAGACGTGCTGTCGCGCGTCTGTGTGAATACGTGTCGCGCGCTCGTAAACGGCCGAAGTTGGACTACTTGTTCGTCTTTATACTTTGACTTTGGTGTATTGAACAATGGCCTCATATGGTCACGACGGTAACGTATCGCAAACACTAAATAACTTTCACCAAATTTTATTTTTCCAAAAACTATTCGAATTATTATCGTTTGTACGATGACAGGTTTCGTCATTTTTTATGTTTACCATTTCACGTTTAGTAGAAGTATCGTTTGTCCGAAAAACGTTTCCCATCTCATTCGCTTCCCCTATGAGTTATGTATACGTGAAATGAGATTTATGCCAAAATATAATTTGTCGAATGATTAAAAACCGAACCAATTAATGCCTAATCGTAAGAATTCGAAATGAATTTTCGGACAAACGAAGAAAAATTAATCCTTTTAAGTTGTTTTGTTACTATGAGTGATAATCGCGGAAACCGAAGACAATATTTAAAAAAAATATAGTTTTTGTCGAAACGAAATTCGGACTAACATTTTTAGTGTTTCATATAGGTAACCGGTCACGACCCTCAGTCACGAGGAAACGAGGAAGAAGAAAAATATACCTATTCCTTGTTTATTTTTTTATCTAAACCCATATCATAGATACTCTAATATGATTTCGGAAACCGTATATAATGACCACCATTATTGCAACCAGTAATCAATCAGTGTGTTATTTGTGGCAGTGTTATTATAATGTATGAAAAATCATAATAGCATCGAAATTGATACTGCTATGAAATTCTAGTTGGTCATGATTGGAAATCTACGTCAGCCATGACGGTGCAATAGTGGTCATTCTTACGGTTCCCGAACACATAATTGAGGATTTTAAACAAGGAAAGGTTTACTGTTAGCTTAATAGTGTATTTCTCGACGTGAAACATAAGTAGGTACGATTCTCATTTTGTATATTGACGTTTGGAGATCCTTTACACTTCCAAAACATAATATTTTGACAACGGAGACTCTTTACATCTCCATTAATTTTGCTATACCTATGTCTGTGTATTTTCTACTATTTTATTTGTCTTGTTTTGACGTCTAGAGGCCGTTTTTATTTCTAAAAATGAGAAAATGTAGTTTGATGTTTAATGTTATGTACCTTTTAGTGAAATATCGTTCTACGTACTATATAGTTCTACAAAACATAATAATATATAAAACATAATATATATTTTTTTAGCACTTAATAACAATTGTTCTTTCTAGGTTACAGTTGTTTGATCGCTTATCTACACCTATGTGAGCCGTGGTTACCTATAATTGGATAGGCATTCTGTATAACCTATGTAGTAATCTAAGATGCTGTTATTTGTATGTTCTATCTGTTGGTAATCCTTAATAAATAAAAATAAAAACAAAATCATGTCATAATCTCATAATTCATGATAATAATTCATAATAATTCATGGTATTAATGAAATCTTATATTAACGCCATATCGTTGTAATACTCGTTGGTCGAAAAGAGAAACTGGTGAGTTTCTTCCGGCGTTTCTTCTCACCAGAAGGTCAATTACCCGAAGCGCTAAAAGAAAAGAAGAGATGAGACATGTAATAGAGCCCTTGAGGGCCTACTTGCAGAAATAAATTATTTTATTTTAATTGTTGTAATACTTAATATTTTTGAAAAGAGAAACTGGTGAGTTTCTTTCGACACTTCTTACCAGAAGGTCATTTCCCGAAGCGCCAAAAGAAAATAATAGAATCAGACATGTAAACGAGCCCTTGAAGGCCTACTTGCAGAAAAAATGGTTTGAATTTGAATTCGAGGATTTATAAAGTAATGTATGTAACTGTACATAATTCAATTCAATTCATTTATTCATTCGACCAATATGCTCGATTAATTTAGAAAAAACAAAATACAATTATACTAGATTATAAACACTTGACAAATTATAGTAAGCTATTAGATTAAATACACACTAGATACTAGATTAATTAAACACTCGTGTGATTTTATTATGGAAATCCACATTCGTGTTTTAAGGCCACATTATGTATCAGTTGCATAAGCTACTATTGATTAGATTGTTATGAATAATGTTCACGTTTCTTCGTTTCCCTAGGGTGTCAGAGGGTATTTGACTTATTTTAGTAACTTAAGTAGTAAATGTTTAGTATATTACCCAGTTTATTTCTGTAGTTTAAGTAATGCACAGCGCGTGAACAATTCATGAATGTTACGACCGACCCTCATAAAGGGGCCAAACTGAAAATCAGCGCTGGACTTAAGCCCAGCACATGCTGAGTTTGGTGCCTTTGACCAACATGCTGCTACCTTCTGTTTATGTAAACTTAGGATATTTAGTTTTAAGTCAAAACCCTCTAGTTTCTACTCTGTTACCTACTAAATATGTTACCGTGTCATGTTGTGTCAATATATGTATTTTCATTTTCATGTTAAAGAAAGTACGCATATTTACCCGTTTCAATATTGGTTTCCTTGAAAACGCTAGACTGTTTTCGACTTTTCTATTATATAGGTGGGCGTTTTCCAAATAAATCCCGGGGTAGCTACTTTCTCAAAATTTGAACTTTTGTGGTTTTTCTGGTTCAGAATCGTTAGTACATTCGAAACTTATACGTAAAAAAGTGTCCCAAAATTTGTATGTTTTTTTTTTCCACTACGTCACGCTCATACGCAACATAATGCAAAATGGTGGCGTAATGGGAAAATACATTTGGCACACTTTTTTTACGTATAAGGTTCCAAAGTATTAACGATTCTGAGCCAGAAAAACCTCAAAAGTCCATATTTTGAGAAAGTAGCTACCCCGGTATTTATTTTGGAAAACGCCCAGGTATAGGTTTAAAATGATGGGTTTGTAGTTTGTCCACAGTAGGGCTTTTAATTTCGGGATTTTTGTATGGCCAATTCCGGGATTCCCATATTGTTATTGATTGTATGTATACGACCATCCGGTCGCAAGACGCTGACTTCAATGAAGAAAGGGGCAAAGAAATGAATCGAAAACTGCGAACAAAACAGCCGTTCGGAAACTTTATTGGTTTTTATTCGTTCCGAATGAATGAATCTTGCACGACGATGCGATTGGTTTCCACAAATACTTTATTCCTTAAGGTAGGTACATTTTCAAGAAGATTTTTCTACTTCTTAGTTACAAGCGAATGTTCTTGAAAATGTAGCCCGACTGATATTTTCCAGTTCCACGATAGTTTTTCCTTTAGGGCGTGTACAGCCGGGACATTTTAATATGAGAGAATCGGGAATTCCTGGTACTGCCATATTAAATTTCCCCATTCTGCACGCCTAGAGTTGTGCCATTCTCGGGAATTCTTGGAAACGTTCTCAGTTTTGTATGGGAAATGTTCTCGAGAACGTTCTCGCTCCATACAAAATGGAGAACGTTTCCGAGAATGGCACATCTCTATGCACGCCCCATTTTCCTTGAAAATGCACAGCACAACGGATGACGCACGATAATCTAGAATGAACCAAGGTATAATGACTTCTAAATGGAAGCCTTCCTCCTAAATGTCGGCTTAAAACAGCTCCTAGTGTATGAAGTAGTTAAAAAAATACATAACAAACAGTACAAATCGTTCCTGTTTGTTATAATACTGTTTATGCCACACCTGTTTGTTAAGTGTTTTTTAAGCATAACAAAAGTGCGTAACCAAAAGGAGAACATTTAACTCCACTCTAACAATTTCTTAATCGGGTTCATGTAAAAATAGAAATGTCCCAGTAATGGGAAAATCAAGTTATTATACGAACTGTCCACGTCGGAAACAAATAAATTAAACTGCCCTGTTTGTTTCGACACTGTAACGTACTAAAACGAATAACATCTCTAGAGCTCTAAATAACCCTCCCCCCTTACCCTAGAGCCCTAAATAACAGGAACTTTCTCGCAAAAAAATGTGTTGAGGGGACAAAAATTAAGAAAACGGCAGTTGTAACAAAACAATATAAAAGAATTAAATCGCGTTATACAGCGCATACAGCGCTCTGCGCGTGCAGTACAATAACGCGTACAGGGTGGTGTTCGGGCTGCCGCGATACTGCAGCGCCTCGGGCATGTTCGCCGAGGGGCGGGTTGATGGCTTCCACGCGATTATCAGAAAGCGATGCAGTTCATTGCTAAACCGCTGGCGCGCCAGCTCGAACACCATCATGAGCACGTTAGCTGACCGGTGGGATTCGCCGTGGCTAAAACACTGGGTTCAGCTGCACGCCCCACCATAAATTTTTAGTTCTAAGTATAATGTGTTTTCTGTCTTTGTAATGTCATACTACTAACAATAGAAGCATAAGTATTATTTGTAAACTACTAACACAATATGGATCTTGTCCGAAATAAATGATGATATGATATGATATGATATGATATGATATATTAGGTATTTAATTTTACATTCCGACGTCTCGTAACCCTTTACAGCGTTTGTGATCGCAGGTACACTGAGAAAAACATCATTTCTCTGTCAAAACTTCAAAAAATCTAAATCTAAAAAAAGTTGTTTACAGACAAATATACCAGAAGGGCATTAAGCCCTTCTGGTATATTTGTAACTGTCCTAACTTTAGAAACTAACAGCATTTCGGAAAAACCATACTGATAAGAAACAAGCACCAAGAAAATACGAAAATTTACTGGCTGCTTTACTTTAAAAAAAAACATAATTTTAAACAAAACACTCTAGGTGCGCAATTTTTTTACATATATTTTACATTGCTCTGTGTTAATTCAGTCTTGTGTCTTACTTATCTTTAATAAGATGCAATATGAGATCCCAGACCGGTGGTAGAGACAAACCATCTTCTCTATTGTAATTAAGATAAATAAAAAAGGTGGTTGAAAAAAAAAAAGATGTGAATTAATGTTTGCGCCATAAAGTAGTTATGTGTTGTCCCAATGGAACTATTTACCGGGATATAAAGTTTTCTATGTTTCAATCCAGGACTTAGTTTACTTGCATGGCAAATGTCAGCTCAATCCATCCAGATGTTACCCCGTTATTTAGTAGCTAACATCCAAATATCAAAACATTTTCACAAACTTTCACATAACATAATAAAAAAAACTAGTAGTAAACTAGTGTTCGAAATCCGGGACTATAAAGTGTAATTCCTGGACACGGGACAAGAATGGTAATTCCGGGACAATACCGGATTTCCCGGACATCTGGCAACCCTATTCCGACATCTTTTCTGGAAACTAAGTACTCCCTTTCCATTTGCATTACGTATCTTCATTTAATTTACTTCGTCTTAACTTAATTAAACGTATCGATAACAACAAAATTTTGGGCATCAAATAAGGGTTTTAAGCTAACATGGTCATTCACATAATAACTACAATTAACGACGGGATACATACATACATTATAGGGATGTAACGATACCGATACCGATTTATCGACCGATATATCAGTATCGCCGATTATATACAACCGATATTTGAAGAGCGCGAAAATAATTTCTTGTATGTTTGAATTTTGAGTTGACAATTTATTGATTTTTACTTTACACTTTCAAGGTTACTCTTTGTTAAATATAGCCAAGTTTTAGTTATAATAAGGACATACCAATATCTGAAGTTCATACTTCATTTTTTAGGTCAGATATCGGTATCGCCGATTATTTACTACAATATATCGGTATCGGTATCGTATCGGCAAAACTACTTTACATACATGATAAATATCCCGTCTTTAATAGTAGTTATTAAATAAGGGTTTGCTGTAAGTTTGGTAACTTGATATCGATTCTTGTATCGACCAGCAAAATATCGATCTACTTCATATAATTCTTAACATTAAGAGGCGTTACAAAATGTTAAATGTTTTCTTACTGATAAAGGCTAGTTTATTATATTTCATAGACCACCAAAAAAGGACTTATACAAACACTTTCCCAGAGGTAATTTAATACAGGATGAAATTTGAACAGAAAGTCCACATGGCACAGTTTTATAATAAAACTGTCGTGTTATAAGTTTTGAATAGTGTCTGGTATAAATGGCGAGCGGCATGGCATGATAAGCGGGTCGTGTTTGGACAGTGGTGTCGTTGACTCGGCGCCATTCGTCGTGACGTCACGTCCGGCGCGGGCGCAGCGTGGCGGCGACATGCAGTAGTTTTGATATATTTGTAATTTTACTCGACTACGCTGTATCGCTGGGACATTATTACAGGGTTTGTGTTGCAATTTCGGGATATTTAAAATTAGACTTTGCGTCACTATAACAATGTTCAAATTCCTATTCGTCAAAAGTGACGTAGAATACTGTAATATTGAGCCAGCGAATTATAGATAGGATATATGTTTGACGGAATCTTGGTGTTCTAGAAGATATATGTAATACCATCCTTGTAAGACTATGTTAGCACATGAAGGATTTACCAAATAAGTAACTGGGTAGAAGGTGCCTATATTTAAATAAATTTTACATAAATATGTTGTTTAGTTGCGTGGACAGAAAACAGCATAATTTCGCCTATTGCTAGCTACCATTTGTAATTTCAAAATGTATTTTTTATTAATCAATCTTTGATTAAATATTCAATATTCAATAATTCTGTATTTAAACCTAGTTTAAATCCCTAGCCTAGATTAAATCTAGTTCATTGAATGACTGACACACACTGAGGACAAATCGAACAATATTATCAAAAAGCAAAGATTTGTACTGTATACGTATTTTTTTAATTTTAAGCATTGATAAAGTGCGTAACCAAACGGACGAATTTAACTTCACGCTAACCAATTCTTATTCGGGTACATTCCCATAAAAACGTACACACATTCCATGAACAGAATTCAAAACACTGAACACAGAATCACGGCAAAGGTTACAGTTTCAAAATGCACCAGCGCATCACCCTGTCTAAAAAATCTACCCCAGCTTGCTAACCACTGCAAGTAAAACGGCATATATGTACTTAAGATTCATAATACTTAACCCCTTTTTACATTAGTATATCAGGGTCGCGTCACCCTCGCAGACAGGGTAGCTAGCTATTAATAAGTAGAAGTGTTGGGGAAATTTCGGGGACGCTTCGTGTCCTTAGTGACAGAGAGACTTATGGCTATGGTGGGTATGGCAAGGTAAGTCCTTGTTTTACCGAAAGTGTATTTGAGGGTAGATGCAGCGATGAGAGTTGGTGTTGTTTTAGACCACGATGATTTCATGTTTTGTTATGAAAACGTGATTTAACAGAGTTGGTCCTTAGGTTGTGGGTCTCCGAGCGTTCAGACCGCGCGGTTCAACGTCATTATTGTTTCGCGATTATTATCACAATGGAAAAGTGAGCCGCCATAGCTTTGATCAAACAGATCAACCTATATTCAGCCCCGGCCCGTACCGTGATACGTACCCGGCTCAAACGTCCCCAGGATAACAGGAACAAATATGGATAGAATTGTTAAATTGGTCTATTCACTTAAAATCCCCAATTTCACTCCACATTGATAATTTTATTTTACGGCCCGTTTAATGTTAATGCGACATGGTACTAAAGTGTGTTTATGGCGTTGAGTGTACATCTTTGCGTGGTTCGTACATTCGTTAACTGTAGGGCGGGGTCCAATGCCGCACTAACGAGTATTTGATACAAAAACCTGGCCAAAATCGAAAAATAAAATATTGACTAGTTGTATATAGCCTTCCGGACCATCAAGTTGAATTCCCATTAAGTTGAATTCCCCGAAAGTTGAATTCCCATTAAGTTGGATTCCCCGAAAGTTGGATTCCCATTAAGTTGGATTCCCCGAAAGTTGGATTCCCATTAAGTTGGATTCCCCGAATGTTGGATTCCCATTAAGTTGGATTCCCCGAAAGTTCGATTCCCATTAAGTGGGATTCCCCGAAAGTTGTGTGGTGGTAGGACCATCCGGGTAAGTAATCTGGGGGCACGGCAGTGCCCCCGCCAAGGCGAGCAAAACATAGGCACGGCCGTACTATCGAAGCCATTCAGGCCATTTTCAGCCTCCCGTAATTTTGTACTGGCTTAAGCTAGAACCCTGAAATTTCAGGGATATATAGGGCACAATAAGTCTTATACATATATTCTCAATATCATTCAATTTGAAAGTGTAGTTTAAGAACTATTGCATGTCAAAGTTCCTTAGTTTTGTCACTGACTCACTGATTCACTGACTGATGATCATCATAATTCTAAGGTACTTCTAGCAGACCTACAAGCTCAAAATTTTAAACATAGTTAAGGGTACGTATCAGAATGTCTAAAATTAAAAAAAAACTAACGTTAAATAACCTACGTTCAAAATACCTAAAATCGGAATACCTAATGTTTTCGAAAATTCGCATTTATCTTTTTTTAAACGGAGGCCAGCGTCACGTAACCTGCGCAGTACTTCATGCAGTCTAGACATATGTTGATCTCTGGTACTGCCAGTGATGCATACACCATCTATCCAACACGATACACCTCAATACCAGCCAATAACGTCTCCATCGTCCTCTGGAAAATACCAGGAGCATTTGCCATGCCGTACACTAGGCGAGAATATTTGAAAAGCCCGCGCGACGCGTTAATGGACGCGACATGTAATATTTTTGATGGGATACAAACAAATCTTTGGTACGATTTTTGTTCAAAACAATTGTTCGTTGATAAGAAACATTGAATATAAGAAAAACTTTTCAGTTTCGAGCGAACATCGACAGATAAGTAAAAAAAAAACTTATAGCAAAATGTTTTGGCTTTGAGTACTAAGTGCAAGAGTACAATACAATCATACTTTATTGCACACCAAAAGAAAATTACATTGCAAACTTATACAAGGTGCTCGTGAGGAATCCAAAAGATTTTAACCACGAATTCCTGAGGTCATAAGGAGTAAAAAAATGTTATAAGTATAACATAATGCAAAAAAACACAAGAAAAAGTTACGAGGATTTTTTTTTAACTGATTTTTGTACGTAAAATATATTTTTTTACTATCGAATTTTACGTTTTGGGTTCCTCACGAGCACTGTCAATAGCTGCTCTATCTAAAATAACCAAATCGCCTATAAAATTCGGTTGCAATGGGACAACCTCAGAGATGTACCCTTGCAAACAAAAACGAATTTCCAGCCATCTTCGAGTAATCTTGTAACAAACGTATAAATTGAATACCGTTTTTCTTTGCGGAAGTCGGTTAACACTGGATGCGTCCAGGGCTCGAAATCGGTATTTTTCAAAAACCCTGATATAGCCAAATATTTTGAATTATTTTATGCTTTTAATGTAGAGCTCAGTAATGTATTTAAGTCATGATTTCGTATTATTAGATTGTCTGGTTAAAAAACGAAATAATAAACCAAAGAACGATAAGAACGGAAAGAATACCGGTATTTTTGTATGGAGCAAATACCGGTTTCCGAGCCCTGATTACGTCAACTGAAGCTATTCAATAAGTAATGAATGAGACCCTATGAAAAATACCCAAATCACCATACGTGTGCCTAAAATATTTGAAGAGTTCCCCCGATGTCTCCAAGATTCCATCATCAGATCCTGATTTGGTTGCAAAAGGACTACCTCGAAGGTATACCCTTTTAAATAAAAAAATAATTTCCCAAATCGGTCTAGCCGTCTTGAAGTAATCGGGGAACAAACTTACATTCAATTTTCTCTTTATTTTGAAGTCGGTTAACACTAAAAACTCATTTCTAATAAGAAATGCTCGAGAAACTATGACAAATACCAAAATCGGTATATGTGCGCGTATAATATTTGAAGAGTTCCCTCGATTTCTCCAAGATACCATCATCAGATCCTGATTTGGTTGCAATGGGACCACCTCTAAAATATACCCTTATAAACAAAAAAATAATTTTCAAAATCGGTTCAGCCCTCTTCGAGTAATCGGGTAACAAACACACAAAAAAAACATACAGAAGAATAGAGAACCTTTTTATTACTATACGAGCAAACTGGCCACTTATAAAATATAAAACTCTTCAAAGATATTCTTTTGTTTTTTCTAATGTCAGTTGTAGTTGTTTGGTACAATAAGTAACATGAATCCGTTTCGGGCGATTGATTTCTCGAAAAATCGCAAGAAAAAAGAGCTTCTTATAATTAGAGGCAAATATACCTTCACAAAAGATGGTAAGACAAACCGTATTGGCACTACACGCTGGAAATGCACTCATAGACGTATATGTTCGGCTAGCGTTACTTTGAGTGCAGACAAAAAATTTATAAAACGAGAATCCAAACATAGTTGCACCGGAAATCGTGATGAAATCAAAATTTCAAAGCTATTAAGTGACATGAAGCAGGAGGTTTGTAGTAATATGAACCCAATTCATCAGATATTTGACGAAATGGTGGAAAAATTTATAGAAGGTAACCCATATGTGTCAGTATGTATTATACCAAAGTCTCAGTCTCGAATTTCGACAACTTAGTCATTTTACGACTTAGCTATTCTGATATTTTACACCTTTTGAGATGTTGTCCTGGGGCCATGTGGTCATTTTACAACTTGGACATTGAGATACGGACTAGACGAGATGCAGGCAATTTACGATTCTGACATTTTGACATGTTGACTAGGAGCGATGTGGTAATTTTGTGACTCGGACATTATGAGATGTGGACTAAGAGCGATGTGGTCATTTTGCGACCTCATCACTCTACTAGTGAACCGTTATATCGAGTGGGGTATCAAATGAAAGGACTTGATTTTTAGATTAAAACACCGTTTTTGTTTTTTTTTTAATTTGTAGTTTATGATTAATGGCGTAAACGTAACAAAAAAATACCATTCCCCCTATTATCTTCGAAGTTACTGAACAGAAAATTCTGTAATAATTACCAATTATTAATGTCGTCCTAAATATTACAGGAAAAATATGACGGTTTTCCTAACTTGCACCGTTTTTGAGAGCAAAAATCTTAACACATAGTTATTTGCACCTACTAAACTAATCGCCATACAGTTTTTCTTGAACTATTCATGTAATACTTATGAGTTTGTACGGAACCCTCGGTGCGCGAGTCCAGCTCGCACTTGACCGGTTTTTTCTGATGTTGCGACAACCCTGACATGACAGCGCAGATCCTGTCACAGGTGGCTGTGCCTGTCAAATGTATGAGCGTTAGACAACTGTCAATCGCGGGCGCCGTGCCGTGGACATGGGTCCGCGCCCTTAGTCCTGAAACTGTGGAGCTGTTATGTGCGTTAGGTACTGTGCGCAATAACCGGCTAGGCTATTATAGGAATTCAACATAGTGGGAATTCAACATAATGAGAATTCAACCTAATGGGATTTCAACATAATGGGAATTCAACATAACGGGAGTCAACGTAACAGGATTCAACGTAATGGGAATCCAACTTTCGGGGAATTCAACTTAATGGGAATTCAACTTAATGGGAATTCAACTTGATGGTCCGGAAGGCGTATATAGAACGTGATGTTCTAATAGTTGAATAAGTAGATGACACGTCTCACTGCAGCCATATTTTTTTCTAAAAACTAGTTGTCTAAAGTAGTAAACAACGTACTAGCCTCAAAGTACTCGTTTTATACCGTTGTGTTGCAATTTGAAGGAAATCCATATAATTTTATGTATTTGTTTTTTATATGGATTACACATAAAAAACAAATACAGGGAGACAACTTTACAAATCAACCTAGTCCCGAACTTAGTCGTAATTGTGTTATGGTACTAGACGACGCTATACTTAATTTGTATAATGCATATACAGGGTGTCCCATAAGTCACACGTCACAGTGACACCGGGGCTAAGTCAGCTTAAGAGGCACCAAACCAGCCTAATATGACCTTAGTAAGAGTTGCACGGTTTTCGAGATAATGGCAAATTAAAGCTTTTTAGAAATTTTCACGTTTCAAAATAAATGCAGTATTTTTTCGCACATTACACTAGTTATCGACCAAATAACACTTTTGTCATCTCAATATCTCAATTAACTATTCATGACAGCGTACACATAAAAATAAAATGATTTAAGAACTACTGGAGCACACGCTGGTACTACACATGTTAAAAAACGTGAAAATTTCTAAAAAGCTATAATTTGCCATTATCTCGAAAACCGTGCAACTTTTACTAAGGTCATATTAGGCTGGTTTGGTGCCTCTTGAGCTGACCTAGCCCCGGTGTCACTGTGATGTGTGACTTATGGGACAACCTGTATAAATGGAAAACATCATGAGTGCTCACACAAATATTTGCCCTTGCCAGGGTCTGCTGAACCTTTAGCTAATTAGGCAAAACGTGTCGTGTTACTTTCGAAAATATTGTACCAAATATAGAGCAATTGCCAGATTATTAAATTTGTTACTTTGTTATCTTCTTTGATGTTAGTTATTCTTTCTTATTTTATTTCCTCAAAGCTTATAGCTGTAAGAGATTCTTTACAGGGATAAGTTCGTCTTTGTACATAACCATTGATTTTTGTATCGCTTTAGTATGATTTTATGTGCAATAAAGTGTTTACATACATACATTATTGCTAATCAAATATATCTTATACAAACTCATGATCCTGTGAATGTTTGTCACATAATCCGTGAGACACGCGCCCGGGATATTAGGGAAACTCAATAAAAGCAGTCTGGGACGTAATCCAATTAAAACTTCCTGACTTTCGCAGATTCTCGCACTTGCTCCAGATTATTATGATTTATATAAGATATGTTGACTCGAGTTTACTATCTATCACGCTGGCTAATAAACCAACTTAATTATGTAATGTCACAAGTAATAATATATGATGAAACGGGATAAGACATAGCCTAAAATTGCTATAGAAATAGTCCTACCAGATATTTTTTTAAGCCCCGTATTGAGTTTGTTGTGATTAAAATGGCCACACTTAATAGTGCTCTTACAAATAAGTGACTACCTCCCTACGAGTACATTACATAACGTATCTATCTATATATCGATACCTTTAGACTCAACGGGCGTAAACGCCATTAGAAACCACGGCGTTTACGCCCTTTGAGTCTAAAGGTATCGATATAGGTATCTATATATTATATAAAACAGTGCCATTTTAGACCAAAGGAAGTGCAGCCTAAAAAGGAAAATTGTTTCAAGGGGATCGGGGATGAAAGTTTATAAAAAAAGTGACATAATGTGTTTTCTGTTTTAATAAAAGTATTTCAGTAGAAGTTTGTGCATTTTGACAATGGGAATTTTGGTAAGTTATTTAATTTCGACTTATGTAGGTACCACCTGCTGGTACAATGCTATTTTAAGTGCAATTGCGACGCAATTTGTACTCCGATGTAAATTAAGTCGACGCTACTGAATATTCACCCGTTTGACCCCTCACATCCTGTATCATACCTACATTTGGCGATTGGACTGATTTGACATTGACTAGACGCGATCGCGATCAAAAATGTACAGTGGGTATATTTAATATGGCGTCCATTCGTCCAATACCGGTAATTTGTGGTACAAAAATATACATATAAATGTTAAGATTCTCAAAACAAGCCTTTTTATTTGAAATGACATATGGCGCTTCTACTCACCAGAATGTCATTTGCCGAAGCGCCAAAAGAATCAGACATGTCAAAGAGCCCTTGAGGCCTACTTGCAGAAATAAATTTCATTTCATCTCATACGATTTAGGTTACCAAACCTTTATTTTTTCTAATTTAGCCTCCAAAAGCGGCCAAAGCCCAACATTAATGTATTTACTGTGTTTCCAAATTTCAAATTAGTTTAATAGTTTCGGGGCAAATTGGCTGTGACAGACGGACACGCAGACACCACACACGATTGATCCTATAGGGGTTCTGTTTTTTTTTTTCAAGTAGGTTACGTACGGTACGGAACGCTAAAAACTCCTAATACTATCCAGATAGTATACACGTTACACTGTTTTTATATATAAGTTTGCATTGTTATTTTTCTTTTGGTGTGCAATAGAGTATGATTGTATTGTATTGTTATTTTCCCTGCCATAGTGCAAATCCAAAGAGAAACCCACATTTATTTACCATGTACAAAAAGTTATTTTGTGTTCTTTTGCACCCTGGTTAAAAAACTGATGTCTTGGTTAATATTGTCGTAAATGGCCCAGAGCGAACGGAAGCCCCATCGGCGCTGAAAAATCAATACTGCCTAACTTAGTTATGTACTTATTGCGTTTAATGTGCTGGACAAGGGCGAAATCATACCCTTATACATATATTATACAACATAGATGTTACTCTGAAAGGGGTCTGTCTGGGAGGGTTTAGGTTTTTTACTGCAACGTAGGAACAAGAATGATTCCTACTCTTACCCGAATGTTACTTTGCTAATCCTTTAAAAAGAATATTGGTTATAGTAACCCTATCCTACTTTCTATAAGATTAGAAATGTGAAAGTTTGTGAAGATGTTTGGAGGTTTGTTACTAAATAACACGGTGTAACAATGAATTGAGACGCAATTTGGCATACAATTAGACCAAGTCGATTGAAACATAGGATCCTTTACATCTCAGTAAAGAAGTCCCTACGGATAATAACGCAGGCGAAGCCGGGGGCAAATACTAGGGATAACATACGTTTGTTCGCAAGTATTTTCATGCAGCACTTAAATTGAATAGGACCACCCTTCCTTTACATAAAAGTAATACCACAAAATAAGTAATAGCACTAAGTAGTAGAATTTTTTCTTTAAAACAAAAGTGACGTTCAGGTCCGACCACGGGACGGAACCCACCGCGTGCGACCGGTTCTATCTATCGTATAACGCGTGTTGTTTCTGGTTGCTGCCCTTTGGAGGGGCAAAAATTGGTACTAGGACGCGCGGCGAAATCGCGGAGCGAGCCGCTCCTGGTGATGCACAAGGAAACACAACCAAATAGTGAAAACCACGACACTTCTTGTCTCGAGGCATTCGAGGTATCATCAAGATATGAGGAAGATTGAAGATGTACAGATGTCAACGAAGTTGGTATTCTAATTCAACTGTTTGCTGGTTCTAAAATACGTCCTTTTTTCAGGTTATAAAAATCTTGCATTATTCGTCATGCCATTTCAAGGAAAAAATCTTAAAACGAGAAAACATACGTCGCGAATAAGTCACATTAGTACAATATTACTCTCTGATATCCTAGGGTTACGAAGAAACGCGGGCGAAAATTATCGTTCAATTCCAATAAAAAAAAAACACAAAATAGACGATACTTTTTATTATTGTGACGAAATTCCGTCAGACCAGAACGGTCTGACCGGCAGACCGACAGACGCAGCGTGGGTCGCCTCTAGAGATGGCGCGTTCCCGGGAATTTTCCCCAATGTATCCCCAATATTCCCATCTTGAAAACATTCCCTACAGAACTTGGGAATATTCCCGGGAACGGGACATCTCAAGTCGGCTCTTACCCCACAAGCCGGTTCGTGGTCTCCATTCGAGAACCTTTACGCCCTTGATTCTAATCTAATAGGGCAGTCCTCCAGTCCCAGACAGAATAGACACAGACGAATACTTAACTGGGTACTTGGGTAGTGAAAAACAACACAATACCTTATATTGAATATTTTTAATGGAAGTGAATATTGAACTTCGTCACTCGAATACTGAACTTATATTTCGCGGCCGACGCGGGGCGGTATAAACACCGTTACATAGCGGCATCGCAATGCGCTCTAGCGATCAGCCTCGCTATTTAGATACGCTATTGCCAACTTATACAACAATCTAGTCAATAGATAGATAAATACACACGCGGTAAAAAAATTAGGGTCAGTGAAATACCGCCATATTTCGTAAAATACTCCAGGGTTGTGAAATTATTGAAGCCCGTTTTGATCCTTAATTAATTTTAGATATTATCTGCAAAAATAACACTGAAAATAATAGCAATTTCAGGTTAAGAATTCAGGATAAGATCTTGTAAAAACCCATGAAAAATAAAGAAGTTAACGGAGTGAAATATCGCAAGAATCACCATTTTTACCCGACTGCGGCGAAGCCCAAAGGAGGGTTATGTGTTTGACCTGTATGTATGTATGTCCGTTCCTGTGTCCGCTCGTAACTACTCAACGGCACATCCGAATTTGATAAATGATACATCATTAGATTCGTCTTGATGGTGCGAGTGTCACTGGGTATGAAATTCGTTAAAATAAACAAAGTGCACCGCGGTCGGGTTTTTTTTTGTAAAAATGTGGTTATTGAATAATATTTTTATGATGGTTTAGCGAATATTGCTAATACAGCCAGGTATTATGAAGAATAGTATATTATGTGAATGAAACAAGTGTCAAATATTGAAAAACACCTATTTCTGGTATTTAAATTACGGTGACCCGAAACTTTTGCTCTTGAGTGTACAATCGAACCAACTGAATCATGACCCACTTGCCTGATAATTCGTGTGAAACTTTCAAACTTGTAAGATCTATCGCGTATAATGCACTTACGACGTTTTAGGTACTAATAAAATAACGTCAATACAGGTCGCAGACCTATGCAATTTTAACCTTTGTTATCATTGCCATAAAACCACATTTCACACATATACAGTCATTGTTTGAATTTCGAGCTAGTTCTCGCTTATTTAACCTAAACTTTTTGATGATGGAAAAAATAAATTTAAAAAATGGGGTGTTCTACAAGTGTGTCATATTATGTCAAGTTGTCAGTCAATGTGAAAAAATATAAATTAAATGCTTAATAATTTTTAATAATGGCTAATTTAGAAGAACAAAGAGCTCGGATTGTAGTCTTAAGTGAGGAAGGCTATGGCATACGGGAAATATCACGCGAATTGACTATTTCTCGGAATACAGTGAGGACCTGGATCAGACGGCACGCCGAAGAGGGCATCCTCGAGGACAGACGACGCCATAACCACGGCGTTCGCCGACTCACGAACGAACAAAGAGTGGACATGCAACACCATTACGAAGAACATCCTTTTACTCCCACCCGATATTTTGCGGCACAACATGACGTCTGTCTACAAACTATTAGAAATTATTTGCACGGCACTGGACTGCATTACAGACATTATGCTGAGAAAGTAGCTTTAACGGATGATCATAAAACAGCGAGAAGGAATTTTGCAAACGCTTATTTAGACTACGACTGGACTAACACTATATTTACAGACGAAAAAACATTTCGATCTTCTCAACACGGTCGCTTAACTTTGTGGCGTTACGATAACACCCGGTACAAAGAAGATCACGTCGTGCCTAATCAGTTATCCAGTCGAATTTCAGCGAATATGTGGGCGTGGATGGGTATCGGAGGAGTAGGTGAGCTTGTCCATATTTCTTCTCGGCAAAACGCAATGAAGTATGTCGATCTATTAGAAGAATCTATGTTACCGACAGTGCGAACAGTTTACCCGCGTGAAGATGTGCCAGTATTTTCCTACGTTCATGACAACTGTCGAGTGCATACTGCCAGGGTAGTCTCAAATTGGTTTGATCTGCATAATGATGAAGTTACTTTGATTCCATGGCCAAGTAGATCCCCAGACCTCAACCCAATAGAAAATTTGTGGGGTTTGATGGTCCAAATGTGGGATAACAGAAACGAGAGAACAAAGGAAGCAATTGAGCAACATTGTAACGAAATTTGGGATTACTTGAGAGACAGCGACATTTGCAGTCGTCTAATAGGGTCAATGCGTGACCGATTACAAGCCGTTATCGATAACCATGGTGCACACACTAGGTTTTAGATACTGAATTTTATAATTTAAATTAGATCTGTTAAAGATTAAATAAAGTTTTTTTTCATTTCACAAATTTTATTACTCTTTTTACTTATATAGCTTGAAAGACCAACAATGGCAAGTTTCTGTCCTTAAAATAGTTATAGGAATGACGTGATTGAAACCTGTAATCTAAAGTTTATGCTGGCACTTCACTTGGCCGTATTTGCCCAAACATGACTGCATTATTTTTGATTTTATATTCTAGAGAAATAAATGCGACTAATAGTTGAGCAAATTTAATACGGCCAAGTGAAGTGGCACCATTACGTTCGTAGAAAACTTCCTATACTTACCTACGTAATACAGATAAAGACAGTAACATCATCTCTTCTTTTTCATATACGAGCTTAGTCGATATTGTCCGATTTATTTAACAGTGCACTCAGTAAATGTCAGTGTCTAATCAAATGATAACAAGTTCGTTACCAAGGAAATAATTCTTCAAGCGAATTTCGACCTACTTGCATTTAAGGGGTTTAGCAAAATAAGCTTATGGTGGGTCATGATTCAGTTGGTTCGATTGTATATCAAGAGAAAAAAATTACCGTATAAAGTTACAGGTCTTCACGCCTTGATCGTCAAAATACATATGAGAATAAAGGTAATAAATGTCATAATGTCATAAGATATACAAGTGAAAAACTTAAACATATTTTTTCTACTCCTGTACTTTTATCTGTGTTTTACTTGGTCACGAACACTAATATAAGAACATACATAATATGAGTTCAGAGAAGTCTATACTCTATTCCCCATAACAGCACTAGTGTCGTTATAGTCACTTTACGTTATTGCTAGCAGCCACAGACTTCTAAATCTAGGTTAAACTTAGGTCAAGGATTAAGCGCTCAATTCTAACTTTACGATAAATATGCACAACTACCAACTTAACAAACAATTAAATTCCTACGGCTTTTAAGAAAAACAATACTTTCCGAACTAAATTCATTGAACCAACATAAAAAAAAGTATTTTTAATATATTCACTGCGTGTCAATTTAAAATACAAATAAAAGTTTACCATAGACACATACTGTCAGTCATACGTCATATTTGCCTTGTTTGCAGGTTATGCCTTGTTTGTATTTTATATTTTAAAAAACCTAGTCTTAGAAAAAGTATTGTATGCAACGTTGTATAATTAAGTCAAAAAACGCTCATTGCGTCTCTATTTGCGATACTCGCGGCATTCGCGGCTCGTATCGCAACTCACGCAATTCGCATTTTTTGAACCTTCTTATACAACTGTTGCATAAAATACTATTAAATTAAACAGTTTTATCCCCCAAATGGCAGGAATGGCTCACAGCACGATTTCGCCGCGCGCGTACTACTATAGCTTGGCAACTTCGTTGGTGACACTCACCTGTGTGCTTTTTGTTATGTGCAGCCGTCACTACTTTACACAAGTTACCGCCAACATGAACGGCGACCGACAGAAGCAGCCTCCGGAGGCCCCCGTTTTAATGATCTTTTTTTAAACCTTTCTTCGTTTCCCAAGGATATCAGAGAGTAATATTGTACTACGTTGACTAACTCGAGTACGTTATTACGTTTTAAAGATAACATAGCTCATGTTTTCCTGCTTCAAGTTGGTTTTCCTTGAATTCGCATGACTCACGCTTTTTAACCTAAAATAAAATAAGCTATAGCAAAGTGGTGGTAGCTTTTGCCTGAAACGTCACAAATAGGCAATGATCTTGGGTGTTTATGACTTCAAACGTTATACAGAAACATGGATGTGGTGCCAGCGTGCTCAGGCAGGATTCCACGAATGCCTTTAAAAGTAAAGTTCTTTTCTTTTCGCTAAACTGGGATACTTTTGTTTTGCAATATCTTCAAATAACTAAAATTAAGATAGTTTATTCATCTTCAAAGTTCAATTCTAAAAGCAGTGAAATCTCAATTTTCGTATGTTTAGTATGAAAAAAATTAAATTATGAATTGGCGTGTTTTTAAAAAGTTGCAAAATGAAAGTAGCTCAGATTCAGGAGTCAAAATTGGTACCTGTAGACGCGCGGCGAAATCACGGAGTGAGTCGCTCCTACTTACGTAAAGAGTTTTCCGGAATGTTTTTCGTTCAAGCTGAAGGAGAGGACGGCAAACAATACGCGGACTAGTAATTATGTCAAAGAGAAAACCCGTAGAAAAAAGATCGCGAAGTCTAAACTTGTTAATAGAGTCTGTGCGGAAAGAGAATAGGCGTGGCGAAAAACGGAACTAACCTAACCAGTATAGCATTTTTTTGCAAATACGGTAGAAAAGCATTACAGCGCCCCCCCATCTAAATCCTATTCTCTTTCCGCACAGTCGTAAATGTAAGGAAGGCTAGAATAAAACAAACAACGGAAGCGAGCGAGGCGTTGAAGTCTTTTGTGGGCGTCCAAGGACTTTCTAAGGTCATGCCTACCTGTACCTTGTTTCTAAACAGTTTTATTTGTGACCCTTGACATTGATATTTGTTTGTTTCAAATCTTGCAACAGTATTTCAATTATTGTGAAATTTTGCGGACAGATTGAGTTCCCGTGACAATGACCTGAGCATTTTTCAAAAAAAGTGTACATGTGGTAATTTTCTTACCATATTTATTTTTGGGTTTTTCTTGCTCAGAATAGTTTGTAATTTGGAATCTAATACACGAGAAATTGTGTCCTAATAACGCGGGCAAGGCGCGGGTGAATGTTAGTGAATATATAAATTTAAACAACCAGGCTAGCACAACTAGCCGCAACTGGGTGAATCAACTTTTCTTTGCTTTATGCAAAGATTGCTCTTTCTCCTTATTTGTTCACCTTTTGCATGTTTTAACATGATTTAAATGGAACAAGATCTTACATCTAGAGATAGATTAAGGTAAAAATAAAACTCGTTTTTAACAAATAAATAGGGTGACCCAGCGGACGAACCCTTATTTTCAT
This sequence comes from Eudemis profundana, assembly GCA_947034925.1. Taxonomy (NCBI): domain Eukaryota; kingdom Metazoa; phylum Arthropoda; class Insecta; order Lepidoptera; family Tortricidae; genus Eudemis; species Eudemis profundana. Next base: position 20,916,219 of record OX344808.1, read on the forward strand.
ACAAAAGTGGGGGACAGCTATGTCCGCTGGGTCACTGCTTAGTTATAATAAAAAAATATTTGCGTTACGTAACTTTATTATCTGTTTTTTAAATGAGCATACACTTTATTTAAAAAATATTCGAATAAAGATTTCCTTTCTATTTTAGTCGGAAAAGGTGAAATTTTGTTGACAAAGAAAAGTTGATTCACCCAACTGCATTTGACCGGTCACTTTCGTACGGTTTTGAATGGACAAGGATAGGTAGTATTATGTGTCATGTAAAGTTTCTCAGAACCAAATTCCATTCAAAGTTAGAAGATTGTTAGGAGTGGCTCACTCCGCGATTTCGCCGCGCGACTACTAGAACCAAATTTAGCCCCCGCGGAGGGCCCAGCGATCAGAAAGAGCACGCATTATGGGATAGAAAGGGACGGTCGGATCCGAAGCGTTCCGTCCGGTGGTCGGAGCCGAACGTCAGATTTATTAGAGAGAGAGACTTCTGTACGTAGTTCTATTAGGTACTTAGTCTGTGATATTGTTTAATTAAGATTCCCTTGTAATATTTCTCATTGATGCGCATTGTTGTTGTGTTTTGTAAATTTTATTGGTTAATGTCTAGTGAAAAATTTTAACCGACAAAATATGTTTTGTCTACGCTTACTTATTGTTACAAGAAAATATTAAAAATACAACACATCAATACATAATGTCACGAGTTTGAAAAAAACTTGTATCTAAAAACGTAAAGAAAAACGTCAAAGGTACAAACTTTATATACACTTACTGCGTTTTAACTGAAGTCAGTATCATATACGAGTTTTTTTTAAAGTAGTGACGATGACTTCATTGGTTCATTGGTACGAGGCGTTTTTAAATATGTCATGCGGTGAGACATCATTGCGATCGACTGTACACAGGCCTATTAGAGAGTCGCGCAGACTTTGAAACGTGGCAGGTAGCCAACTTATGGTATTCATCCTCGCATTGTGTCGCAAGAACCTAGTCTAACACTTGAATCGTGTACGACTTAAATAATGGTATATACGAGAATCATCATATTTGGTGCGAACACCACTTCATAAAACAAAGTAACACAACTGAATGATGCAATACATAGATCAAACAGAAAACTCACAATCGCTAAATTGTCAAGGTCGCGCGATCAAAACGTTAAACGTAATCTAACATTATATAAAAAGGTATAGAAACTGCTACAGTAATAATATATATAATATATAAAACAAAGACATATTGTCAGTTAATTACACCAAATTATATTATAATCGCAAATATAGACTATTCACATTATCAGTTGCAAATAACAAAAAGTTACGATAGCGAAATGAGGTTAGTTCATCATTTAGCTACCACTGGCGCCATCTATTGGCGCGCATCGGTACTACGTGGAGCGCGAGCTCGCTCCGCGTGGTAACTATTGTAACTATCCCGCTTATAGGCCTAGTTGAGAAGTGCTACGGCGTAGGCGGCGTAGCCCGTAGCGGGCGTAGCACTCGCGGTCAACATATTTGACAACGTATATTGACATTGACAGGTAATTAATGACAATAATGTGACGAATCGGGGTTTCACGGAAACACTGCAGTCATCATTTTTTATACGGTTACCTAATATTATAAATGGGTATATTAATTGAACCCATAATTTTAATATTCACTTTATATTCTGTGATCGTTCTTAAAATGGTTGTGTACATTACGGTTCGGATCACACCCACAGTGTTTTCATTTCCTATAATGTCATGTCATGTTAACTAATTTCAATCGGCACACATAAACATAAGACGATATAGTTGATATACCACTAACAACATTGTATTTATCTTTTAGGCATTACGGAGATAACGCATATCAATATCGCGTTAACGTTATTTGCCTGATATATTCTAGCAATCTTCAAACTTTTCGGCTACGGCACAACAGTATAATAGCAGTAAGTAGGTATTCTTCCTAAAAAAGGCTACATCGTGCGCTTGAATGTGTGCGCGCCGTGTACGACGTCTGTGTGAATACGTGTCGCGCGCTCCATAACGGCCGAGTTGGGACTACTTGTTCGTCTGTATACTTTGAAAGCACTGAGAACTTTTGCACCATGAAATTTTGTATGAGCCCTTATATATATCTATTTTTTAAAGCCAAACGCAAATTCCAAATTTAGAAATATTATTTTGGCGGAACTCCTGCGCAGGCAGTCCGTAGCTTAATTACACGTCATGACTTGAAGAATAGCTTGGTAATTATTATTAATTGTATTAAAAAAACCATAACGGCTCAAGTTATGTATTTATATTAAAAAAAAACAAAAGTACTGGAATATTTATAGGCCGACAACCGTAAAAAAATGTTTGGTAGAATTTTAAATGTACTTACCTTTCGAAGACTCGTTGATCTGTAAAGGCTAAAGGTGCGAGGGAGAGGAAGCGAAAGGAGTGAAGAGTAAATTGATATGCCTTAACGTTGTAATGATCAGATAAAATACATTAATAATCTATGAAGAAACCGAATTTTCACAATATTACCTTTAGTTAATACTTTAAATGTAATTAACCTGTAACCTACAATGTTGTCGTTAGCTAGTTGATAAATGTAACTGTAAATTCTATTTTTGTATCGCCTCCCCCACAGGACAGGCAATGCCTAGTGTGGGGGTCAGCATAATGTAAAATTCTGAAATGTTATTTTTGAAAATAAACTACCTGCCTACCTATTAGTTTACTCTATTTATTAAAATATTTGAATTTTCTTACATTGCTTTCATAACTTTCTGAACAAACACTACTTCTACAAATGTACCATGTAGGGCACTGTAGGTACACAAATGGTTTGTGCATGTAGATAATTTTAATTGAAGCCATAAAAAAATTGTAACAACCAAAATCAAACAATCTAAGTCAAAAAACACGAATGGGAAACAAAGAAAATAAATGCGCTTTCACAACACGGGAGGTAATAAAGAAAGCCCTCGATCGCATACTTACGTCCCTCGCTTGCAGCTCGGGCCTCGAACTTCTGCGATCTCGGCCTTTCATTGTATTACCACCCTAGTTGCGTAATGTACTATATCTTGTCTTTCCTTGCGAAAAACCAATGGTTGGTTAAGAAAATAATGTTTTGAGTGCTTGTCGCCTAAGCTAAATGTTGTTTGTTCCTTTGTTACTAACATAGATTGTAAGGTCTATTGTTACTTATATGATAAATGGGTGTACTTCCAAAATAAATAATTATTTAATATTTAATTTAATTTAATTTAATAATGGATACAATTTTACTTCTAATCCATTATTTTAGCTTCATTATTTCAAACAGGCAATATCAAATTGCGGTACTTAACTCTTCATCTTTGGGAAAAAGTTACACATATGGGAAAATTTGGAAAGGTTCACGTTGCGAGCATTTTCTGGACGAATCTCCGACTTTCCTGCTCCCTAAATGCATGCAACTTACCTTATAAACCTGTATTAATTCCATCCAAAAGAATGGGGCACTTTAGCATACACTTGGTCTAAGCAGTTTAAAACGCATGTTAAAAATGGTGCTTCGGTAGCTACTTATTTCTCCTTAACTAGAGTCAGTACGGAAAGAGAATAAGATTTAGATTTGGGGGCGCTGTAATGCTTTTTTACCGTATTTGCCATACTGGTTAGGTTAGTTCCGTTTTTCGCCACGCCTATTCTCTTTCCGCACAGACTCTACAGATGTGCAAATTGCAAAAACGTTTCCAAAATGTTAGGAAAGTTCTCGGAAATTTCTTGGACCTTGAATAAGTTCAAGAAAATTACTAATATGAAAATATTTTTTTTTAGATAGTATCGAGAACTTTCCAGGGGAAAACTTGCCACATCAGTTCTATAGTTGATTGTTTTAGTCCAGCGTCCTATTGACGTGAAACTTTGTCGTTCTAAATGGGCATTTTCATTTTAAAATGTATCTTTAGACTTGCAGTTGCAGCTGTCACAAAACCGACTGTCAATATGTATCGCCATGTTTCGCTAGACTTTATTAAGATATAACCAGACCCGTCTTTCCCAGTGGGCACTTTGGGCAAGTGCCCAGGGCCCCGCGATCGATAGGGGTAGGGATCTAACAAAATAGTGTTCTGTCAAAGTCATAGGGGCCCCATTATCCTAATATGCCCAGGGCCTCCAATAGGCAGCCCTGGATATGTATGGCTTAATCGTACACTTTTAAATTAAAATGCCCATTTAGCTCCAGCCGGGTTGAATTAAAGTAGTTAAAATGAGAATGTAATAAATAATTAACACGACTAACGACGATTAAATATGTTGTTTTCGGTGTCAAATTAAGCCAGTGAGCAAATTCTTTAACCCGTGTTTTGTTAATAGTAGTCCTAATTACCCAATGTACTTTACGAAGTCGATAAGAATAGTGCTACAGGCCGAGGCGCAATATTTTTAGTTTTTATTTTTACTTTTGACGTGATGTTTTTCATTAAGTAGTATTTTTTTAGGAGGGAAGAGACGTGGGGGATGATAGTTTAGCACTTAGTAAAGTATGTTGGGCAGTTGTACGGGTTATGTAGTTAAAATATCAAGTCTGAACTATCATCGTTAATGTACTAGTACCTACATGTACGCGGGGACATGCGAGGTTTAGGCCCTTGGTTTTTTTTTAAAGATATTTTATGTTCTAATAGCGTCTGATGGACATTTGTGAGTCACACCGAAACAGATGGGGAATAAGTTTATTTTCTTTTTCCTCTGCCTTTTTGTAACTAAAAATAGTCCAAATTTGATCACATGATTTCTGGACGAACCCTATGTGTATAGTTAATTAATAAAATAAAAGTTATCATTCAGGGTGAGCGTCTGCTATTCTGAATTACAAAATAATATGTTTTTTGGGGAACTAGTAAGAAATTATGCGTTAAAATGTAAAAGGGACGTTTTATTAGGCATCAAAAAGAATTTTGGCCCTACTCTTAAGCAAGTAAAGGCGTATCGTTAGGTTAATCGAGTTAGGCTCGCGCCGGTACAATCGCCATACCATCAGATTCTAGTAAACGAGGCGCTCACAAACATCTAATCTAAACGACTCTATTGTCAAGGCGTTAGAGTGCATGTTCAAATTTGAGCATCCTGAAGTGTATAGATGACTTTACATGCTCGAGTTGCTGCTCGAACGCTGTATATACCGTTGTTTACACGATGTATGTAACCTACGCAAGTGCCTCAATATGCGCAAGTTACTTCCACTGTGTACAAGCACAACCCTCGGGTGATTGGGTTAGTAAACAGCAGAATAAGGCTGCGTATCCACCAATGGAAACAGCTCAGCGGAGCGAGGATAGGTAAATGAAGTGTTTCCATTGGTCACCACAAACACATCCCTCGCTACGCATCGCTGGTGAAAATGCAGCCTAAGGCGGCCAACCGTCCTGCGTTCTGCAAGACAGTCCCGGATTCCATGCTTCTGTCCTGCATTTCAATATTGATTAAAAATGTCCCGGAAAAGGCCTAAAGTCTCCCGCATGTCCCGGATTCGCGCAGCCAGCATAGCCAGTACGGATGTTTTGGTGTGATTCTGGATAATGTAGACTTTTGGCGGATATTTTCAAATCAAGCGATGTGGGCTTAAGAAACTTAACAAGTTGACCGCTTTACAGTAGCAGCAGCTAAACTAACAAAGACAGGACTATTGAGGGCATACAATCCGATTCTTAGCCGACCTCAGTAGTAAACAAGTTTCTGCATTCAAGATGCAGTTTTTTACCGAAAACGTATGTTTTCTCGTGAAAAAAGTAAAGCTAGATCAAAAATGGACAAAGTTATGTTCTATGTCGCATATATGTATGTAAACACTTTATTTCGTGTAAAATCATACAGAAACAATATAGAAATCAATAGCTATTTAGAAAAGCGAACTTATTCCTCTAGCAGAGCACGATATATAGTTCAGATTTTCCAAATTTTGACCTTCGAAAAAGTTTCTTCGCTTAGCAATACGTGAAAAACTACGCATTATTAAACTTTTTGAATTTTTGTTCTATGTATGCATTTTTTGATACTAACATTTTAGCACAAATTAACTACATTAAATTTGCTATACATTAAGTTCTATTAATTTCTGTAAATGTGATAGTTGCAGAGAATTAAGGTGAAATTAAGGTGACGAATGAATGAATGGATGAATATATTTATTTCAGACCTCCATATGAGTCATAGTCAGAGTCCATATGTGTTAGTATTTACAAGCAAAACTTCACAAGGTTAAGTTTCCGTCTGCGCATGAGTAAGCTTTTATTTTTATAATCCTTAGGGCTTGTCCATTGATCATGTGAGATCCAAATGAGTCCGGAAAAAAACTCGAATGATCACGTTGAAGGAATGGGATCACGAACATTTTCTTAGGTGTCTTGAAAATTAACATTAGCCTATATACCTGTCCCAGTGCACTGCCTTGCTACAAACGCTCAGGGCTGTGCCAAGTAATTTTCGTATTTTTTTTTTTATATTTCCTGTCTAGGTGTCCCACTGCTGGGCTGTCCCATTTTCGTATACGTGAATAAAATTAAATCTACTGTCTCATCTGTTTATGCCAATTAAGAAAACTCTTAACTCTTATACATACCTGTGTATGCAATTTAAAACTTTCGCAACCAAGAACCCGCCTGGTAACCAACTGATAATAATTTTTATTGTTTAATCGCATTAGGTGAAGTAAAAACACACTGCCTGTATATTTAAAAATCAACTGTACCTACTTTTCGACCACATAATAATCACAAGAAAACCTTTCTGTTAGTGTCAGCCCTGTGGTGGTGAAGATGCAATGTGTGCCCGCCAGGCGAGCTCTTTGGCGTGGCGTGTAGGTTTGTAGCTACTGCCCGCCTGGCGGGCAGTGCCGGCATCTGAGCAAGGATTACGAGTGCCTGCCAGGCGGGTTCTTGGTAGCGAAAGTGTTAAAGCAGCGGTCGGCAACCCGCGGCCCGCGAACAGCTTATTTGCGGCCCACGAGCCTCCCTGGCTATTTTGTATGTAAAGGTTGCTTTATTCAGAAATGTATAATATCACAAATTATTAACAAAGTGCGGCCCGCGTCAATTTCGTTGCCTACTATGTGGCCCTTGGCTGCTAAAAGGTTGCCGACCGCTGTGTTAAAGGATAAACTTAAGACTGTGATGATAAATGGAGACCCCCATGCTAGTTTTATTAAAGAATAAATTTTTCCCTCACCCACCCACCTCTCGAGTCTCATTACTCAACTGCTCAAAGGTTAACTGGAAGAGATATCTTATACTTTAAGATATCTCTTCCTATCCTTAAGACTTAAAGGGATAAGTTCGCCTTTGTACATACACCTTTATTTTGCAACCCTGCACTGTACTTTGCCTTATTTTGTGCAATAAAGTGTTTACATCCATACATTCTTTAATATAACTACGTTACCTTGAAATTTTGCTGCGCGGCCTGCTCCTCCGCATCGTACTTGTGCTTGATGTTGTCGATGCGCATCTGTTTCAGGATGCCCGCCACCTCGATCCTGCGCACAAAGAACCATGTTATCAATTTTTTAGGGTTCCGTACCGAAATGGTAAAACAGGAACCCCCTATGGTGCGACTCTGTCTGTATGTCCGCCGTCTGTCACAGCAAGATATGTCAGGATATACTGATGTTATCGACTTGAAATTTGGAATAGTGTTAAAAACCGCTACTTTACTACTACGCGTTAAGAGGAAACAGGAGGGCAGTTTTTGCATACAAACGTAGTCCCCTGTTTCCTCCCTGGTTAAGGCCAGTAGAGCAATAATTTTTCGTCCAAAAATCTATGGCTACAATTGATATGTTCCTATGTTTTCCTTTTTACGATAAATTGATTCTCAAAAGAGATATTAACCTTCAAAAACCTAAAAAAAAATGCCAGATTTTCCGCTGTGTTCACACATCCAGAAAACAAATTTGACTAGATTATTAAAAAAAAGGAAAGCATAGGAACACGGCCAAAGCCTTTCTTTAATGAAAAAATTAGTTAAATAGGTTAAGTTTTCGGGAAGAAATCAGGGGACTACGAAACGTTGTTTTCATGAAATTTTAAAAGGTATTTTCGGTCCAAGCTGCAGTTGTCTCTATCGTGCTCTGCGCGGGAGAGGCGGGCAGTGCGGGATAGCGACACATTGTACAAATACCTAATTTTCAATTCTCTCGGCCTTACTATTTCCTCTTAAAAACTCAAAAACCAAGTTATAAAATATTATAACTTGGTTTTAGAATTGAAATTGCAAATCACATGCCCGACATTCTGATGGAATGCCCCCAAATGAAAAACTAAAATTTCCTGACACCACCTTAAAAGTCCCGACATTTCCTCTTCGCTCTATCAATACGATCGATTCCTGTTAATTAAAGAAGGTAAAGAGCATACCGAGGTACTGTGTACAGTTTGCCACTTATTTTAATATAACATTCAAAGGTGCTTCTATTGAAAAGCACTTACAAAAGTAAAGGGTTCCTTCTTTACCATTTTGGCACGGAACCCTAAAAAGGAGTATAAGGATCGTGCAGAATCTATATGTGGCAGCATTAAATCGACAAAAGAGACACTACGCGGACAGTAGAGGAAACTTATCAGGCTTGAAAGAAATGTCAACTGGTTATGTCAATGAAGAGTATGGTAAGTCGTGGCTACACAAACGTTAATCGTCCTACATATCGATAGTAACGGTATTTCCCGTTAATGTGGCCCCAGCATTATAGAGTACTAGCATTTCCCCGCGGCTTCGCCCGCGTTGTTCCCGTTATTGTCCCAAAGGAACTTTTTACCGGGATATAATGTATCCTATGTTTCAATCCAGGACTTGGTCTGCTTGCATGCCAAATTTCAGCTTGATCCATCAAGTTGTTACCCCGTTATAAGGTAACAAACATGCAAACATCCAAACATCTTCACAAACTTTCGCATTTATAATATTAGTGGGATGGGATTAGTGGGATGGGATTCGGATTGGCGGCACCGGTTGCTCGCACCTTCAAAATAAAATAAAATAAAATAATTTATTTCTGTAAGTAGGCCCTCAAGGGCTCTTTTACATGACGTCTCATCTCTAATTCTTTTCTTTTCGTTATACATACAAGGTTTTTAGAATTGAATGACAAAATACCACAATCTTTACTACGCTATTGATACAATGTTACACTATTGCACGTCACGCGAAATAGACGCGTATTTGTCGTTGAGTTGCGAAAATATAGCCCGCGTTAACCTATACACTATTGATAGAAAGACAAATACATTGAAAAATTAGATGTGCTGGAACAAGTCCGCCTTTGGGCCGATACAGACGGACTGCAACCCAACTGCACCTCCCTACGATTTGTATGGGAACTGCATCACACATGATGCAGTTCCCATACAAATCGTAGGGAGTTGCAGTTGGGTTGCAGTCCGTCTGTATCGGCCCTTACACTTCAGAAGGGGCGATTCATTAGTAAGGACTGTTTTGGCCAGTTTTGACAGCTTCCCCTAGGGACCCTTGCCTAATTAATGAATAACCCCAGTCACAGTTTATTTTTCAATATAGGTATTTGGTATTTATATAACCCATCACAGTAAACAAGTTATTTTTCGAATATAGGTGACCATTGGCTGTACTCACCGGATCCTCATATTGTCCTGCAGCCGCCGCAGGGGTCCGAGGTACTCCTGGGAGCGGCCTCCCCGAACTTCAGTCAGCTGATACTCAACATGCTTCATGCGCTCCGAGTAGAGCTGCTCCCGGAGGACTGTGAACTGCCGCTCCAGGTTTGCTGGAATTTGTATGGAAGACAGTAAGTTAGAAGGGAAAATAATTCTTTATAAGAAAGATAAAGTAAAACAACATTATCACAACCCTCCATAACCCAAAGTGGTCAATTTTTGACCAAACGGGACACAGTCAAATAAAAAAATAAAAAATAACATTATACTCAGTGGCGTGAACTGCATAATGACAAAAAGACTGCCTACCCTATAAAGCAGCGGTCGGCAACCTGCGGCCCGCGAGTCTCCCTGGCTATTTTGTATGTAAAGGTTGTTATATTCAGAATCATATAAAGTCACAAATTATTAAGAAAGTGCTGCCCGCGTTAATTTCGTTGGCTACTATGTGGCCCTTGGCTGCTAAAAGGTTGCCGACCGCTGCTATAAAGGGTAGTAGGATAATAAATGAATAGGATAGGTAGTGTGTTAAGATACTGCTTATACTACTCATTTCTACAGTCTAACCCTTATTAGGGAAGAAACTAGAGTTAGATAGATCTTTTTGTCTTTATAGAGTGTATGCCACTGATTAAACTCAATGCATAAGATAAAATAAAATCTGTGGGTCTAGTGAAAAGGGGTACAATTGGTACAAATCACATTTATACCAGGAACAAAAGGTCACAACTCTATTGTATTACTCTTAAGCTCTTTTGCTCCTAGGTTATATGTGACTTGTACTGTACCCCTTTTCACTACACCCACAGAAATGTTTTTGACCTTCTATTTAGGGATGTAACGATAGCGATACCGATATATCGGCATCGCCGATAATATACAACCGATATTTGAAGAACACAAAAAGAATTTGATGTATGAAAAAAAAACTGCAAGAAGTAATTTCAATTACTGACTTATTTTATGTATTGGTCTATTACCTTGTGCAATGACAATTACTATGTTAATTAAATCTTTGGTTCTTTTTAAAAAATAAATTTGAAACTTCTATTACTTCATTTTGGGCGTCTGCAATTTGACAATTTCCATAAAAAGTTCATTTCACCAACAACTTTTTATCTCAAACCGTACAATTTTCATGAGTTTTGAAAATGTCTTCATATATTAAGAATTACATCAGGTTGAAGAAAAATATATTTGTTGGAGATTAAGTTTGTTGAAGATTTTACTGCATGTGACAGTTCTAGATAAAGATACTTGTTCAATCCGATTCAGAAATATTGTTATACAGGTATTTTCAAATTTATGGGTATCTTTGGATATTCTTTACATAAATTGGTAAGGTATTGTTTACATAAATTGGTGGAGCTTCGCCCAGCATTAGAATACAGGAACTTTGTCTTATTTATTTTAAACCAGTTATAGTTGCCATAGCAAGACCAAATACCTACTTGTAATAATAGATATTGTTTTATAGCCCAGAAACATAGTAAATACTAATTACAATTGAGAGAAAATACTTCTTTCTTCCCATATTTATTTATAATGCTATCACTAAATATTGTCTCCGTATGCACTTTATAACAACCACTATTCAATATTGATTTAAACTTTCACGATTTTCACTCATTATTATAACAAAATGTCCGAAACTTTTTATACGATTAAGTCCCGTTTTGTTATAATAATGAACTACTATTCATTCCTTCTTTTTTTCTATTGTTGCTCAGTGGTGCACTATTTTAGTTCAACAATTAATTTGATAATTGAGGTTTTACTACTCAGATCATTAATAGAGAAATCAGTAAACTCAAAAATGTAATTCAAAATGTACAGATAGTCCACTGGATCATAACAAAGAATATACGTAAACAGTTCGTTCAAAAAACGAATGTAACTGATCAAAGACATAAAAAAAACGGCTCATAGTTCAATAAATAATAAAAAGAGAATAACTGAAGTTTCCTAGAATCAAATAATCAAGTAAGATTGCAGGCCGTTCATGGCACTAGGATAAAATATGATTTCTTTAAGCAAACAACAACATTAAACCATGATCACAGCTGTTGATACCACAGAACACAATCAGTTGTTAGTAAACATAACCTCAAAATGCCCACCTAGATTGTCCAGGCATTCGTTCCGCCGACGCTCGCATTCGCTCTCGTCCATCTCAGACGAGTCATCAGAATCCGGTTCATCGGCTTCTTCGGCGCTGGAGTCGCGGTCCGGGCCCCTGGAGGACCCGCCAGACCGTTCAGTCTCCCCACCAGACAAATCTCCATCCCCGTCACTGTCACCCTCCACTTTCATCGACGGCATTTTGCACTAGTTTATAATGTGGTAACGCGACGCTAGCAAGGTTTTTCCGAAAGTAGGACAGATAATTCTGTGATTTGGCTGTTTTCGCTCCGTTTGTACGCCAAATTGCCAACTGTCACTGTCACTACTGACTGTCAGTCAGTAGCGTAGTGGACTGTCAAATTTTGGGTTGCAATACTTGCTGCGGTGCTGCCAGTGTAATAGTATATTGAATATTATTTAGGCGGCCTACTCATCTACACTACAGTATTATTAGGGCCGATACAGACGGACTGCAACCCAACTGCAACTCCCTACGATTTGTATGGGAACTGCATCTCAACTGCGCAGTCGGGGTGCAGTTGTGATGCAGTTCCCATACAAATCGTAGAGAGTTGCAGTTGGGTCGCAGTCCGTCTGTATCGGCCCTTAGAGTTTCTCTAATGAAAGCTGAACCTGAAAAATAGCGGCAAATTCAAAAACCTTCACATAGTTTTACTTTACCGATCAAAGTAAACGATTTTGATACTTTTCTTATTTTGGTGGAAGGTGGAACTAAGGGAGAAGAAACGCGTAGGTACTTTTTCACACTACTAAAGTCTGTGCGGAAAGAGAATAGGATTAATTTTGGGGGGCGCTGTAATGCTTTTCTACCGTATGTGCCGTATTTTCTGTTCTGTGGCCATACTGGTTAGGTTAGTTCCGTTTGTCGCCACGCCTATTCTCTTTCCGCACAGACTTTAAAGCCCGTATCTAAATAAACTAGGTACTATGAAGATTTTTGAATTTGCCGCTTTTTTCAGGTTCAGCTTTCATTAGATAAACTCTATCAGTATTATATATCTGTCTTATTTTAAACACATGCAACAGAGTGTGATCCTGGATGGATAGGCAATATTACGTAATTATAATTGTAAGTAGGCCCAGTGGGACTGTACTGTCTGTGTAAATTTTGATTTCTTATTCAATTTAGGAGATTATCAATTCGACCCGATTCGAGTTTTAATATATGTTAATCCCATCAAAAACATTACATGTAAAAAGATGCAAGTCTCGCAACGCAGTTCTTCTACAACAAAAAAGTATTGAGATGTAATTTTAAACCAAGTCAGTACTGGGGGGGTGTCCACAGATTTCGATTTCCACCGACTTGCCTATTATTTAACCGGGGAGGAACACATTTTATAGTTCTCAAACAAAGAATCCTCCCCGGTGCATCATCTCGGTGCCGGTTGCATCTTTTTACATGTAATGTTTTTGATGGGATCTCATTCCTATTTGTAAGTGGTCTTCCTTTATTCATTACATTCCAATGTATTCCATTTCCAATTTGAACTACAAAACTAACTTTGTAATCGCATGTATTTGTATAGGATTACAAACTTACTTATGCAGTTCGTATTGAAATTGCAATATTTCGGCTAAAAACTAGCTATGTTTAAAATTTGGAGCTTGTAGGTCTACTAGAAGTACCTTACAATTATGATGATCATCAGTGAGTGACTGAGTGAGTCAGTCAGTGACAAAACTAAGGAACTTTGACCTGCAATAGTTCTTAAACTACACGTTCAAATTGAATGATATTGAGAATATCTTTAGGTCTTATTGTGCCCTATACAAGGTGAAATTTTAGTGGTTGTTTTCCGTTAAAGGGCATGTTCAGTATCGTGTTCTGATTAGGAAAAAGCGGAAGAATTTATTTTTTAACGCGAAAAAAAAAATATTTTCTATGGAGCAGGTCGTTCAAATTAGCCGACCCTCCATACAAAAGACAATTTTTTTTACGTCAGAAAATTATTTTTTCTTCTTTTTCCTAATTAGAACACGATACTGAACATGCCCTTAAACGGAAAACAACCACTAAAATTTCACCGTGTATATCCCTGAAAATTCACGGTTCTAGCTTTATTTAGCCAGTACAAAATTACGAGAGGCTGAAAATGGCCTGAATGGCTTCGAGAAAAGGATGGTACGGCCGTGCCTTTGTTTTGCTCGACTTGGCGGGGGCACTGCCGTGCCCCCAGATCTATACCAGCTTCATGTGTGCCAAATTTCGTAAGTGTATGTATATCTGTATCTTTGTCCGCGCACACATCTCAAAAGTATAAGTAAGTCGGATTGCAAAAAATATTTTTAGTTGAACTAGGTATAGATAGGCCTACTTAGGAAACTGTGCAATTTCATCATAATCGGTTCAGTAGTTTTTGCCATAAACAGTTAAAAGTGTGTATTAAGCCACTAGAGGAAAACGTGTCGACGATGGCGTAACAGCGTAATTCATTTACCTACTACTATTATTATAAATTAAGAAAATTGAGATATAAAAAAGTAATTTAAAAAAAATTAAACGGGCTTGCGGGCAAAAACAAAAGAAATTATAAAAGTTTTTTTATTTAAAAATTTTAAGTGAATAGTTATGCTATTATTTAGGTAGTGGGCGGTGCCAGTTTCAATATTTGGAATAAACGTAGTAACTTAGCAGTTAGTATGTCCACAGATATGCCGTACGAGGCTGCAGGCTGACACCGACCTCAATAAAATAGTTGGCATATTTACTTTAGATTGTTTAAACAATAAAACTTGTATATCTTGATTTTTTGTAGTCGGTTTAATTTTTTTTTATTTTATATTACCTACCTATTGCAAATTAACGGAGTTTTGTAATAAATCCATCCACTGGCGCAGACCAGTGCAGACCCGGCGGAAGGCCTCAAGCGGGGCAAGTATTATGCTGCCTCTACACGATGGCCCATCGTGATGGCTCACTATGATGGGCCAGCATGTAGAGGGCATAGTGGTGACGCATGGCTTATGGCGCGTGCGATGGCCGTGGAATGGCGACGGTGTCGGTTTTTCGGCAGCACATCAAAGGGAGTGGGCCAGCGATGGCGGTACGCATCTACACGATGGCCCATTCCGTAGTGTGGACGTCAAATATCGCATGGCCATCTCGCTGGGCCAGCGATGGCCCATCGTGTAGTTGCGTATCAACCATCGCATGGCCACGGTATGGCCATATCGCTGGGCCAGCGATGGCCCATCGTGTAGTTGCGTATCAACCATCGCATGGCCACGGTATGGCCATATCGCTGTGCCAGCGATGGCCCATCGTGTAGAGGAGCTATTATAGCCATAGGCAATAGCTACAAATTTGAGCCATTTAATTAGTAGACATGTTGGGGCCGTGGAGATCCAATGCGATGCGACCATACTAAAGTCTATTGTCCGCAGGCCAGGCCAGGCTCTGTCGGGTACCTATCGGGTGATCAGAGGGCTTCGAGGCCAGGCTGAACTTTTTCCCGACTGGATCGGTTGATTCTTAGTCTGTAGGTACTTTTAGGTATTTAAAAAAAGGTAAACAAAAAAACCACGTGACTCGGGTTGTTCATCCAATCAAAGCAAAGTTTGGTATCTGTGGCAAATACCATTGGCTGAACGACCCGAGTCACTTGGTTTTTTTTTTACCTTTTTTTAAATGCCTAAAAGTACCTACAGACTATAAGAGCTGGCGCGGATTTTGTTAAATTAGTCCGACCCTCTCAAGGTGGACCGGGACTAGCGACCTGATTCGATCCCAGGCACCCCGGGCCCCACCTAGTCCGATCTTCTCAAGTTGGTCCGGCCAAGCGACCTGCTTCGACCCCAGAGAATCGAAAAGAGTGGTGCGATTTTTGCAACAGTCAGACCTGCAAGTTTGTCAGGCTTAAAATTAACGATTCCCGAGCACATATGATTGAATACTTATAATATGTCCCATAATGAGAGGCCTCAATATCAATTGCATAAACTAAGATGAAGACAGGGGATTCTTTTACCGTTGAATAATTTAACAAATAAAACCAGGATTATATCTGATATTAAATTTAATATTCTATTATTTACATTAAATTGTTCTCTATTAACATGTTATTTATTTATAATATTTTTTATCATTTATTCAGTTGTTAATAAATTATGTACAGGACTATTTATAAATTAGATAATATCAATACTGTGAAGTTTGACAAATCCACATTTTATTGACAGGGTGCATGACAAAACCTGTATTTTAGTAAGTTCGTAATCTACTACAGCCTGTAATTTACCTAATATTTAATGTCAGTTGAGACATGCACCGTGTCAATTGATTAAATACCGAAACTGAGGCTATATTGATCTAGTTTACTTAGCACCCTTGCAGGTTACCACTGACGTAAGTAAATACCATTACAGGTTACCGGAACGAGTCACCTATGAGCTTTAAATGTTGCCACTGGAAATAATATTTATTCATTATTATTTGTTCACCACACTGTCAAATGCAGCGTCCAAACACGCCAATTTCATCAGTCAACCGATATAATAGAGACGCTGCTACCAGTTACAATAAGAGACGGACACGCTATCTCTTTTTTTCGAATAGCAGCGTCGATTGATTCAGAAAATCAGCCTGTTTGGACGAATCTAAACAGAAAGAGAAATGCGAGAAATTAATTCACTTCTAGCTCGAATGGCAAATAGTCGATGTTGCCAGTTAAAACCCAATTTTAATTTACACTCGTTCTATCGGGGCTACTGTGTTCGTATATATATTTTTGATGTTTGTTCCCAGTTACAAAGGAAACCAGACCTCAAAAAGTGCAAAACAAATAAATTCAAAACCTGTGAACACCAAAATCATAAAATGACTCGTCAAAATAACACAAACTTAAAACTAATACAATGTATGAATAACTCGAACAATAAAACATATGACACGATTTTAAAATCAGCATAACATGGAATGGTAATGGTTTAACATAGTTATATATTTAAATTAACATATTTAATTGTGATTACTTTAAAACTGAAACGACCCTATCTCGGCCTAATATTTGGCACTAAGTTATTTGGAACGCACAATCTATCTACATGATATATTGTAATGAAAATAATTCCAAGTATATACCTAATTATCTCATTTATTTCGGACATTTAGAATATTGTGTCATAAACTTTAAGTATTGCATTTACTCACGCCATCTAAAATAGTGATGTATAAGTACGACTATAAACGTTAAAAACTTCTGAATCGGTAAAGCGATAACACAGAAACGCGACTACCCTAGTATCTTGTAAAGTGGTAAACGCGCCTAAAAGGAATGGATAACGTGACACGGCACTATTTTTAAAAGTATTGGCTACTGTTCGTTTTTTTTTCAGAATGTTACCAGTAGTCAATTATATTTAAGATAGGTACCAAAAGTGTTTATTTAAGTAACGTAGAGTAGGTAAGTACATTGTATAAACAGGTAGGTCTGTTATTTGTTTCTCTTACTAGAGGTTAGGCAGTAATTTTGCATTTGACTTACTAAAAAAGGAAAATTACTAAAAAAGGAAAATTACTAATTTTACACATTTTATGAAATGAGCATGGATGTATAAAATAGAAGGATACCGCGCGGTCTAAGACGCGGGTGAAGCCAAGCAATGGCCGCCGCGCTTTGTACGCACGCACGCACACATCAACCAGCATAATGGGCCGGTCGGCTGCCATTGGGCCGTCAACCCACACATGCTCACTTCGGCGGCCATTGCTTGGCTTCACCCGCGTCTTAGACCGCGCGGTATCCTTCTATTTTATACATCCATGGAAATGAGAATCAGTGAATTAAACAGGTTGAAATACGTTTTTATAGGTACCTGTTCATAAATCCATTGAAAATATTATTTTTTATCATATTTATGGTCTAGTAATCTAGTTGCGTGTCTTATATGCCAAGTGTAACAACAATTAACACACGGATTTTAACTGAAAATATTATATTAGAAGAAGTTTAAATTGCCAGTATATGTGTATGTAGCCGTTCGAACTGTGACGAGTCCAACACTTCCAGAAACAGCGCCAAGAGTTACAATTTTATTATCTGAAATAGACACTATAAAAATCAGATATGTCGTTGTACAGTAGGCATTGGTTACATGGATATAAAGTATTGCTTTTCTACTCACTATCAGCACTGTTCGGTTTAATTATTGTTTTTTTAAAGATTTCATTAAATTTTCCTACTACCGATTCATTTCTTTAAGAGAAGACCCACAATAGACTACTGGAGAAATTTTTCAAAAATCCTATTTAAGATCTAACGTACAAATTTGGCAATAGAGAAATAGGTATTTTATTGTATAATTTTAATGTGGTTTCCTATTAACACTAACGATTTCGAACTAGTTAATTCCATTTCATTTATTGTTTATTTTTTATTTTTATTGAGGTGTCTAAGCAAGGTTAAGGGGGCAGACACTGTCAGTCATAATGACAGTATTGCAGTATACGAATTTAATGTAAGTAGGTACAAGAGGTTTTTATGTCATTGTAACAGATATTGTCTAGCCACCTTCACAACCTCGCCATTAATAGTATATCTTTCGTATTGCGCTTCACGTTTTCAGCATATTATTACAGATGGAATTATTCAATATATTTACTATTACGGATATTTGAAAACTTTTCGTTTAAAAAATGTTAAAGAGTGCTACTCACATTTCAATCATCGGACTGTATAATTAACCTACATTAGGCTATGAATACATATGTATTTCTCGCTCTAAAGTATGATGGTATCTCTCTCTAGTCCGATAATTGTGACGTAAGTAGTATATTTTACTCGGAAATATTACACAAAGAAACATTGTAAAGAACTAGGAAATTTTTCAACTGGTAACTTTCACAATAGAATTTTCTATCAAGCAATCAAAATTAAACTGTCGTACAAAGAGAATAAAGTTATTTTTCCAACACAAAGATGGTATAGCAAAAGTTACCAGCTGATTTTGGCATACTACTACAGCCTACTTGTTTTTGGCATAGTGATACCAGCGAACAGTCTTAAGTTTGGCAAACATTGATTCATTAGATAGCATACAGCCATCAATAAAAATTGACAGTTATAATGACTGTCTATTGTATTAACTGCTTAATTTCTAAACACTTTTGCGTTTAAAAATGAGTTTTATTTTAATACAGCAACAGTTACTTTTGTGTATCCTTCGTATTGAGAAAATAAGCAGTCAAAATATGACTTAAGAACAGTAAGATAATCTCATCAGTATTACTGATAGCGTGCAGCCTATTTATTCACTATGACTTTACTCGTTTTATAAAAAAGTTTTAACACCAGCTATTTATTTTGGCTACGCCAGGTGGAAGGAATTATTGTTTCAAGAGACTAAACTAGACGCCCTGTTTTAAAGAATAAACTACAACTTACTTCAAAAGATTTCTCTCTTAGTTTCACCTACCGAAGTGACTCATCTAGCCCGTAGGTACAAACAGCAACAATTAGTCTGTAACATCTAAACCACCATATCGAGGGCTTCATGCTAAAGGGGCGTATAAGCAAGCGTTTTGCTTTGCGTATACGCCCCTTTGGCCTGAAACCCTCGATATATATCGCAACACCTCTTTATTACTGCAGGCAAAGTGTAAAGACGAGGCAAAGTGTAGTCCAATTTCGGCCGTTCAGGAGCGCGCGACGCGTATTCACACAGACGCGCGATACCACGTCTGTGTGAGTGCGATCCATACTGGAGCATTTTACGCATTCTTATTTCTTTGCTTGTAGTGCGTTCGTACACAGTGCGCTGCGCACACATTGAAGCGCGCGATGTACCTTTTGTAGTAGCCTAGTAGGAAAAATTACTGCTATTAAACTGTTCTATAGGCACAAAGATGTGGGCCGATATATGGCGGTTTGAATGTTACCGACTATTTTATTCTGACTGAACAAAACTACGATATACATGCTGTCCCTGTCTAGGTAATAATACATAGTGAGTTAGAAGAGGACGGCATGTATATCTCGTATGTTTTTCAAATAATGTAAACGGACTTAAGATCCATATTAGCAGTCGACATTCAACATCTGTCTTTTGATCAACCAGGACAGCAACGTGTCGAAATAGTACATTACACATCTAGGGTGGTAAAACAAAGACAGGCCGAGATCGCAGATGTTTGCGGCCCGAGCTGCAAGCGAGATGTGTACATCATTTTATGTCTACACTTGGCCAGAAAGCGGCTTTTTCCGTACGGCCAGGTGTGGCATAAAGTGTCATTACATTACTATATGACACCCTAGGCCGCAAGTGGCAAATTACTGCCCGGAGAGAAAATCCCGCTTCCTGGCCAGGGGAAGACGTAATATATTATTACAGTAAGTTCTAGCATATCCACAGATTTGCTTAAGTAAATATTTTCCATTTGGATAAAGTACAACTAAGCCAACCTCAAGATTTTGAATGTCAACTACCAATACGGATCGTAGAACATAGTAAAAAGAAATGTAAGGCATGATAAAAATGTAATCACCTTTCAACCTCACTTCAGGCCGTAAGGGGGTATCCATAAAGTACGTCACACTAATTCCGTTATATTTTGACCCCTCACCCGTCTTTGTCACAGTTGGACACATTTGTCAGACCCTTCCTAGCGTGTATGTTGCAATTTTACATTTAGTAATGATTCAATTAAAACAGTAGTCCCGAAATTAGTTTTATTTCCATTTTTTTTTTAATATAATCAACATCAACGAGCTTAGCACTAGTAGAGCGAGTGTGAACTCGCCAACAAAATATTTTAAACCTTATGCCCATACAGATAGAGTAGGAAATATTTTAAAGTTTTTCGTTAATACTTCATATTAGGCATTTTAACACTTAGATGTATTAGTCTATGCAGTGTGACGTCACGAAACTTAGCACCCCTCCCACACCTTGTCACAAAATGTCACACTTCCTCGATCCCCTCCGCCCTTAACGTGACGTACTTCATGGATTACTCTTAAGTGCCTTTTGTCTGCCCGCAGGCGAAGAGAAAATCTCATTTACTGGCCACAAAGTTGTTCACACCATGGGCAATAATAAATAAAACCCCAAATCGCATATTTACGACCCTCACCTATGGTTCGGGCCACAAACACTTGCTATCTGGGACATATTTTACCGCTCTTTGTGTGTATTAGCCTAGTACTGAAAAACGAGCTTTAAAGAAAGTTTGTTTTGAACTGGTTACGAGTTCTAGGCAAATAGTATCTCAGTTTTTTTTTTTAAATACATGAACTGACCCCATATCGTGTACGTTTTGAAGGTTTTATGCCACTTACTATTCTTTCTAATATGTTCCATTGTAATAGATGAAGACAGCGCAATTAGATTAAGACAAACGTCAATTGGATATGCGGAAATTATCCTTATTTTACAAAACATCCAACTGAAATTAAACGCGCAATTGGTTTCATTTCGATTGGTTTAGATATCCAGTGGACGATCGCCTTAACCCGCCGCTGATAGAGAACGACACGTTTAACCAAACTCGCATGATTTATTATGATACCCTACCTATTTCTAACATTGTTGGAGCCAGAAAAAATGTCCGCTACGACGCCATTTCTGACTCCAACACAAAATGAGCGTATCCATACGTGTAGATATTAAAATTACATAACGTTTATGAGTAAGGCAGTATATTTTGTTAATATTCAAAAAAAACCTCGTTATGTAAGATAAATCGCTTAATTATACATCACGTATGCACAAACCTAACCTAATATCAGACGATAATGAATATTATTGCCCAGTAGATTGATGTAAATGACGAACCTATTCGTATGAAAACTTACGAAACGTGGTCTACTATCATCATTGATAATAAATATGACTCTATTTCTCTCGTACATTTTTACAATTTCTATCATTCATAAGCATTGCACCTTAGTCTACACACAACATTAAAACAATCGAACAAAAGTGCCCAAATCGAAACCACCAAACCGTCACGAACGAAAACACTAACAAAGTCACGCGGGGGACTTTCGGGTCCGCTTCGGTACAGAAGCATCGTGGAACACACTAGTCGCCACTCGTCTATCTACTTTAGAATCGGGCGTCGGCAGCCGGCCCCACATATCGTGGAAGTACACGAGCAAATGTAAAACCATTTGCTTTATCATCCCTAGCACGAGTATGAACTTGAAGGTGTCGTGTAGTCGGGGGACTTTGACACTGGCTCTAGTCACAATGGAAGTGACCTCGGCTGCACATTCCCTGACACTGGCTCTAGACACAATGGTAGTGGCCTCGGCTGCACATTCACTGACACTGGCTCTAGACACACTGGCCTCGGCTGCACATTCACTGATAGTCACACTTGTACCGACGCTCGCTCCTACGAAGTTGGTGCCGTTATCCGCACTGGCGCCTGGGGCGGCCCCGTCGGTCGGTTGCTAGGTGTGTTTGAGCCAATGCGCCGGCACCCACTGCGGCCGGCCCCACATATCGTGGAAGTACACAAGCAAATGTAAAACCATTTGCTTTATTATCCCTAGCACGAGTATGAACTTGAAGGTGTAGTGTAGTCGGGGGACTTTGACACTGGCTCTAGACACACTGGCCTCGGCTGCACATTCACTGATAGTCACACTTGTACCGACGCTCGGTCCTACGAAGTAGGTGCCGTTGTCCGCACTGGCGCCTGGGGCGGCCCCGGGTGTCGGGCGCTAGGTGTGTTTGAGCCAATGCGCCGGCACCCACTGCGGCTCGCGCTCGAGGCTGTTGATCTCGTTGAGGAGCTGCTGGTAGGCGCGCTGCGTGTCGTTGTTGATGATGATCATGTCGAACAGGTGCCCCCAGCGGAGCTCCATGTCTCGCGCCGTCGCTATTATCTCTTTTAGTTCCTCCTCCTGGAAGATATGACACAAAATTATAAACATGCAGAACAGCTGGAATAGTTATGTCGATATCTCACTATTTAATATTATAAATGTGAAAGTTTGTGAAGATGTTTGGATGTTTGTTACCTAATAACGGGGTAACAAACAACTGGATGGATCAAGCTGAAATTTGGCATTGACCAAGTCCTGGATTGAAACATAGGATACTTTATATGCCGGTAAAGAGTTCCTTTGGGACAATAACGGGAACAACGCGGGCGAAGCCGTGGGAAAATGCTAGTAAGTAATATTCTTGTCAGTTAAGAATAGTCACCAGTTTATCTTAATCGGTTCGCCATTGGACGTCGTGCAAGTGAGAAAAACAGAAGGAATAAAGTCTCAGACTGTTTTCTTCCGAATTCAGAAACATCCCATAAAGGACCTAAAGTTACCCTAAAAACAAAAAGGAGATTAGAAGTAAATTACAATGACTGAGCCAGTATTCGTACCTTGAAAGCCTCTCCATTCCTAATCTTTTTCTGCCTCAACTTCTCCAAGCTCGGTGGCGCCACGAACACCGTGTAGGGCTTAAGGTCCGAGGTTCGAAGGATCTTCAGCGACTGTGGATGCAGGTTCAGAACGCAGATCTTGCCCGAGTTAACCACCTCCCGTATTGCTTCTAGGGATGTACCTGGAATTTGAGAATGGATGATTAGTTTTTGACTTTGTGGTAAAACTGGGTGGAAGTGTAGAAGAATTTGAGTCAACATTTTTCCTGTTATAAAAATATCTTCCGCGTTATTTGAACATAACCTTCAAACACAAACCAGGGTTTAACAAACGAGTACTTTTGCAAAAGACCTTCAGATTTAAGGTTCTGTCTTAAAATCCAAATACAAATAATCATAAAATCCAAAATCAGCAGGATTAAAATAAGGCGACTTGGCTAGAATCTCATCGGTTCAATTTTTTTTAGGTCCCGCAAATTTTTCCTAGATGAGATGAGTAAAGGAAGAACAACAGAGAGATATCTTCCCAAGCGAATAGCATGCTTGGGGATCAAAATCCATGTGGTATTTACTTGGAATTTATACAAAGATTTCCTAGAACAGAGCGCCATCTATTGCTCACTAAGAGTGAACCGAGTCTTCATATTCCTTACAAAAGATGTCGCTAACATCTTACCGTAGTATGCTTTTTCGTACTCTCCGTGCTCGACGAACTTTCTGTTAAGTATGTCTGCCTCAAACTGCGTGCGGGATATGAAGTGGTAGTCCTGACCAGGGACCTCGTGGTCTTTTCTAGGCCGCGACGTGTCTGAAACATCATGTTAAGTTAGTTAAAAGAGAACCAAACATCTAAATGAAGTAAGGAAGAATACTAATGCAAAACCTAAAGTAACAGGTTCAAGCGGAAACCTGTTAATATACGTCAGGTTTTATAAGGTAGATAAGGATTATTGGAAATGACCTCATGATGGTAACATGAAAGTATGTAATGAGTAAATAATGAAAGTATATTTAAATGCATCGGGACACCATTGGGGGTAACATTTTACAAAGATATTATAATGTTTTCATAAAATTTACTCTATTGTTCAAGCTCAACAGTCTGTGCAAAGATTTTTACTTAATCGAAGTGTGTTAAAATGGCTGGGTATCCAGCAGAGCCTATTCAAGGTAGCGGAGCGGTGTACGAGGAATAAGTCTACCACACAGCTCTGCTCCGAGACTAGGAACGTAGATCGGGATTATCTTTAATAGATGAAAACATTGAAAAAATGTATGTCTCGGGCAGGATTCGAACGTGCGTCTCCAACGGCTCTCCGGGCCAACACAGGCGCACTACCAATCGCGCCACCGAAGCGATACCCGAGTCATCCAATTTTTCAACCAGTTGCCTCATTTTTTCACGCCACCCTGCGAGGCGTTTGCAGCGCTATCTACCGTCAAGCAGTCTAGGATTGGAGGATTGGGATCGGATCACCTTTGGTGGAGATGCAGGCAAAGGGTAGCAGTAACAAGACTCAACAAAGGATTAGCAAGCTGAAGTGGCAGTGGGCCGGTCACATATCTGTCGCAGAACCGACAACCGTTGGGGTAAAGGCGTGTTCTGGAGTGGAGACCACGGCTGGGCAAACGTAGTGTAGGACGCTTTCCAGCTAGATGGAGCGGTGCTATACGTAAAGTGGCTGGCAGCGGTTGGAAATAAAATCAAGATCGAGTTCAGTGGAGTGTCATCGGGGAGGCCTATGTCCAGCAGTGGAAGGGGGCTGATGATGATGAACAAGACTCACGTGGCACGGCAGCCGCGAACCTCTCGCTGTCCTCCATGAGCCGCTGGCGCAGCTCGTGGCGGCCGATGTTGGGCGGCCCGATCAACACGATCGGCCGCTTGTGCGACGCGCGAGGGTAGTACAACGCCACCTCTTCGTATGTCAGGATCTCCTCTTGTTCGTAATCTGGAAAACAAACATGTTTTAACATTTTGTGTAATGAATTCAACATACAAATAGTAAGTACAAACATCTAGAACTATTTTATTAACTCTGCGAGTAGGTACATTCCGAACAAATAAACGCACAAAAACAGAACGACTGACTTCGTTCTGTCTTCATGTTTTCGTTGCGCTCTTGGCAGAGCGGTCGTGGTTATGATGAGGGAGGGTTATTGGCTGCTGTTGTTGTTCCTTACGATGCCTCGCCATCTCGTCCGGTTCGTGGTAGATTTTATTTGATCCTCGTTCCTCGTTCGCTAGATCCACTAATTAACAAGCATAGAAGGTTAACCCTCACTCACCCTCACCTTCTCCGGCGGAGGTGGAGTAGAGCGGGTAGCCGGCCTCGCTTGTGGCCTTCTTGCTCTTCTTCTTGCGCGGGGGCTTCTTGGCGCAGAGCAGCGTGCCGCCCTTGCGCGGCTTGTCCCGCGCCGCGACCTCGCCCGCCAGCGTTAGCTTCATGGACTCCCGTCTGGAATAATAAATACATCGTGAGCATGAAAAATCGTGATTTATTTTAAGGAGTGGCTGACTAAGTCAATTGGAGGCCGGGACGACGTAAGGACCATCCCCTCCGCCATCCGATTAACTGGAGAAGCCACTGGTCTTACTGCAACCATGTGACCGAAGGGAAATAGTAGATTTATTTAAAAGGTTTAATAGCCTCGTCGGTGTACACTCAGCTGGATGATTTTTAAGGGTCCACACCATCTGCGGGACACTGCCCTCTCGCAAACTTAAACTCTGTTCCGTTTCTGCATAGTTACCAGAGTTAATAAGCAAAAGTTAGCTGGACATAAAGCTCGAAGAACTGATTGCCGATGGGGCGTAAAAGTTCTCTGTGCCTTCCACAAAATGGTCTGACGACCTGCGACCCGTTTCACGAAGCTACAAATTACAATTTTACAAGTCTAAACTAGCAACATTGGTCAAATCAACCAATGGCGTTGCTGTATTTGATCAATGTTGCTAGTTTAGACTTGTAAAATTGTAACTTGTAGCTTCGTGAAACGGGGCCCTTGTTAAAGTCGTTGAAAGTCGATAGAAGCGAAAGCGTGCTACCGTTCGTTGGGGAAGTCTTTGGAGGATACCCATAAGTGGACTTTTCTAAGTTGAAATGTGGATGATGACGTCCTTTAAAGGCAAGGACCTGAACAATACGAGTACTTACTGGTGTTGGAAAGCCTGGCTGGGTATGAGGCCGGCGAGGGTCTGGTCCTCCTCGCCCTCGCGGAACGCCTGCCACCAGTTCGGGTCCTCGCGGCTGATCACGTGGAGCACGTCGCCTTTCTGGAAGCTTATACCTGCAACAACCATTTCCGTTACAGTACGTGGTTAAATGTAGGGTTACCACATGAACATTTTAAGTTTGATCTGACGAAAAAATCCAGATTTTCACAAAGATTCCTGAAATTTTGTTATCAGACACATTTTGTATCTTCACAAACGTTCCAAAATCTAAATTTCTGATATAAAGAGTGCAGGGACTCGATTGAAGTGCTTTTTTTTGAGAAATATGAAATCCTGAGGTTCTGAAATTTTAGCCGCAATCCTCTTAAGTTTATGGGTAAACTCTGGAATCTCAGGATCAATATAAGTTACGTATCTACGAGTATTGAGCTGCCATGCTAAGCCTGTTTCATGTAAGTGTATCTCATTAAATAACATACTGACAGGGCTGGGCAAAATACATGATTTGATTTAGTTGAAATACAAATTACAAAATACTTTTCCACAGGTATTTGAAATACGAAATACAAAATACTTCGAGGTCGTGTAGTTGAAATACAAAATACAAAATATAGTATTTTGATTAGTTTTAATTGAAATACGAAATACAAATTACAAAATACATTGAGGGCAGTGGAAATCGGCGCGTTAAAATGCTAAAATCGCAAAGCATGATGTAGTTCTAATTTGTTGGTATGACTGTGACTGAAGTGAATCCAATCCAAATTTACACCTACGCCATTTTTGAACTTTTTTGGATTCGTGCTATATGCATTTTTCACAGTAACATCTTTGGCACAAATTAACTACATTCAATTTGCTATAAATTAGGTTCTTTTAATTTTTACTGTAAGTGTGATAGGTATCGAGAATTAAGGTTTTGAATTTCAAGAAACTCCAAAAAGCAGATATGCTCTTTCAAACTTTGTGTCCACCTTGCCCATTTATATTCCGAGCTGATTCTCGGCACAGTTGTTCCTTGGATAGTCTTGAGTGCTTTGACATTGAGAACCTTCAATATATCAAGAAGCCTTGCGCGAGTAGTAGCGGGTGAGGTGAGAAGTTCGGATTCAACACTTTTTAGGGTTCCGTACCTCAAAAGGAAAAAACGGAACTCTTATAGGATCACTGTTGTCTGTCTGTCCGTCTGTTAAGTCCCTTTCTCTCGGGAACATCTGAAGGTATCGAGCTGAAAATAAAACCATATACTCAGGTCTACAGTCCCTTGAAGCTGTGAAAAATCTAACTTCTAAGTTAACGTGAAAAAAAGATACGGCCGTATATGCCACAAAGAACGTAAATTTCGACACTCTGGAAACCAAAATTCAAAGGGTACTTTCCGTTGACTTAGAACTATGAAATTTGGCAAGTAATACATTTTTCCCTATACTTGTAGTATTTAAGACGGTATTGACCGTCTTACTACAAGTATAGGGAAAATCTGAAAACTAAATTTATAATTAAATAAAAAAAATAAGAATTTACTAAGGGAATCAAAATGTATAGGGTACTTTAATATATGTAGGTACCTACAAATTTGTATGGAACCCTCGGGCGAGTCCGACTCGCGATATTTTTTAAGCAATTTTACTCCAAAACTATGTATGCCAGCGAAAATCGTATTAGGACATTGGCAAACCCTGTACTTTGTCTTATTTTTTGCAATAAAGTGTTTACATACATACAAACCATTAAGACATGGCGATTTTTTTTTGTGCCACTAACGCTCAACATTTTCATATAAAAACCAGACAAATGCGATTGGGACTCGCCCACCGAGGGTTCCTTACAAATACTTGAATTTAAAAATAAGGTCTTTAAATATATACTATATGTTTTATGATTCAATTACAAATGTATAGTTTAAAGATTTTTCCCTATATTTGTAGTATAAGACGGTATGACTTGCCAAATTTCATAGCTCTGGGTCAACGGTAAATACCCTACCCTACAAATTTTGGTTTCCTTGAGGGTGTCGAAATATACGTTTTTTTGTGGCATAAACGGCCGTATCTTTTTTTACGTTACCTTAGTAGTTTGCTTTTTCACAGCTTCAAGGAACTGGCGACCAGAGTATACCTCAATGTTTTTATTTTCAACTCAATACCTCTACGCGTTGCCGAGATAAAGAGTCTTGAAAGACAGATAAACAGAAGGACAACAAAGTGATTATATAGGGGCTCCGTGTTTTCCTTTTGAGTTACGGAACCCTAAAAGTGGAATAAAGCAATAAATCCACAAGAATAGGGTTTTTGACAACAATCAAAATAAATTCATTAACTCTAACCAGCGATTTACGCTTCCAAAACAGCCCGGATAAAATCATTCAAACTTATTTTCGTGCCATCAACGATTTTACAATGACGAAAACTAAAAATAAGGCACCATGTTGAGCATGACGTCACAAGGTAGTATTTCATACTAAACTGCATACTTTCGGAGCGTTTGGACACTTCATAAAAAGAAGCTGATTTGAACTGTCATCAAGTAGCCTATTGTAAACTTTTCATAGGTATACCTTTTTATTTTTAACTACGAGAGACGCCATGGAAAAATATTAGTTGATAATAAAACGACACTCATTTGGTGTTCGATCTCTCATTCCGGGTGGAAAGTTTAATCATTCAATATTATTGATGACTGTCCAATTGCAATGTATTTTGTTCGAATGTATTTTGAAGCCATAGATATTTGAAATACTAATTACAAAATACCTCAACATCAGGTATTTGAAATACCAATTACAAATTACATTCTTAGGAAGTAATTGAAATACAAATACCAAATACGTATTTGTATTTCAAATACGTATTTCAATTACAAATATTTCAAATACTGCCCAGCCCTGCATACTGAGAAACCTCAGTTTAAAGATTCTTTGTGGAAAAGGTCTCCCTATTCTGAAGGCCGCGGCGGATCCTTTCCTAGTCTGCTACTGAGTGTGAGCGTGCCGGACAGTACTCACCCAGCTCCCGGCACGGTATATACACGTCGTCCTCCGGGTCATAGTCGAAGTGCGCGCGCACGTGCAGCACGCGGGGCGCGGGGGGCCGCACGCGCTCGCCGCGCGCCGCCACCACCATGGCGAGCGTGCCGGACAGTACTCACCCAGCTCCCGGCACGGTATATACACGTCGTCCTCCGGGTCATAGTCGAAGTGCGCGCGCACGTGCAGCACGCGGGGCGCGGGGGGCCGCACGCGCTCGCCGCGCGCCGCCACCACCATGGCGAGCGTGCCGGACAGTACTCACCCAGCTCCCGGCACGGTATATACACGTCATCCTCCGGGTCATAGTCGAAGTGCGCGCGCACGTGCAGCACGCGGGGCGCGGGGGGCCGCACGCGCTCGCCGCGCGCCGCCACCACCATGGCGAGCGTGCCGGACAGTACTCACCCAGCTCCCGGCACGGTATATACACGTCGTCCTCCGGGTCATAGTCGAAGTGCGCGCGCACGTGCAGCACGCGGGGCGCGGGGGGCCGCACGCGCTCGCCGCGCGCCGCCACCACCATGGCGAGCGTGCCGGACAGTACTCACCCAGCTCCCGGCACGGTATATACACGTCGTCCTCCGGGTCATAGTCGAAGTGCGCGCGCACGTGCAGCACGCGGGGCGCGGGGGGCCGCACGCGCTCGCCGCGCGCCGCCACCACCATGGCGAGCGTGCCGGACAGTACTCACCCAGCTCCCGGCACGGTATATACACGTCGTCCTCCGGGTCATAGTCGAAGTGCGCGCGCACGTGCAGCACGCGGGGCGCGGGGGGCCGCACGCGCTCGCCGCGCGCCGCCACCACCATGGCGAGCGTGCCGGACAGTACTCACCCAGCTCCCGGCACGGTATATACACGTCGTCCTCCGGGTCATAGTCGAAGTGCGCGCGCACGTGCAGCACGCGGGGCGCGGGGGGCCGCACGCGCTCGCCGCGCGCCGCCACCACCATGGCGAGCGTGCCGGACAGTACTCACCCAGCTCCCGGCACGGTATATACACGTCGTCCTCCGGGTCATAGTCGAAGTGCGCGCGCACGTGCAGCACGCGGGGCGCGGGGGGCCGCACGCGCTCGCCGCGCGCCGCCACCACCATGGCGAGCGTGCCGGACAGTACTCACCCAGCTCCCGGCACGGTATATACACGTCGTCCTCCGGGTCATAGTCGAAGTGCGCGCGCACGTGCAGCACGCGGGGCGCGGGGGGCCGCACGCGCTCGCCGCGCGCCGCCACCACCATGGCGAGCGTGCCGGACAGTACTCACCCAGCTCCCGGCACGGTATATACACGTCGTCCTCCGGGTCATAGTCGAAGTGCGCGCGCACGTGCAGCACGCGGGGCGCGGGGGGCCGCACGCGCTCGCCGCGCGCCGCCACCACCATGGCGAGCGTGCCGGACAGTACTCACCCAGCTCCCGGCACGGTATATACACGTCGTCCTCCGGGTCATAGTCGAAGTGCGCGCGCACGTGCAGCACGCGGGGCGCGGGGGGCCGCACGCGCTCGCCGCGCGCCGCCACCACCATGGCGAGCGTGCCGGACAGTACTCACCCAGCTCCCGGCACGGTATATACACGTCGTCCTCCGGGTCATAGTCGAAGTGCGCGCGCACGTGCAGCACGCGGGGCGCGGGGGGCCGCACGCGCTCGCCGCGCGCCGCCACCACCATGGCGAGCGTGCCGGACAGCGCGCCCAGCACCTGGCACACCTCGTGCACCGACTTGCCGCGCATGCCCACGCCGTTTACTTCTAGAAGCTGCAATAAAAACGTGATCGGGTCACTAGATGTCAAGTGATTTCCTACCGCGCGCTATCCGAATGTGGAATGAGCTCCCTGTCGCGATTTTCCCGGGAGGCTACAGCATAGAGTTCTTCGAGAGGGGAGTGAATAGGTTTTTAATGGGTCGGCAACACGCACGAAATGTCGCTGGTGTTGCAAGCGTCCATGGGCTGCAGTGACTGCTTACCATCGGGCAGGCCGTATGCTTGTTTGCCACCCTAGTAGTATTAAAAAGTGAACAGATTGGATTGTAAGTTGGCATAAAAATCTGCCCTCGTTCGACAAGGATTTGAGTTAAGACATGAGGCGTCAGTTGATATCCAGTTTAGATCGACGACTTTCATTACTAACAATAAATTTCAATCTTTGCACCGATAAAGCTTTTATGATGAACTTTTAATGAAGTGAGTAATTTCAGCGGCGATTAAGATTACTTACTTATGTAAACAATAAATTGATGAACGATAAGAAATAGCAAAACTAAAAGGATTTATCCAAACTTGTGAAAATGGAAAGAAAGGAAGTTTTATACTAAATATTACAAAAAGGGGACATAAATCCTGTAGTTCCTTACCTCGTCACCCTCGTGCAGTAACCCTGATTTCTCAGCCGCACCGCCCCGCACTATCCTACCGATAATAACCGCCTCGCCTTCATTTCTCACAGTAGCACCTGGAATCAACGTTCACCTTAGTTACTTCAAAATTCAGACATGTACGTGGCAAAAAGTAAAGCTGCTATAAAAAGGTTGAGATGGGACTGAGCTGGTCAAGTGGTCACGTCTACCGCATGCCCGATGAGCTATGGACCAAAATCACCACAGAGTGGAAGCCCGACAGCTCGAAACGGAAACGCGGCAAACATCATGGGCGATGGCGGGACGAGTTAGAACTCTTTGACAAAGGAAAGGCCAGAAACTGCACAAAACAGGTATCAGTAGAAAAAGAGGAGAAGACCAGCAGTGGGACAGAACAGGCTCTATATAAAATATTATAAACAGTATTTAAATAGCCTAAAGGTAATCAGAAACTCAAAAAACATACCTATTTACTTAGAACCGTTAGGTTTTTATGGTGCAATGCATTCAACTTTGATGGTCCAAACTAAGTAGTAGAACACCCTTGTGTACATGCCGCATCAAAAACCCGAGTTTACGGAACTAAAAAAGATAAAAAAGTGAACTTACCAAGTGGTTCATTAGTCTTTTCTATTTTGATGATTTTAATGTGCTCGCCGGGGTCGTCGGGCGCCGTTAAAGCTTTCTCGTCTTTGTGATTCAAATTGCCAGTCTGCAAACGACATATCAATGAAAACGTCTTGCCCCTCGGCTCATATACTTGACAAACAGTGTTGTCAAAACGTGGTATGCTTGAGTCGAAAAAAGGCCAGAGAACTGAACTAAAATGCATGTTTGGCAACACTGAAATAGAGTGAAAGAATAGACATCTTACGACCGTAATAATACTTGATGATGCAGTAGGTACCTGGCTCAGGATTATTGATCTCAGCTAAATTGCCTTGGCTACTTTAAATTTGCATCGCTACTAACCGTGGTTTTTATAATATAATGTAAAAAGGTTTTTCTCTTACGAAGCTGGTTCACTAGGGTTGACAAATACAGACCTAACATGGATTGTTTTAAGTGTGTGATAGTGGTTTTAACTTAACTACAACTTCTGATTGCTTCTGTTTTTTGTCGGAAATTCCAAGACACTTTAGTGTGAGAACTGGACACGAAATATTCCGTGATCTTCCGGCCGGCAACCCTAGCTGAAGCATTCCACGGAAACGCTACGTAAGCGACACTACCTTTTTAATACTTTTGACATGTAAAATTAGGAAACTGAATGTCGGTATGGTGATATCATAACTGGGCTCTAAGATTGGTAGTGTTTCTTAGCAGCAAATAAGTTTTATTAGGGTAGCTACTATAGCGTTACGTAAGCGACAAAAAGTAGAGGTTTTCATGGAATGCTGCAGCTGTAATCTAATGCCAGCAGTTCGGAGCAGTTACGGCACGGTATCCCCACTGCTAACGTTTGGCTGACCTTAGTTCTCTTCCTAACGAAGCTCGCGGGGTCCAGCAGCGCCGCCGCCTGGTCGTGTGCTTGCAGAAGCGACTCCAGCTCGAGGCCGCCCAGCGCTGCCAGCAGTTCCGCGCAGAGCGCCGCCGCCGCGCCGCCCGTCGCCGTGTGCGCGCCAACTACGTCCATACACTGCAATACGAACATGTTTAATGATTAATGTATGTAGGTACCTAACAGTGGCGTTGCGTAAAGGTGGGTTTAGACCAAACGAAAGAATGTGTTGCAGTGTTAGAATGTGTATTCGTTCGTTTGGTCTAAACCCACCTTAAAAGATATCCTAGGGCAAGCCG
The DNA here is from genome assembly GCA_947034925.1 of Eudemis profundana. Classification (NCBI taxonomy): domain Eukaryota; kingdom Metazoa; phylum Arthropoda; class Insecta; order Lepidoptera; family Tortricidae; genus Eudemis; species Eudemis profundana. Next base: position 20,949,708 of record OX344808.1, read on the forward strand.
GTGCAGATTTGGCGTACATTTTCCTTAAGAGCTCTAGAATAAGGTGGTCAAAAGACAGATATTCGGCAAGCCGGTAGGAATCGAGTTGTTTGGACGCCACGCCACTGGTACCTAAACACTTCATTGCACATAAAATCACACAGAAACAGTACAAAGATCAATGGTTATGTAGAAATGCGCACTTATCCGTAATTTGCGTGTACTGCGATTATAATAATTAGAACGAAAAGAAAGAAGTTGTTCTATCTATAATCTTGTGTAGCAAAAACATCAACGAAGTAGCAGGCTTTTCTGTGTACATAGTCCTATTCAGTCTTGACTTGTTCAGTAAAAACGTATGCCAGACTGTTTTTAGGGTTCCGTACCAAAATGGTAAAAAAGGAACCCTTATGGTGCGACTCTGTCTGTCTGTCTGTCTGTCTGTCTGTCTGTCTGTCTGTCCGTCTGTCACAGCAAGATATATCAGGATCTACTGATGCTATCGACTTGAAATTTGGAATAGTGTTAAGAACCGCTAACCCGAGCTTATAGGATGTAAAAAAAATCTTGTAACTTTTATACTTTTTTTTTTAAAGGGGTCCGTAATGAGACTTTGCAAATTGAAAGTAGGGCTATTATATTGAGTGAGGTATCAAATGAAAGGGCTTAATTTGTAGATTAAAACAGTATTTTTGTATTTTTTTTAAATTAGTAGTTTTTGATTTATGGCGAAAAACGTTAAAAAAAATACCGTTCCCCCCCTATTATCTTCGAAGTTACTGAACAGAAAAATCTGTAATAATTACCAATTATTAATGTCATCTTATATATTACAGGAAAAATATAACGGTTTTCCTAACTAGCACTGTTTTTGAGAAATTTGCAAAAATCTTAACACATACTTATTTGCTCCTACTAAACTAATGGCCATATAGTTTTTCTTGAACTATTCATGTATCTACTTATGAGTTTGTACGGAACCCTCGGTGCGCGAGTCCGACTCGCACTTGGCCGGTTTTTTTTTTCTAATGAAGTAGAACCAAGGTAGGTATGCAGTGAAGTTGGCTAGGCTCGGGCATCAAAGATATGCTAGATTACTGTGACTGTACCATCTCACGTGTCCAGTAAGTCATGTAGGGTATGTCTGCAGAGTGTATCTGTCGTATGTGCGTGGCGCGAGCAATCTACATCCGTATCGATCATCTAAAGCCTAGACAAGCTCCTTACTTCCTTGAGTCGGTCGGTGCCATGTGCGTGGTGGGTCGATCCCACTGCTCTCAGTTGAGTGTATGTGTCGTCTGAAGCTTCCTTACTTCTTTCAACTGACCGATAGCGCGGTGGACAGTACCTAGGCGACGCGAGCAATCTGTATCCATATCAGCACGCAATCGGCCTTTCAGGGTATACTTAATCGCCTAAAACCAACTTACTCCTTTGAGGCGATCTTTGGCCTGGCGCGACGGGTCTGTCTATTCTTAGAGCCTCCGCACATTGATCCACTAGTCGGCCATAGGTGGCCGCCACAAGCTGCGAGCGAGCTATTTCATAGATTTTGCACCAGCGTACACCGGGCGTTCGAGTGGCCGTGTTCGGGCTACAGGCTACGGAAGTGGCTCGCACTCGCTACTCGTGGCTGCGTTTAGTAGCCCAATGTAAGGCCGTTCTTAATATCAGCGCGCGTTTGCAGAGTGTCATAGTCGTGTGTATGTGATTTTTATTGCCTGACTACCTTGCAATCCTTACTGGATCATGGATGTAGCAGAAATCGGACCCAGTGGGGGCCGTGGCGTTCCCTAGGGTAGAACCAGGTCGCTGGCCGGATGTGTGTATGTGTGAAATCTGAAGTCTCACCTCCTTGAGTCGGTCGGTGGCGCGGTGCGTGGTGGGCGGCGAGAGGCCGGGGCGCGTGTGGCGCGCGGCGGTGAGCACGGCCGCGCGGGTGCCGAGCGCCGCACGCAGCTCCGCGCACAGCAGCGCGCCCGCCGCGCCCGCCACGCGCGCCGCCAGCGCTGACTCCCCGGCCGAGCCGAGCGCCTTCTGCACGCGGGTGAGCGCTGATGATACTTCTTGGTAATCTGGAAAAGGGTGTATAAGTTAGTGTTATTCACGATCAGGGTTAAAGGACTCGTCTTCCTAATTCAAAATCCATTTTTAGGGTTCCGTACCAAAATGGTAAAAAAGGAACCCTTATGGTGCGACTCTGTCTGTCTGTCTGTCTGTCTGTCTGTCTGTCCGTCTGTCACAGCAAGATATCTCAGGATCTACTGATGCTATCGACTTGAAATTTGGAATAGTGTTAAGAACCGCTAACCCGAGCTTATAAGACGTAAAAAAAATCTTGTAACTTTTTTACTTTTTTTTTAAAGGGGTCCGTAATGAGACTTTGCAAATTGAAAGTAGGGCTATTATATCGAGTGAGGTATCAAATGAAAGGGCTTAATTTGTAGATTAAAACAGTATTTTTGTATTTTTTTTTAAATAATTAGTTTTTGATTTATGGCCAAAAACGTTAAAAAAAATACCGTTCCCCCCCTATTATCTTCGAAGTTACTGAACAGAAAAATCTGTAATAATTACCAATTATTAATGTCATCCTATATATTACAGGAAAAATATAACGGTTTTCCTAACTTGCACTGTTTTTGAGAAATTTGCAAAAATCTTAACACATACTTATTTGCTCCTACTAAACTAATCGCCATACAGTTTTTCTTGAACTATTCATGTATCTACTTATGAGTTTGTACGGAACCCTCGGTGCGCGAGTCTGACTCGCACTTGGCCGGTTTTTTTTTATTTGTTTCAGTACAGTATACAATAGGTCTTATAGGTATAATAATTTTTCCATATACTCTGCCTTCATGCAGGCGGGCAAATATTTTGAGCGCGCGTTTTCTTCCAAATGATGCATACATATATAGAGAGAGACGTAATGTACCTTTATGCCACACCTGGCCTGCGCGTACGGAAAAAGCCGCTTTCTGGCCAAGTGTAGACATAAAATGCTGTACACAACACGGGAGGTAATAAAGAAAGCCCTCGATCGCATATTTACGTCCCTCGCTTGCAGCTCGGGCCGCAAACTTCTGCGATCTCGGTCTTTCACTGTATTACCACCCTAGTTGTGTAATGTACTATTCCACCACAGAAACGCAGCCTTAATTAGTAGTAGTTAAGTATCGCGGTACTTTATTTAGACTTATTAACGAAAAACTAGGTGAACAGCTGCTCAGAGCACCTTGGCTCGCTGTTTAACTTAATATCCTAATTACGTAAGCTGTTCACAGTTAACTAAATGAACGCTTTAACACAGCATGTCGTATAATCGCGTATATGCCCAGAGGTTACCTAAAAAAATATATTTATGTTAATAATTAGGTATACTAGCTACCTATACGTTGTACTTTGGTCATCCGCTAAAAATAGTCTTGTTTGATAATGATAACATGTTTTCTTAATTGTGTATATGTTTGTAAATGAATTCATTAATAACTTAATTAGGTACTTAATATTTATCTAATATATTTAAGTAAATGAGTAAATTAACTTTTAGACACAGTTTTTCAACTTCTTTAAGTATTAGGTAGGTATTTATAGGTATGTAGAGCGATTGTCATCTACCGTTTTCAAATGTTTTACTTATGTGTTGTATCTTTTGTAAAACAAATTTGTTCAACAAAATATATTTGTATTATATTGTACTTTTATCATGACTACCCATTAATAAAAAATAGAGGATTTTTGTAAATAATCTGATATGTAAAAAAAATATTATTTTCCGTCTTGTAACTCGTGATCGTGACAAATAAATGAAAATCAAATCGTGACAAAACAGTGGCTTGCATTGACACCTATCACGTAGAACAGATAAATATGGAATTCTATTAACACACAATAAAACAATACATAAAGTGACTAATTAAAGCGAAAAGCGGTGAAATAACACTATGGTCGCACGTCACGAACAGATTAGTGACCCTGTGCCATAAATAGTGTATTATATCACAGATTAAACATTAGCGGAGCATGGCTAGCACAAGGCAGCCGTCAAATGCACAGAAATATATCGATGTAGAAGGAAAAAGTGTATGTATAGTATTTTTTATTAGGGTTCCGTAGCCAAAATGGCAAAAACGGAACCCTTATAGTTTCGTCATGTCCGTCCGTCCGTCTGTCCGTCTGTCCGTATGTCACAGGCATTTTACTCAAAAACTACATGATGGATATTGATGAAATTTGGAATATAGGTGTCTTGTATGAGCCGCTACTTAGTTTGGTAGTTAAACAAATAATATAAGTATTTTTAGGGGGGGCACCCCATACATGTTACAGAAGCTAAAAAATTTTTTTTTCAGCCAATATCAACGTGTGGTACATAGTTCGACAGCTCTTTAAAAACACTATAATGTTTCAAAGTAAGGTTTTTGATTAAGTGAATATATTTGGAAATAATTGCTCCGAAAGTTGTGTAAATTGTGTCCCCCCCTCTCTATCTTCTAAACCGTGTGTCCGAAAAATATGAAAAAAATCACGAAGGTAACGTTTAATTAATACTTTCAACGAAAATTATTTTCAACAAGATCGAATTAACAGTTTTTGAGTTATTGCCGATAAACTGCGCTTCTCAACAAAAGGACGTAATTGCTATGAAGATACGCTCTTTTGTTGTTGTACTTTTTTTACATAGTATTTTTTACCTTATAGTTACGGCTATGGAACCCTACACTGAGCATGGTCCGACATGCTCTTGGCCAGTTTTTTATATTTGGCCGATCCACAAGGAAACAATACTGTTGTGTGGTTTTGTACCACATTATCGTCCGTCATAAAAGAGAAGCGTGCTTCACAGATAAAGACTTCGTGCATTGTCATTTTAGTGGATTATCAACTCTAAGGCCTTTGCCAAGAGTTAAAATTGCTTTAATAGAAATGTGACTTTAGACGTATTATGCACTTCACACCCCTGGCATTTATTTGAATACCTGAGATCGGAATAAAGCGAAGGCAGCTGGAACGCCATTATTCTATTAATGCAGTTGTAAACTACGGTTCATGGAGATAGAGTTGATAATCAATTGAACTTTAAAGGTGGTTGTAACGACTTTTTACAATAACGTCATCTTGGTGTTTGTGAGGATTACAAACAATCGCTTTGTTTCCTTTAAGTGGATCGGCCAAATATAAATAAAAAATACTATACCTCGTCTGCTAAAAAGTAGTGGTAACGACCTACTTTACCGTCAATATCACTGTCAGATTTTAAAATCTAATAACAATGGTATAATTAATTGTTCAAATACCACCAAATGAAATGGAAAATCGCCGTTAATTTGAGTTACCGTCAATATCATTGTCAGATTTTAAAATCTAATAACAATGGTATAATTAATTGTTCAAATACCACCAAATGAAATGGAAAATTTAGTTTTTTTATCACTTTTGGCGTCAAACGCCCAGCAAAGAAACGTTACCCGCTTGATGTTTGGTTAACCTCTATGGTTTTATTCGTTTTTCATGGATGATGTATCGCGTCATGTACTTATTGTCATCTTATTTTATTATCAATACATTCTTGCTTGATTCTTAATCGAGTTCATAATTAAACATGGTGACAGCGGTTTAAAAAAAATGACCGATCCGAAAACCACGACCCCGGCGCCCGCCGGTGCATTCCCGGCGCTAACACCCCCGACGTTCTCGGGCAAGGCCGAGGATTGGACAGCGTTTAGTAAACGTTTCGAATGGTATCGACAAGCCTCGCGATCGTATGTCCAAGGCGAGTCGCAATACCGTTGTATGACGCCCTAAAGAAAGAATTACAAGTTCTACAAGAACAAAACGTTATTTTCCCGGTCGAGAAGCCAACAGAATATTGCGCTGGTATAGTCGTGAGACCGAAGGATGACGGAAATATAAGGCTTTGCGTAGACTATACAGAGCTGAATAAAAATGTTTGCAGAGCAAGGTTGCAATTACCTTCTGTTGACGAATGTTTAGCGCAAATAGGTGGCGCGCGATATTATTCCAAACTAGACGCTAATAAGGGCTACTTTCAGCTACCTTTGGAAGCAAAATCTAGACTCCTTACTACATTTTTGACTCCGTTCGGTCGGTTCGCCTTTAACAGAATGCCCATGGGAATTACTTATGCCAGTGAAGTCTTTCAAAAGAAAATGCAGAACATGATTGAAGGCATTGAAGGAGTCATTTGCTGTCAAGATGACATTTTGATAACTGGCAGAACCTTGAAAGAACATGATACTCGACTAAAACAAGTGCTTAGACGGATGTCCGATGAAGGAATAACACTTAATAAAAACAAGTGCCAATTTCAGGTACAAGAATGTACATTCTTGGGTCATTTGATCACAAAAAATGGGATTAAACCTTGCCCAGATAAAGTTGACGCTATTCTAAATTTGCCGAATCCAAAGGATGTTTCTACTGTTCGTAGTCTTCTGGGGATGATCCATTACCATCTCAAATTCCTTCCAAATTTGGCAACTATCACCAAACCATTACGTGACCTAATGAAGGTCAAAGATCGGAACAAGAATGATCAAAGTATTATATGGACGAAAGAGTGTGATCACTCTCTGAACCTTATTAAAGAAAACTTGACGAAGCCTACATCCTTAGCGTTATTTGACCCGAAAAAGAAGATAAGGGTATCTGCAGATGCTAGTTCCTACGGTTTAGGTGGACTCATAGAACAATAGTAGTAGGTACTTTACTGTTTCTGCGGCACTTGGAACGGCCCGAAGGGCCGAGATTTTTTTTTATTTTTTTTTTGCTCTACTCGTAGTTATACTGACATACGGTTTCTGCGGCATTTTTTGCGTGTGTGTGTTTTTTCTTATGAATATGAAATGCGGTCATGTGACTTGCGACCGCCCGCTGTTTTTTGTTTATGACAGGTGCGTCCATTGTTTTTTTTTTAGAAAAGATTGCTCTGATATGAGGCGATATTACGTATTTCTTTAAAACGATTTATTTTATTAAGATCGAACGCCTGTTTTTGCTCTTTTTATTTAATGCGAAGCAGGTTTAAACACGTTGCATGACATTGATACCGCGGTAAAAACAGATTTATTGTCTTATCTGCGACATGTGTATGTATTATACTAGGGAAAAAAAAAACCATAAAATATCATTGATTATCCCAAAATGTCATGGTTTTCGTATTTTATTGACCATTAAACTGCCTAAAGGACATTTACAGAAAAACAGGTGCATACACGTTCCATTTCTATGCATAATATAGTAAAAATCTTGTTGGAACGTGTTGTTTCATGAAACGCGCAGGTGTCTGTTTTATTAATAGATTTTTTGTCTTATCCACTACATGTGTGAGCGTGTGTGTTGGTGTATAAAAGCAGAGCTCAAATCGATAGAACCACCATTCTTCCAAATTCGTTTGTCTGAAACTGTGTCAAGTGTTAAAAGTGTATTAAAGTAGTTGAACGTATCACAATACGAGTAGTTATTATTTTGTTTTAATTTAGAAATTCTGTGTCTACGTCTTGCTACAAGTTAAAATGGAGGTAAGCCCAACATTAACTGACTGTGTATAAGGGTGGGTCAACTTTTTCTTGTTGTTATTCTGTCCTGTAAGTCAGGAGACAATAGAGACAGCGTTACTTAGAAAAATGCTAATATTCTAGACTATTAACATATTGACTAGAAAAAAATATTTTGTTGTCTTTATATCATTTAAAATCATAGTTTTAAAGAGTGACACAGAGGGTGTAACCTTGGCAACGAGGTACAGAAAAAAGTTGATTGACCCATAAAAATTAGGTACATATTTCTATTTGTATCAAGCACCTTACATGTTTTTTTGTTTGTTTTAGATATCAAACGAAAATTCTCTTGAGTACAACATGAAAAACTATTATTATGGTAATTTGAGTGATGATGAAACCCAAGGCTCGAAGCCACTTAAAATTCAAGCCCAGAAACGAACCAACAACATTGATGTATTTTTCGATAAGCCTAAAAAGAAACAGACTACGGAATATTCATCAACTGTCGCTCAGTCTACAAATGGAGGCACCAATTACATATCTTCTCGCGTAGGTGATGTTACAAAGATCACCCATCTGGTTAAAATTGACGTCTACGACATAAAAAAGTTGCATGGTATTCCAAAAGATCAGCACTGGAAATTCGCGGATACTAGAATCAAATACTACACGCAGACTGAAGACGATAACTATTATTCGAACACAAAAGAATTGATTTACAAGATCACGAAAAACATTGCAACAGAAAACGATTGCAAGAAATATTTCATCAACGCGAAGCCATAATTTATTTATCTTACTCCGCCTCCAAAAAAAACACACCCCCGACCAACGAAGAAATGATGTTACAAAGATCACCCATCTCGTTAAAATTGACGTCTACGACATGATTTTATTGCAACAAAAAACGATTGCAAGAAATATTTTATCAACGCGAAGCCATCGTTTTTTATCTTACTCTACCCCCGAAAAAAACTCGCCCCCACCAACGAACAAATGAGTTTTGGGGCTATATATAGTCAGATAACGTAAAAGAAACCATACCGTATCTCTTTTAACACCAGTGAAATAACCTGCAAAATGGATCTACAAAACTCACTCTACGATGAAGACCTTTATGAACGTTGTGAAGACGTCTCAGATCTTAATAAGTCCCTTTTTGATGATGAACTCTATCAACATTGTTTGGAAATCGAAAATCAACTGCCAAACCTGTAAGTATTTATATTTGAAAACATGTTTTAACCAGTTTTACTTTGATCTTTGACTAGCAGTGGGGGAAGGTGAATCCAATATAAGTAAACATTCTCAACGAAATGTATCATATTTTTCACACCGTTATGATAGCGGTTACAGGTGAAGATATTAAAATGTTTAGCAAGGCTGTGTTATTAAGTTGTTTTCATAAATATTTAAGACTGTGGTTTATCAGTGGAAAACTTGATCCAACTATAGCTTGCGATCCTGATATTAAACCATATATTACCCCTTGCAGTGGGCACGTAACCGTTTTACAATCGGCAATGTCACATTACGATGAGATAGATGGTGTATTACCCATGGAAGCGTATTGTTCTCTTTGTCAATCAAATAAATCAGGTATTACGGTGTTTCAAGTGACTACTTGTAGTTGAGTATTTATTGACCACATTTTTTGTATAATTTAATTTTTTTCTCCTTTTTAGGTCTGTAACACGTGGAATTAAAAGAAAACGAGTATCTGATGATGCCTTGCAACCTTGTGATTCGCACACTCCAGCAGTCACCATGGAGCCACAACCATCAACTTCCCGGGCCACAGCTGAACCATCAACTTCTCGAGCCACAGCTGAACCATCAACTTCTCGAGCCACAGCTGAACCATCAACTTCTCGCGCCGCAGCTGAACCATCATCCACTCCTGATGTTCACGATACCGTCGAGTGTAAGGCCTGCAAACGGAACGTTTCCAGAAGGTACTACGCCCAGCATTTAAGAAGTAATATCCATAAAAATAACTGTTTAAAATTTCAACATTCCTATCCCAATGTTGAGCTTATTGAAGCTGCATTTGGAAACAGGTTGTTAACTTATAGAATAGTATCAACACAGGAAACAACTAACCTTGACTTTGAAACACCTGAACTTTTTTATGAGAGAATAAAAACATCTCTAAATAAACTATTAGATGACACAATTAATCAGCTAACAATTTTCAAGGTTAGTTTTATCTTACACGCGGAATTCATACAAGAATCTAAAGGAATCAACAATTTTTTCGATTTTAATGTCTTGAGTTGGACCATTTGTAAAGGTGATGATAGGGAAACATTTTTAGAAAGTCTAAAAAACTCATTGTTAAATAAAATTTCAAACTTCGAAAAAAAAGACAGTGGGTGGAGTCTTAAAGACATAAAATACTTAGATATGAATATCAATCAATTTAATCCCTTGCGAGGTTCTTCATATATTGATTTACCACATGATATTAAAACAAAAAAAGCAATTATCAACGTGCAAAATCTTGACCACGAATGTTTGAAATGGGCTATACTTTCAGCATTGTATCCAGTTAAGGATAGTTCACAGAGAGTATCGTCCTATATGACCCATCAAAACAAATTAAAATTTGCAGATATACCATTCCCAGTAAAATTAACAGATATTCATAAAGTTGAAAAATTAAATGAGATAAGCATCAATGTTTTTGGATTACATTATAATAAAACTTCAAAATCACATGAAGTAATCGGCCCACTCTACTTTACCAAATGTCGTAAATCAATACACATAAATTTACTTTACATTACCAGAGGTAACCAAGGGCATTACTGCTATATAAAAAATCTTTCTCGATTAGTGAGCCGACAAATATCAACAACCAATTATAGCTTTCACATTTGCGATGGTTGTTTATTGGCATTCTATTCAAATGAACAGTTGACGAATCATCAAAAAAATGATTGCGGTCACGTTATTGTTGAACTTCCAAACCATGATAAGACAAGAAAAGATTGGTTTGGTGATGACATTTCCAGTGATAAGATTTTTTTTGATAAATATCAGCGAAAGCTTAAATTACCGTTTGTTGTGTATGCAGATTTCGAGGCATATTTAAACCCAATATCATCTTGCGATCCAGACCCATCAAAATCTTACACAAAAAACATTCAACAACATGAAATGTACAGTTTTGGCTATTTTATCAAGTGTTCATTTGATGACAGTCTTTCACGGTATTGTTCATATACGGGCTCAGATTGCGCTAAAGTATTTATGGATACCCTTTATAATGATTTAGCACAATTAAATAAATACATTCACTTTCGGAAAAATCCAATCCCATTAAATCAGAGTGACTTAAATAAAATCGAGGGTGCTAATAATAAGTGTTTTATATGTGATAATTTTTTAAAATCCCAAAGCGTTTTCAGTTATGATTGGACTACAGGAAAATTTCAGGGAGTGGCACATAAGTCATGTGATCATAAATTCATACCTCCCTCATACGTACCAGTATTTTTTCACAATCTTAGTAATTATGACGCACATTTTATTGTTAAAGCTTTGAATTTCCGTGACGGACCTATCGATATTATCCCGCAAAATAAAGAAAAATATATTTCGTTTAGCAAACAACTGAAATTTGATAAGAAATGCCTATCACTGCGATTTGTTGATTCCTTTAGGTTCATGTCGAGTAGTTTAGATAGTTTAGCTAAAAATCTTCAAGAACATCAGTTTCATGAATTAAGGAACCAATACCCCAGAGATGGAGATTTTAAACTTCTGAAGCAAAAGGGTATATTCCCATATGAATTTATAAAATCGAGTAAATCTCTAGAAGCACCATCGCTGCCTGAAATAAGTGATTTTTACAGTTCCTTAACAGATAGCTGTATAACAAGTGAGGCTTATCAACACGCACAAAATGTTTGGACTCATTTCAATTGTAAAACAATGTTGGATTATTCTAACTTGTATTTAAAAACAGACGTACTTTTATTAACAGACATCTTTGAGAATTTTCGCTCCGTGTGCCTTGAAACATATAGCTTGGATCCAGCTCATTATTTTACGGCACCTGGCCTAAGTTGGGATGCTATGCTAAAAATGACTAGGATTCAACTTGAACTTTTGACTGATTTTGATAAAGTTGCGTTTATTAAAAAAGGACTTCGAGGTGGTATATCGCAATGCAGCAATCGATATGCTAAATCAAATAATCACTACATGGCAGAATTTAATCCTGATGAACCTTCATCTTATCTCATTTACCTCGATGCTAATAACTTATATGGTTGGGCGATGTCGCAATATCTTCCTGTAGGTGAATTTGAATGGGTCGACCCTGCTACTGATTTTAAAATTTCTAACGATGCTGATATTGGATACATTTTAGAGGTAGATCTAGAATACCCTGATTCATTACATAATTCCCATTCGGACCTACCATTTTGTGCTGAGCACATAATGGATGAAAGTAGACAAAAAAAATTGGTTCCAAATTTGAAAAATAAACAAAAATACATTATACACTATAGAAATCTTATACAGTGTTTAGAAAATGGATTAAATTTGACTAAAGTTCATAGAATCTTAAAATTTAAACAAACTAACTGGCTTAAAAAATATATCGATCTGAACACTTCATTAAGAATAGCTGCAAAATCTGACTTCGAAAAAGACTTTTACAAACTTATGAATAACGCAGTTTTCGGAAAAACAATGGAAAATATTGAGAAAAGGGTTAATATTAAATTATTAACGCATTGGGCAAATCAGGGTCACATCAAAGGAATTGAAAGTTATGTAGCTCGACCTGAATTCCACAGCATTTCAATTTTTTCTGATAGTTTAGCTGCAGTACAGTTAAAAAAAACTAAACTAATTTACAACAAGCCTATCTACTTAGGATTCTGCATATTAGATTTATCCAAAACTCTAATGTACCAATTCCATTATGGGTATATGCAACAAAAATTTGAAAAAAAGCTTAAATTATTATATACTGATACAGATAGTTTCATATATCAAATTTTTACGGAGGATTTTTACGATGACATAAAAAATGACTTAAATAAACATTTTGATACATCTGATTATGCGTCTAATAATATTTATGGTTTTCCATGTATAAATAAAAAAAAAATAGGATATTTTAAAGACGAAAATAAAGGTAAAATTTTAAAAGAATTTGTAGGCTTAAGATCTAAAATGTACGCTTTAAATGTTGAGGACTGTGTAGTGGCTAAGGCTAAAGGTGTAAATAAATGTGTGACTAAAAAGTTTCAGATTCAGGATTACAAACGTTGTCTCAATGAGAAAAAAAATGTTTTATCGGAAATGTGTCGATTTCGTTCCATTAAACATGTAATTTTTACTCAGAAGATAAATAAAATCTCACTATCATATTGTGACACAAAAAGATATCTTTGTAACGATTCATTTGACACAATGGCTTGGGGTCATTATAAATTAAGGTAGATCTAGCTAGTGTAATAAATATTCAAGTATTTTAATTATAATTCTTAAAAAGTTGGCATTTTCACTGTGTTTAGAATAAAATATGAAAATTGATACTTAAAATTGTTCGTTGCATGTTTAGAATTTAAGTTTTTATCTTTAATAAGTGTAAATTATGAATATTTTTAGCAGTTTATTTTTTAAATAATAAATAATTATATCATGAAAAAGTAGTTTTTTTCCGTCTCCTACATTATAAACAGTATTATACCAATGACGTACGTATGTGTTTATATTAGATTATGGATGCATATATATATATACATAATCTCATAAATACGTTTTATTTTCTAGACAACCTTTCAAGAGGAAAGACAGTTTTGTTTTTATAATGTACCATTTCATTCACCCATTTACAGCCATTATTGCTGGTCCAAGTGGTTGTGGAAAATCAAATTTTGTTACTAACTTTTTGAAAAATGTAGGACAAATGTGTAATATAGATTTTAGTCAAGTACTGTGGTGCTATGATGAAATGCAGCCACTTTATAATTTGAATGGCATTGATTATGTTCAAGGTATTCCCGATTTAAGTATGTTTGATGGGAAGCAACCTAAACTACTTATAATCGATGATTTAATGAGAGAGTCAGATGGACGTATTGTAGATATTTTTACTAAAGGTAGCCATCACAGAAATTTGAGCGTTTTTTATATAACCCAAAATTTATTTCATCAAGGAAGAGGACAACGCGATATATCTTTAAACACAACCTACATTGTTTATTTTAAAAATCCCAGAGACAAAACTCAAATACGCTACTTATCCCGCCAAGTTTATCCAGAGAATACAAAATTTGTTGAAGAAGCATACAAAGATGCCACTATGTCGGCACATGGATACCTGATGATTGATTTGAAACAAAGCACTGATGATATATGCCGTTTTAAAACTAAGGTTTTTCCATTTGATAAATGTTGTACAGTATACATTCCAAAAAAAGGGTTTAAATATGTTAGTAGTCATTCTGTTTTGGTCAGTTCTAAATGATGCCTGACAGAGTAGTCACATATCAACATTTACTTAATGCTTTGCATACTCTTAAACCAAAATATCGGAAAGCCTTACTTAAAGCGTGTGATGAAGATGAAATAAATATAATTTGTGAGTGCATTTACAATGTTTTAAAAGGAAAAGTTCCATTGGACAATTTAGATAAAACCAAGTTAAATAAACATAAGAATATATTACGTAAATTAGTTTCTAAGGGGAAACAAAAATTAAGGAAGACTATTATAATTCAAAAAGGTGGTGCGTTTTTACCAATTATACTGGGGGCTGTTTTAAGTAGTTTGTTAAGCTCATTAACATAGTTAAAATGGAGAACACGAAGAAAATGATTTTAGTAGAACCAGATTTTATCGAGAAGCTCAAACACAATGAAAATGCACCTTTGAATTCCCTATCTCGCTTAGACGAGGACATGCAAAAAATACTGAAAAGTAAAATAGAAGATCGTGAAAAATGGGCATTATATTCTCAAGCACTACAACGTTTTTTGCATTTTACTGAAACAGATCGAAAACCGTTCAAGGTACCAATAATAATTGATGGTATAGATAACGTCCACGAAGAATATGAGAAATTTATGGTTAATAAAAAGGAGGAAACTGAACATAGCGCTACATTACCAAATCCAAAACCATTCGAAAGTGACGCTACTAGTACTCCTTCAAATCATAATTACCCTGAGAAGTTTACTCCATCTCATATTATAAAAAAAATTCCAAAAAGCTACAATAAAAAAGGACAGTCTTTGATGGACAATATTTTAAAAAATAAACCGAAGATTTGGTGGAAGGAAGGAGGGGAAATCGTAGTGAATAATCAAGTTATCCCAGACAGTAATATAACTGATTTGATAAGTGACACGCTGAGACCCCTCAAACGTCCCAAACCCATTGGCTGGAAACAATTTGCTTCAGTTTTAAAAGATATTGAAGTTCCTACATCTTGTATAGGTAACCCAACTAATCTGGAATATATAAATGGTCTTCGGATCGATGAGGTCCAGGAATCTCCAATATATAAGAACACCAGATCAACGTCGATTCAACCAAAAGGACAATCAACACCAATTTCATACAAGACTCCTGAATCATCAAAAAAGAAAATAGATTGGGAGAGATGGACCCCCTATTAGATATCAATAGTATTTACTATGATGTTTCTAATCCAGCTGGTTACAGTAGTATTGATAAGTTAGTTAAAGCAATGCATGGTCGAATGAACAAAGATGAAGTAACAAACTGGTTACGGTCTCAGGAAACGTATACATTACATAAACCAGTTCAAAGACGTTTTACACGAAACAAGTACATTCTATCCAACTATAACGAACTTTGGCAAGTAGATTTAAGTGATATGCGTACATATAGTAAATACAATGATGGCTTTAAATACATAATATGTGTTATTGATGTCTTTAGTAAGTATGCTTTTGCTAGGTCAATGAAAAAAAAGGATTCGGAAACAGTTAAACAATGCTTTGAAGATATATTTATAGAAGCAAGAGCAACTCCACGTCATATTCAATCCGATAAAGGAACTGAATTCGTTTCTAAAGAAGTAAGAAATTATTTTAAGAGTAAAAACATAAACTACTATACGACGAATAATCCTGACATTAAGGCGAGTATTGTAGAAAGATTTCAAAGAACACTAAAAATGAAAATGTGGCGCTATTTTACGCATAAAAATACTTATAAATACATTGACATTTTAGAAGACCTCCTTTATTCATATAATCACAGTTACCATTCAAGTATTAAAATGCGTCCGATAGACGTTAATTTTAACAATATTATGACTGTTTGGACTAATTTATACGATACACCTAGAAATGGAATAAAAAAAAATTGTAATAGCATTTTGAATGTTGGTGATCATGTTAGAATAACAAAATATAAACATATATTTCAAAAAGGTTACGAAACCAATTGGAGTGATGAAATCTTTGTAATCGAATCAATAATTAATAGATCACCTCATCTTGTTTACACTTTAAAGGACTTACAAGGTGAACCAATCATAGGCACTTTCTATTCTAAAGAATTACAGAAAGTTACTTATAACCCCACCATTACATATAAAATAGATAAAATAATACGTTCTAGACGCGTTGGTAACAGAAAGGAGGTGTTTGTGAAGTGGAGAGGTTATCCGAATAAATTTAATAGTTGGATACCTGCATCTAGCTTAGAAGAAACATGAGCGATGACAGTTTTTATTTAACTTTGTTGAGTAACAGCTCAATGCAATATTACCCCGAAAATACAACAGCAAACTTTCTCACAAAACTCCCAAAGACATTAAAATTAGAAGGAGAATGGGTTGTTGGCTTAGTGGAGTTTCATTACCCATGTTCACTGTACAACGTTCAAGAACATGAAAACGTAGTCTATGTTAAAAAGAAGATATCATTAGAAACTGAAGATTTGCCTGCCACCGTTGAATATAAGTCACATATTCCAGCAACGACCTATGACGATATGGATCACTTTTTATCCGCTTTTAATGAAAATTCATTATTAAAAAACAAAGTGAAATTTAGCTACGACAGAATATCGAAAGTTATCAAGGTCGTTTCTTCCCATAAAGAGATAATTTCCGTACGTGCAACACCAATACTAAACCTTCAGCTGGGTTTTAAACCGAATACGAACCTTATTCAATGTCAACTTGGAAAATTTCCAGCTAATTTATATTTGGGTCTACCATCACAATTATTTATATATTCGGATATCGTTCAACCTCAAATAGTGGGGGATGTTATGACATCTTTAGTAAGAATAATACCACTCGATCCAACAAAATACATATATGGAGCGTATAAAATGCATGGCTTTTCTCCTGCACATTACATACCAGTTTTGCGTAGAGAGTTTGATACTATTGAAATTGATATAAGAATGCATACGGGTGGAAAGGTTCCATTCCAGTTTGGAACTTCATGCGTGAAGCTACATTTTCAGCGAATAAAATGAATCATAGACGTGAAAATATTCCCTGTCCATATCAACATTATTATGCTCATCAAGCTGGTTCAGGAATAGGCATTGTTTATAAAGGTGTTCCTCACCAGCGAGGGCATGGCATAGGAAGTTTCTTAGGGGGACTGTTTAGATCGGTTTTTCCTCTGTTATCCAGCGGTTTTAGAACGGTTGGGAAAGAAGCATTAAATGCTGGTGTTGGTATTTTATCTGACATGATGAATTCGCACCCTATCGACGAATCATTTAAGTCTCGTTTTAAGAATGCAAGCAGTAATTTAAAACGAAAAGCTGATGAAAAAATTGATTCTCTAATGTCAGGATCTGGGTATAAAATGATACGAAAAAGACGAGACCGCACCATTGCGTCCAAAGCATTGCGGGGGAGAGGTACAAAAAAAAATAAAAATAAAAATATAAACGATATCTTTTCTAATTAAACTATGTCATTTTTACATAATCATTCATGCGAATGCGCTAAGTCAGAGTTAGATTTGTTTGCTCTTCCATCAACGCAAACAAGCATAGAAAATGGGCAGTGGATACATTATAAACCTATTTCGTCTCTTAGTGATGATGGTCCTATTGAATTTCAAGTTCCAGGATCAGGCGATGACTATATTGACCTGTCTCACACTTTACTACATATCAAAGCCAAGGTATTGAATCAAGATGGTACTAATATCAAATCGACAGATACACATGTAGCTCCAGTGAATAATTGGCTACATTCGCTTTTTAACCAGTTGGATGTATATTTAAATCAAAAACTAGTATCACCGCCTAATAATACATATGCATATCGTGCATATATGGAAACTCTACTAAATTATGGACCTGCAGCAAAACAGTCCCATCTTACATGTGGGCTATGGTATGAAGACACTTCGAGACATATGGATGGAACAGATACGGCTAACAAAGGGTGGACTAAAAGACAAGAATTTATTAAAGATAGCAAGGAAGTTGAAATGATAGGGCACTTACATGGAGATATTTTTAATCAGGAAAAGTTTTTGATAAATGGTGTTGAAGTCCGTGTGAAATTAGTACGATCAAAAGAGTCGTTTAATCTCATGTGCATTCAAGAGAAAAAACTTAAAGTACGTATAATGGATGCTAGTTTAATAATAAGAAGGACAAAAATTAACCCTAGTGTTTTGCTTGCACATCAAAAGGTTTTAGCTTCAACGACTGCAAAATACCCCATCACAAGAGCGGAAGTTAAAGTACTTACAATACCATCGGGGGTACAAGGGAAATCACTTGATAATATATTCCTTGGTCAAGTTCCTAAAAGGTGTATTGTAGGTTTTGTTGATAATACAGCATTTAATGGCAGTTTAAAACATAATCCTTTTAACTTTCACCACCACGATATAAACTTATTTAGTTTGTATGTAGACGGTCATCAAATTCCTTCTAAAACTTTACAACCATCTTTCAGTACCGGTTTAATGGTATCAACATATCACACTTTGTTTTCTGGAACGGGTATTCATTTTCTCAATGAAGGGAACTCGATAAGTAGAGAAGATTATGGCGACGGTTATTGTTTGATGTGTTTTGATTTAACACCTGATTTATCCGCGAGCTCTACCTCACATTGGAATCTTGTTAGACATGGTAGTGTACGGCTCGAAGTTCGATTTGAAAAAGCCCTTACCACAACCGTTAATTGTATCGTTTATGCAGAGTTTGATAATGTTATCGAAATAAACAAACATCGAGATGTAAGTGTAGATTATAACAGTTAATTAGAATAAGTACATATATAATAATAGATTTACGAGACGTTGCACCACTTGTTACTAAACCTCAGTAAATACAATACTTTGTAATGGACACCAAGGAATTGCAATTATGTATGAAGAAAATTTGTCCTACAATTGAATCGCATGTATTTCCGGCAAACAGAATCCCTGTTTTTATGGATCTGCCGGTTTATATCATAAGCAATTTAGACCCTGACACAAAACCTGGCTCTCACTGGGTAGCAATTCATATTGATATTAATGGCAATGGTGAATATTTTGATTCATTTGGTAGAAAACCCTCTGGTTATCATAAGTTGTTTTTAAAAAGGAATGCAAAGAAATGGTTTTGTAACCATATGACAATTCAAAACCATTTTACATCAGTTTGTGGTAAATACTGTTTAGTTTATATATATTTTAAGTTCAAAGGTAAAACAATGTTTGATTTTTTAAACTTATTTTTAGAAAATACCATGTATAATGATTTTATTATAGAAAATATGTACAAATCTATTTTTTATACGAAATAAATGAATATATTAATACATTTTGTCTTTACTTTCCTTCAATAATTCTTAGTACACAGGACACACAAGATAGAACATAAGTAAAAAGGCAAGAGAATCATTGAAAACATTTATTGAACATTTTTGAACACATATATTTGAAAATGAAAACATCTATAACTAGTAAAAGTCTTACACATCAAATTATTTTTCACACTCTATTAACCATTCGTCACTTTCTAGACTAGACGAACACCATGTTTCATAAGGTATGGGTTCATATGCATCTTCACTAAGATAAAACGTCTCCATATCGTTCATTTCTGTGTCTTCTTCGTCTTCCCACTCTATCAGAAGTAGGTTTCCGGTATACCCCCAACAAAGAGGTTGCGATGCTGGTGAATAGCCGTTTGATGCCTGATTTTCGATTTCCAAACAATGTTGATAGAGTTCATCATCAAAAAGGGACTTATTAAGATCTGAGACGTCTTCACAACGTTCATAAAGGTCTTCATCGTAGAGTGAGTTTTGTAGATCCATTTTGCAGGTTATTTCACTGGTGTTAAAAGAGATACGGTATGGTTTCTTTTACGTTATCTGACTATATATAGCCCCAAAACTCATTTGTTCGTTGGTGGGGGCGAGTTTTTTTCGGGGGTAGAGTAAGATAAAAAACGATGGCTTCGCGTTGATAAAATATTTCTTGCAATCGTTTTTTGTTGCAATAAAATCATGTCGTAGACGTCAATTTTAACGAGATGGGTGATCTTTGTAACATCATTTCTTCGTTGGTCGGGGGTGTGTTTTTTTTGGAGGCGGAGTAAGATAAATAAATTATGGCTTCGCGTTGATGAAATATTTCTTGCAATCGTTTTCTGTTGCAATGTTTTTCGTGATCTTGTAAATCAATTCTTTTGTGTTCGAATAATAGTTATCGTCTTCAGTCTGCGTGTAGTATTTGATTCTAGTATCCGCGAATTTCCAGTGCTGATCTTTTGGAATACCATGCAACTTTTTTATGTCGTAGACGTCAATTTTAACCAGATGGGTGATCTTTGTAACATCACCTACGCGAGAAGATATGTAATTGGTGCCTCCATTTGTAGACTGAGCGACAGTTGATGAATATTCCGTAGTCTGTTTCTTTTTAGGCTTATCGAAAAATACATCAATGTTGTTGGTTCGTTTCTGGGCTTGAATTTTAAGTGGCTTCGAGCCTTGGGTTTCATCATCACTCAAATTACCATAATAATAGTTTTTCATGTTGTACTCAAGAGAATTTTCGTTTGATATCTAAAACAAACAAAAAAACATGTAAGGTGCTTGATACAAATAGAAATATGTACCTAATTTTTATGGGTCAATCAACTTTTTTCTGTACCTCGTTGCCAAGGTTACACCCTCTGTGTCACTCTTTAAAACTATGATTTTAAATGATATAAAGACAACAAAATATTTTTTTCTAGTCAATATGTTAATAGTCTAGAATATTAGCATTTTTCTAAGTAACGCTGTCTCTATTGTCTCCTGACTTACAGGACAGAATAACAACAAGAAAAAGTTGACCCACCCTTATACACAGTCAGTTAATGTTGGGCTTACCTCCATTTTAACTTGTAGCAAGACGTAGACACAGAATTTCTAAATTAAAACAAAATAATAACTACTCGTATTGTGATACGTTCAACTACTTTAATACACTTTTAACACTTGACACAGTTTCAGACAAACGAATTTGGAAGAATGGTGGTTCTATCGATTTGAGCTCTGCTTTTATACACCAACACACACGCTCACACATGTAGTGGATAAGACAAAAAATCTATTAATAAAACAGACACCTGCGCGTTTCATGAAACAACACGTTCCAACAAGATTTTTACTATATTATGCATAGAAATGGAACGTGTATGCACCTGTTTTTCTGTAAATGTCCTTTAGGCAGTTTAATGGTCAATAAAATACGAAAACCATGACATTTTGGGATAATCAATGATATTTTATGGTTTTTTTTTTCCCTAGTATAATACATACACATGTCGCAGATAAGACAATAAATCTGTTTTTACCGCGGTATCAATGTCATGCAACGTGTTTAAACCTGCTTCGCATTAAATAAAAAGAGCAAAAACAGGCGTTCGATCTTAATAAAATAAATCGTTTTAAAGAAATACGTAATATCGCCTCATATCAGAGCAATCTTTTCTAAAAAAAAAACAATGGACGCACCTGTCATAAACAAAAAACAGCGGGCGGTCGCAAGTCACATGACCGCATTTCATATTCATAAGAAAAAACACACACACGCAAAAAATGCCGCAGAAACCGTATGTCAGTATAACTACGAGTAGAGCAAAAAAAAAATAAAAAAAAATCTCGGCCCTTCGGGCCGTTCCAAGTGCCGCAGAAACAGTAAAGTACCTACTACTAACAATACGAATCTGGACAGGGAATTTGGAAACCCATAAGTTTTGCATCTCGCGCCCTGACTCCAGCAGAAAAGAATTATGCTCAGTTGGATAAAGAAGCTCTAGCATTGACGTGGGCTTGTGAGAAGTTTTCGATGTACCTTATAGGTCTACCTAGGTTTGAACTGCGGACGGATCATCAACCTTTGGTCAAGATTCTTGACGACAAGCCTATTGCCGATCTGAATGCACGTATGCAGAGGTTTCGTGTTCGATTAGCCCGTTTCACTTATAGAATCGTCCACGTTCCGGGGAAGTACTTACACTCTGCCGACCTACTTTCTCGGGCACCATTATCTCTTCCCCAGTCTGTGGCCCACGAAACTGAAGAAGCAGAAGACGTGCTGGCGATTCAAACTCAAATAAAATCCCTCCCAATGTCAGACTGCCTGCTTGACGAAGTTCGCAGAGGTCAGGAAGAAGATGATGTTTGCTATATTATAAAGGAATACATAACATACGGCTGGCCAGACAAGAGAATACTAGACAGTGACTTGCAACCATTTTACCCGTATAGAGGAGAGTTGAGTTTACAGGATAATCTTATTATGAGAGGTCACAGATTATTTATTCCAAATAAATTGCAAAAAGATTTTCTGCAGCGATTGCACCAGGGCCACCTGGGAGTAGAGAAATGCCGCAGACGCGCTCGAGAATCGGTATGGTGGCCTGGGGTATCCAGTACTATAAGAACAATGGTTCAACAGTGCCCGGAGTGTATCGAACACAGAAGAAATCCTGCTGAACCTCTCATAACATCAGATGTTGCGAAATATCCTTGGGAAATGGTAGCGATTAATTTATTTACTGCGAAACAGAAGGAGTACTTAGCAGTCATTGATTATTACTCTAGATATCCTGAGTTGGTCACTTTGATTACGACAACGTCATCAGCTGTCATTTCGCATCTAAAGGTCATATTTGCCAGATACGGAGTCCCGAGGATAGTGCGAACTGATAATGGACCACAATTTAATTCAGCCGAGTTCAATAAATTTGCGAAAGATTGGGGTTTCACGCATAACACCAGCAGTCCTCATGCGCCATGGAGTAATGGAATGGCAGAGGCTGGCGTAAAGATTTTAAAAAATATCGTCCTGAAATCAGAAGAGCCAATTTTAGGGCTAATGGCCTACAGAAGTGCTCCGGGTGAAAATGGATATAGCCCTGCACAATTGTTATTTGGTCGCAGGATTCGCACTAATATCCCAACCACTTCAGACCGCTTTATTCCAAAATGCCCAGATTTAAAGAACATCGATGAAAAGGAACAGAAAATTAAAAGCAGAATGAAGTTAAATTATGACAAAAGACACAATGTTAAATATTTATCTGATTTGTCTCCTGGCAGTAGAGTGTGGGACTCGATTTTAGGCTCCTATGCCACCATACTGTGCAAAAGGAATGAACCTAGGAGCTACAATTTAAAAACTGATAAAGGGAATCTCATTCGCCGGAATAGAAGACATTTGATTCCCGCCGGTGAGGCAGATAAACAGATAGGATCTCATGATTCATCGATAATCGAGTACGACTGTCAAGAAGGAGAGACGGTCGAAGAGGCTGGAGACTCGTCACCCGCGTTCCACGACTGTGAAGAATGTGAAGACGAAGACCAACCGGCGGCACCAGAAGAGCCTTACAGATCGCGGTTCGGTCGATGCGTCCGGCCTCCACAAAGACTCGATATTTAGCATCGCTTTATTTTTTTTTATTTTATCCAAAGAGAGGATGTTTGGTTAACCTCTATGGTTTTATTCGTTTTTCATGGATGACGTATCGCGTCATGTACTTATTGTCATCTTATTTTATTATCAATAAAGTCTTGCTTGATTCTTAATCGAGTTCATAATTAAACACTTGATTGCTATACAAATCGACGAACTGTTTCCTCCGTCTGACATTGGAATGACAAGCAAATAGGTAAATGAAAAAGATGCACCTATAGAGATTACCACGTGTGAACATGAGATACACTGTCACATTTCTTGTCTTTAACTCGCGTAATATGCATTTTTGAAGCCTGCCACCGGCAGTAGTTTGATTGGTAGGTAATTTTTACAGATCAGCGGCAATGAGACTAACCGGACCAAATTAGATAGGATATAACGACGCTGATGTCCGATATCTATGCGTGATATTAAGTTTAGTCGGATTAAAGATAGATAAATAGACGGACCCGAACGTTATATTGTCAGAATAGGCTACTTTCCTGACGGATCAAATCAGTTACTTTTTATGAAGTATCAAAACGCTCAGATAGCATGAAGTTTGTATGGAATAAAAGTGAAATGACGTCATTTTACTCAAACATCAAATCATCTTCTTATTTATAAATAAATAAATAAATATTAGGGGACAATCTTACACAAATCGAACTAGCCCCATAGTAAGCTCAATAAGGCTTGTGTTATCGATACTAGTCGACGATATATTTAATACATACAAATACTTAAATACATAGAAAACATCCATGACTCAGGAACAAATATATAGGTTTATATTTATAGGTTTTGATCTTTTAAAAATCCTTTAAAACGCTAAATAGGTGATGTTTAGTTCATTTTTGCAAATTTTCGAAAGCTGATTTAACAGCTAGCCTGGAATAATTTATATTGACTACAGGCAAATACCCTATTTCAGAAAAAGTTTTGTACGTAGTACTATTACTTATTCTGTGGTTTCATGCTGTGGCTCGCGAGTAGGGCGTGCATTACCGGGAAATTTTAGTATTGCAGCACCGGGAATTTCCCGCCGTACTAAAATTTCTACTCGCGAGATATGACATCGTCTTATGCTAGCCACGCAGTTCAAGGTTTTAAAATGGTGGGAGCATTTGTTTGACCATGTTTAGTAGAGAATCTCCAAAGTACGTAATTCTGCCCATTTGCGTTCGAACGGGGCTCCGAATTAAGTCCACCCACACAACCTAGCCACGCATTAGCATAAGATAATAACATTTCTACTTATAATGTTATGTCTATCATTATAATGTAAGTTATACATTGTTATTAGAATACGGATGAAAATATAACGAATGAGATGAGATAGCAGAATATTTTTTTAGTCAAATAAAAATTTGATGGTGGTTTTAAGTAAGAAGCCCTTTATGTATGCTCGTGACCCGACTGTGTGCAAATAGGTAGTTCGCTTTTTATTTTAAAACTACTCTTTAGATATAAAGGTGAAATGTGTGGATGTTTGGAGAGTCAAGCAGGCGTAAAGGCCTCTCTGAGTAGTTGTCTGTAAAATAATTATATGTATAAATCTATAACTGATAAGTTTCTTCCTTGTAACGTTTTTTTGGAGACACGTTATACTTAAGTAAGTCACTGGGCGCTGCCTCAAGCCAAATTCTTTGTACAATGTTTGCACAATGCAAAAGTTGGTATGGTTGGTTGGTGGGTATTTTTATTATTTATATTTGGGAGGGATCGTGTTGGAAAATTCTCATTTTTGCAGAAATATTTTGTACATTGTATTTTGGAGCATATTTTTATTCAGTAGAAGTTGAATGTTCAAGAGGATAAAGCGGGCACCGTTGCGTAAAGTCATATATTACAGAATGTAAAATTGTTCTGTTTAATAATGCATTGCTATCGCAATGCATGTCAACGTATCCTGATATATGTTCCTGACAAAACCCACAATAGATTTACCAGAACTGGGTCAGAAATGATGTGAAATATTATCTCGAGGGGGGATGATATGAAATATTATAACACGGGATTTTGGGGTGATTCTTTGAAGATCTTATTCCACAAATATCTACCGCCTTAGTTGCACGCATGTCTCTAAACTTAGTAAACCAGCAGTTATAGCTAGCGCAAGACGACCGCTACCAACGACCTTTAAATAAATAGCCAGACGGAGCCTCGCTAACAAAGAACTGAAGCATGTCTAATAAGCCGGCTACCTATGTTTGCGTGCTGCTCGCAATAATAGGAAATAACTGGCCAAGAGCATGTCGGACCATGCTCAGTGTAGGGTTCCATAGCCGTAACTATAAGGTAAAAAATACGGTGTAAAAAAAGTACAACAACAAAAGAGCGTATCTTCATAGCAGTTACGTCCTTTTGTTGAGAAGCGCAGTTTATCGGCAATAACTCAAAAACGGTACATTCAATCTTGTTGAAAATAATTTTCGTGGAAAGTATTAATTAAGCGTTACTTTCGTGATTTTTTTCATATTTTTCGGACGCACGGTTTAGAAAATAGAAGGGGGGGGACACAATTTACACAACTTTCGGAGCGATTATTTCCAAATACATTCACTTAATCAAAAACATTACTTAGGAACCTTATAGTGTTTTTTAAAGAGCTGTCGAACTATGTACCACACGTTGATATTTACTGAAAAATTTTTTTTTTACTGTCTTTAACATGTATGGAGTGCCCCCCCTAAAAATATTTATTTTAATTATTTATATACCAAACTAAGTAGCGGCTCATAAAAGACACCTATATTCCAAATTTCATCAATATCCATCAGGTAGTTTTTGAGTAAAATGCCTGTGACATACGGACAGACAGACAGACAGACAGACAGACAGACGGACGGACATGACGAAACTATAAGGGTTCCGTTTTTGCCATTTTCGCTACGGAACCCTAAAAACTAGTTGTTGTGTGCGTGCGGCTCGTAAGTACCTACAAGCAGTCGGCTTATTAAAAATGGCTTCAGTTCTCTGTCGGCGAGGCTCCGTCCGGCTATTTATTTTAAGGTCCTTGACCGCTACTTATTTCGTGCGCGACGCGTAAAAATGCTCCAGTACGAATCGCACCGTCTTGAATACGTATCGCGAAACGACCGTAGTTTGACTACTTGTCGGTCTTTATACTTTGTAAATAGTATCTATCTACACCAGTGGTTCCTAACCTTTATTGCCACATCACCCACAGGCCCCCTCTAGATTTGTATCGTTACCCCTCCAAAAAATAGGTAATACAGACAAGTATATGAAAGTACTCAAAGAAAAACGACTTAATATGAGTATTACCCCTGAGAAAACTTACTTTTACCCCTAAAGGGGTAATTACGCCCAGGTTCGGAACCACTGATCTACACAAATGTTATTGCTGTCACAGTTAAAGGGCGCCCGGTTGTGGCATTTGTTCCTTTGTGGACCGCTCATGTGGACGGCAGTTTAGATATAGGTCACTAGCCTGCCAATATTTATGGGCCCAATCGTCCATGATGGCAAATCACAGGGAAATATTTCCAATATTGTAACTTGCTTAGTAAGATATAGTAGCCGAGTGATTCGAGCCGTGGGTTCGAATCTTAACTGGTATCAATGAGTTTTTCGGAACTTATACATGAAATATCAATGTTTTCATATTTCTAACAAAGTTAGGAAGTAAATTTTTGGTATGTCAATATTTTATAACTTGGTTTGTGAATTGATAATGTGTATGACTTTCTATATGTTTTGAAGGTAGCTGTCATAGCCGTCACGTGCCCGACTAAGTAGACATTTTCGTGGAATGCCCCTATAGATATCTGATGATGATATAACAACAGGCGAGAACGGAAATGCTTTGCTATCGTGAATAATAATTAAAAAAAAACATTTAATCATTACCTATTGTATTTTAACATTAACTGACAAAATGACACAGTAGTAGAGCTAGTAAATGTATGTATGTAAACATTTTATTGCACATAAACTCATACAAGAACAATTCAAAAATCACTGGTTATGTTTAGTAAAAATTATCTAAGGTGTCCGAATGATTGTTCATTCTCTGAACGAACATTCGAATAATCATTACTGTAGGTACAGAGGCGAACTTATCCCTGTTAAATGATAACGGAATAGGAATTACCTCAACTGTGCTATTTACGAGTAGATATCGACACAATGAAGCACGTCAAATGTCATTAGAGTACCTGCCAATAAATTGATCATTCATCGCACGTATCCTCCTTTGCCCAATAACCAATTCAGTGGTATATAAATGCAGATTATCTTCATCACCCCCTATCGCACCCCGTATACTGTATCGGATCTATTTAGGTTTCTATCAATTTTAACGTAGTATCTAACGCTAAGTATGTTTAGCTATGTGCCAATTTATGTTGTTGCATATCAAGAGTCGCGTAGGGATATTAGTCATGTGACAAGACGCGTGTTAGGTATGAATGTGGAAGGTTCTGGAAGAAGAGATAGACCAAGGAAGAGGTGGACGGATTGTGTGAGAGATGATATGGCTAGGAAGGATGTAAACGCTGAGATGACGGGTGATAGAGAGGTAAGAAAGAAGACGTGCTGCGCCGACCCCAAATAAATGGTACAAGGGCAAGCGAATTATGATGATCAAGATCAAGTCGCGTTATCATAAAGGCATCATTGACGAAAGCAATTCTGCTGCTTGCAGTACGTACACAGGAGCAGAATTAGGTCGTCGAACACTTTACCAATAAACAGGTGCGATGGCTCGCCGTCCAGATCATAGTCCACGGCATCGCAGGCATCGTTGATGAAGGCGGCCCCAGCCCTTGAGGGTGTGGACTATATAGCGCTTGTAATTTGTAACACTCACCAATAATAGTATACAGCTGCGACGGCTCGCCCTCCAGTTCATCGTCGAAGACATCGTAGGCATCGTTGATGAAGGCGGTCCCACTACTTGACGGCGTGAATTCTAGTGCTTTTAGCTTGTAACTCACCAATAATAGTATACAGCTGTGATGGCTCTCACTCCAGCTCATCGTCGAAGGCATCGTAGGCATCGTTGACGAAGGCGGTCCCACTACTTGACGGCGTGGATTCTAGTGATTGTAGCTTGTAACTCACCAATAATAGTATACAGCTGTGACGGCTCTCCCTCCAGCTCATCGTCGAAGGCATCGTAAGCATCGTTGACGAAGGCGGTCCCACTGCTTGGGGGTGTGGACTCTAGCGCTTGGAGCTTGTTGGACCCGCGGAGCGAGGTGCGCAGGAATTCGTTCTGCGCGGCCGCACGCTCTTCTGCTTCTTTGCGCTGTCGAAGTTGTTCCTGTAAAGAAAATAGAGAGTTTAGTGTGATGTCCAGTTTGCCCACTGTAGACAGTTTAGTAAATATACTGCCGTCGTAAGCCAACGAGCTGTATCTATCTATGAGACTCGAATTTAATAGGCATTTTTGGCTTAGCAGGGCAGTATAGGATAGTTGTCCGAACGCCCCAGAAAGTTGTCGGTAGGTAATTGCACCGAACGTCTGTAAAGTCGCCGTCAATAGAATTTGCTAACTTTGTAAATAAACCGCCATATTGAAATTGTGTCTGAATGATGAATTTACTAGTGATGGGCAAGACTCTTACTTGACTCTTTTAATGTCAAAACATATGGACTATTAAAGTATCGAACGCAAAAAACAGGTATTTTTAATTTGCTTAATCAGAAGACGAATCGTTACTTGAAGATTATGTATCCACCAGTATTTATCACAAAAGGTGCAGTTATTTCATCCGTAGCACTATCGATGATGCCGTCTAAATATTTCATGTTATTTTCTTAAGTACAGAGCGTAAGTTAGGTAGTATGTAGCAGCTTTACAATATCACCAACTTTAGTCACAACGCTATCATCATAGACAATTGTAGAATTTAAAAGAAACAAAAACGTCATTCCATTATGTCATAATAACCTATGTATAATTAAATTTTAAACTTTTAATGAAATATCCAAGATTCAATTATTTATTGTATGGTTTTGTATTTTACGGCAACGACCGTTTAAATAGTGTATGGTTTCAGTGGTGTTTGATGAGGTGGTGTGAAAATTCAAGGAGAAACAGTATCAAAACAAAGTTACGCCTTTTGTTTACATAGTTAGCAAATTCTATTACGGCGACTTTAACTTAAGTCCATGTTAATAAAGAGAAAAACATAACCAGGCTAGCACAACTAGCCTGTCACTTTCGTAGCATGCGGAATAAAAAGGGATGGGTCGTACAGTCAAGGGCAAAGATCCACACAAAGTTCCAAAACATGTATACATAAACCTTACTGCCATAATAATAAGACATGTATACATATTTTTGAAAGTTTGTGGTGTATACATACATATTGGTGCCCTTGTATTTGTCGCGCACCAAAGCAACGCGATGATTTGTGCTAGTGTCAAGTAAGTGAGATTTACGAGTAAAGTTTCTTATAGACCGGATGCGATCGTTAGACCCCTAATGGGTAGGTGTAGTATTTCCGGAGACATCAGTCATGCGTGTCAATTCAACCGCGCCCGTGACAGCGACCACTTCCGATCTGACAGTTCGCGCAGGAACGTCCGCATTTGTCGACGATTATTAAACTGTTGGGTACTTTTGTAAATTAATAATTATGTCCTACACAGTGGATCTGCCCGCAACTTCGTTCACGGAGGTGAAATACGTCGAATAAACAGAATCATGTGTGTTACCCGGGGTGAACAAACATCGGATTCGTACGAAATATTGAAAACCGGATAATTTCGGACAGAAAGCCTTTTATTTTTCTTCAATATTTCGTTTTTGTAAATTATTTAAAAATAAAAGAGTATGGTAAGTTGTAAGGTAGTAACCGAACTTTAAGTATATAAAGAAAATATCTGCTTAATGTTAATGGTACGTTTTTTATTTACATGTTTGCTTAAGCGTTCGTAATTCCCCCACTCTCCCCTATTATTCGCGCGTCGAGTGGATGTCTCGTCTTTTGTAAAATGTGAGCGATCTGTTTTTAATTCAATATGTTTGAGTCTCACGGTGTTCCTTCAAGTAGACTTTTTACGATTTTACTATACGTATAGATAGTATAGTGCCGATATTTTTGAGGTTTTGCTTATGCTGATATCCGAACTTATGACACAATTCATATGCTGCTCTAAATCTTAATACTGAATGAACTCTAGGAGCAAATAACAGATTAATATTTAGAGTTGTAGCAAGGTGAATTGTATACACATTGCTGACCACAACGGCATTTAGGCACAACTACGTAATCTACCTGTTGTGCTATAAAACCAGTCCAGTATCGGTAATTTTGCATAATAGTTTGTACAAAAGCAGTAAATTGGAGTAATTGCAAAGGGCCCGGTTCAGTTGCGGCCAAATGAATGGGACTTGTGAGCCAACGATAGGGGGATTGTGAAAAACAATGTGGTGTTTGATGTGGAACACCCTTAAAGGTAATGTGAAAGTTTTAACACGGTTTTTAAACAGTTTTTAGCATGAACTAGTATATTTTTCACCACATTTTTATGTTACATATATAGATACAGGAAATGTATGAATATTACTAAATAAACGAATATGAATATGAATATGAATATGATGTCTGACACAACATAAAGAAATATAAAAAACCGGTCAAGTGCGAGTCGGACTCGCGCACCGAGGGTTCCGTACAAAATCGTCAGTAGATACGTGAATAATTCAAGAAAAATTGTATGGTGGGACAAACTTAACTTTGCTCTTGTAAAACTGTTGTCCCCATACATCGACATATGCCGCGGTTAGTTTAGTAGGAGCAAATAAGGTTGTCTTACGATTTTTGCGAATTTCTAAAAAACGCTGCAAGTTAGGAAAACCGTTTTATTTTTCCTGTAATATTTAGGATAATATTAATAATCGGTAATTATTACAGATTTTTCTGTTCAGTAACTTCAGAGATAATAGGGGGGGAATGGTATTTTTTTAAACGTTTTTGGTCTTAAATCAAAAACTACACGTCTAATAAAAAAAATAAAAACGGTTTTGAAATTTTCATATTAAGCCCTTTCATTTGATATCCCACTCGATATATTAGCTCAACTTTTGATTTTGGACATCCCATTTCGGTCCCCTTTAAAAAAAAAGTAAAAAAGGTATAGGATTTTTTTTCTGTTCCATAGGCTCGAGTTAGCGGTTTTTGACACTATTCCAAATTTCAAGTCGATAGCATCAGTAGATCCTGAGATATCTTGCTGTGACAGACGGACAGACAGACAGACAGACAGACAGACAGACAGACAGACAGACAGAGTCGCACCATAAGGGTTCCTTTTTTACCATTTTGGTACGGAACCCTAAAAAGTAATTCCAAAAAATTTAACCGACTTCAAAAAAGGAAGAAATAAAAGTTTTATGCCAACTATTTTTTGTGGTCGGTGCCAGCCTTAGAATAACGGTATGAGACGTCGGTAAATATTTTGAAATTACTTTTTTATTTCTTCATTTTCTTAATTTCAGATATAACTGAATTACGCTGTTAAGTACACGTTTTCATAGTGACCTATATCTCTAAAATTACTGAATCGATTTTGATGAAACTTGCACAGTTTTCGAAGTTAGACTATACCTAGTCTAACTTAAAAAGATTTATTGCTATCCGACTTATAGTTTTTGAGATATGCGCGGACAAACATACATACATACATACACTTACGAAATTTTGCACACACGTTTAGAAGCTGTTATAGACATATATAAAAACTGTACAATTTTAACATTATTACATACATACGGACGGAATCCATAACCTCGTTTTTTAAAAACCGGGAAATTTTACTTTGAGACAACCGTGAATTACCGGTGCTGCCATAAAAAAATCCCGGTTCTGCACGCCTTAAATATTACTGTTTTAACGGTAACGTCAAGACTTATTATGAATTCCTCTTCATAGAGAAAATAGCTTAATAGATGAACGTTTTTAAATGTTCCGCCGCTTAGATAACTTCATTGTAATGTGTTTCATTGTTCCAGGGCGATGATGTATGTTTACAACCGTAGCTACACGCATAGCGTGCGCGCGCGACGCCCGTTGTCATGACAAAGATGACGTCACCGCGAGCGTGGCGAATACCAAACACATGATATTATACATGTACATAATTACGCTAATATGTTCCCCATGGCGTACCCTAATTTAAATGAGGTGCTGTGCACCCTGTTTTGTTTTGCGGTAATAGGAAAAACGTACTTATTTATGCCTTCAAAGGGTGCGATTCTTTACTCGGTTGGACAGAATTATTTATAGACGGGGTGGAATCTACTTAAATAGCCTTACGATTTTATAAGGTACTAGATAACCTCCGAGAGTTCTTTCACGTTGTGAAATAAGTCAAATATATTTTTTTCGCTTCGCCACTGTCGGGTAAAACGGCCCCTATATTTTAGTCGAGCTGTACACCAAACATAGATATCGATCTAGTAGTTTTTGCGTGATGTGCGAACAAACGCACAGACAAATAGTACGTAGTGATATACCTCTAATACGTGAATCACTATTAGGGAATAAAAATAAATCTGATGGTAAGATTCATCTCCATTAAATATGGCGCGAGCAACAACCTAGACCTTTTAAAGACCTCGGGCTGCAAAATAGATGCTGATACAAATATCAGCATCTAATTTACAGCCCAAGGGCTATAAAAGAACTATTTATTAAATGCTGGTACAAGAGGTTGATGTTCTAAAGACAAACTTCTTCGTAAACTTTGTGGCGAAGTAATTTTAGCTAGCTTGCAAAACGTAAGTAACTTAAAAACCTCAAGCTGGGTGAACAAACTTAAAGCCAAGAAAGTTCAACTGCATGTATTATGAGTTTGAGAGTAACATCCAGTAGGCTCTTCAGGCATTCACAAGTACACCTTCAATTTCATATTTGATACAATTAGAACCACGAAAAGTGATAACAGCTTGCAATCGGAGCTACGTCTCAAATCTTTACTTAGTCAGAATATGTAACATTGTTATTGTTAAACGCGGAACCGTGTGTTAATTTGACCATTTTCACCTCTTGGTACCAGACCAACAGATGGACGACATTTTTTGAATAGGTATCATCCCTAAGGGTCTTGTCACACTTGCGATTTGCGGGCGAGCTGTATAGTTTCCATATAAAACCAGTCGCGGCGAACTCACGAGCGTTATTTGTATGGAACTTCGATGTCAACTCGCTCGTAAA
The DNA here is from genome assembly GCA_947034925.1 of Eudemis profundana. NCBI lineage: Eukaryota > Metazoa > Arthropoda > Insecta > Lepidoptera > Tortricidae > Eudemis > Eudemis profundana. Next base: position 20,983,347 of record OX344808.1, read on the forward strand.
TCGCCAGTATGATAACGCTCTAAAAAGTCGGTTCGCGCGGGCGCAGCCGCTAAACGAAGCGTGTAAATGCAATTGTACAGTTGATTTCTTATACTTTTGATCAAAAATATGAATACGACACGACTCTATTGTTAATATATTTTTGGTTAAATTTCCTCTTAAAAGTATAACCCATTATAAAGACTGGACAGCACCAGGAGCCAGGACCTGTCCCCAGCAGTGGGACATATATCGTCTGATAATGATGATGATGTATCGTACTCGGTAAACTCGGCCTTGACCGAAGCCTGCGCATGGAGGATCAGCAAGTAGTGACTGTAACGTAAAAGTTACATATACTTTCCACTTTAAATAACTAAATTCATAATTATTTGAAAACTTAAATTTTCTAACAAAATAAATCGAATAAATATGGAATCGTTAGCATTCTACAGTGCAAAACTAACGGGACATCTTATCGTGAGTCTATTGTTCGACCGCGGAGACAAAGACGGCGTTCGGCTTATGCATTTGTGTGCGTGAGCATGAGCTCAGTCTACGGCGTGCATCCGCTGGGAGCGGTCGTCTCAAGTTTTAAAACTTCATCGTTTGCGTTCACGACAGGAATGTCGTGTCTTCACGCGCAGCGGTAAAAACTTCATCGTTTGCGTTCACGACAGGAATGTCGTGTCTTCACGCGCAGCGATGGAAAAACAGTACTCACGTAATGAGTAACTGAAATAAATCAATATTATATTTTCTGCCGCCGTAGACTCACCATTTTCAACGATGTAACTGTTTTACGTATTCGCGCACCCGATATATCGGTAAGTGTTGAACATATAGTATCGCCCTGTGTAGCTTTAGGTATTAAGTATGGTTAAACTTGTAGATGCGATAGTTAGTCACGCTTATTATAATTTTGGTTTTAACTTAATCCTATTAATGTTCTAGATTGTGTTTTGGCATTACTTCCCCTTCAAGCTTAAATGACTAGCCTTTTTCCTGTAACCTCCGTTCTGATCGTGAGCACCTTCACCAACTACTTAGGTACTTAGCGGTTTCCTCTTTGCTTTGCTTAACCGAGAAGATGCTCACGATCCACGGCAATTAAGGTGCAGATGAACAAATAGTAATGCGAGGTGTTCCTTCGCAGGGTGCGACGTTTGGCCTAAGAGATTGCGACTTTCTGGTTTGAAAATAAAGCAGCCGTCATCTCCGGCCGGCTGACGCTGCGGGTCCACATTTTTTTTATAACCTGAGCACCCAACTTCGCAACTCCCCGGCACCATCCACGGCTACCGAAATCTGGCTCCGTCACCTCGCCACCACCAGGGGAGTACCGTACCTACGGAGTGATACCAGACGGGCATTTTAAACCCACGACCACGACCTTTTTACACTTTGTTGTTTTATTTTTAAATTATATTTGTGAATGACATCGGCTGTTTAATTTCTCTCCCAGCTAAAATGTCACACTGGCGCCCTTAACGTGGTTTTTTTATGGTCTGGGTTCACTTCCGTGAGTAGTTGTGTGTTGTGCATTTATTTTATTTTTTTTGTGAAACGTTCTTTGTTTTGGTTGCTAGTAACTTGCGTGTACCAGCCAAATTTTATAAGTTGATTGTAATTTTTATTGTTATTATTTTTTTTTATGTACTTAGTTTAACTGTGTCAATTTTTTAATTATTGCTATTGCTTGTGTCTAATATCATAAAGCATATTAGCATCAAAGTAGCTATTAATTTTATTTTTTTTTTGTTTGTTGTTTAATTTGTGTTTATGTTCGCTTTGCCGCAAAGTGCTTAATTTTAACGTGGCGATAATTTATATTCACAATTTTGTTATTTTATGGTGTTCGGTACGCGCAAGTTGCTTGATTAATGCTTATTTTGTTTTATTTTTGTGATTGTTGTTTTTTATTTTAATTGTTTTTTTTGCTGAGCTTTACTCCACATTTCATTGGTCATTATATCAACCATAACGTTATACATCGCATTTTGTAACAGAACGGAGTAGGTTTTCAACTGTTCAACACTTATCGTTTTATTTCGAGTTTCCGTTTTAAATAAAATGGCATTTCCGATAAAATTTCGGTCACTTCAAAAACATAAGTTTTGACATTTAAATATTAGTCACATTACATCGTCCCTCATTTTACTCATAAAACAACAAACTAGTATTTGTATTGGTCATCAATTTTATTATTGGTTGATGCCCTGCGTAGTGGAAGGTCGCGTCAGGTTTGTAATTCAAACCTGTCGTTTTAGTGTATGGATGTATGAAAGTAGTTTGTCTAGGAAAAGAGTGCAATTGGAATACTTATACACAACATTAAGTTGTAAGGATTTTATTTGAACAGAAATAAAATCCTCGGGGACGAGCGGGGTAATGTAACGTAAAAGTTACATATACTTTCCACTTTAAATAACTAAATTCATAATTATTTGAAAACTTAAATTTTCTAACAAAATAAATCGAATAAATATGGAATCGTTAGCATTCTACAGTGCAAAACTAACGGGACATCTTATCGTGAGTCTATTGTTCGACCGCGGAGACAAAGACGGCGTTCGGCTTATGCATTTGTGTGCGTGAGCATGAGCTCAGTCTACGGCGTGCATCCGCTGGGAGCGGTCGTCTCAAGTTTTAAAACTTCATCGTTTGCGTTCACGACAGGAATGTCGTGTCTTCACGCGCAGCGGTAAAAACTTCATCGTTTGCGTTCACGACAGGAATGTCGTGTCTTCACGCGCAGCGATGGAAAAACAGTACTCACGTAATGAGTAACTGAAATAAATCAATATTATATTTTCTGCCGCCGTAGACTCACCATTTTCAACGATGTAACTGTTTTACGTATTCGCGCACCCGATATATCGGTAAGTGTTGAACATATAGTATCGCCCTGTGTAGCTTTAGGTATTAAGTATGGTTAAACTTGTAGATGCGATAGTTAGTCACGCTTATTATAATTTTGGTTTTAACTTAATCCTATTAATGTTCTAGATTGTGTTTTGGCATTACTTCCCCTTCAAGCTTAAATGACTAGCCTTTTTCCTGTAACCTCCGTTCTGATCGTGAGCACCTTCACCAACTACTTAGGTACTTAGCGGTTTCCTCTTTGCTTTGCTTAACCGAGAAGATGCTCACGATCCACGGCAATTAAGGTGCAGATGAACAAATAGTAATGCGAGGTGTTCCTTCGCAGGGTGCGACGTTTGGCCTAAGAGATTGCGGCGTTTTGGCTTGCGACGTTTTACTTAAGAGGCCGCAGTTTTAACTCATTGACCGCTCGCCGGACACGAGGCGAAGCCGGATCCGGAGGCCATTACCCTCCGCCTACCAGCCAACACCAACTTCACTCCTCACCGCAGACCATCAGCGACGCAAGGGGAGTACCGCGCCACGGGAGTGAACCAGACGGGCATCCGACCCCTACCCTTATTTATTTCATTTAAATTAAAAGTAATTTTGTTAAATAAAATTCAATTGTGTGACTATTGGTGTTCATCATTTATGCGCCATCACCTTAGCTGACCCTTAAAATGTCACATGACATGTTGTAAGAGTATTTGCGCAAGAGCATTAGGATTAGCACGCCGCGGGGCCATGCAGCCGGCTTACTGCGCCTACAGCCACAGCCAACAGGTATCAATAATGCACACTATATAATACGTTTTTGATTAGCAACTAAAAAACGGACTACTCCTGGAATTTATTTCAGTTTTTGGATAGAAACTGACTTTGCAGGCCAATACAATAATCACAAGATTTAGGTATAACAAATCGGCGTTGCCAACAATGACAAAATATAAAGACGAACAAGAAGTCCGACTTCGGTGACAGTACTCATACAGACGTGCAATAGCACTGTGTGTGTGTGTGTGCGATCCATACTGGAGCATTCTTATTTCTTTGCTTGTAGTGCGTTCGTACACGGCGCGCACACATTCAAGCGCGCGATGTAGCTTTTGTAGGAAGGAAAAATACTGCTATTATACTGTGACGATGACGCTTACTTAAGTTAGCTATTAGATGACAGATCAAATCAGCTGCTTTTTATGAAGCAGCAAAACAGTCAGCTAGTTTGCAGAATGAGCTCTCGCGTACCAGATCACGGGCTCTTCCGCGGGCCGGATTGGACTGGCTCGGGGGCCAGATCCGGCCCGCGGGGCTTTCTTTGGAGAACCCTGATTTAGATTATTGGAAAATAGCCTTTTATCATCATGATATTATCGAATCTGTGTTTCACGATAGACACAAGCAGCTACGTACCACGTGATGTTCGTTAATCGTTTTGCAACATTACAATATAAAGTACTTACATAAAACCATAAAAAGCGCATAAAATATGAATTAAACATAAACTAGGTTATAGTATCTTGCAAGCCATAAATATAAATGTGCATGCCAGTCTTATATGCACGTGAATTGTCACGTCACGTGATATTACATTTTACCTACGAGTATTAAAAATTGCAAAAAAGGAAGTACCTACCTACGAGTACTTTCGCTCATACATTTTATTTAAAAACTAAAAAGTAACTCTTCGACCAATAAGGAAGTTCAACACGGTAATTAGTTAGTCCACTGCTGCGTAAAAGGACTCACCAATATTATTTATAATAGTATTCATGATTTAGTGTCAATTTGAACATTATCAGTTGCCTTTTTGCTAAGTTGTGAGGTTAAGTCAAGTAAATGTGTTCGAATCAAATAAGGTCAGTCGTGATTAAGTATCATGTAGTAATTAAGTAAGGTCACTTATTTGCTAATGTATTGAAATAGTTGTTTTACGACCGCTTTAGCTTAGTTGGTAGTGACCCTGCCTACGAAGCAAGAGGTACTGGGTTCGAATCCCGGTAAGGGCATTTATTTGTGTGATGAGCACGAATATTTGTTCCTGAGTCATGGATGTTTTCTATGTATTTAAGTATTTGTATCTATTAAATATATCGTCGTCTAGTATCCATAACACAAGCCTTATTGAGCTTACTATGGGGCTAGTTCGATTTGTGTAAGATGTCCCCTAATATTTATTTTATTTATTTATTTTTAATTGTGTCTATTAGGTTACATGTAACTTTTCCGCGTCCTCCGTGTCAATAATTGAACCAAGTAGGTAAATGTTTTTGCAAAACACTATTCTGTGAGATCATCCGTTTTATCATCGCGATGTACCTATCGCCTCCGGCTCCCAAGCCCCACGGATCGCGTAATATTTCAATAAGCCAAGCTACAAGACAATCCATTATTAGCTCCCATATTGTTTAACACGGCGTGTGAAGCAGGTGAAACAACCCACTGATCGAACAAGTACGTATCTTATTGCACGTTCGTGGTTAAATTTTACACAATGTGAAATTCCGCAAGATGGATTTCAATTACTCAAGGACTTTAAAATAAATAGCCGGACGGAGCCTCGCCAACAGAAAACCGAAGCTATTTCTAGTAAGCCGACTGCTTGTACTTACGAGTTCGCTGGGTGTGCTCGTTAATTATAAAGTATAATCTTATATAGCGCCTGATAGCTAAAAGCTACCGGTTGTTTTAATCCATTACAGTTTATATAACTTTATCAGCTAGTTTTTATATTTTTTACAAAGTATCTTAGGCATTTTCTTTTTGGGTAGTTTTAACAGTAGGATTATTCAAAAGTTAAATTTAAAAAAATCTGTTGTTGAAGCATTCATAAAATAACAGTTTAGTCACAATTTTTTTTACAGTTTGAGTTATCTTCAAATCAGTCATAACTTAAAAACAAAAAAGTTGTAATATCGCCCGGACGTCGGAAAAACGAAAAAACTTTATCCATTTATTATCTCGCGTCCCAAATTCAAGATAATACCAAAATGTAGGTAAGTCAAGTGATACACTATATACCTTGCTTTTTAAAGTGCTATATCAATACGACCTGTAGTATATTTGTTATTTATTGAAATAATTGGTTCTTTGAATGAATAACTAATTGTGTAACCAACCCGTTCGTTAAATTATTTCGTTAATAGTTAAACCCGTTTTACTTTTTACCCGACTGCGGCGAAGCCCAAAGGAGGGTTATGTGTTTGATATGTATGTACCTATGTCCGTTCCTATGTTCGCTTGTAACTACTCAACGGCACAACCGATTTTGATAAATGATGCATCATTAGATTCGTCTTGATGGCGTGAGTGTCACTGGGTATGAAGTTCGTTAAAATAAACAAAATAACATTTTTTTTTAGTAAAAATATTTAGTTATTAAAGTGCTATATCAATACGACCTATAGTTGTGTAGGACGACTTAACTGAAATTGCCTTTTGTTATTTATTGAAATAATTGGTTCGTTGAATGTATAACTAATTGTGTATAGCAACCCGTTCGTTAAATTATTTCGTTAATAGTTAAAACCCGTTTTAATTTTTAATAACAACTGTGTCAATCTTTAGTTAATCGACATCTATTATAATTTAATAAAGACTAACATTAAAGTAATGACTGATAAGATTCATAATAAAATTCGCATAGCAAAATATTGCCGATTGAATCGTCCATAATCACGAATTACGGCCCCAATCAGCCATCAAAACGCCCATAATTCGGCAAATTAATACAAAATGGCCCAATCCTATTAATTCCCTTAACTAAGCTATCTCATTTAATCACACTTACTCTAATTCCGACCCAATGGCTTTCTAATAAAGCATAATTTAGATTGACTGTCTGACGCCTTATGTGACAAATAACTAAATTCCTTTCTCGAGTTTCGATCTTCACCCCTTTTATTATGAACCTTTATTGATTGTGAGGGCGGGCTTCACTTGACTGGGCACCATTGTTCGTTTGATGAACAGAGATCCAGTTACAATTCCTATAATTAGAATTGATATAAATAACTTGGCTATTGTCATTTTATGAGCATAATATTTTCGCAACATCTGTCATGCAGTATTTTACAAGCTTTTATTTAGTTTCCCGGTGTCTGTATGTCTGTAATCAAGTCTTGCAAATTTGACCCACTTACCGGTTTCCAATTGAGTATTCACCGATAAATTCACCGCGTTTGCGATTATACAATAACTAAATATTTTTACTAAAAAAAACCCGACCGCGGTGCACTTTAAAAGTGCATTAAATCCGCAATTTTGTTTATTTTAACGAACTTCATACCCAGTGACACTCGCGCCATCAAGACGAATCCAATGATGTATCATTTATCAAAATCGGTTGTGCCGTTGAGTAGTTACGAGCGGACACAGGAACGGACATACATACATACAGGTCAAACACATAACCCTCCTTTGGGCTTCGCCGCAGTCGGGTAAAAAGTACAGTCGGCAATAAAAGCTTGTCTCAAAAAAATCTTTTTTGACAAACTTATTTCTTTGTTTAAAATAATAGATAGAGAAAAGCATGGCAGACAAATTTGACAGCTTACAGTACTCTGTAACGTAACGCAATAAATAAGTAGTTAATATACATAATATTGGCATCGTAAAAAATTGTCGGAATAGTTCGTCTTGCTCTTTCAATTAACTTCAGTTTTCATTTTGACATTTGACACTGTCTTATAAAGTTTCATACGCCGCGGTACTTGCCGGTCGGAGCAGAGGTTTCACCCTGGAACTGGTGGTAAATCTTGACATATTTATACATGCATTTTAATATGCCTAAATTTAAGAATAAAAAGACTTTATTCTTTGACTTTGACTAATGAGATTGCAAATGTCCATGGGCCTCAGAAGTCGCTTACCATCAGGTGACCTGTGTGCTTTTTCCTTTCCCATGACATAAAAAAACTTTGATATATTATTTAATGGACATAAACACGTCCACAATTTAATACAGTTATTTGAATTTGATTGACACATCGGGCCCAGTCGTATTCTGATGGTGATGAGGGTCAGAATTTTTCCGGTAACAGAATAATATGCACTATGGGTTGCTTCTATTTGGTGTACGTTTTATTTGGATAAAGTATTGTTAGCCCGAATTTTATTTCGAATAATGTTTCTCCAGCTTAAACGGAAAATATTTTGGATTTTTTTTTACGTAAGTCACTTAGGTTAGGTTAGGTTAGGTTTTTTTTGTAATTATTCTGAAAAGTCAATGGTATCTGTAAAATAAAAATTATGCGTAATGAGCATTCGGAAAAATAAAATTTTGCTAATACAGGGGATCCATGCACTTCATCTGTATCAATATACATTTTAAGTATTTTAACATTGGCATATCAAAGCCTCAAGGATCGGTCAGTGATCGTGACGAAACTGAAAGTAATGTCAAATGACTGATGCGAAATTGAAAGTCCACGTGCATATTTGGAATAAATATGTATAAACACTGGATCTATACCTCATCATCATCATCATTTCAGCCAAAAGACGTCCACTGCTGGACATAGGCCTTCCCCAAGGATCTCCACGATTGTCGGCTTTGTGCTGCTATTATCCAGCGGCTTCCCGCGGTTTTCACCAGATCGTCGGTCCACCTTGTGGGAGGCCTGCCAACACTTCGTCTTCCGGTACGTGGTCGCCACTCGAGAACCTTACCACCCCAACGGCCATCAGTTCTGCGAGCAATGTGCCCTGCCCATTGCCACTTAAGGTTTGCAATGCGTTGAGCTATATCGGTAACCTTAGTTCTTCTACGGATCTCCTCGTTCCTGATTCGATCTCGAAGAGCAACCCCGAGCATAGCTCTTTCCATTGCCCTTTGAGCGACCTTGAGCCTTCTTATGAGGCCCATTGTAAACGACCACGTCTCTGTTCTATAAGTCATCACTGGCAACACACACTGGTCAAAGACTTTCGTCTTGAGACACTGCGGAATTTGGGACGAAAAGATGTTGCGTAGCTTACCGAACGCTGCCCAGCCGAGTTGAATTCGACGATTGACCTCTTTCTGGAAGTTGGACCTGCCTAGTTGGATTGTTTGTCCCAGGTAGACATATTCGTCGACAACTTCGAGATTCGAGTTCCCAACTTTAAGAGGAGTGGGTGCGACATGGACGTTTGACATAATTTTCGTCTTGTCCATGTTCATTTTAAGACCCACTTGATCTATACCTATATCCAATGAACTAAAGTACTTATAAACGTTTAGACTCAAGACAAGACTTACTTAGGTAATATACGAATACATGCCTCTGACAGGAATCAACCTTAGGCTTTTGCTGAAATAGTGTAATAATTGGTCCAAACGCATGGTTGTAAATTAATTAATTTCTGCGTGATTCTACAAAGCGACATTAAATGCAAGTAAAACAAGCCAATTAACGGCATAATTTATGCTTACGCCACGCGGCTGTAGTGCCAGTTATAAATTGTAATAAACACTGAATATTACATCAAAACGGGTTCGTATACAGGCTCTATTTACGGCACAGTTTACCTTCATTAGTCCACTCCCTCACACGGCGGAACATCGCAAACAGACCCGGTTAAATTTAGACACAAACTTTCATATTGCATTATGCTAAAACTTTTCATAACAACCCATAGAAAGTTGTTCCGTTTCCACTGCATAAAAATAAATACAAACAATACGAATACTCACGGAGTAGGCTTTTATTCTTTCTGGGTCGACGTCATGTTGCGAGCGCGCCTGCGCGCGCGGCGATGACGACACCATGATCTATGGATCACGATCTATAGATCCATCGCTAACGGTTTATCCAGTTTGTATGTGGCGCCATTTTGTAATGTCATTTCATAATCGTGTTTTCATTTTGTTGCACCGGCACTGCGGACGATGTGTAAGTTTGGCTGTTGTTAAAATTTGACACGTTTGAATTTGGAATGTGTTCAAGACACGTACATTATATTATACGACCGAATTGTCAAAAACAATGCACATATCTGTCAATGTCCCTTTTCCTAGAGGATAAATGCTGTACGCACACGTCGATTGTAAAACGATATTTCAATTGCCACGTGTATGTCAATTGATTTGTATTGGCTCCTAGCGTTCGTAACTAGGGGGAACCAACTGTAAATACATGTCAAAGTAATTTAGACAACGACAACCACTGCAGTCCTCTTAAGTTACATTTTTCACCGATGGGGGCGTGCGCAGGGATAGTTTAGGGTTATTCTTCAGAAATATGTCTGCGACTTATTCCTCTGTCTCCATACATTTAGTATGAAAAAGGGCCAGAGGAATAAGGTGACCGCAGACATATTTCTGAAGAATAACCCTTTACTGTACCCCAACTTGCACTTTGCACATACCCAAGAGCGGCTCACTCCGCGATCTCGCCGCGCGGCTACTAGCATAAAACTTTGCCCCCCAGAGGGGCTTAGCCAGCGACCAGTAGGCTTATAATGTTACGCTTTGTCACGCAATAAATAAATGATAAAGCATCCGCCACGTTCTAACAAATAGTGTGTGAGAGTGACGGATACTTTATCACTTATTTATCGTGACAAAACGTAGCATCATAAGCCCACAGAAAGCGCACGCGTTATGCGATAAAGAGAGACGGTCGGATCCAGTGCGTTCCGTCTGGTGGTCGGACCCGAACGTCAGTTTTGTTAGAAAGAGAAACTTATGTATGTAGTACTGTTAGTTATTCTGTGACAAACAGACTTAGGTATTTTAAATCAAGGACCATTAAAACAAGAGGGCTGTCATTCTCCATACAAAAAGCTGTTCCCCGAATTTACAACGCCATCTATGTATAAGCTTGGTAAAAGAATTATATTATTTACAATTATTCAACTTTGCAAACGTGACACAGTATTTAAATGTTAGAATTTATTGTTACGAGTACTATACTATGTTTCTTTGTTCAATTATAACATCGTTAAATGTTTAGTTTTTTAGCGCCATCTAGTTTTTGCCAGGAAATCCCCTAACGGTCGGGTTACAATCCAAAGTATGGAGAATGACAGTCCTCTAGTTTTAATGGTCCTTGTTTTAAATCAAAATAGCTCTTATTGTTCACCAATATTTATAGACCTCTATTTTTAATGAGATTACAACTGCGATGAGGCAAAAAGGATTTAGGAAAATTATCATATGCATTTATTATCTTGATAAATATTATGCATAATTAACAGTTTCAGCCGTTCCGTCCAAATTGGTTGGATAATTATTAAATATGTGTTAAATATCGCGACAGTATAATGGCTGTTATTTTAAATTGGCCGATTTGGCCGTAGCGAATGTCAAAACAGTACAATCTGATAAAAATACACATTCATAACAGATATTAAAATAAAAATATATAAATTATATATTTCATTAATAGTATCAAAAATATTTTGTATCATAGTCATCGTCACTCAAAAAATTAATATGCAACAAATATTGTTCATTTTTAACCAAATTCAAAAGAGAGCGTCGGGGGGATCAAGCATGATTTTTTTTTAAGTCTGTTCCCTGATTGCGGTGGATTGAGTTGGATTTTATTTTGGTTTGATAGGATACACCTTCTAGTTGGTCTCATTAACACCAGATCAGGATCTGATGATGGGACCTTGGAGAAATCGAGGGAACTCTTCAAATAATATTGATGCACATTTTCCGGCCCGCTCCTATAGGTAAAATCGTGCAATAAACTTTGGAACATTCTGTGTACACGATCACTAGCGCCGTGGTCGAATAGTTTTTTTTATTCTGTTTTAAGTTATAACAAAACTGTTTACACGCTTCTTGAACAAGACGAAGATGTTGAAATGTTATTTATATATCAAACACGTCTTTATTTACACATATTGGTCTTATATGTTACAACGCTGAAGGTCACGAGAAGCATCTGACAGCGGTTACGCATATAAATGAACGCGAAGCTAAAGATACGGTATTACTTGTGGTAATACGTGATCTAGCAAGGTTAGTAGCTAGTAAAGTAAAATAAAGTAAAACCACAGTCTAAGAAATTGGTTTCTGTCAAAATTAGATTTTCGTGACTAGTTTTTTTTGTATAATCGCAAACTGCGTGTCCAAACGAATCGATTGACCCCTAACAAGGTTGGATAATTTTACGTACAGTCGACTACAAAGAGATCGATACGACCAACGTTACAAAAATATGTATGCATGATTCTATGTATACATATTTTTGTAACGTTAGTCGTGTGGATCTCTTTGTAGTCGACTGTACCTACCTAAGAGACGCAGACGAGAATTTTTAATATTTTAGATGTTTTAATAGTTATTCGGGGCAGAGAAAAAACCAAAAAATCAAGGATCATAAAAATCGGTCCACCCGTTCTTGAGTTAAAATGGCTTTACTAACCCGACTTTGTTTTATATACATATAAAGATAAGATTTACATAGCATTGAAATACCTTGGTATGTTGCTACCTACTTACACTCGAGAGAAAAAGCAACTGTTACAATTTGCGTCAAATTTCTATACAAAGTTTAAGTTATTTTCATTTTCTCTGTTCTTTTTTCGAACTTCAGACTCCCTGGATTCACAGAAGCTCGCAAAAGCGTACGTTTTTCTACTATAATACGGTTTTTTATACCCTGAATGTAATGAAATAAAACGCGAGTAGAACTACCGTCTAGGTTGACCCAGTTTTGGCGTGTTTTATGAGCACCTCTCGATTAAATCAATCGTATCGCTGGTTCTTTCTGCCGAGCTTGGGATGTTAAACACACGGTATGTGGATTTTGTTACGTATTTTATCATATAATCGCAGTGTCAATTAAAAACTAGAAATTAAGGATAACCCAAGGAAATAAGGCCGCACAGAGACATACTTTAAATTCAGTATCTTTATTATAAGTATACATATATCTTGCGTTATTAAACTTATTAAGAATTATGGGAATAAACCGATGTCTGGCAAAAATATTGGTGAAATAGTCTACTGAATTAAAAACTGAAGTAGGTAAACAAAAAGACTGTCGTAATTTAGTCTACATTTTGAGGGGTCTTGTTTATCAATTAGTACAACGACACTTCAAGTGTTTTTAAAAAGGTTAGACCAAGTTCGATTAACAAAGTGTTTCCATTCGCAGTTACTTGTTATTCCTTAAAAAACTCTCAATCCACAGAACACACACAGCAGGTACAGTATTCTGTATCAAAGCAAAATATAAACTAAATTATATTCCACATTTAACAATTAAAACAAACTACTTTTGAGTCACCAACTCCCGCGACCGTCTGGCATGTCTAATTAAAAAAAATAAAAAGGGAATTGGCGGGAGATTTCATCTCCTGCCAGTTTTTGTTTTTTTTTTAATTACAGTTATGAGTGGCGGTTTATGAATGACGGCGGGGTGAGTTTTTTCTTTAAAAAGTATGACAAATTTCCATCACTGCTGAATGCTAGGTTTTTGTAAATATTTCAGCTATAAATAGAACATTAATGAACGTGAACTTTAGTACAGTCGGCGTCGAACGTGACGTTTAAAAGTAATTACAAGGCTGGGATATCCGAGCATTTCAAAGTTGTGAATTGTGTAAATTACAAAGCGCTCGATGTCATTTATGTGGGACAAAAAATGGTGTGAAAAATTAGTGTGAATAGATATAAGTGTAGTTAAACATTTTCTGACATATGTTAGGTGCCATGTAAATTACATAATTTTCCTCAAGCTTAAACGAAAACATTCTGGAAAATCTTTTACGCAAGTCGTTTAAAATAACATAGCTACCATAAATTATTATACGGTAAGAGTATTCAGACGTTTTTCGTCGTTGTACATTCGGACAAATAAAGTTTATTCATCTAGGGACGTTCCACTTGTTTTATCCGAATGTCCTGTTCGTACGAATACTCTTTCTGCAAGTGCAAAATAGTTTACAGACACCATTAACTTTTCAGATCTAAATTGACCCAACACAAACCTTATACCAGTCGGGTAAACGTAAAAGTAGACCAAGATTTCCGTCGAGGACATAAGAGGAATCTTGGTAGATATCGGTTAATCTCGCGTTCTTATCATTCGATACGGCGATAACGCTTATCAGCTGTATCGAGTGCCGCATTGCATCGCTATGCCGGGCCGAAAGCGGAGAAAACATAGCTCTTTTGAGAGAAATGTTCTAGAACTACTGAGTAAATGAAAATTTATAGTAATACCTCGTAGACTTAAAGTTTAAACAGTGACAATTGAAACAAACAGTATGTTTTCTTTCTACAAAAGGTACATCGCGCGCTTGAATGTGTGCGCGCCGTGTACGAACGCACTACAAGCAAAGTTCTAAGAATGCTCCAGTATGGATCCCACTCACTCAAGCGTGCTATCACGCGGTTGTGTGAATACGTGTCGCGCACTCCTAAACGACCGAAATTGGACTAATTGTTCGTCTTTATACTTTGCTTATAGGCTTTGCTTATCATCGTTTTATATTTGTTCGTCTATCTATCTGTCAGCCACGGACGTCCACTGCTGGACATAGGCCTTCTCCATAGATTGCCACAGAGTGCCGTCCTGTACAGACCGCATCCAGACTCCCCGCTACTCTCTCGCGGCGGACAGACGACAGTCCACCGAGTTTGGGGCCGCCCTACGCTGCTCTTGCCTATAAGTGGTCGCCACTTGGACTTAATTACTGCCCCAATGCGGTTATTCGTTCTCCGGGCTATATGGCCTACCCACTAACCGTCCAATTCTGCGAGCTCTGTTGGTTTTTTTGTCGATAATATCATCATTATATTTTCGTGTATCTATTTTACTACACTTATTTATAATGCATTAAATATCGAAATATGTCTTTTTGATCGTGTAGGTAAGGAATCGATCGATGAGCATGTTTGATTACGATCATGTTTAAAATTACCAATCGTATATTTTTTGTCTATTAAACATCATGAAACAACTTGCACCTCAAGTTAACTTTGCTTCATCATAGTACCTACCCTGACTCCAAAATCTGGAGTAGCAGACAAAAGCATAATCTGAAAGAAACGGGAAAAATCGCTAGATCCTGATGATAATTTCTGTCAATCCGTCCGCTAATCCGACGGGTTTTTGCAGCCGTCGTGTCGCTGTTATGTCGCCTGTATAAACTACGAGTGTTACTTATAACCGCTGTGAACCGGTTCACATAAGATTACAATGACAGCTGTTCATCTGTCACGCTGTCAGCTGCGCATGAGTGCAGGAATGTGATCGGCGCTTGTTTTTACTCTTTCGAGAAGCCGTGACAGATGTCAATACAATAGTCTCCCGTTTTAAATGCAATATATTGACACTTAGTATCGATGTGCCTAGGTTCGAAACATTTTTTTTTACACAACTAGGGTGGCCAACTAGCGTACGACCTGCCTAATGGTAAGCAGTTAAGCAGCCACCGCAACCTATGGACGCTTGCAAAACCAGGGGCATTACGTGCGTGTTGCCGACCCTTTCAAAACCTATTCACATCCCTCTTGAAGAATGCCATACTGTAGCCTTCCGGGCAAGATGGAACGCAGGCTAACGCGTTCCATCTTGCCCGGAAGGCCCGGAAGTGAGTTCGGACTTAAGATAAACCGGAATAAAACAAAAATGATGATTGTCGACCGCATGAATAACAATTCGCCAGAAACTACACAAATTGCTAATTGTGATGTGGTGCAATCATACATTTACCTGGGAGCCTTAATTACGAACAACGGTGGATGTATCGACAAGTGAAGAGGCTTATGGCAATTTCTAGGTCTGCAATGGAGAAGTTGAGGAAAATATGGAGGAATCGCAACATATATAGAGCCACAAAAATCCGGCTAGTTCGAGCACTTGTATTCCCCATATTCTTGTACGCTGCAGAAACGTGGACCCTGCGGGAAGTAGAGAAGAAGAAGATAGACGCCCTAGAGATGTGGTGCTGGAGGAGAATGCTCGGAGTATCGTGGACTGATTTCCGTACCAACGAGTCTATACTTCGAGAACTCGGCATCCAGCAGCGTCTATCATCTTTGGTACAGTCTCGTATCCTCACCTTTTTTGGTCACATATGCCGCCGAGGGGAGGTGGCTATTGAGCGACTTGTGGTCCAGGGAAAGGTCGAGGGTACCAGGCCACGCGGAAGATCGCCTATGAGGTGGACTGACCAGATAAAAGCGGCAGTAAATGGCTCATCATCACTACATGAATGCACGAGGAAGGCGGCCATCAGAGAAGAAGAAGTTACATGGGGTACTTCAAGAAACGAGTAAACAGGGCTCTCAAAGATTGGCAACGTATAGGTAACACCCCTGGTGTTGCAGATATCCTTGAGCGTCGTTGACTGCTTTCCATCAGGCAGCTCGTCTGCTAGTTTGCCACTTATAACACAAAAAAGGTGTACCTACTCGTATGTGAATATTTACTTAATCGAAAATGTATAAAATCTCTTACTATCTCGGATTGTCTGGCCTCATTTCCATTAAACATTACTAAGAAGCATTGTAAATAAACTAGTATTGAAATCGATCTGCACGTCAGAGAGTTGTTAAGAGGACTAATAAACAACATCTTAGCTGATTGATTAAACTATTTGAAACAGAGAAGATTTCTCCAATTTAGGATAGTCGTAATTCCAGTTTCTAATACATTAAGCAAGAATTTATTATTATTTACGCGGGCGTTAAATACCCGACTCACATTGAGAGAAATATCCTATATCCTGTAGATACTAACGTCTAGTCTTTTATATTGTATAACCATTCTTTCAATACCATATTTATTTGTACAGACAGATGTAATTGGACACTGTACAGAACAATATACAACAAAGAATTTCATTTCGTTTCCTTTCTTTATTTTAAACGTAAATAATACGCCATTTTAAAGAAAACTGTTTATATTTTTGCAATATTGAATGCATAAAGTACTGAATTGAAACAAAGAAAGATAATACAATCAAGATGAGACGGAGAGATCTTTTCAGAGTACCGACCGAGATAGTTGCGAACGACAATGTTTGAAAATTTAATTATCTCCGACAGACCGAAAAACAATCTAAGTTCCTTTATCATAATCATAATTATATTTAAAATAATAATGTTAAAATTACCTCATTGTTGTCTAATCTACGGCATAAACAAAACTGTTTCAATCTCTCTACAGTAATACAACATTTCGACGGCTCCAACAAAAACACATTCAAACTTTCGAAAACCTTCGTCATGATGCACTAATTAAAAAAAAACACTGGTAACATATTCCCGATTTTACCGGTTCGATTTTTAAAAAAAGAACGCGTGCTAGTGTTGTGAAAAATGTGCTGTAACTAGCGTTATCAGAGCAATCTCAAGTTGGCCACGCCAGATATTGTAACGCCTGATGTGCTGTGATGACGATAACGTGTATGTATATGCAGATTGTGCAGGGGGCGTATTAGAATGCATGCGCTAAATATTAACACAAATATGCTGCCGTTATGTACCCAAAGCCCTATCTACCTATGAGGTTGGTATTAAGATAGGCCTTTTTGGCAGTCCAGTCTGTCTATAGTACAAGACAAAGAATTTATCTGCTACCAATGTGATATAGGTACAAAAAGGACACTACATCTCACGAGTTCTCCATTACGATGGTTATTTCTAATCGTCTATTAAACTCTAAGCGCTATTTTGGCTTTTTTGATACAAAAACTTTTAGATATTTTTAATTCTGCATTGATGAGAAACTAATGTCCCGAATTAAATCTGCGTCGAACAAATTTCAATAGCTCATTTCAGTCTTTATTACTAAAACCGTGCTGTATTATAAGTAAGTATAGCTGGGCTGAAAAGCTATGTTATAAGTAGTTTTGTCACGGCAATTAGGCACACATGGGAAATACCAAATACCTTTCAGTACGGCGGTTGTATTTACTAGTGTACTTGAGGCAAGGTGAAAATTACTTTCATTTTTCGGAATTGAAGACTTAGAATACACGGATTCCCTTTCATTCCATTGTTGTACATTAAAATATTACTACAATCGTGATAAGAGTTAATTATGTTTCTGGTGAATTCATATTTAACTTAAAACTTTAGCATGGAAATTTTGTAAATAAGTTATTTTAATTTCATTTATATGGGAGGAAGTTTTGTTCAAAATTATTCGATGTCTCTGGTAGTGGTAATAGAGTCGTGGTTAAATAATTTTGGGGCGATTTTCGCTCCAAAACTCTGCGTCTCCAATTACTATTGGACAATCTTGTTTACGAATGTACCTAATTTTGGCAGATTTTTTCCCCAAAATTACTAATTGGCCATTCTCCAGAAATATGTCTGCGCCTAATTTACGCGTCTCCATACATTTAGTATGAAAACAGCGACGCGGTAATTAGGTGACCGCAGACATATTTCTGGAGAATGGCCGTAATTGAGTAACACTCTAACACTTTATCATATCGCGGATTAGCAAGGCAATATTTTTGTTTTAATTAGAGAAACTTCTGTACTTCGTACTATTACTTATTCTGTGACATTGTCTCCACTTTCCAAGTGAGACCAAGGTCAACCACCAACCCATTAAAAAAAGCAAACAAGTCAAACCCCGCGTTCACTGTTTATTGCAAGTCCCCGCAATAAATTAAAACACGGCACACGTAAAACCACGAGCGCTCAGAAACGTAATTAAATAATCAAGCGATGCATTAAACAAAGCCGTTTCGTTAATATTGCGCTGCGAAATTCGTGCCAACTGTACTATTTTAACCCGACTTTCGACTCTTTACTACGGTATACCTACTTGTTTTCTTAAATAAAACATCGACAAACGTTTCAACGAATCCTTAATTTAATTTCATCGACATTTCATTTATTGATATTTCATTTCGTCGACATTTCATTTCATCGACATATCACTTCATCCACATACCATTTTATCCGATCCGATTCTGAATCCGTTTTTTTCTTGAGATTGATATAAAACAAACGAAATCTAATGATTATACTACTTATATGATGGCCTATTCAAAAATCACGATTATACAGTTTCAGACAAAAAGTTGTTGACGTTGAAATTCATTGAAATTAATCACTCAATGTCGGCATATGTCAACAGAACGACACGCGTCGCTTTCCTAGGAAAAGTAGTACGAAATTGAAATGTATTAATTATCATAAAGTAGCTATGAAAATATATGATTATGAAAACATAGAATTGCTAAGATACAATTGCGGTGGCTCTGAATTCAGTTTCAGCTTTCAGATAAATAAATAAGGTAACCGAAGTATTATGAATAATGATTTATCCTTTGTACAACGTTGCTTACGTTGTTAAAAAAACTTACAGCTGAAGTGGGTTAAACTAAATTTCTAGAATTTTTACTGTACATGCCTACATGGTACCTACAAGAAAACCAGCTATGTTCTTGTTGACGTCATTTTCATTTCATAATTTAAGAAAATGTATCACCTATATAATCAAATATGAAATAAATTATTCGCCCGCGGAATTATTTGTTTTAACGTTTAATTATTTTATTTTCTTTAGAAGCAAATGGCAGGACTGAAACCCGCATTTTACTCGGATAATTTATTTTCACAAAATGGCAACAAATAAAGTGTGTGACGTCACCATGTCCAAGGTTATTATTGTCAGTCTAGGGAAGAACAACTTGGTTATCTTGTACCATGCATCATGCATGCATGCACACTATAATAGCAGTAATTTTTCTTCCTACAAAAGGCAAATCGCGCGCTTGAATGTTTGCGCGCCGTGTACGAACGCACTACATGCAAAGTTTTAAGAATGTGTAAGAATGCTCAAGTATGGATCGAACTCACACAGATGTGCTATCGTGTGTCTGTGTGAATACCTTCTATGTCTTTATATATTATATTTATATTTTATATTATTAGGGGACAATCTTACACAAATCGAACTAGTCCCATAGTAAGCTCAATAAGGCTTGTGTTATGGATACTAGACGACGATATATTTAATAGATACATACATACAAATACTTAAATACATAGAAAACATCCATGACTCAGGAACAAATATTCGTGCTCATCACACAAATAAATGCCCTTACCGGGATTCGAACCCAGGACCTCTTGCTTCATAGGCAGGGTCACTACCAACTAAGCTAAAGCGGTCGTCGTTTATACTTCGATGCATGTACATTTGAAGATTTGAAGCAAGTCAACCCAGTCTAAAGGATTTCTAAATACCTAAACGCGTTAAAGGTACTAATAACATTTATTTATAACGACAGAACCATAAAAATACGACGACATAATGACAGTTGTTAAGCTTTGCTTTTAATTTATACGTCACTTGACCTAAAAACGATCTAGGCTAGGCATTCTAGCCCGTATAGACCTAGGCCATCTGCCTGTCACCCATCTGGCGGGTCCCACGTTTATTTATATCCTATGTTGCTAGGTTACCTACTAATCAAACACTAGACTATCAGTCTACTGCCAATGCAATTTAGACTGTAACGCATGCATTTTAAAGTCTAAAATCAATCGTTCGTTTTGTAACTTGGGTATTTTTTTATGTTGTAATTGGCAGATGAGCTACCTGATGGAAAGTGGTCATCGACCCATTGATATAAGGAACGTGTAGGAACTATAGATGGCAGCACTAAATCGACAAAAGAGACATTATGCGGACAGTAAAGGAAACTTATCAGGCCTGAAATGAAAATACTACTGGTTATAAATGTCAATGCCAAGTGTAGTCATGGCTGTAACATTAATAGTCCTTTATCGCGATAATAACGGTGTTTCCCGTTAATGTGGCCCCAGTATGATAGAGTACAAGATTCGCATTGGCGGCACCAGTTGGCAGCACCTTCGTTGTGCACGTTCCGTATATGCAACATCAGAGAACTTTTACGGTGCCGATCTTTGAGAAGCCTGTATATTTTGCATGAACCCCATTTAGTTATTTGCACAGACCACCTCCACTAAGACGGAGCATGCCAAACGACACGTGCTCACCACGCATATGGGCGATTAAATATCGATAGATATTACTAGTACACCGCGTGTTTCACATTTTTTTTATCATTTTATGTTTCGAGATTGTCGTCGGATTGAACAGAAATATTTATTTCACGTTCGGTGCACACACAAGTCAGAAACATGGTCGCAACTGAACGAGCGGCCGGTCGCGTAATGTCGTAATGCAATACAATTGCCCATATCTGATGTGAGCGCGCGCCGCCCAACATGCTCCGTCTAGTGGAGGTAGTCTGTGACCCCACGTCAACACCATTCGTTGTAAAAGCTAAGAATAAAGTAAAGTGACGAATATAATACCCCCAATATATTCGCTTTTGTACATACCTCTATAGGTACCTTAATTTGCAACCCTGTACTGTACTTTGTCTTATTTTGTGCAATAAAGTGTTTACATACATACGTGTATAATACTGTCTTCGGTTTCCGCGATTATCACTCATAATTATAAAATATTATGAGCGTAAATTACTGCTTTGTATATTACTTAACTCATTATGTTTTTCTCAGTCCAACCGTGTCCACGGATTACGAAAAGTCGGAATGTAACATTAAGTAACATAACGATTTTATCCGTTTAAATTGTTAACTTTAATGCAAACAATGTAACAAATGTTCCCGATAAACCCCTATTTTAGGAGATTTGGGGAATTGAGATTAATTTTAATCTGCTTGTAAATTATTCATGTGCGTGCCTATACAATTTGTTTTCTATATTGGCAACTTCGATTAGTATTTATTCAAATTTGAATTACAAAGGGTCGGGATTCGGGATATTCTTTGCGATTATACATAAATCATTTACACTCACGGACAGTAAATTCGGGTCTTTTTCAATGAACAATTATATAGGAAGTGACCCGAATTCATTGTGTGTATTTACGTTACACGTTCGTCTTTGGCTCACCGACTTACTTAGGTACCTAAACAAAATTTCAACTCATTCGATACAGTAGTTTCTGTGGCCGTGACAGGCGGACAGAGAGACAGATACGCGAGTGGTCCTTTAAGGGTCTTGTTTTTTCCTTTTGAGGTAAGGACTCCTAAAAAGGTCAGTAAGCTTATCTCAAAAATAAAAAAATGTAGTCTCACTAATTTTTTTAGAAGCGCAGCATCTAGTCATGATTATGCTGCTGGGCACAGGCTTACTCTCATAGACGAGAGTCGATGGGGTGTAGTCCCCACGCTAGCCCACTGCGAATTGGGGACTTCACATACAACTTTGAATTTCTTCGCGGATGTATGCAGGTTTCGATGTTTTTCCTTCACCGAGAAGCTAACGGTAAATATCTAATAATATTTCGTACATAAGTTCCGAAAAACTCATTGGTAGGAGCCAGGATTCGAACCCACGTCTGCTTGAGGGGCGCATCCGATCCACTAGGCTACCATAGCTTCAAAAGCGCAACATCTAAGCTGTCTCAAAGTCTCAGGATTCTTAACCGACCCACCAACTTGGCGAACAACGCGGCAAGGTGCGCGGTGAAGCGCGCCGGAATGCCACAGAAACTATCCCGGTAATTTCATGGTTAGCTCTTCGAGGTCTCAAAGAATGTTTGACAGTGTCACAGTATATAGCAGTTATTTTTCTTCTTACAAAAGTAACATCGCGCGCTTTTATGTGTGCGCGCCGTGAACGAACGCAATACAAGCAAAGATTTAAGAATGCGTACGAATGCTCCAGTATGGATCGCACTCGCACAGGTGCGCGATCGCGTTTGTGTGAATACGTGTCGCGCGCTCCTTAAATGCCGAAGTTGGACTATTTGTCCGTATTTATACTTTGACAGTGTGGTGACAAGCTTGTAATAATCAGGAGTAAATTTGGCATACATTTCTTCAAGGTTATGTAAAGTGCACGATCAATTTATACATATAAGTAAAACAGTTCCGTGAGTAGGGTAAGGGGGCGTAGGATGAAATACTTTTAATATATTTAATAATTGTTCATGCAAACCCATTCCCCGCACCTCCACCACTTGTAACACATTACAAAGTAACTGAAATGATTTTAATATCTAGGCTAAGACTAAACATTTTGTCATTCGTCAGAGCGAGACAGACTGCCTTCGAATAATTCAAAAGCGTCTCATTTACGTATTTTACTGTGCCAGTCCACAGAAACATGTCGAGATAAAAAGTAATAGTTCGTCGCGCACGCGTGGTACATACACTTTTTCGTTCTACCTCGATGTATTTCTGTGTGCCAGTCCATCTGTGCAATCACTGTGAAGATTGCATAAGAATGCAACCTTCACAATATCTACTGACAGACCAAGTATCAGTTTAAACCACAAATAGCGGGCAAAATATTTGAAACACATGTTCTTCAAGAAGTTTATAATATGCTAAGGTTTTCCGAAAAACAGCAATGGCCTGCCATTTTCCCGTACTCGTCTTTTGAACACTGTTGAAAATGTATCTTATTATGTGTTAATTTACCGCCAGCAAAACAGGGAAAACGTATTTACCGCGGGGGAAATTACACCATAAATAAATAACACCTAAAGCATTATGTATACGGATTTGTTAGCGTTTATTACATGACTGTGTAATAAAAAAATACATTTCTTGAACAAAATAAAGAGTAAAGCACCTCATGTGTTTAAATGCTTATGAAGCACGATTCATAAGCATTTAAACACATGAGGTTATCAATTGTTTTTCGGGAACTTGCGCTACCCGAAAGTCATAAACTGAACCCCACTTGTTATTTTGTATTTCATGATTGTATGAGTGTTTTATCTACCTACACACATATCATAAACTCTCTATAATGCGTTCAAAAACTGTTAATTACAAACAGCATAAATACACACTGTTTTGTTAGAACAAATTTCTTATCTGTGAAAATGTTATTAACATCTCTGAAAACCAAAGCAAACAATATTGACAAACATCGCACGTTACTTGATATTGAACCTTTATCGAATGATATAATAATTGAGGCGGCTACCTATTTTATAAACAGCTAAGACGCACTCACTAGCCCAAATTAGCGCAAAAACCCTAATCCCAAAAACAATGATAATGCAGAATCAAATATTAAAGCGCCATTCGTATTACGGCGCGTAAATAATATATGCGCGCGTTCCATCGCCTGCTCATTAACTATTAGGCAACCCTCCTCCATTCCAAACGTACCACGCGCCAAGTATTTCCTAGTAACAAAAGCCCTTTTATATAAGCAGCACTAAGTAGGTCCGTACAGAGCGAGAAATGGAAACGCAAACGCAACTATAAACTTTATTCTCTGGTATGAATGCGCGCGGTGCGGGGATTGTCTTTTGAATACTTTAAGGAGTTTGCATTCGGGACTGGACTGCTTATCGTTATATTTACTTTTAAGCTACATTTTCGGCTTTATTCCTCATTGCCTAACCAGCCACGGTGGAGCAGATACATTTACTTGGTGTATATCTTTGACATCTGTTGTAATTCATGTATTATGTTTTGTTTACTCCTTAAGGCTCCGTCTTCAGAAGTGGGATGAGAGCCCACCTCATGAATCTACTGATCTATAATGTCTTAACCGCTGAAAATTATATTTTTCAAATAAAATGAACGTTAAGTTCTTGGTGCAAGCATATGCTATTCAAGGCCATAGCATAAACTTCTTGCATTCGTTTCATTTCAAAGGTAACCTTTGAGCTGGCTTTGACTGCATCGCGCTCAAAGAACTCCTGATACGCTCCCCGTATGTTCTTCTGCAGCTGTGTCGTTCATTATACTGTATAACTAGTTCCTTATAATGCGCGAGTTTGTTTGTCCGAAATATAAGGTTAACTGGTAGAGAATGCCTTACGGCATTAAGTTCGCATTTTGTATGAGTTTTTTGTGTTGCAATAATGTTTTAATTAAATATGTTGTAATTCTTCCTACAAAGGTGTTTAAAGATGTTTGGAGGTTTAGATGTTCGTTACTAACATTAACAGTTAAAGTAGAAGATACTTTTTACTGGACAACAGCGTAGCAAAAAAGACATTTAACTTTTTCACCTCCACGAACCAATTTGCAGGCATCCTCGAGTGAAATAATAAAACAAGGGCAACAGATTGATAAATCATCTCGACCCTTTGAATTTTTTAATTGGAATACCTGAAAATTTAATGGTTTACCATTAGAGGTTCAAACAGGGCTATAAAAATTACGTTAATGTTGGGTCAAAGGGGAGAGGAATTCGTTTCAAGATATTCCGTGACACGATCTCGCCTGTACAGACGACTGCATAACTCGCTACCCTTTGTAAGTACAAAGCATATACCGGGTGTTGCTTGTAACAGGAGCAAATAATTAAAACGTAGATTCTACTCATAAAACAATAAAGCTTTCGTTCAACAACTTTTAAAAATTATGTAATTTTTAGATTTTAGCTTTTTCATACAAATATATATAATATAATACAATACATTGCGGTTTCAAATAAACTTTAAAGTGTATACTAAAAATTAAAACATAAGTTATTTTTAAATGTCGCTGAACAAATGTTGTTCAGTTTGAGGAGTACAATCTACGTTTTAATTATTTGCTCCTAGTTCAGGAAACACCTGGTATAAAGCATACCTACCTGGATAACTAACTTCAAAATCGCAACGCAAATTTAAGTGGAGGAAAAGTTAATTTTATTTTCGACAATATTATTTTTTATGCTGGTATCTATGGAAAAAGGGCACTCATTTGTTAATCAACAATAAGCCTCCAGTCAAGTACACTCTAGTTAGATCAAACTTTTACAAAAAATAAAAAAATTGTACTTAGAACTAACGCGACCTATAGGGAACATGCAGGAACTATAGGTGGCAGCACTAAATCGACGAGACACCATCTCGCAGTCGGGCAGTAAAGGGCACTTATCAGGCCTAAAAATAATATAGGTTATGTCAATGTCAAGTATAGTAAGTCGTGGCCACACTAACATTAATCGTCCATCATTACGATATTAACGGCGTTTCCCGTTAATGTGGCCCAGCAATCCTAGTATGACGGTGTACAGTAAACGGCCATAAAGAATGCACATCGGCAATCATCGCTTTTCCGAATACAAACGAATACTAATTTCCATGTACATCAATTATTAGATTCATCGATTAATCGTTCATCAGAATTTGAATTTAGAACTAAGTACTTTATTGTTGTTTTGTTTTGATTTCACGTGGAATATATAGAGCTGTGAAACACGATGTAATTATATTTAATTTGCTTGTTGGGGACAAATAATATACATACATGGGGTTGACTGAGCATTAGCAACTGATGCTAGCATATTTAAATGTGGGTTTAAAGATCGACAAAAAGTGTAATATTGCTTTGGTTTACTAATATAAATAATAAGACTATATCAGTTTTGGTAACCAAATTGTTCTATTTTTCATTGACAACTCAATCATAGACACAAAGACATAAAAGATAAAAGGAACAAAACATAGAAAAACAAGGTTATATATGCGCAGTCGTGCACATCCTCCCCCTTTTACAAAAGAACAACTTTTTTTAAGGGGCGACGTAACGTCCCTGCGGCAGTCCTTATGTCTACCACTCTCAGCACTCCATCTCGGCCTGGGAATGTACGTGATACTATGCCCCGTGGCCACGTGCCCCTCGGTAGATCTCCATCAGCAATGAGGACAGGGTCTCCGATCGAAATGGTTGGAGTCGGTAGGCCTCTGACACGGCGTGGGGCAAGGGTTGGCAAGTATTCAATCACCCAGCGGCGCCAGAAGTGATCCGCAAGCCTCAGAGCTCTGCGCCATCCGCTCCTGCTGCAGAGGTCTGAATCCGTGAGCTGGGCCGGTATCGGGCGACCAGAGGAAGATCCCAGTAGTAGGTGACTCGGTGTAAGGGCCTCAGGGTCAGCAGCATCCGGTGACACGTGTGTTAGCGGACGCGCGTTTACGAGTGCTTCTGCTTCAGCCAAAAGTGTGGCAAGCACTTCGTCGGTCGGAGCTCTTTCTCGGAGGGTGACCTTTAAGGCCGATTTGACACTTTTTACTAAGCGCTCCCAGGCCCCTCCCATGAACGGCGCGGAAGGGGGAATGAAAATCCATTCAATTTTTTCATTAGCGGCATAGTCAGCGACGGCTTCATTATAAAGTGCACGTAACTGTCGGTTTGCGCCGACGAAGGCAGTCCCGTTATCGGAGTAAATCTGGCTCGGTGTTCCTCTTTTGGCGATGAAACGGCGAAGGCACATAATAGCAGCATCGGCAGACAAGCTGTGAACCACTTCAAGGTGTAATGCCCGCGAGGTCAGGCAAGTAAATAATGCAACCCACCTCTTCTCTCGTCTACGGCCAATTTTTACTTGTAGGGGGCCAAAGTAATCGACACCAGTGAAAGTGAAGGCGCGATGATGGTGTGCGAGTCGGGCTCTTGGTAAATCTCCCATAGGAGGCTGTAGCGGTCGTCCACGCAACAACTTGCATAGCTGGCATTTATGTACAACTGACCTGACTGAGTTTCTCAATCCCATTATCCAATATTGCTGTCGAAGCTCATTTATGACAGTTTCGGCGTAGGCGTGGGCGAACTTCTTGTGATAATAGCTGATCAGCAGGCGTACGGCAGGTTCTTTGCCGTCGAGCAGGATGGGGCAGACGGTTCGAGTAGGAACGTGTTCAACAGCAGCTGTGCGCCCTTTCATATACAGCAAGCCATCTTGGTTTATAGCCGGTGACAGTTTCGCCAGACGACTTTTCGGCGATATGGGCCGACCACGTAGTAGGCATCGCAGTTCGTCGTTGAAAGTGTTCTTTTGACTATGGCGTAATATATGGGTTTCTGCCAATTCTAGAGCTTGGACATTAAGTGGCCGCAGGGTAGTCTGATATATGACCGCCGGAGGGTTATATTGGGGGAGGATAAAGTTCCCAGAATTTCCCCGAACCCTTGTGATGCATGCAGCAATGAACTGATGAGCTCTAGCAGTTGCCCTTACTAATTTTAACCAAGAACTAAAATGTATCGGATCTGCGACTACAGCTACGGGCAATTCGTTTACTTCATTGTAGTGGCAAGCAACATTACTAAGTGATGAAGTCGAAGATGATCTTAAGCGTGCAGGTGATGACTTGATGGTGCGTTCTGATGGTTTTAACTCTATTTGATCTAGTGGTCCAACGGTGCCGCTATTTGCTGGATTAGAAGGCCAATCACTTGGATCCGTGAGCAAAAATCCTGGACCAGATATCCAGCGTGACTCTACACTAAAAGTACTAGGTTTGATACGCGTAGCGTCATCAGCGACGTTAAGATCCGTGGGAACCCAGCGCCATTCGGCCACAGAGCTGTTTTCCAAAATTTCGCCTACTCGATTTGCCACAAAGGGCTTATATTTCCGAGCGTCACTTCGCAACCAACCTAATACGGACATCGAATCAGTCCAAAAGTAACGTCGGCTGGGCTTAGCGCGGTGAGACTCGCAAATAAATGTGGCAAGGCGAGTGGCTATCAAACAGCCCTGAAGCTCTAACCTTGGAATTGACGCTGGTTTTAACGGTGCCACGCGTATTTTACTGGCAATAAGTGCAAGCTTAACTTGGCCAGAGACGTAAACATATCGCCAGTATGCGACAGCGGTATATGCTAACTCACTTGCATCACAGAACACGTGCAATTCCCGTTCTACCACTTCCACGTTACTCATATTATACCGCCGAGGTATCCGTATGTCTGAAATTGACTTTAGGCTTTGGAACCACTCGCGCCATGCGTTGCAATCCACCTCGCAAAGCTGTTCATCCCATTCTAATCCCTTTCGCCACAAAATTTGGAAGAGAATTCGACCTTTAACTACAATCGGTGATAATATCCCTAAAGGATCATAGATGCGCATGACTTGTGTAAGGGCTTCGCGCTTGGTTAAAGGAGCACATGAATCTTTCGATAGGCCAGAGTTAAATGTCAACTCGTCTTGAAAAGGTTGCCAAATGAGACCTAAAGTGCGAGAAACGGCATCCTTACACAAATCAACGTCCTGTGTTTTATTGTTGACAGCGTCTGATAGCAAATCGTCTGGCAACGAGGCTACAGCTTCTGGCTCGTTTGTAGTCCAGCCGCGCATTTCAAACCCGCCACGCTTATAAATGGTTACCACTTCAGTGGCTAGACGATTTGCTTTCTCCATGTTGTCGACACTGCTGATGAAATCGTCCATGTAGGTATCGCTTTTAATAACCTCCACGGTCTCGGGGAACTCTTCTCGAAACTCTGAGGCGTTTCGGTTGGTAATATAAATTGCAGTCGAGGGACTTGAACAGGCACCAAAAATCATCGAACTCATGCGAAAAGTCTTAATAGGGCCGGAAGGATCGTCGCGCCACAAGAATCGTTGGGCGTCCCTGTCTTGATGTATTATTTTTACTTGTGGAAACATTTCCTTAATATCAGCGGATAGGGCGATCCGTCCTTCCCTAAAACGCATCAAAATACTGAGCTGGTTTTGTAAAAGATCAGGTCCTGTAAGTAACATTGAATTCAAAGACACTCCCCCAGACCGCGCAGCAGCGTCATGAACCACGCGGAGTTTTGCTGGTTTATTGGGATGTATCACCCCAAAATGTGGTAAATACCAACATATACCCGTAGGTTCAACCCCGGTACATTCCTCAGCGTAACCTTTATCCAATGTGTCCTGAATATTTTTTCGGTAACGCTCAGCATAGTCGGGTTCCCTAGACATCTTTTTTTCCAAACTTTTGAACCTCGACAATGCTAAAGGGTAACTGTCAGGTGCGGTTAGTTGGTCAGGTTTCCAAAGTAAACCTACTTCAAAACGCCCGGAAGGCAGTCGACGAGCGGTGTGGTTTAAAATGTCTAGCGCACGTTGATCATCGATACTACGTGCCTCGTGCTTGGTGATTCCGATCGCATCTAATTTGTATTGAGCTTTGATAAGCTCTTCGAGCTCCGACCTAGGGTTTTCAGTCTCGATTGAAAAGGCGTGATATAGTGAGTCAATTGGCTTAGTTCTAGAACTGGCGAATCCAAAAATAACCCAACCTAACGCCGTTTGAATTGCAACAGGTTGCGACTTTGTGCCTTTCCTGATGGCGATAGCAACCGACAAATGCCAATTATCAATCCCTATTATTAACGTAGGAATAGCATCGTCGTCGTAACACAATTCGGTGCATAAGTCTGTTAGGTACGGATATTGTCGCAAATCATCTGTGTTGACTGACTGCTTGCATGCTAGTCCTAAGTTTTTAATCGACCGAGCTCTATGTACCGAAAATGTTTGACTAGTGTGTCGGCCTTTTATCTCAAAATCGACGTATTGCACTGCCGTTTCGCGATGTAAACCACCTACACAATCAAGGTGAATTTGTCCCTCCGGCCCTCGGGCGCCTATACGAGAGCAGATGTCAGAATCTATAAATGATGAGGTCGACCCGTCATCCAAGAGGGCAAACGTGTCAACGCTTCCTGCTGGCCCGGAGACTGTAACTGCGACTATCTTCAAGAGAGGCCGAGACGTAGGGTTCACGTTGATTGGACTAAGAGAACTTGGGTTAGCGGTGGTGTGAGCGGTAACATCCCTCGCAGGATTCGTGTCGCTTGAGCTAGTAGCATTTGACATTAATGAAGGTGTAGCTAGTGCGCAATTTGCGTGTTCATTTTTGCGATCAGATGTTATGGGAAAAAAGTTTGGATTGTGTAACAAAGTGTGATGTTTGCGATGACAATCATTTATTTGGCACTTATTTTTATTTTTGTTGCACAACCTAAAACTATGCGAACCTCTTTGTAAACATCGATAACATATTTTATTTTCTTTAATGAAACTCCACCTATCATCGACTGTCATTGCCTTGAAGGTGTCACATAATGACAACTCATGACTTTGTTTACAAAGTGCACACACAATGCTTTGATATTTTTTCATGTTTTTAGATGTATTACCTGTATCAGAATACTTACGTGACCCTGGTTCCGATTCCGATGTGGCGTGCGAGCGTTCTCGCTGCACGTGCGGGACATCGGCCGGCGAATCGAATTTTATGTGTAGATCCACTTCCCGCGACAAAAATTGGGATAATAACTCTACTTTTGCGCTGCTAGACGGCGCTGCGGCGGAGGCCTGTGCTGCAGCGTAGTCCAGCCATCGTGTACGTAAGAGCGGATGAAGCTTGTTGATAAGTGCGCTAAATAATTCCGGTGAACGTAAATAGTCGGTTTCGTTCAACAGCTTCACTACTTCAACGCAGTTACGCACACGAGCGGCAAACGTTGCTAGATCTTTTACGTCGTTGGCGATTCTGGGCAGGGCGCGGATCGCCGCAACTTCCCGCAACACTATCTGCTCTGGCCGTCCAAAACGCCTCTCCAACTCTGCTATTATGATGTCGGGTTCTGGCGCTGTTGCGAGAAGCATGCAGACCGCATCACGCGCGACCCCTGTTAGGGCTGCACTCAATCGAGCTACATTTTCTGCTGCTGAGAATGATTTGTTCGAGTCGAAGTACGACCTTTTAAAAACAAGCCAGTCCATAGGGGACTTGCCGTCATAGGTCGGAAGATTTATTTTATATTTATTGCGTATATTAGGTTCGACTTTGTTTACCAAACTTTGAAACGTGTTTACTAATCGAGACACGTTATCCATGCCGTCATGACGGCAGAAATTGACCGGAGTAGTACAGTCGGTCGCCTCGTAGATGTCTCTGCAATTATTTAGCTGGGACGTCGTCGGCTGTTCCGCTGCTGATAACAATGGTATGTTCATCGTGTCATTGTTGTCGATTTTCAAGCTCGGTAAAGGAATCTGAAAATAGTTGGCAGTGTTAGTGGGCTTAGGCTGAGGAATAGTATTATTATTTAACTCACCTGTACCCGAGCCGGCAGTTGGATTGCCGATTTGGTTATAAACATAAGGCAACATGTTAAAGGTGTCATTGCAAATTTCGGGCATGCCAGCATAACTGGCTGTAGATTGCACCCATTCTTTGACACTATTTTGCCTCCTACTACTAGCGGAACCATGTTCACTAGACGCGTCAATAGCTGCAAGTTCAGCCTGGTATTCCAGCTCGGCCGTCCTCCTCTCGAGCTCCACTTTCCTGGCATCCAACTCCAATTGTGCGAGGTGACGGGCGTGCTGTGCCTCTGCTGCGAGTTTCCTCGCAGTAACCGTCGCCGAGGAGCGGCTCGTGTGCGATGTTGTAGAGCGTGCGTGTGAGGGGCCGGCCACGGCCGCGGCAGCGGCGGGATCAGTTTTATTTTCCCGTGACGTCGCTGCTTTGGTTTCACCGGGGCCTTGAGGTATTTGTACGTGACTTGAAACATTACCTGAAGGGGGTTCCTGATTATCGGTAGCCGATTGTACTAGTTTTGTTTGGCTACGTGTGACAACCATTTTGTAGGGTTATTAATATGTAAACTGCACTGTATTACACTGGTTGTACTTGTTATAATTAGAGAAGGACCATTATTTGGTTTACTAATATAAATAATAAGACTATATCAGTTTTGGTAACCAAATTGTTCTATTTTTCATTGACAACTCAATCATAGACACAAAGACATAAAAGATAAAAGGAACAAAACATAGAAAAACAAGGTTATATATGCGCAGTCGTGCACAATTGCGGTGACAAATTGCTAGGCCTTCGCCCACAACACGGTTTAACCCTCATGTCTAGTCGGCTCATGCGACACCCCCGGGAAGAAAAGGTTGGTGTTATTCTAATGTGGTGTTATGCCATAGTACAAATTTAATTTTGTAAAAGTTTTAGCAACTCTATATATATATTGACTTAGATATGCGACTGCACTCTCTCGCATTTGAACCACGACTGACAAAACAAACGTCATGGTGTGTGCGACACAGATATCGCTATACGAAGTCGAAATTAGCCGATTGCCTCTTTCCAAAGATCGATGTGCATTCTTTATCGCCGTTTACTGTACAAGATTCGATTTTTATTGTTTTAAACCTGACGTAATTTTTATTGGTATTTTATTTGCTCTTGACATTGCATTGTAAAAATATTCGACATACCTACTGAATTAAGCTTTGACATTGTATTACCTAGGATAACCTAGATCATAATATACAACATATACCTACTTAGATTAGATATTAGTTATTTTTTCAATTGACATTTTGATTTTATTTTTTTATTGTAATTTATTTTGTAATTACGAGTATTTCATTTTACTTTGACGATCTTTTTGTGAATTCATTTTAGTTTTAATATCTAAAACACTATGTAATTTCCAACAAGAAATAAATGAATCTTATCTAATCTAATCTTCGGATTTCCGGCACCAGTTGGCAGCTGTCCCTATCTCCCTCGTAACTAAGAGTTCAGTCCAGTACGTCTAGCATAACTGGCCGCGACTTCGCTTCTCGCGCGACTGAGCATCACCTGTCACTGTCGCACGATATTGAGTGGATAGAGATAGGTAGCATTTGTCGCGCGAGAAAGAGTCGCGTGTCACAGTTGTGCTAGAGGTACAGGGCTCGGATGCCGGTATTTTCTCCATACAAAAATACCGGTATTTTCCGTTGTTTTCGTTCTTTGATTTTTTATTTAATTGTTTAACCGGACAATCTAATAATACGAAGTCATTACTTAAACACATTATTAAGCCCTATATAAAATGCATAAAATCATTCAAAATATTGGGCTATTTCACGGTTTTTACAAGATACCGGTTCCGAGCCCTTGTTCAGTCCACCGTGTCTTGCAACACTTCTCGAAATAAAAGTTCAGTTTGACACTGAAAGATTGCATATGGCAATCACTTTCCGCCGCCGACTTTACCAAGCCACGCCATTAGGATGATGCCGAAAATTGCAGCGACACAGCTGTTGCCATAAGTCTGCGCAATTTTTAGGTATTTTCTTTGATATCCCGCAAGCGCAATATGATAACTAAAACCCAATTATAAGAATAAGTATAAGAATAAGAAACATTTATTGTCACACTGAACACAGAACTTACACAATACAGAATAACAAAGAGAAACACAACACACAACACAATACACAACAACACAATACACAATACAATTGGTAGATGATAATACTCGTAATACCGATTCTCTACATATTTGTAATATAGTACCTACATTTTCTAAGACATTTGATTTGTGTAACGTTACTTCAAAGTATAAACACGAACAAGTAGTCCAACTTCGGCCGTTTAGGAGCGCGCGACACGTATTCACACAGACGCACGACAGCACGTCTGTGTGAGTGCGATCCATACTGGAGCATTCTTACGCATTCTTATTTCTAT
The DNA here is from genome assembly GCA_947034925.1 of Eudemis profundana. Lineage (NCBI taxonomy): Eukaryota > Metazoa > Arthropoda > Insecta > Lepidoptera > Tortricidae > Eudemis > Eudemis profundana. Next base: position 21,017,397 of record OX344808.1, read on the forward strand.
GCTAGTAGTGCGCTCGTACACGGCGCGCACACATTCAAGCGTATGATGTACCTTCCGTAATAAGAAAAATTACTGTAATATACTGTGGTTACGAAATACGAATGTGTGTTACACAAAAACGCGACTACAGAATTTTCTGTCACATGAATGTGACATATATATGTCGCCGCCAACTAGCTTAATTAGCTATTTGGTTAGCCGCCTAGCCGTTTCATTAAACGGCGCCATTTAGTTAAGTGCCTGGATGAACATCAGGCCGTCTAGCCCTTCTATCAAACGGCTAGGCAAACTACTTTCGTTCGACAACATTAAATAAGCCGCCTAGCCGACTCCGTCAAATTTTAGTTGTATAAATCTATTCTGTCCTAAAAACTGATCCTCTATTGGGGGTCGGGGGGGCGGAGCCCTCCACAAGGGGGGTTCAGGGGGCGAACCCCCCGCATGGAAAAAGTAAACAACACAAACTTCTTTTTTTAGGTTAGGTTTGTTAGTCAGCTTGTGTCCCTCAGAGCAGAAATAGAAGCCCCGCTGCGCGGGGCTTCGTCGACATGCTGGCGGGTCATATTTGTTTAGAAAGAAAACCCTAATCTCCTCATAGTTTCCCTATTAAACGAAAGGCCTCAGCATTGGCCAGCCATTTCTTTAATTGATACATTGACGCATTGGCTAAATTTCATCCAGCCAGTTAACTAAATGGCGCCGTTTAGTAAAAAGGCTAGACAGTTAACCAAATGGCAACTTAAACCAGTTGGCTGCGACATATATATTACATAGAATAAAATACAGCTTACTTTGGTATCAAAATATGATTTTCCTCATTTTTCGTACACATTGGGCTTCCATAAAAATATTACCTAAGGGCCAATAGAAAATTTTCATCTCACGCCGCCGCCGCCTTGTGTTCAAATTGGCGCTCATATCAATACCCTATATCCTACAGCTTCGCTTAAATATGCCATGAGGAATGATTCTTGTTACCACACATAATACCGTACAATGCGCGGTATTACATCATCGGTTAATATTTAAGAATGGATAAAGCATCGTAATTCTACATTATTCTGCTGAGAATATTCCTTGCATTATACGAAATAGGCCGAGCACATTTATTTTGTGAGTCCTGTGATGATGACGAAAATATTTATTTGTGTCATTTCCACGCCTATTCTCTTTCCGCACAGAGTCTAATACAGACGATATGTAGCTAAATCTTTATCTATAACAATCCTGAATCCATCGGTAACGTCAAAAATCAAGGTTTATTTTGAATCACAGAGAAAATTACCTAAATCGAAGATTGTTTCTAACGTTTTTTTTCTACTTCTCATTAAACTTTTGAGTTCCCGTAGAACGGTAAACGTTACAAAACCCCCAAAGGCGTATAAATGCAAAAGTTGTTTATTCGGAACTCGAACAAGAAGCGACATAACAGTTAAGAGTTTTTACTTCCAGCTAACTGCCGGTTTATCCTTAAACCGGGGTTATGTCACTTCGCGACTTACGCTCGGACGTTTTCAAGTTAATAAATAATAAATACAAATCCAACATCCGACGGTTTAAAAAGTGAAATGCTCTTTTGTTATGTCAAAGTTCTTTATTCTTCAATTTAGGCATAGTAAAAGGCACCTATGATTTTTTGATAGGTTTTTAGGAAACCTACCTTACTGGATTATAGTCGTTCGATTTTCGTTGTGTACGAAGTACCTAATTAAAGGAAACAATACTGCTGTGTGGTTTTGTCACAGACCACCTCCACTAGACGGAGCATTTTATACGACACGAGTTCACCACGCATATGGTCGATTAAATATCGGTAGATATTACTAGTACAACGCGTGTTTCACATCTTTTTTATCATTTTATGTTTCAAGATTGTCGTCGGATTGAACAGAAATATTTATTTCACGTTTGGTGCACACACAAGTCAGAAACATGGTCGCAACTGAACGAGCGGCCGGTGGCGTAATGTCGTAATGCTATACAATCGACCATATCTGATGTGAGCGCGCGTCGTCTCACATGCTCCGTCTAGTGGAGGTGGTCTGTGGACCCAAATATGTAACTTGCACTTGAGACTAGTCATCCTAAGTTTGGATATTTCCATGTCTACTTTTTTAAGGTAATTTTCGTTGAATGAATATAGGTACTATAAGCTTAGAACTACTCAGATTGTTAAAATGTACATAATGTTACGCAAATAAATAGATTCTACCTCATTTCAAAATCACACTAGCTCAGATAAAGGTACCTTACGGCCCTAAGTAGTTGGCATTGAGGTCAGAATTAAATCCGGCCTCGATTACCACGCATGACGTCAGCCCATATCGCACACAAAAAACGATAGTACATTCAAATAAAACACGTTTTAATATCAACCAAGCCTACTAGCACAGTTGAGTGGCACGATGAGTACCTTAACTCGAAACAAGCCGGGAAATCGTCGCAATAGAGCGTAAGTCGAAACAACAGCGTTTTGGCTCTTGAATATGCATTAGGATGTGGTTAATATAAATATTCTATTCAGATTTTTGATGTGCCTGTTTCAAATACAATTTGCAAATACAGGAAAAGATGTAAGTAAAATCAGTAATCGCTCACATAAACAAACATTGATATAAGAATAAGAACTAAATAATGAAAAGTTGATTACGGTAATTGCTTCACTTCACAAGATTACCTATATAATTGGTACTTCAGCGCCTGTAATATTTGTTTAGCTTATTAAAACTTATTGTATGTAAGGTAAAAAGCTTGATATAACACGTGTAATGTGGTTTTAAAGCAAATAAATAAATACTTCTATTTCTACATAGGTGTTTGGTTGTGTTTACAGATGTGTAAGTCGCGGAAAGTTTCCATAAAGCTGGAAAAGTTATCCGAAATTTCTAGAAAAAATCACAAAAAATATTGAAAGTCTCGTTTTTGCGAATTTTCCCATTACTTAACTCTCCTAATTACCAAATCTTTCCATGCGAAAAGTTCCGCAATTTCCAAAACTTTCCGTCGGCACATCAGTAGTTGTGTTTAGGGCAGGGCTCGGAACCGGTATTTGCTCCATACAAAAATACCGGTATTCTTTCCGTTCTTATCGTTCTTTGGATTATTATATCTTTTTTTAACCAGACAATCTAATAATACGAAATCATAACTTAATAGTATTTTATGCAACAGTTGTATAAGTGGGTTCAAAAAACGCGAATTGCGTGAGTTGCGATACGAGCCGCGAATGCGGCGAGTATCGCAAATAGAGACGCAATGAGCGTTTTTTGACTTAATTATACAACGTTGCATGTACAATACTTTTCTACGACGAGGTTTTAAATTATAAAATACAAAATTAATCATAACCTGGAAACAAGGCAAATATGACGTTTGACTGACAGTATGTGTCTATGGTAAACTTTTTTTTTTATTTAAAATATACTTAAATTAAAAATACTTTTTTTATGTTGGCATCAATGAATTTAGTTCGGAAAGTTTTATTTTTCTTAAAAACCGTAGGAATTTAATTGTTTGTTAAGTTGGTAGTTGTGCATTTTTACCGTAAAGTTAAAATTGAGCGCTTAATCTTTGACCTAAGTTTAACCTAAATTTAGAAGTCTGTGGCTGCTAGCAAAACCGTAAAGTGACTATAACGACACTAGTGCTGTTATGGGGAATAGAGTATAGACTTCTCTGAACTCATATTATGTATGTTCTTATATTAGTGTTCGTGACCAAGTAAAAGACAGGTAACAAGTACAGGAGTAGAAAAAATACATTACTGAGCTCTACATAAAAAGCATAAAATAATTCAAAATATTATAGACTATTTCGGGGTTTTTGCAAAATTCCGGTTTCGAGCGCTGGTTTAGGGAGACGCGTTACTGATTCCTATTCCGCTGCGGTTCAGTAGAGCAAATGTACGTAATGTCTGTCATACGTTTTTACGAGGCGACTCGAGTTTATGCGCCGTCGCTTCCGCGGCTCTAGGGCGAGGAAACCGGGCAATCTCGAGATGTATATAACATATGCTGGGGTTAGTGTCTGTACAGCACGTTATGTTGGATATGTAGCTCTTAAAGTAGAGAAAACGAACCCTAAAGTTAAACACTGACTATTTTATATAAATTTTCGCCCCCTTTTGTAACGATTTAGAGGTCGATGTCCCCTAAAAAATATGTGTTTCAAATTTCATCCCGTTATCTAATTGTTTTGTCTATTTTATATTATATCTACATATAAATTTGTTAAAATATATTATAATTTCGGTAAGTGTCTGTCGCCTCTACCTTAACTCAACCAATCAATCAAAATCAATCAATAATAATCTTAATCAATCAATTTCTGCAATCAAGACATTTTACTGTTTTCTTGTAATATCATACTCGATTGCAATTAAACAAATAGGTTATTTAGCCTTTGTACACTGCGTCTGAAACAGTATTCTTTTCTTGAAAAATAAATTAATACGATTTTGATAATAATATCACGAAGGAAACGGTGCAAAGCAGAACATAAACAACGGGGATAGGTATTTAATATAAGGTTATACGGAAGTACAAACACTGGTATGCAACGATTGTGAAATAAGTTCTGTATTTTAGTTTCTTTTTTGTAAATAAGAATTACTATCCTATTCTTTTATTAAGATAAGGTCAGTTTGAGTTCACCCCGATATCATTTGTCATGAAAAATGTTCCAAAAACCTTGGGAGACTCATTTCAACACTATCCAAGCCTGATAGCATTTCTAGCCTCGGGGTATATATCAGCGGACCAAACTGTCCCTAGCCATGATCTCGCCATGTCCACTACTTCAAAATCACCCTTACTTCATGAAGATAACGGTCGAATTCAAATAAAAGAAAGCGAATAAAAGGAAATTGTGAAAGTTACAGTAACAATGTGGTATTATGAACCCTTTGTTGACTATCCCTGAAGATAATAGCATAGAAATATACAGCAGAAATAGGAGGTCTCGATTTTATATTGCAGCATCAAAAACTAAAGCTGCTTCCAGAAATACGATTTCAAGTATGTATTTGTATTTAAATATTAATTTTCTTCAATTATTTTGCATTGGTCCGCTTAAATCTGAAATGTACACTTAGGTTCAGGAAAACACTGCGTTAAAATATCTCTTAAAGCCCTGTTTCTCTTAATTTAATAATTTGCAGATATTTTATGAACGCAGATATTTTATGTCTGTGAACTATGTAATGTCTTAATAATTTATGTAATTACCTCTTGTAATGTGTTTTTCTGGTGTGCAATACATTATATTTGTATTGTCTGTGAATGTTTGGCGGTAGATAAACTTCTGTACAACATTTTCTGTAACAATACCAAAGACAATCGTGATAATTTTTCCGCCAGCTCGTGATTGATGATCCGTCAGTAATGGAGATTGGTCAATACCGTTTATTGATGGCTGTACGGAAGCAACTCCTAAGTGCTGCGATGAGTTGATCCTATTGCTTTAGTTTTTATGGAAATGGGGAAGTTATTCTGATTGCTGTAGATTCGCAACTTAGCCTCCAATCTCGTACCTAAATCAAAATATGTCGGTCTGCTCGTCGCTTCGACTTTGACGGACCACAGCTGCATATCCTATCCTCCGATTACAAATAGGGAATGCAACCCGGGTACCCGACTTTATTTGGAGTCGGGTAAAACCCGGGTATTTTGACGCAGAACCCGGGCTAACAACCCTAGTAATTAATAAAAATGACGCATGTGCATGATCGTTTCATTTTAAAGATACCTAATAAATAAAATGTAACGTCGGCCGCATTAAAGCAAACGCGAAAGAACATCACATGCTTGCTTATCTTATTTAACAATATTAGTGACGAGATTATCGGCGTATTTGTGAATGTGTTGTGTATTAATAAAAGTTGGTGTTATTGTCTGTTTGTGTATTAATGAATCAAACTTTTGGAACACGATAATGATTCATGATCTATGACTAAACTATCATACAGATGTTTTGTTATTTCGCTTTCGCGTTCCCAATACCTATTTAGGCTTTATGTATTTGCAATGATGGAAATATTAATTACTCGATGTTAACATTAACTGTTTCGTTGATTTCTAATACATGTATGTGTATAATGTGTACGTAAATAAACATTTCATTGCACATAATATCATAAATAAACAATATAGTAATCAGAGGTTATGTGCAGAGGCGAATTTATCCCTGTAAGTGATCTCTTCCAGCTAACCCTATAACATTTTTTGAAGTCGGTTAAAACATTTAATTCTACACTTGTTGCTGAGGTCGCAAGTGGCCAAAACTATCTACGGAAATGCCATCGGCCACACTTCGAGTTATTTCTAAAAAAAACATTATTGTAGTATAATAACAAACAACGCCTTGTCACGAAGGCTAGTTAAAAATAACTACATAAAGGAAACAACAACATCGAGTAAAAGTTACCATCCCATTCAATATCGACGCTCAATGCAACAGGAAACGTGACCGTGGCTACTCTAGCAAAACAATCCAATCCGCCTTTGTCCCGCTCCCACCCGCCGGAAACACCGCTCGGGAGATAGGGACGGCGAACAATAGCTGGAGAGATAGGGATGGTTGTAAACTATAGTGGGCTATACTGCATAGGGATAGCGGACAATAAGTACCTAGTTATCTCTTTCTAAAGCTGGACAAACATGGCTATTATTGCCGTTCGAAAGTTTGTTTGTGTTGATTTTGATTTTATTGGGATTTTTAGATTTTTCGTAATATTGGAAAGTACATCATTTAAATCAGCGGTCGGCAACCCGCGGCCCGCGGGCCGCCTGCGGCCCGCGAACCCCTCACTTACGGCCCGCGAGCCTCCCTGGCTATTTTGTACGTAAAGATCGTTATGTTCAGAATCGTATTAAGTCACAAATTATTCACAAAGTGCGGCCCGCGTCAATTTCGTTACCTACTATGTGGCCCTTGGCTGCTAAAATGTTGCCGACCGCTGATTTAAATGGATGTTTTGCTCAATATTCACATTACATTTTTTTAACTATACAGGACGTAATCAGAAATTACCTAGTAGTTTTTCATCAATCATTGACAATATTGGTACTACGTCCAACTGTCTACTGCTGATGAACAATGAAGATGATTCACAATCCCAAAACACCCTAATTCATTACGAACCTTTTATCATTTCATCCTTACATCCCCATTTGAACCCATTCTATAAATTGTAAAATTCAACGAAGAAATAAACAAAGTAAATCCTCCATACAAACTCAGACCGCGAAGTTTGCACAAAAGACATCTCCGAGATACGTCAGGCTTAAATAATGACAGTACACAATATATATTTTCATATCTCCTGGAAGATAGGATAGTTGAGAATATTTTCGGAATTTATGGAGGCAGTCAGTGGCTCTATTTAACACGCGCCGAAGGAGTATGGTGATTGTATTGTAAACAAGGTCTTAGCTCTATCTCGTTGGACAACTAATGGTAAAAGAGATGCGTGCACTATAATGGTTACAATGGGACTTATATTGAATATAGGTACACATCCTTATTTTGTATTAAATAGAATAGAATGCATTGCAAAACAAATGTACTTCTTTATACAAAAAAAAACATTACTCAAGACCACAGTTATAAAAACATATTGTAAAAAATTATATTTTCAATAAATAATAGCGTTATGGATTTAAATTATGCCTCCAGCAGCGAACGTGATATTGTGGATAAAGTCGCCTACATACTTTTGTCCAGACGGAGCATACTAAAAAGAGACAGTATCAGGTAATTAAATTAATTTAAGTTTTCTCAGTAAACCACAAGGAAGAAAGCTGTGTTAGAAAATTAAATTAAAACAGTTCGCACGACTATTTATAATTATTAATTAAGAAAATGGCGACGATAAGTTTTAGATTAAGGCTTTAGTTTTTCACTTTAAATGAATTAAAGTAAAATGAAGTCTTAACAGCATACTATTCCGATTTGTGAGGAAAAGACACGATTTTTATTGCATACCTAGCCTCAGACTAGAAATAGAAGCCTCGCTTTGCGGGGCTTTGAATAACTGGATCTGGCAATACTATTGACACAAGTCTTTAGGACTTTTGGCGTTTACGCCAGGGCTCGAAACCGGTATTTTGCAAAAACCCCGAAATAGCCAAATATTTTGAATTATTTTATACTTTTTATGTAGAGCTCAGTAATGTATTTAAGTTATGATTTCCCATTATTAGATTGTCTGGTTAAAAAACGAAATAATAAACCAAAGAACGATAAGAACGGAAAGAATACCGGTATTTTTGTATGGAGCAAATACCGGTTTCCGAGCCCTGGTTTACGCACCAGCACACGTGTATCGAACACGCGCCGTGTAACGTGTGAATAAAATACGTAAATTACTTTTGTATTGAAGATAGGACTTTTTTAAACTGAAGGGAGGTAAGGAACGGAAGTGAACGCGGATGTCGCCTGCGCAGCTTTGCGTCTTCCATACAAACGCGGTCATTACTGCAGAGGATTGAGAGATTTATGACTAAAATATCAATCAGAAAGGTAGGTCTAAAAATACTAACTGCTAATCATGGATCACATATACAGAGTACCCACGAGGAATCCGAAAGGTTTTAACCACATTCCTAAGGTCATTACGAGTAACAAATGTTACTATTTTAAGCTAACATGGTCATTCACATAATAACTACGACGAAATATCGAGAACTCATAGAAACCAACATACATGGTAAATATCCCGGTGTTATAAAGTATAATTTATTTTTTTCTTCAATAATTAAGAAGTGCTATGTACTTGTTTACAAAATGTTTGGATCCCCCCGTATACGGTGACAAGTGACATTACTTTCGTTGGGTCCATTCGTGCCAGCTCTTGTCAATCGACCTGTACTCAACAGATTTAAACTTGGCTTCTATTTCCACATTACCATTTCCTGACTACCACCGGTATCGGTTACGATATTCCCTAATTTGGTTCAGCGAGCCACGTGACGTCAACGAAGTGGGGGGTTAATAAGATTTCACGCTCCCAAGTTTCACTTCCAATATTTGTTCGGGGATTTGGGGATATTTATTACATTTATATGAGAGCTAAGCAGTATATAGTTTGTATAATCAGTTTCTTCATGCCTCGCTTGCATGTCGCGCGACTAATTTTGGGATTAAACATCTTAACTAAAGGATGGTGCATCCTAAATAGGTTAAATTTATTGAGGTTAATTAGTTTGCTTAAGGCAGTGGTTCCGAACCTGGGGGTAATTACCCCTTTAAGGGTAAAATTAAGTTTTCTCAGGGGTAATACTCATATTAAGTCGTTTTTCATTCAGTACTTTCATAGACTTGTCTGTATTACCTATTTTTTGGAGGGGTAGCGATACAAATCTAGTAGAGGGGGCCTGTGGGTGATGTGGCAATAAAGGTTAGGAACCACTGGCTTGAAACGTATATATATATATATATATATATATATATAGAGGTGTCAGATACTTTTAGTGTGAGCAAATATCAATATTTTCTAATGGACTTAAAAAAATGTTTTGCTAGGAATACTTTTTATGAAATTTCCAAATTCTACGAATATAAATCATAAAAACCAATTGTGTTGTAATCAAATCGTTCTTGCATGTTTCTGTAATCTTTTTTGCATTAAAGTTAATATTCATTTTAAATGTTTGCTTTAATTACACACGTATTGTATGTCGTCACTACTTTGAAAAAAACTCGTATCTAAAAACGTCCTAGACAAAAACGTCAAAAGTTACATGCGAACGTCATAGGTATACACTTAATGCCTTTATGGGCATTTTTATTTTAAAATCTACGGTTAGGCGAAACTTAAGCTATGTTCAAATACCGTCTAACCTGTCAGTCCGTGACGAAATGTATGGAGTTTGACCCTCGGTTCTGTGACGACCTGCTGTCAGTTAAGAACGCACTTTAAATAAAAAGCCCTTTTACTTGGAGTTAGTGTCAGACACGTGTTTTTTTTAAAGTAATGACGATATGTAAAATCGCAAATCAATCGATATTTCACGTATGTGTGCATGTTCATTTTGAATATGACTGTACTTAAATTACCATGAATTAGACACTCTGTGGTATAAATAACTAGCATTTTCCCGCGGCTTCACCCGCGTTGTTCACGTTACTGTCCCAAAGGAACTCTTTACCGGGATATAAAGTATCCTATGTTTCAATCCAGGACTTGGTCTACTTACATGCCAAATTTCAGCTTGATCCATCCAGTTGTTACCCCGTTATTAGGTAACAAACATCCAAACATCTAAACATCCAAACATCTAAACATCCAAACATCTTCACAAACTTTCATATTTATAATATTAGTGGGATACCAAATGATGGCGAGTGATGGCCATTTTCCAGGGCAATGGAAACGTTTTAATTTCCTTGCGCCGCGGGCTGCGGGCGGACCGGTCCGCTGACCCAGTCTCGCGCCGCAACACTAGCCTATTAATGGACGGGGCTACTTGCACTGCCCTTTCCGATAGACATAGTGAGAAGAAGGGCATAGCGAACGACGAAGAGCATAAAGTCCTATGCTCATAGGACTATTAAGATGATGCGAGAATATTGCATTAAGATGATGCGAGAATATTGCGTGAGTGCGGTACATACATGGCCGTCGATGATCGATTACACTTAAAATCTGTAGCTTCTGCAATGTAACGAAATTCGCACAATGATTCTCGCAGTGTCTAAATGGCCCTCGCTTCTCATCAGTGCTGACTTAATTTTAGTGGTTTTTTGAAAGTGAAGTTACGAATCACGAAGAAGTTACGGAAAAAATACTTAAGCCCTAAAAAGGGATTTTTTCAATTTTATTCAATAAGTTCCGAAAATTTACTTTACGCTAATAGAGAAATTAGTTTATCGCCTGAAAGCGATGTGGAGATGAAAGCGAGGAAGTCAGGATTTTTTTTCATAACGGCATAGGTAGCTAAAGGAAGTAAAAGCTTCGCTACGTTTACGATTCTTATTATAACATAAGGCTATAAAGCCAGAGCAGATATTGAACTCATTTGATTTCCAAATTGAATGAACCAAATCCCGGTATTATAGCGATGAGCCAAATCCCATAATTTAGGCTGATGGCCGATATATTCCGGTATTAAGTCGGGGCGGATTAAAATTTATAAATCTAATACCGAAAACGGAATCCGAATCAACTGTCCCTTTCAATAACATGTCGGATTCCAAAAATGAAAAGGACAGAATCAGTTTTGCATTTGTTTTCCAATTCAGATATCCGTCTCGGGGATATCTCAAAGGAAAACAATTTAATTTCGGAAAATGAAATGATAAAATATGGACAAAGTTCCGGATGACCCGCGCGTGATCGGTGACACGTGTGTACGGAAACATGAAATGTACCTGCGATATTCCCAAATGGGAATGGGAGGTTGGTTGCTAGTACGCAAACATTAAGTGGGTTATTCTTCAGAAGTATGTCTGCGTCTTATTCCTCTGTCTCCATACATTTAGTATGAAAAAGGGCCAGAGGAATAAGGTGACCGCAGACATATTTCTGAAGAATAACCCAAGTACATTAAGTAAGTAGTACGCAAACGTAAAGTCTAGAGTGATAGAGTATTATCAGATATTTTTGCATGTCCCTTTTCTTTATACTGCCGTCCTATGACTTCTATGAAGTTGTAAGAGATTAGTGTAGTGTTAGATATTGGACGGCAGTATACATAATTCGGATGTTGGATTCATGTTGAATTTTACAACATAATATAGTCACATGGATTGGAAAATACTAAATTATCATAACGCAAAAGAAATAAACCAAAAATGTATAAAAAGTATTAAGTTATGAGACCACAAAATTTAAAAAAAAAACTATTTTTTTTATTGTCTTAAAAAAAAATTAAAGTCAATTTCGGGATGCTTAAAAAACACTGAAAAAATAAATGTATATGTGCTTAAACGCACTTTTTCGTGCTCAAAATGGCAAAATGCTATTTTTTTCATGCAACTTATTACTTAGTAGGTACAGTACAGCGATAGCAGCGATGACGTCATAGGGAGGTCCCGTTTTGTATAGAGCGTTTTCAATGCTCAGTGCGATCTGCTACTTTTGATTGCAATTTGTGGCTGTTATACTTATACAAATGTATTAGGTATCATATAGATATTTTGTTCCTCACAAATAGTAGAATCGATTTACGACAGAAAAAAAATCGAGTCAACAGGCGAATTACTGATGACTAAGTATTTTCATTAAATTTTTCCATACACTAGTATAGAGACAAACTTAACGTCAGTTGGGGCAAGTGCATCATAAAAAATCTCGAAAAGTACTGATATTATAGTACAAACGACAACAACAACCTTTCCGTTTTAGTTAGCTGCGTGTTTGTAAGATGTCGTTTGTAGTATAATATGTACCTATCTATACTTTTCGAGTTTTTTTTTCTGATAGGCGCGCTTGCCCCGTAGACGAACTTACCTCGACTGACCTTAAACTTTTGGTTTGCCCATTCTAAGCCATTTAGCGCACTTTATGGTATCAAATTGTGAAAATATCACACCTTCGATTTTCTTATTCTGCTTTGCTAAATATATTAGTGCCATGACATGATTGGGTACATATTCCACAAGGTTCAATAAAACAAAGTACTTGTGGGAAACTTAATAGTTAACTAACATTCTAAACAGAAACATACTAGGGTAGAACCTTCGAGATCCTACATAAACCGCAACAAATAACATCGTAAACCAAATTACGTAGACTTCGCACTCCACCGCGCCTATAAACTGTTCTAAGGAAGCCAGTAAAAATAAATAGTAATGGCGTATAATCCAAGACGTGATTAATCGCGCGGAAGGCTCAGGTAGGCCGCAGCCCGCAGACAGGGCAACGCAAAACACTGGACCTTCGCAGCCCACTGAACAAAGCTTAGTTGAGATAAATTTGCCTATCGTGTTTAAGGAAACATCGGGCCTGATAATATTTAGAGGGCAGACAGAAACGATGAATTTCGAAGTGTCAAACGGTTGCGTAGTAGAAGCTATAAAAATGAAAATAGGGCCTAGACTGGTGACACGGGAAAAAATTATGATATAATTATAGCAGTGGAGTGGCGTCCAATATATACTTAGTAAAGCCAGAGCATAGAGTCATATGTTTTAAAATAGGCAAGCTGGTGGGAATCGGGTTCTATGGACACCACGTCAGTGATATATAGAGAAGTTCTTTACACAACCTGGGTGAGTCAAGAGTTAGAATTAAGAAAGTATTTTAGATTAAACAGATCGCGCCGCAAATGTTTTCTTAGTATTTTGTTACTGCACGGATACAAACTTTTACGTGGTGCGAATCAATTCGCAAGTGTACAACCTGTGAAGTTTGCCGCAAGTCTACTAGTAGTTAAATTCCGAGACGCAAACGCAGCGTTTGTGGCGCGATCTGTAACGTTATTGGTGTATTAACGTTACTGGTATGATATAACAATTGCAGGCATATTTACTAGAGCAACAATGGAAATTCTTAAAGGGGATGATACTCTTTTTTGCTCTCCCATAAGTCCAAACCCCAATTTGCTACTGGAAACAATTTCGTTCTCAGACAAAGAGGACACGCATTCACGGATAAAAACAATTCCAAGCGGCCAATAAGCGCTGTAACAAGCCAGGATGTGCCAAAATGCACCCGAATAAAACCGACAAAGCCCGGAATTGTGGAGTTCATTTCCTCGGAAAACATGGCAAGAATTCGACGGACGAAACTATGGAAGGCTGCCAAGATCCTAAACGTTATGCTAAGTAACTCACACGAGTTCATCATGAAACTTCCATCCTTATCACTCCGGTATAGTTTGAAGGGTATGGGAACAATTTACGGGGTAAGTTTGTTATGTGAGGGTTAATCTCGGGTATTTGGGTAGTTTCGAATGTCGAACGTTGTTGTAGCTGTTTAAAGTGCGCATTGGAGATGACTGCCGCACAAGAAAGAGGTTTTAACATGACCCTTATAAGCACTGTTGTTGGGTACAAGGCAAGAAAGTAAGCAAGTGTTTCAAATAGTTGTGTTAAGCTTGACTCCGTATATTTGTTTGTTTCAAATCTTGCGATAAGTTATTCAACGACTTCTACCGGACTGATTCTTATGAACCGTTGCACATTGATGTATTTCTTTCATGTTGCATAATACAAGAGATATTGACGTACAAGCTGAAGTTTCTTAACCATGTAGGATTAAATAATAAATCACGATTTGGCACGGTCAACAATCATTTGCAGAGAAAAGTGTTTATTTTGCTATCTATAGTCATCAATTTTTAACCAAAATTAGGGCATTGAGTATGAAATGTTTAGAAAAATAATTAAAAATGACCACGCTCTGTACTCTCACGGTTACAGTAAATATTAAACAATATTAAGTAGGTACCAGTGGCGTGGCTTAAAAGACATCAGATATCCTTGGGCAAACCGGTGCAGTTTTGACGTTCATTTTCCTTAAGAACTGTAGAAGAAGGTACTCAAATGCCTAATACTAGGCGCCACACTACTAGTAGGTACATATCAGGAACCTACGTAATATCTATTGTACTGGTGGAAACTAGTAAAATCATAAACCCCGCCTAATAAGGGCGTTGTTGCGTACAATCGATTTCTAGTTTCCATTTTAGATCGCTTACAGATCATAAACTAGGGCTACGGATATATTTAATTGGATTATCCAAGACTAGACTTGCGCTTACGTAAATACGCTGTCATACATAAGTATTTAGCGCCAAATGGTATCACGGCTTGCCAATGAAAAATTTTGCATCTTCATAGCAGGTATCCTTATAAAGTGGTTTCTTTTGATTTGACAAAGGCGTATACTCAGAACTTAGTAAGTCACGCTGCGTACCCTTCACTTGGGCCGCATCACTCGCCGAGGACGGATATTTCTGTCCGAGGAATGAGGACATCTGCCGTTACGTAACTGCGGATCAAGCCCCCCCACACTGTCTCAGATATTCCTCCCTCTTTATTGGCCATATAAGACTCTATATAAGCACTAAAAGCGGTTAAATAATTCTGTTTCAACACTCGCATTGCTAACTTCGGTTAAGTGATTTCATTGTCTTTAGAAAGTCTCTTCACGTTTGATACCGCTTTTGCATATACATGTTATTGGACCATTCCATTTGTTATGTTAACTTTTAATTGAGTATTTTACCGGGTTGGTAGAAACAATACTATTAAATTTTATACATAGTAGTCTAGACTAGGATAATTGTTCTTAGAAGTGTCTCTTCGAAAACGTTTGATCGTAGAGTTTCCTCAAAGTAACAGGAAAGGGGAAACAATAAGTAATTGTCACACAGTAAGGTTAATGTCAGTATAGCCGGCGATATATTGTCTCGCTGTTGTTTTATATAACAAGATACCTAAAGTAAATACTTTAAAATTCACAAAGTAACGATTACGTACGTAAATAAGAAAGGAATGAAAATTCAAAGATGCGGAGGAATACAAGCGCAAAGAAAATAATGGTGCAACTCGATAATAAATACAAAAGAGATGAAAATCTCAAGCAACCTCGGGCGGTGAACGATAGAATCGACACGCATTAGCGAGAATGAAGATTAAGCGAGAATTCGCATTAAGCAAGGGCTCGAATAATGACTCCGGAACCCAAAAACGCTAACAGCTCGATAGGGAATGTAGGAAAAAATGTCATCCAAATGATCAAATTAGTAGCCTTCAAGGCGGCAGTAATGGACAAACTCGATTGACTGGCAATTCGGCGGAGATGTTTCCGAGGAGCAATTTTATTTCTCTTATTTGTTTAAGGAAATGTGTTCGGTTTATCTTAATAAGTACTTAAAAGGTCAGAGATGCTTTCGCTATCTACGAATACATTCAGTGACGACAAAGTAAGAACCTTCTTAACAATCTCGGAGTTTTAATTAATATTTTTCTCACTAGAACGTCTACTGTAAAACGACACCAAATGTCATATTTCCATTACATCCCCGCCAGCCAGATTGAGATCCAGAAAATTCCAAAGTTCCTTCGAAATAATTAGAAGGCAAAATAAAGGGTCGAAAGATGATTTTGTCCATAAGTCCTCAACATTTTGGACCTCAAATTCGGCCAAATTTCGTCTTAAAATTTCTAATACTATGCTCGACTGACTAAGTAAAGTTAGTTAAATTAAATAAGCCTGGTAGCTGCATTAATGAGCATTTAGCACCAACGTTAAATATAAATAAGCAAGTTTACCGACAAAATGTCCGTTGTCAGACTTTAGGTATTTGTGTTGATAAAGCGAGTCACGTTTCAGTTTTTTAATTGTCCTCAAATGCCTGACGATGACAATTGAAGATATGCTGGTTTTAAGATGCTGGTGTTGACTTTTTTGTAAGAATTCGAGGAGAATTTTTGTCATTTTAAATAAAGAAACCAGTGAAAGATTAAAAGAAATATAATTGGAAAATACCGTCCTTAAGAGTCAATAAATTGAGAGTCTCATTAGCACTTATCTTTGTAATTTAGTACCGACGAAGAACATATACGCGGTGAATCGGAAAAAAGGTTATTTCTGAACGTCCGAGTCTGTGGGCAAATATGATACGAGTGAAAAGGGGCAAGGAAGCGGAGACAGTATTTGTTGAGCTCTATTAACTGGTAACGATCTTTGCAGTCTCAACGGCTCTGATTGTGGAAAACGATAAGATCTAAATTTGAAGTAGCATGTCTAAGGATAAGACTGACCTCTGACAAAAACATTTCCGTGCTACTTTTAGCAACTCCTATATTAGATCCAATCATGTCACTACGATGATGTCAGGAATGGTTGGTTGGTACGTTTTTTAAAATTATAAGTGGCAAATGAGCAGACGGGCCACCTTATAGACGAAGATCATCATCGCCCATGGTTGTATAGAGCACCATTAGAGTTGCCTATACCTTGCTGATCCTTGAGCGCAATATATACCTACTCACTTTTTAAGTTCTGCATATTACGTCCATTGTCATTACGCATACTTTATACGCATAAGGGCGATTCCGCTAGAGACGAACCTTGACATCAATTTTCAAGTCCCAAAATGTATTACTTTGTTTGATACCATCGTGTAGGGGGTCTTAAATTAATTGTTATGGACTTAACTTCATATTCAGGATGTTAAAGCGCTTGAAAACCTTAGCATTCTAAGATTTAAGACCAACTGCGAATCATACGATGTTGCACCCGCGATCGTTTTAACAGTGAATAATTTATTGATAGTTTCAGTTTTTAATACTTTTTTATGTTTCTATAGTTGATTGTTTATTGTCTTTTAATATAAATAGGCAAAACGTTTTAAATATTTGACAATTAAAAGATATTTCTGTTTTTATACTGTGATCCGGAGAGGTGGGCCGATTTGGTTGCACCCGCGATAGCACTTTAACCCTCTCTTGTGGCTATTTAAACATTTATTTTAAATTCTTATACACAAAACTGTAGAAAAGAGGTTAAAATGTAATCCTTAAAACAATATTTTTATAATAAATGTTTTTCGTTTTATTAGGAGGAGGCCTTGAATGAGTCAAAATGTTGCACCCGCGATAATGGAATCGCCCATAACGCATATGATTGTAGCAGTAAAATAGTAAAATCGAATCTTAATGGCAAAAAATATGATCAAGTACATACGTGCAGTCCTGCACCGACCCGTCCGAAACGTATAGGTAAATATATCATGCATTTACACGATTAAGTCCCGTTTTATCATAATTAATTATAGCCAAATCGTATATGTTTCATACAATTATTAAAACTCCAATCTCGATACGAAAGCTTACATAAACATGGGAGAGATTCGTGAGCAAATTTTAATTATAATCCATTTAAACTAAGTGGCATTTAAAGCACACAATGCATAAGCATAGCGGGCGCGACCTTTTGTTGTTACTAAATACATAAAGGAGGTCAAATGCAAAATGGAAGGCTTAGCATAGTTTTAACACTACAAAATAATGCTACATACAACAGCGGAGGCTCTATGCTAAAGTTTAAAAACGAAGTATCGACTTATGTCCCGCTTTTTCAAAAAATTTGAAATGTGTACCTAACCTACTTTCGGTTGGGATTTTCTAGTGTTAAAATTATAAAAAAGCTAAACCACCCATTATAGTACGGAAAAAGCCGCTTTCTAGCCTAGTGTAGACATAAAATGATGTACACAACACAGCACGGGAGGTAATAAAGAAAGCCCTCGATCGCATATTTACGTCCCTCGCTTGCAGCTCCGGCCGCAAACATCTGCGATCTCAGCCTTTCTTTGTTTTACCACCCTAGTTGTGTAATGTACTATTATCGGATTAAAGAATGTTCTTATTATAATTGTGTTTACTCCTCCTTAACCAAACATCCGTTTCATAAAATAAGTAATTCAAGAGCGTAAATAAATCATGGATATTTTTGCCCAGGGCCGTATCAGAATAATGGTCACACTGGGACGATATTTCGGGGCGGGCAACACTGACGAGGGTGAATTTACGCGCGAAAATAAACTGCCGTGGGAATCTATGGTTCATTTGGAAATCGGATATTTAAAAATAGTCTATGGTACCCTTGTTAGTGTGAATTATATGACTCGAAAGGACGAAAAAATTATAATTCGTTTCACTTTTTCGTACTTTTGTAATGCAACGTTATCAACTAATCACTTTAATTTAAACTGTTGGTAGAGATTGCGTGGCAAATATAGCACGCAATTGTATTAAGAAATCATTAGACTATGTAAGGAATAAGTGTTGTTTATTATTTATAATATGTGAGAATAAGTGTTGTTATAGTACATTACACAACTAGGGTGGTAATACAAAGAAAGGCCGAGATCGCAGAAGTTTGCGGCCCGAGCCGCAAGCGAGGGACGTAAATATGCGATCGAGGGCTTTCTTTATTACATCCCGTGTTGTGTACCTCATTTTATGTCTACGAACGCGTAGCGTGCGGAAAAAGCCACTTTATGACCAGGTATGGCATAAAACATTTTTTTTTGTTATATTTTTGCAATAAGGTGTAGGAGCACAATTCCAGACCAAGTGCGGAAAATTAACATCGTTAAAGTAAATGTGGAATGAATGGAAATAAACAAAACATAATACCAAGACTTGTTTAAATATACACGGTGGGAACGAGTTACCCGACAAATTTTAACTACGTATTCCAAGTAAGTAAATAACATTATATCAACATAGATCGAATTTTGATATTTTACATTAATAGTCTTAAGGAACAAAATAAATCACCAAATTCAGCCACTCCTTGTAAACATGTCCTTAAGAGATATCAAAAAGGAAAAAAATAATAAAAAATAAAAACAAAAGGTATTTTTTTTAGCCCTCGAAGTCGCTTACCATCAAATGGTACGAAGGTTAATTGCTGTCTAGTTAACGGTATAAAAAATAAAGTAAAAGTAAATTAGTCACATTTATTAGGGCTTGTTACACACTTGGGATTATTCATTTAAAAAAATAATGAATATCTCGGAACGTAAACGTTTTTCGACTATACATCATAAAAAATAAAATAAAATATGTAGTTTGTTTCTGCAAGTAGGCCCTCAAGGGCTCTTTTACAAGTCTGATTCTATTCTTTCTTTATTTTGGATTGTCATATAATGTTTACTCCCAATAGTCGATCTTTAGTTAAAGTTTGTCGGGTTACTCGTTCCTATACAACGTGTATAGGAACTATCGGAGCTACGTGAATTGAAACGCAACCGTTAGATAAATCAACGGTTTTAAAACAAAAGTACCTAGTTGAGTAACTCTATTTGGCAATGGATATACGGGAATTGATTCATGAATTGAAATATATCCCGAGAGACTCCCAAAAGACAATTCACTTTACATTATTACTATTTTCTACGCTTCATTGATGAAACCGTCATAGACTTTCCTCAACATCCCACTAATATTATAAATGCGAAAGTTTGTGAGGATGTTTGGATGTTTAGATGTTTGGATGTATGTTACCTAATAACGGGATAACAACTGGATGGATCAAGCTGAAACTTGGCATGTAAGTAGTCCAAGTCCTGGATTGAAACATAGGATACTTTATATCCCGGTAATGACTTCCTTTGGGACAATAACGGGAACAACGCGGGCGAAGCCACGGGAAAATGCTAGTTTCATATAAATATATATAATTAATTACTAGCATTTTCCCGCGGCTTCGCCCGCGTTGTTCCCGTTGTTGTCCCAAAGGAACTCTTTACCGGGATATAAAGTACCTATCCTATGTTTCAGTCCATAACTTGGTCTACTTACATGCCAAATTTCAGCTTTATCCATCCAGTTGTTACCCCGTTATTAGGCAACAAACATCCAAACATCTAAACATCCAAACATCTTCACAAACTTTCACATTTATAATATTAGTGGGATAGTGGGATTAATTCAAATATCTCTATAATTCAATAATGAAGATATATTTGCTGGAATACTTCCATTAGTAGGTAAATTTGGCAGATCATTTTTTTTTTCTTATGAAGAGTTAAAAAGGCTTGCCACCGGATACTATACTAACGTATCCGGTGGCAAACAATTTATAAGAAAAACCTCAGCATCTTACTAATCCAATAATAGCGATTTTTTATTTTTGTAAATTGTAATAGCATCAAGACCGCTACAAAGTGTGCTTAATTTTTCTGTATATGTAATGTAGTTATTTAAGTAGTGTATGTTTTTACTAGGGTTTTAGATGAGTTGGGGGGCGATTATGCCACATATGTGTATAAACATGCGGAAACTTTCCCAAAGTTCCAAAGTAGCAAACTGATTGCTTCCGTTCCTTTACACTCTATGAATATCGAACACTCGTGTACGACCCGATAAGGTTTACAATGTAAATGTAATGATGCGATTCCATTTTAGCACCGGGGTCCGACATTTCCGTCTGTTTTATTTACGGGCCGAAGTTCAAGCAACGCGTTTTTCATCCATTGAATGTAAATAAACCTCTTTTGATGACACTTGTGTCATTTTGGTTTTTGGCACGTGGAAAATCAAGGTCAGACATTTAAAAAAAAATGTGTTATTGCCTATGACAAACATAAACGACAGAGATCGTCACTACTTTGAAAAAAACTCGTATCTAAAAACGTCGTAGAGAAAAATGTCAAAAGTTACACGAACGTCATATACACTTACTGCGTTTTACCTAGAGTCAGTGTAAATACGTGTTTTTTTAAGTAACGACTACATGTATTTTCATAAATAAACACTCACGCATTCTCAAATTTCAAGTGACGAATAGAACAAAGGGATTCGTCACTCTATGCTATTGTCAATGGAAAACTCTTTAATTTTATACGGTACGGTTAAACGAGTTGTTTTTCCCATTGTGCGAAATATGAAAAGCCCCAAATTCTGAATTTCTTTAGTTTATTTAATTAAAAATATAGCTCTTGGCGAAAAGTTCCCTCGGGGAAAAATTTGTAACATTCCGTACGAGTATGAGTATCCAATGAAAAAATATCGTATTTTCAGGCTGCAATATCACGAACATTTTATCAAAAATATGCGCATTTTTTTATCCTAACCGAGTCGTCAGCAATAATATTGATGCGAAGTGATTTCGATAAACACAATATAGTATTATTACAACATTCAAAATAAATGGGCCATTCCACTATATCAACAACATTACCCAAACATTAATATCACGCCGTTGACACAATGCTTGTTTCGCAAACATAAATAATGCACTAACAAAACAAAACGCAGTCAAATTAATCAACAACAGCCATTGGTTAAAAACAAAACGCAGCACAAATTCAAAAACAGAACACACTGAATGTCACATTCGAATTGGCGGCAAAATTATGACGTTGACACTTCGCGGTACCAACGACGCGCACGTCGGACCGTGGCAAAGGAACGCGGCATACTGCCAGTGGGTCGCGAGTGACGTCGACACGACTAGTCAAACACGAATTTAAAAAGTTATTTTTCCTTCGCCGATGTAGCTCAAGAGCATATTTACAAATTAAATTAATTAAAACTTTCAGTCTTTAGAAACTAATTCTCGAACATTCCAAAAGAATCCACAATCCGATTTGCTTATTTAGAATGAGGATGTATTGATTCCATCTAAAAATAGCGTTGATTTTTCGTGAAAGCTCATAATATATTCATGAAAATGGGATGGAGTGACGTCATCAAGTAACCGGATTGAAGTTTGGTGGTTAAACACAATTTCAGCAAATGTTTTGTTTGTGGCGCAGTTAATTTAATCCGAGTGACTTATCGGCAGACGCCAAACTTCAAATATTGGGATAGTGTTGCTTAGTCGGATATCCGACTTTTGCAATCTCCAAACAACAGAGCTTACGTCGGACAAGTATTTGATGCGAATACCTTCTGTATTTCGTGAATATACCATCGGATTTTCCGTTCGTTCTAAAAGAAAACCCGCGTTTTTATCTCTCACGTGAAAGGCTTTTAGGCTTTGTATCTAAATCTAAAGGTGCTACTTGTAGTATAAAGAGTGCGATTTTGTACAGTTTCGTTCACTTTAGTAGCGTTTGTAATATAGGTAGGTGCTACGTTGAAAATTATTTATGTAACATTTCATCGAGACACACCAAAATCCAATGTTTGATCAAATGGCAAGATTAATGAATTGATTAACACTCAGCGAATCTATTTAATTTAGTAAATGACCTAAATGTTTGATATTGAAATACCTTGGATTTTATACTACACAGTTTTACTATCTATTTAATTTTAATGATTTACACACAGGTACTATTATAACGAAACGGAACTCAAAAACAGTAAAGATAAGTAATAGTCTGAATGGAATTAAGTTTTCATAAATTTATTATTTTTTTATTAAGTAAGAAACAACCATTTTATTTATGTTCAGTTCAACAACCGTACATTCCTGCCTATCTAGTCTCCAAATGTAGCTTTTGATCACACTGATCTCTGTGCCACGTAGCATAATCTCCTTTCTGACCCGTAGCGATATTACTCCTGCAAAGAACACAGCCACCAATATTTCCCAGGAGGATGCCTCTAGATAAGTGGTCACATTGGAACATACATATTTCTAACCCAGCCTGACCGTGACCGAATTACTCTAATTTATTTCCACTTAATATTCCTTCGTGAAAAAAAAAACTTCCATTACACAAATCCATAGGTTCCCAATTTCTTAAATTTTCAGTAAGATCACTATAAACTCCATTTCGGCTGGCTCTAAAACTATTACAACTGATTTAACCGTAAAATTCCAACGAACACTGCAAAAACTCAAAACAACGGGATATAAAATTAAATAACACACGCTATAAAATCCGTAGACAAAAGACGTGATAGATGTGAAACGAGCAATATTGTGCACAAATGCAAAACTTGTAGTACCCTCCATAGCAGTTTCGCCGCTGATGTTGCAACGACACTGCCAAATCAGCGAACCGAGATGACTCGAACACTTAGCAGTTTCAGCCGATCTGGATATGAGAGGGAAGAGAAGGGAGAGTTTGGGTCGGTTTATTCAGTTTTAGATAAAATATGCATTGCCCATTTGATAAATAGAAAATTTGAGGGATGCTACGCAAGTACGCACTTACGTACTAGAAGTGAGAGGTGCTTTATAATTTATGCCACACCTGGCCATTATGTGACTTTTCCGCACGCTGCGCGTACGGAAAAAACCGCTTTGTGGCCAAGTGTAGACATAAAATGATGTACACAACACTGGAGGTAATAAAGAAAGCCCTCGATCGCATATTTACGTCCCTCGCTTGCAGCTCGGGCCGCAAACATCTGCGATCTCGGCCTTTCTTTGTATTACCACCCTAGTTGTGTAATGTACTATTATCGCGCGATAAAACCGCGATAATGTATGCCTTACATTACGTATATAAGAATGATGGGCCTTTGGGGAGTTCCAGGCAATATTACCAATTTGTATGGGAAATTTTGGGCAACAGCACATTTGTAATTACGTACGATATAAATAATTTCATATTAGTACACATAAACAAGACTTATTTATAACTATTACATTAGGTTTTACTGTTTTTTTTATTTAGAATTTGTAACAGCCTCCATAAACACACAATAAACGTTATCAAACCGCTTAAACTCGTCTTCCCGTCCAAGATGGCCGCATAACGCTGAGACGACGGCAATGCCGCCACCGCTCCAGCTAAGGGCCGATACAGACGGACTGCAACCCAACTGCAACTCCCTACGATTTGTATGGGAACTGCATCACAACTGCACGCCGACTGCGCAGTTGTGATGCAGTTCCCATACAAATCGTAGGGAGTTGCAGTTGGGTTGCAGTCCGTCTGTATCGGCCCTAACGGCTCCTACCCGCGGGAACCGTCGTTCGACTTTATTGACTAGGTATCGAAAAACGCTTGCTGATTTTTATTTTTAATTAAAATTTCCATGCGAGAAAACGCGCGACGCGAAGTTACAATATTTTTATTAACGAAAGAGACGCTGTTAATTAAAAAGCGGAGGATATCTGGGAGGTTTTAAAATGTGTCGAGGATTTTTCTTTTCAATACGTAAACCGACATAATAGCTTATACTGCAGAACTTCATAAATAAAACTGAAATCTCATTATAAATGTCTCACTAATAAGTAATAACGTATGACATTTACTTAACAATACAATACAATACTCTTTATTGCACACCAAAAAATACAGAGATCCTTAAATAGATAAGATACTAAAAAGTAATGGTAGACAACAGGCGGTCTTATAGCTAGGAAGCGATCTCTTCCAGACAACCTTTGGGTAGCGGAGATGACGTAATAAACAGCAAGAAAGAACTCGAAAGTCTCAATGCTTATCTATTACTGGCCTTTATTGTGAATGTTACCAACGAACTTTCCGCAAAAAAATGTATGAAAATCAAACGCCAGAATGCACTTTGGTTAAAAAGAATTAAAACGAATCAGATCATCTTCTCTTTTCGTGATTTTAATATTTTGGTATTTAATCGACAAATAGTTTACGACTAAAGATGCTCCCGACATATCTCCGCCGGCGACCGGTTAGCCGTCTTTGGCAGTCGTATTCGAGGTTTAAATAGGAACGAAAGTTGAAAGAGCTAAAAGATTACCAGTCAGCACTCCGTGAAGTTTTGAGATCTAAGTTCCAATAAATGCATGGATGCTATTGAAGCGAAAAATGCCTTTTCAGTGATATCTTGAGCAAACGAGAATGGCAAATAAATTAGACGTCTCTCGTCTATGTTGAGTTGTCTGTATAAATACCTGTATAAGTAGGTATTTCATGTACTAAGTTTTATGGTTGTTTTTGGTTAAGTCATACAGACAGACAGCACACATCTATCAGTCAAGAACTAGAAAGATCATCCTTCAAGATTCCAGTGGCTACTGCCATTTGCAGACACTTCTAGTGTAACTACTAGTATTTTTGCTGGCAGTCGCAAAACTGCGATACAATGAAGCCTCCAAGTTTTCCATTGCACAAAGTCACTTACTGAATCATTATTACCATCATTTGCATCCGCAGCCTATTTTCATTGATTTATTTAATTATAAGCACTAATCGTTTCCACAGCCTTTGAAAAAAAGTAGGTGTTTTAATGACAGAAATGTTTTTAATTGAACTCAATCGAGAAACTGCAACGGCTCTCAACGCTTTAAAAACACCCAAATTCCGAAATTGATAAGCGCAGAGCGCAATATACCGCATAGCTTGAAAGCTTTCCGGCATTAATTGGAATATTTTCATTCATTCACATTTCATTTCAAAGTAAACAAAGGGTGTTTATTGTGAGGTTCGCTTTGAGAACGAAAGATTAAAAGATGCAAGCATGGATAAATACCCCCGTCGTGGCGAACATAAAAATCTGGGTGAGGTCGCAAATAATCGCACAACGTTGAATATGTTGGGATGTTGTTAGGATACATATAAGTAGTGTAAACTCGATTTTGCAGTTTCGAAAAAGTTGTGCTAAATGTATGGTGGTCGCAAAACACCGAAATTTTCGGTCATTTTTCAGATTTTGGTCTGTACCTTCTAAAAACCGGATTTTTGGATAAAATTGTCTATGACACTATTAAAGAAGATAAAATTTCCTACAATATGAGTGTAACATCAACTCTGCATGTTTAGAAAATGTTGAGATATAGCACTTCAAAAAATTGCAAATTTTCCTTAAAAGTTCGAAATTGCACTTTCAGCTAACTCTCAAGCTGAATAGCAGCTGAAATACTGATCTTACAATGACAATTAAATGTATAAAGTTATAGAACAATTATTGAGCTTTATTTTAAGTACAATTTGAACCCTGTACTTGCGATAATTCTCTTGTTATCGAAAAAAAACCAAATCATTGGAGAACTCAGATTTCTCAGGAAAGAGTGCTCCTAAAGCAAATTGTTAGTATATTGCGCAGTTATTCATAGGAAGTTTTAAAAATGACTTTATATTTCTAAACATCAATCATTTAAAAAGTTCTGAGAGACCATGATGATCGCGTACATCGCACATTATGTAAATGATAAAAGCATCGTCACATTTACTTTTACATACGTGCGTAAATTCGAGTGTGTTAAATACTTTATTATTTATTTATACTGTGATATGCGTAACCATCATATGCCCGCTAAATTAGTCTTACATACACATCGTAAGACCTTAGTCATAAAATGTGAAAATCAACGTAAAGTGATGGCGAGTTCTCGGCTCCAGTGATAGAATTACAGGACGCAATGTAAATTAGTATTTATCGCAATAACTTACACTAAAGAGTGGCTACGTAGTTACCCTTGAATTGCTGACATTTTACGGAATCCGGCAAAAAGTTATCTTCGATGACATAAAACATTAGATTCAACGTTTGTCAACGAAACGTCACGCAACCGGTAGGTTTACGTGGTTATACGTTTACACCTACTAGTTTTCCGCGTCTAATTATGCTCCTATTTTGTGTAAGTAGGTACTTATAATATTAGGCTTGCTTTTACGCAATTGGCTAAATGGTCGTATTCTTCTGAATTACACCTAGAAAAGTGTCGTCAAAATCATGTTCATGGCTAAGTAGTCAAGCAGGGGCTTATTGCATAACAAAGTACGAGATAATATTATAAGTAAGTTTGTATGGATTTTTACTAATATTAGCTTGTCTTCTACTATGTACTCGTCTAATGAGTCTATTCTCGACGAGCTCAACATCAAAACGAGACTCCACAATCTGTACACAACGTGTCCAAAGCTTCTTCGGGCATCTGGTCAGGTCAGGTCCGGATAGTCTGGAGAAGCTCCTAATTACTGTTCGCATGGCAGGAAGAAGGAGTAGGGGCCGTATCGTATGCCTATGCTGAATCGTGATGGGTAGGATGTAGCCAACAGTTGTGTGTAATACGTAAATTATATGCTAGATAAGCTAACAATATGCGTAACGTAGGCAAGATGACCAACCTAATGTTACAAAATACGTGTACGATCTTCTAACAGTGCCAAAGTCCATCATACAAATTTGGGTGGACAAGGAGCCCCACATGAGATCCTTATGAGTGGGGTAATAGTTAAGAAACGGGAAGCCGAGTCAAAGTTTTCCTCGGCTCAAAAAGGTGTTATCTCAAACACCGTAGGAGCATTCCACGGAAACGTTACGTCAGGGACACTACCTTTTTAATACTTTTTACAGGTAAAATTAAAATCTGAATATCGGTATGGTAATATCAAGACTTGGCTTTAAGATTGGTAGTGTTTCTTAGTAGTAACTAAAAGAATATTAGGGTTTGCTACCATAGCATTACGTAAGCGACAAAAAAATATGTTTTCATGGAATGTTCCAATAGGAACTACATACTCACTTCTAAGTTGTAACTTATTACAATAAATACGAATTTACGTGGTGTCCTGTACACGTTGATTTTCACATTTTATGACCAAGATCAAATAATGTGTATTTAAGACTAATTTAGCGGGCATATGATGGTTGCACATATCACAGTATAAATAAATAATAAAGTATTCAACACTCTCGAATTTACGCACGTATGTAAATGTGACGATGCTTTTGTCATTTACATAATGTGCGATGTACGCGATCATCATGGCCCCTCAGAACTTTTTAAATGAATGATGTTTAGAAATATAAAGTCATTTTTAAAACTTCCTATGAATAACTGCGCAATATACTAACAATTTGCTTTAGGAGCACTCTTTCCTGAGAAATCTGAGTTCTCTAATGATTTGGTTTTTTTTCGATAACAAGAGAATTATCGCAAGTACAGGGTTCAAGTTATACTTAAAATAAAGCTCAATAATTGCTCTATAACTTTATACATCTAATTGTCATTGTAAGATCAGTATTTCAGCTGCTATTCAGCTTGAGAGTTAGCTGAAAGTGCAATTTCGAACTTTTAAGGAAAATTTGCAATTTTTTGAAGTGCTATATCTCAACATTTTCTAAACATGCAGAGTTGATGTTACACTCATATTGTAGGAAATTTTATCTTCTTTAATAGTGTCATAGACAATTTTATCCAAAAATCCGGTTTTTAGAAGGTACAGACCAAAATCAGAAAAATTACCGAAAATTTCGGTGTTTTTCGAGCACCATAAATTTAGCACAACTTTTTCGAAACTGCAAAATCGAGTTTAAACTACTTATATGTATCCTAACAACATCCCAATATATTTAGCGTTGTGCGATTTTTTGCGACCTCGAATGTTCGAAATGACTGGGTCAAAAGGGAAATGTATAAAAAGGTCTTTTGGCAAAGCTTGCCTGCGGTCGGATATAGGATTTGTGGTATGTGGAATAGTGGGGCAAGAAGTAACGCAACGTAAGTGGAGGTCCAATGGCGATGTAGTGTTATCCATTTCAGTTTATGGCTCCAATTTTCTAAATAGTTTGCTGGTAGCAAAGTGAATGACGGTTCTGGTAAAAGGTAAGTTATTGGGAAAGTATCACGAACCCGTTTATGGTACGGTAAAGCTTTGAATAGACTTGTCCAGAAAACATCGGTGACCTAATATGGATATGTCAACGAGTAACAGATGTTAACAGTTATTTGCGTTTTATTATGATGACAGTCAGATATATGATCAGGCGATCAGACTACAGATAGAGGAAATAAAAAGTTACTTGTGCATAGGGTAATAAAATATGAATATGAAAATATCATCCAATATGTGGCATGTATTTCACAACAAAAGCCAAACTTGCAGCCTTTAAACGATCCACTCTAAAGTTTCTACGACGGTTACCTTACCAATGCTCTTTTGAAACCAGAGACAAATTCTTAATTGAAACATGTATTTTTTAATTAGACATGTAAAGAAACGAGCAAAGGCCAAGAGGTTTCCCGTATATAATGAGCTCCTTTCATGTTGTTCGAGGAAGATACTAAATTATTATTCGTATATCTACCTAAAGCCCAATCTTTCCCAATCTTTTTCAGCCCGTGGCGCACTTACAAATTTAGTACTTCGTTTTATGAGCAAATTTGGTCTACCTTTGCTCCAGAAACATTTAGTATTTAGGAGCAAAGTATTGCCGCGTCTATGGGTAACTTTGCTCCGAATTTATTGTTTCTATATATTTGACGAAATAGATAGTGGCGTATTTTTTTATTTGTAACGCGTTAGGAAATACATTTTTCTTGTTGTTTTTTCTTGTTATAGTCTGTCTGAAAATTCAAAATTGACATTTTTATTTCAAATTTTCTAATTTTGGAGCAAATTTTGGTGCAAAGTAGGACCGTTTTACGGTTTGAGATAATGATAGAGGATCGACTTACAGCGCCCCTCTTTACTTTCTACGGCACACCAGGGCGCCGTGCCGCACACTTTGGGAACCCCTGACCTAAAGACA
This sequence comes from Eudemis profundana, assembly GCA_947034925.1. Classification (NCBI taxonomy): domain Eukaryota; kingdom Metazoa; phylum Arthropoda; class Insecta; order Lepidoptera; family Tortricidae; genus Eudemis; species Eudemis profundana. The sequence continues at coordinate 21,047,223 of OX344808.1, forward strand.
TCTTTAAAAAATATTTTTCATCACACTTGCTCGAAAATGGTGTCATTACACGTAGGTTTTGCGGGCGGTAAATGACCTATTACGCCCTAGGGCGTAATGGTTTTCTTTTTAAATTTGAAACGCTGGTTCTGTTTTACTCTTATTTGTCATGTTCAAAGGAAACGCCAACTTACTTTTTTAACTTTTATCACTGAAATATTTAATTAAAGAGAACTGTTATTGCAAATACATGTAAACACATATTTCTGTAACATTAATTAAATGTTTCAATAGTGTATTTCAGTATTTTGCAATTATAAAATCAAGCGTTTTAGGTCTGTACCGCTATGGTTTCCGAACGTTTCGCATTGTCTATGGATATGTCACTAATGTCACTGTCAGTAGTGTCAGTTTTACAATTTTATTTAGGTTAAGTAAGGTTAATTTTAATTAGATTTCCTCACAAGTGTGATGAAAAACATTGTGTGTGCCACGGGCGGTAAAGGAATTACAAACTCGTGTTATTAAAGCCCTTGGCTTCGCCGCGGGCTTGTAACAAACACTCGTTTGTAATTCCTTACCTACCGCCCTTGATACACAATGTACTATTATGCCACAAGTGCCGCTACGCGTACGGAAAAAGCCGCTTTCTGGCCAAGTGTAGACATAAAATGATGTACACCCTCTGTCTCTGGAACTTCGCTTGGAGCTCGGGCCGCAAACATCTGCGATCTCGGCCTTTCTTTGTTTTGCCACCCTAGTTGTGTAATGTACTATGTATCACATAGAATATTTAGATAGCATGGATTGACGAAAACGTGTATGAGTATGTAGATAGGTGTAGGCGTGCAACCATTATTCAGCTATGTAGTAAATCAATTCTCAATTCACTTTCGCACGAAATCGATCTAACAATGAATCATAAAAACTTTTGATTGTAATTTAAGCAACGTAGGTACATTGTTCCGGTCATAAATAATCGGAAAAATTGCAGTCTATGTACACAGTTTTTCGCGTCATTGATATTAACTTAATGATATGGGTGTACTCCTAAACAGAGATGGGCAAAATTTATTCGAATGACGAATAACGGATAAGAATAACAAAATTATTCGCGGATGACGAATAAAATTGGCGGATGATTATTCTTATTCGAATAAATTAATCGTGGAATAATTAATTCGCGGGTGATTTATTCGCGAATGAATTGCCACGAATAATTATTTATTGCAATACCATATTAACTTTTCTCGAAAACTCAAAAGACTGTTTTTTGTAAGTACGAACGGAACGAACTAAGATTTTGCCTTGCTTATATTAAACATACTTCTATTATTTAGGAAGCCTGAGCCTTTAGGAACACATTATGTGTTAGAACCAATATAAGTACAGTAAAGACAAGTCATTTTAAAAATAATTCGTGTTGTACTTTAAATATTTTTAATGGATTTATTCGAATAAAATAACGAATAAATCATTCGTCATTTAAAAGGTTGTCGAATGATTTATTCGCGAATAAATCATCCGCGCATAAAAATATCGTGAATTATTTTTTAATTGGAATGATCATTCAAATAAAAAAATATTCGATAAATGCCCATCTCTGCTCCTAAATTTAGAGCCAGCGTGCGTGAAGTTAGGAAGCGAGATATCTAACATGATGCGGTAACTTCTATTCCGAGAATGACTCGGGAAATAAAAATCATTTCAAATACATATTACAATTCAATGATGATCTTCGCAAGTTTTCATCTACCGTTATTTTTTAAACACTCATTCAATATCACAAACAGGGACAAATACAAAACACGGCGAGACAAATATCTTCAACATGGGACATTAGCTTGTTTATGATATTAGGCAAGCAATAATACACCCTTTGGCCATGTGTTAAGAACCACAACATATAACCAAAGTTTTGGCAAGTGCATTCACACTGTTGAAATAGAAAAGGAATATCCATTGTTTTTTTTTCAAATACAGATCCAAATGAGCGTCGTTTAAATTGAAAATGGAACACGTTCGTTAAGGACTTAATCCTATTCGGTTCTGCTCGTGTGATTGTCGCCTCGTTCATAGACAAAGAATGAAATTGTCCAATGGCTGACCTAGATGCACGCCGTTCAGCCATTGTAGCTCAATCTCATTACACGGCTTGCATTTTTAGGATTCCGTGCGAGGAAACCTTCCTTATCAATCTTATAATAGTTACAAATCTTAACACGTGTACCGGATACTTAGAAGCATATTATTAACCTACCCTTTAAATATACGGTGTACCGTAAGACCCAACTAACTCATATCATAAGGTTTGTTAGTGTAATCAGTGACCGGAATCCTTGAAAACCGATATCCTTAAAGTGTGTTAAGATGAATTTATTACTGCCCACATAGAAAATTTAAGCTAATTCGTTAACTATCATCAAACTGGGTTATTACGGACATCTCAATGTATGCTATTCAATATAATATAGGTAGGAAGGTAATACTATTACTAATACTTGAAATAGTGGATGGAATGGCGAATTTAAGTGCCAATAAAATACACTATTTTAAATATTACACTTTGTCAAGATCTTTACTTTTCAAGGCAGATATTGCTATTCCGGCAGTACTATGCCTAAATTAAAGTATGTATTAATTTTCGACTTAGAATTAAAGAACTTCACAATAAAACTCTTCAAAACGATAATTTGACAAAATTCATTTCCGATCGAATACCTGCATAAAACAGATGACGCCAGAAACCGCTGAGTGCTGTGAATGGAAATTCTGATTCACTAAGCTGAAAGAAAACGAGAACTTCCAATCTACCGGCTTAGGTAGGCACTAAATATTCTGTATAAAGCAGCCGTGGGTTTAGTTCGAGTTGTACTTGACAAATGCTCTGAACGAATTTACACTTAAAATAAATTTGCCTAATGGATCTTTAAACGAGCGGAGTAGTTGATGATCGGTCGTCTCAGTTATAAATATTAATTAAGAATCAATTATTCTTATAATACTTGATCAAGCGACTACTCTATAACATACATGTAACTGAAACTTCCTTAGCAAACTTTAAGAAAACAGATACTGTTTTAGTACCAACTGACTTCAATGTGGCGTATGACATCATAAAGCCGTCCACTCTTGCGGTTAGAACGAGTCACATGACACCTCATTAGCCAGGACTTACCCCACACTTACCCATATCAGGCATTATAACTACCTACGAGTATACATGTTACCAATTTTACACACAATATTCGTGACAGAGCAAATGTTTTAGGTGTACCTCAGGGTAACATCCTAGGACCATATTCCTCCTACATGAAAAAAAGGTTCTTTTTTATTTACTGTCACATAAATCAAAGCCGTGATCGGGGACAGGGTTTATGTCAGAGCCCGCATGTTTACGCGGAAAACAGAGTACAAACAAACTGTCCGGGCAGGACAAAAGTTAGTCCACCGGTGCGGCCCCCACAGACCGGACAAGGCTTGGAAGGCCTAATTAACCGCAGGTTATTGACTGAGCGTAGGTGTATGAAATTGATGTTAGTATAGACACAGATACGTAGGACATACAATATAAGGAACCCGGATTGGATCCCCGGTGGGGTTGACTTGGGGAACAAAACATTTGTTACTTTATCGAGTTACAGGGTTAAAGGCTGTTGTTAACTAAGATTTCGTATTGGAGTTATTCAAATGCCACATATGTAATTTAATTTTGGTAAAGGTCAATCTAATTTTTTTCAATTACCATTCGTCACTCATTGACGCGTCACGCCATTAATCATTCGTCACAAATGACATTATTTATATATTAAATAAATAATAGCTAGATGAAGGTTAGCTGGAAGAGAGAGATTAGGTAAAGCTATAAATTCGTCTTTGTATGCAAATCTATGGATTGTTTATTTTTTATTGTTTCTGTTCGCTTTTATGTGCAACTATCCCGCCCCGCGACTTCGTTCGCGTGAATTTCCGACTTTTTCATACTAACTTTCAACCCTGTTTCTACCCGTTGCGGGTTGAATTTCGAAAGATCACTTCTCAGTACAACTCTACATCCTTTAAAAGAGCAATGTGATTCAAATTACATCCCGCTATCTGCAGTAGAAATTAGCCTGTACGTTTTCTGTCAGTACCGTTTTATATTTAAGCTAAGCTATTTACGGGTAACCTACATACAATATATGTACAAACACTAAACAAATAAAGTAGGTAGACTTTGTATTAAGTCCTCGTCTTGAACAGAATATGCGAATGCAATTACTAATTACTAATGTTACCGAGTAGCAAAATGTTGCCCAATATCAATAAAGAAGTTGATTAGCCACACAATCTAAACATATTTAATAACCAAAATAAGAACCCAGTAAACAAACCGGAAAAACTTCAACAAAATCTGAAATTATGCCACTCTTAAGACTCAACGTCGCAAACGGTGCGAAATGATTTATCCGAATAATATACCGCATATAAACAAGCGAATATTTATCCCGTAAACAGGAAAGGATAACGAAAAGAGGCTGCGGTCGAAAAATCCGATTGTTTCTCACATAGTCCCCGAAAACATTCCGGCCACTCAAATTCGCTTCTGGTCAAGCAATACTCGCCTATTTTGTTTTTCTCCTGTCAAAAACAGAAGTAAACAAGTTAGATTTTTACACGCGACGGCAACCCAGCCGAATGGAGTTCGCTAACTACATTTCACGCTTAGCCGTGTTAGGGGAAACATAATTTCACAACGCGACGAACGAGTGCTTCAAAAATGAGAAATTACACCACTGACTGGTACCCGGAATATTGATGATCGGATTTAAAGCGATCGAATCCCATTACTGGAAATGATATCGTAAAATCCCAACGGGAAATTGCTTATTTCAAGAATGTTACAACAAAAATTCGAAACTGGAAAACACGCTCGAGCCTCCATTAATTATGTAGCAAGTTGAAGGGGAAAAAATTAAACAATATGGCGGCAGTGTAACGATTTGAACGGTAGTTTCGGGTAATAAAAGCGTAAATTCTGAGTTAAAAATGAAAGCACAGGAAGAGCAAACAAAGCCGAACAAAAGGGCGTCGGTCAGCGCAATGTGCCATTCGGACGTTAGTACACTTAGCAGAGCGGGGCGGCTTTAACTGCAGAGTTATAACAAAACTCACGTGAATGTGATAAAAAACGAAAGTAGACATGAGCGGTATACTTACTAAATATTGGTGAATGCATACAAAAGTAAAACTGAGAGCTTTTTTACACAAATAACAACAGCTATATCGGATATTTCTTACTATATCGTTTCCTTTTCACTAGGGACGCCACAATCGGAACATTCCATTAGTTCATCCCCAGATATTCCGCAGTGACTCTTTAAATATCAGTGGATCCCTTATCTTACTACTTAATCCTTAATTAAAAGGCGGAAACGGGACGAACCTTCTATTCAGGAAGGAAACCCAAATCACAGCTGCCAGGTTGAAAAGTCAGCCAAAACCAGATAAACATAAATATGTACCTATCAACGGCTAAATCGTCACACGTGTCGGCTGTTATGTGACGCAAGACGAGGGACCGAAAACCGTAAAGAGCTTCTGTATACACTCTAAATGTGAAGTAAATACCAACATGACACCTATCAAGTGAAAGATTGAAAAGATGAGTGAATCGAACCGCGAGCGTACGCTTTATTGAAGGGAAAACACGGATAAAGTGTACACGTTCTGGATCTAGAAGGAACACAATTGAATAAATTTTGTTCGGGACAAATTATACCCATAGAAATACATATATCGAGAAATCGAGATAGAATAAGGATAGTTTAGTCGATTTGTATGGAATCCGGCGTTTGATGTCAAAAGTGTAATATAGTGATTAAAAACATAGAGTTTCCATTTCATTTGGTGGTATTTGAACAATGAATTTATAATACCATTATTATCAGATTGTCAAATCTGGTAATAATATTGACGGCAACTGAAGTTTACGGCGTTCAAAGTAGGTCACCGCCACTTCTTTTTAGCACGCGAGGTAAATACACTTTATGCCACACCTGGCCAAAAAGTCAAGTTGGCTTTCTGGCCAGTGCAGACATAAAATTATGTACACAACACGGGAGGTAATAAAGAAAGCCCTCGATCGCATATTTACGTCCCTCGCTTGCAGCTCGGGCCGCAGACATTTGCAATCTCGGCTTTTCTTTATTTTACCACCCTAGTTGTGTATGTACTATGTACTATTTTCGTTCTACCTCGATATATTTCTGTGATTATACTATTGCGTTAGTTTTAATGAAGGTTTGTATTTCCGCCTTAATGCTTAGAAGGCTAAAAAAAATTGTAGTGAAAAAAAATTGCAATCGAATGATAGCAGGCAGCAAGCAGTCGGTGAAAAATGGTTTTTGCAAATTTTGAAACATAATAACTTGCATACGAACGTTGCAAGTGAAATAAAAGCTTGTAAAAATCGACACTGCTTGCTAGACGGTCTATAAAAGCTAACCTAAGCTAAAATTGGAAAAACCCGCAAATTTCCTCGCGTCACAATCCGTCGTTTTTCCGTAACAACCGTTAACGGTACAGCCAGCCGAGCACATGTGACGTTGCCATGGCAACGTCGACTTTTGCGGTGCTACAGTGGTTTTAATTGGAAAAATATAGCCGACTGTACGTGCTTGTACACTCACCGTCGAATCTATACGTGTAATAAAATCGTAGAAAGACTGTGTTTGTACAATATGTTTGCAGGTTTATGGGCGGCGGTAATCGCTTAACATCAGGCCATCCGTGTGCTCGTTTGCCCCCATGACATAAAAAAACAATAAAAATATTTTCGAACAAGTAAGTTTGGAGAATTGGTAATCAATACATAGTATAAAACAAAGTCGCTTTCTCTGTCCCTATGTCCCTATGTATGCTTAAATCTTTAAAACTACACAACGGATTTTGATCCGGTTTTTTTTAATAGATGGAGTGATTGAAGAGGAAGGTTTATATGTATAATACATGCATAATATAATAGAGAAACACCGTGCGAAGCCGGGGCGGGTCGCTAGTAACTAATAAAACGTAAATAGTTTTTGAAATGTTTATCTGTTTATTTGTGCGTGCATCAGTTAAAGTTACTGGGCCGATTTTGATGAAATTCGGTATGACGGTTAACACATAGGGTACCATTTATTCGCCTAAGCCGAAGCAAAAAGAGACATTTAACTTATTTCACCTCCGCGAATGAAGTCGCAAACGGTACCACTACTATACAATAAATCAGTTAAGCTGAGTGATATGAGTGAATTTTAAGAAATATAGCTCTTTTATTTATTACCTACGTTGTTGAGATACCATGAAGAAATAAAATAGCCAAGCCTGCCATTGCCTCAAGACGAAGGCCTTTAACCACCAGCGATGACATGGTACTGAACCGTGGTTACTCACAATGGGCCTTAGAAAGCTCAAAGTCACATAATAAGCAATGGAGAGGGCTATACTCGGAGTTTCTCTGCAGGATCGAATCAAAAAGTAGCTCGGTAGAAGAATCAAAGTTCCACATAGCTCGAAGAAAATGGTGACCGTCAAGATGGCGTACACCGAAAAGATATCCAGAATCTGATACTGCCAATAAATAGTACCCAAATAGTACCGACGAAATACCTAGGTGAAAAAAATAGTACCCTTAAACTTTTCGAAATATAAGGCCTGTACACCGTATTTATACTGGATTTTATTAATTAACAAGCGAGTAAAAACACATGTAAGTAATATAAATTGAGGATTAAATACGGACGACTCGATATGTATTCATATAAATATGTAAGAGTAGAATATAGTTTCCTTTTCAGGAAATTGGCAGGAAAGAAGTTAATATGCTTGTTTAATTAAATTATAAATGCCAATTAACACTATTGTATTAACAGATAAATAAAAAAAAATAGGAATGACAACTGGGTTAAAAATATATCATTATATTTAGTCCGTCAGTTAGATTATGAAAATATATGGGACACGTATTTTCTAGTTTATCATATTACTAGCGATCCGCCCTGACTTCGCACGGTGTTTCTCTATTATATTATGCATGTATTATACATATAAACCTTCCCCTTTAATCACTCTATCTATTAAAAAACACCGCATCAAAATCCGTTGCGTAGTTTTAAAGATTTAAGCATACATAGGGACATAGGGACATAGGGACAGAGAAAGCGACTTTGTTTTATACTATGTAGTGATTAAAAATCGACATAGATCATCAAACTTCCGGAGTGGGCTTGTGACGTCACTCCTAGGTGAAAATTGTACCAAAGAGTGACGTCACTCGAAACTTCTAAGCACTGTATCCTCGTCAATTTTTGTTTGTCAAACAAAAGAAAATGACGTGTACAATATTTTTTAATAATCTACCTGACGGCCTAACCTAAACAGTTTCTTTTAGTCATCTAGCCTATTGTGATACACGTACTCTTGTAGAGTCAATAGCCAATTTATTTATAAGTATCTGTACAGCTTTACTCTTTCACCAATCAACGATTACACTGGCCGGCAGTGATTTCGGTGTCCTTAACCGTATGCTTTTTAAATAATTAAGTATATAATGATAATACTGTGCCTGAAAACAGATTTTCAAGGTCAGCTCTAGTTATTGTAAAAATCGGCATGTTTCCTTAACCTCAAAAGAATTTGCTGATCAGATACTTACGCCTATGATTGACTTCTAAATTGGAGTATTCTCAAGTACATGAAATGTTAAATTAAAACTTACTGTTATAGATCGATTTTCATTGGTCCTTTCACATATACTTATATATATGCGCAGAAATTTGCTTCGCGCTCTCTCTCAACTTAAGAGGAAATAGTAAGGTCGAGAGAATTGAAAATTAGGTATTTGTAAAATGTCTCGCTATCCCGCACTGCCCGCCTCTCACCCGCAGAGCGCGATAGAGACAACTGCAGCTTGGACCGAAAATACCTTTTAAAATTTCATGAAAACAACGTTTCGTAGACCCCGGATTTCTTCCCCAAAACTTAACCTATTTAACTATTTTTTTTCATTAAACATTAAAGAAAGGCTTAGGCCGTGTTCCTATGTTTTCTTTTTTTTTAATAATCTAGTCAAATTTGTTTTCTGGATGTGTGAACACAGCGGAAAATCTGGCATTTTTTTTAGGTTTTTGAAGGTTAATATCTCTTTTGAGAATCAATTTATCGTAAAAAGGAAAACATAGGAACAATATCAATAATAGCCATAGATTTTTGGACAAAAAATGATTGCTCTACTGGCATTATCCAGGGAGGAAACAGGGGACTACGTTTGTATGGAAAAACTGCCCTCCTGTTTCCTCTTAATGCGCTCATGGCATCGGCACCCGAGTGCGACCTTTTTGCGTGGCGATGGGCAGCTGTGTGTTCTGAATGTCTGAGATTCAGTGAGACGATGGATGGCAAGGAATCAACTGTGCCATTGTAATATTTAAGTATTATTTTATATTATTTGCTAGTTATAAGTATCATGCATGACGCATTGGATCGTCTGTCATGGTTACCCAATTAAATAAATAAAATAAAAATATATGTTTTGGTAAACTTCGCGACTGCCCGACCTCTCCCGAAAGCTCACACTATACAAGCTAAACATAATGTATGCACTCCATCTTTAGCCACTATGATAGATGCGATGATCGATCACTATCGACAAATTCACAAAACACGTACCCGCTTTTGTAAAAATGCAAGCGATTTTCAATTTTCCCATCAGCAATTTAAGGTTGAATATTGAAGGTTCAAATATAACTGTATGAGGGAATGAAAAAGCCGTGCTCGGAAATGATATTAGAGCCGTATCCTGACCGAGAAAGGTTTCCTGGCTAGAAGGTCAAAGTTATTCGAGAGCTGAGGGCCCTTTGACTGGTTTAACGGAAAATAAAATACGTTTAGGGAGCCATGTGACACATATTAATGTTGTACTTAAAGGTGGGATTGTTACTAATATTACAAATGGGAATGCAGACGTTTATGTAGCAAACGTAACAAACGATCGACGGGAGTATTTTACATAGGGATTGTTTATTAACCTTTGAGTGTATGATCGACTGCTTTTTAATAAGAGTTTTTAGGAGGATATGCAAACTAGAATAATATTAGCCACGTGGGTAAAGCAGCGGCCAAGAGATAGATACCTAGCTTATGATGTTACAAAACTGACGATTCAAAAGTGCTACTTATACAGAGAGGGGCTACAGCGGAGGAGATAATTGTAGAAGTCAGAGCTAAAGTGTGTGTGTCAGATGTAAGTCCTATATCTACACGCGAGCGGTTTCGCGGTGTCTTAAAGACCCGTGTTAGGTGTCAAAAAGGTTTTGTTAAAACGTATTGGGCAATATCGGAGACGATCATACGTGACGCGGATAATGACGTAGCGTAGTGACGTAGCTCGCAGGTGCGCTGTTGACGTAGTCGTGACGTATGCCGGGTGCATATCTAACATGCTTGTTGATAGGCCTACTTGAATAAAGAATATTTTGACTTTGGCTTTGATTTAGACTTCTGCGTAACTGAGGCATGATACAAAAATTACTAAAAATTTTGGAACTGAACTGAAACCGGGTACTTCGTTCTTTTAGTAGTTGTACTGTAAATAACCAGGAAGTACATTTTTCACTGGCTGCAGAATACGTAAGAGAATCGTTATGACATGACGGTGTCGGCAGGAGTCAGGTGAAAGGTGACACACACTGCTACATCGAGTACTATACTCCTCGCGCCGAATCATGATCCCTATGACAGTTCATTTTCTCCACTTGTATTACACCTAAATCCTAAAATAAACAACAACACTTATTCCTTTAGTATTATTATTATTTTAATGCAATATTATCTTCACAAATTTACTTGTTATACTTTCAAACAAAGACTAATACAAAATATTCAAAAGAGACAGCGTCGCCATGACAAGAGTATGGAGAAAGAACTGTCATAGGGATCATGACTCGGCGTGAGGAGTATAATGGCAAGAAAGTAGTGAATATACGAATGAGTGAATGTGATTTGTGCACGATTGCATATTATATTTTATAAATGTTAGATAGAATACTTAGTCTACATTTAATTTCCCGATTTTGTCCATATAATGGTAATGTTTCCCCACGTACATTCGTCTCCTACCATGTTTCCGTAGTGATTCCAATAACCATCTAAATGTTTTCTTACTCGTGGAAATTCAATATGACAACAATAAAAAAATACATATTTTCTCCAAACTAATATTGAAATTGCTTGAAGAAACTTTCCGCCAGTCTTGTAATTTGCTGTTGAACTTTCTATAGGCACGAAAAACCCGGTGTCCATGACATATCTGGTTATACCTATACTCTTATATGTAAAGTGTAGATAAATCCAGCGCTATACACATTTTACTAATCGAGTTTGATAAGGGAATTATCCAGCTGTCAATAGCAAAGTTGGCACGTGCAAAGTTTAATGGGATCGCTGTGAAGTTAATCGGCAGATGATAAGCGTACGCGCAGGAAATTGATCGCGCGGCGGGAGGCTGGGAAACATGGGGATCCGTAAGAAAACGTGAGCAAATTTGACACGCAATAGGGAACGTCACGACGACGGTGCTGCCAACTGGTGCCAATCTAAATCATGTACCCTCTCATGCTGGGGCCACATTGACGAAAACGCCGTTAATTTATCGCGATGAAGGACTATTAACGTTAGTGTAGCTACGACTTACTATATTTGACATTGACACTTTGATATTGTCATTTGACATTGACAGCGTGATTTGACAGGGGTGATAGTTTCCCTTATTGTCCGCCCGTGTCTCTTTTGTCGTTTAGTGCTGCCGGTTTACTAATATGTGGCCGAAAATTATAAGGCAAATTATCACTTCGCAAACTATTTTTCCCATAGTTTCATTTCGCAGAATCATCTGATGGCAAACCAATGCTTCGCATATATAACATATCGCAAATTATTTTTTAGAATATTATTAGTTAGCAAAATATTTAGTTGGTCATGTTTCAAAATGTCTTTAATTGTTTTGTCGAATGTATTGAATGGCATAAGTTATTTTACTCATAATATTATGACGCATAATACTAATATACGCTGTTATAAGGCTGTTCATTCCATCTTGTCGCAGGTCGCAGTTCTAACCTAACCTATACGGGTGTGTAATGATCGGTATAACTACTTTTGATATATTTTCACTGGATATATCAACATTTGATATAATTTCATAGTATATAATCACTTAAGAGGCATAATAAACTTTTGATATAACAACTAAGTAGATAATTTCAGAGTGTATAATGTTCAATAAGTATAATAGTTGTTTAATATAACGTTTATCTAATATAATGAACATATGCAATAAATATTATTGGTATAATGTGACTTGAGATATAAAATGTTCTGTTATTTTCATTTTCACGGTTCTAATATAACCTAACCTATTTTTTGGGCAGTATCGTTTATGTTAGGGTCACGGTTACCTAAACTAACCTAACCTATTTTTTCTGCCAGCAGTTCGTTTTTGTTGAGGGACGCAGTTCAAACCTAACCTAACCTACTTTTCTGCCAGCAGTTCGTTTTTGTTGAGGGACGCAGTTCAAACCTAACCTAACCTACTTTTCTGACAGCAGTTCGTTTTTGTTAGGGGACGCAGTTCAAACCTAACCTAACCTACTTTTCTGACAGCAGTTCGGTTTTTTTGGGGGACGCAGTTCGAACCCTAACCTAACCTAACCTAATTGAACTTATGGTATGAGTTTTTTTTAATGCGGGGGGCTTCGCCCCCCGAGCCCCCCTTGTGGGGGGCTCCGCCTCCCCGTCCCCCCTTTTCCTTCTATGCCCTAATAACTAATTAACCTAACCAACCTTTCTGGAGACAGTTATACATTATACCAATACTTCATTATACCCACTGAACGTTATATCGAACAAAATTATATCACATGTACTTTATACCACATTACTATTATATTAATTATTGTTATATTACATGTTCATTATGCCGGATAATAGTTAGATCCTATCAAAATATACAAAATGTTGTTATTCTAAAAGTTCATTACATCCCTTAATCGTTATATTGACCAATAATATACCATTAGTTTTTATATCGACCGTTACGCACCCAACCTATACACCGAACAATGAAAAGTCCGAATCTATGATAACCCGATACATCAAAAAGACGAATTCCGATAATCAATGTACCGATTTTTAAAATTCCGAAATTCAATACACCGAACAATAAAATTTCCGACTCAATAAAAGTGGGAGAATAGGCCTTAGATTTAGCTAAACTGACCTATTAACCTAACTGGGCTGTGGTTAATTTTCCTTAGCGTCACCGTTTCAACCTGAAAGGGCTGTGACCAAGTCGACGAAGCCCCGCTGCGCGGGGCTTCTATTTCTTTCTAAGGGACGCAAGCGACCTAACCAACCTACCTAAATTAAACCAGATATGGTTTTAAAGGTTTTTTCCATATCTGGGGGGCTTCGCCCCCCCGTCCCCCCTTTTTCGCTTTATACCAACTCGTTTCCCTCGGAGTTGTCGTCTTTTCCAATTTTAGATAATCCAGTTTTAATAAAAAGTATGCGAAGTTTAAATTTGGGCAAACGTTATTTGACAATAAATAGTTAGCTTTAATAAAACATTTGCTTAGTGACTATTTTTCTAAATAAATCTTGGTAAAATGAATATCTGCTAAATATTATTGTGATCAAATAAAAAGTATGCGAAATAATACTATGCTAAGCATTGGTTTGCCAACTAAAAGTACTGCAATAAGTTGGTTGGGAAGTGAAATTAGGCGAAAAATATTTCGGCCAGATGGCAGTACACCAGTGCTGCCACCTATAGTTCGTGCACGTTCCCTATAAAGGCATGGTTTGTGATGTTCTGAACTATGTAGTCTCGTAAGATTTACCGTAATAAATTCAGTACCAAGTCGAAATGAGCCCGTAGGCTTATGGGTTGCCATGCTTTGTCAATCCATAAATACACTCACGGACGATGAATTCGGGTCAGTGAAATACCGCCCTATTTCCTAAAATACTCCAGGGTTGTGAAATTATTGAATCCCATTTTGATCTTTAATTAATTTGAGATAATATCTGCAAAAATAATGACGTTATCGGAGTGGAATATCGCAAAATTCACAATTTTTGGATAATAATATTTTTATGATGAGTTAGATATTGCAAAACACCTATTTATATTATTTAAATTACGGTGACCCGAATTCATTGACCGCGAGTGTAAATGATAAAGCATCCATCACGTTCTGACATGTATGTAAGTTTGTAAGTGTGAGAGTGACGGGTGTTTTATCATTTATTTATCGACCGACAAGGCCTAGCTTCATAAGCCTACTGAAATTGAATTAAATTGGATAAAAAACACACAGGATTATAATGTATACAAATCCACACAATTATTTCAATACTTTGTGCGTGATGGACGAACAAACACAGGATCACTACGAATCCTACGATTACATTATAAGTATACTTATATAGAATAGAATAAAGAAGGTTAAGTAATATCGAGTAGAACGTATCTATCCCTGCGTAAACAGTAATTATTATTCGAGCTATTTAGAATGGAATCGTAAAATGCGAAGCTGAAGATAAAAATATATACTTTTTCCGGATGTATCATAATCATAACTCAATTTTATTCACGTCAAAGGGCATCTTCTACGCCCTTAAGAACCGTTTGAGCCTCACAAAATCGCACTTCACCGTTTTCCTGAGTCACGAAAATTCGATAAAATTCGTGATCGTTACTAAACTCATCAAACTTTCTGCATGTCGACTGCTTTCCTCCCTCATATCTCCGTTTAGCGTTACTACCAAATGTGGGTTTTAAGACGACATATACAAGATTGCTTTTGCAGTAACACAAGTGAGAGAGATAGGAGATTTAATTGTCGTCATTAGGTTGCGTCCGAATCAGATTTTGTTGGAAATATCACGTACTTGTGACAGGAAAAAAAATGACGGATGGGTTTCCGAAACGTGTTGTCTGGTCAAATGTTTTTGTGCGTTTGTGGTCAAGCCTACAACCGTTTTGCTCCAAATTAAATTAGTTTTAAAACTTATCTAATTCAAATTTGGTGGTATAAATTCTAGAATTCTATTTAACTATTGCACGGTAGTTTTACGCGTATGTATATGTACGTATGTGTTAAATAAAGAAGTTTGCAAAAGTATTGCGCTGGTCAAAGGGATGAGAGGACCTTTTAAAAAGTTTTACGAATTCACTGGATTTAAAAAATATCTACATACTTTTTAACTAGTTGTCAGCAAGTCAGCATTCAATATCGACGACGGTTTTCATTCTTGACTTTAGTACCCAACTAGTTCTAGTGCTCTATTTGTTTCCATTTGATCTGAAAAATAAACGATTGGTCTTCCCAAAAAATAGGATCAATTCTAACAATATTTAAACCACATTATACTTTGAATAGGGTATTTGCCTATAGTCAATATAAATTACTACACGCTAGCCATTAAATCAGCTTTCGAAAATTTGCAAAAATGAACTAAACATCACCTATTTAGCGTTTAAAACGATTTTTAAAAGATCAAAACCTATAAATAAGAAGATGATTTGATGTTTGAGTAAAATGACGTCAATACACTTTTATTCCATACAAACTTCATACTATCTGAGCGTTTTGACACTTCATAAAAAGTAACTGATTTGATCTGTCAGGAAAGTAGCCTATACAAGCTCCGTACGTTCCTTTTCTTATAAGCCTCAAAAAAAAAATCAAGATGTCTGTAGATTGTAGGTGGTACTAAAACGCAGGCGTTCGGTGTTAACTCCAGAGGCGGTGAGAAAACTTTACTCATCTCACGGTGGATAATGGATAACAACTTCTAAGTTGAGTAAATGTTCCAACTTCAGTTGTATCATTTAGTAAGTTAAGTTATACCTACTTAAGTCATTATAGCTGGATTAAAGACAATATTTACATACTATAATTAGTAACCATTAGTACATTGTGTATCTAGGGCGGTAAGTAAGGAATTACAAACAAGTGTTCGTTATAAGCCCGAGGTGAAACCGAGGGCTTTAATAACACGAGTTTGTAATTCCTTTACCGCCCGTGGTACACACAATGTTTTTCATCACACTTGTGAGGAAATCTGATTAAAATAACCCTACTTAACCTAAATAAAATTGTAAAACTGACAGTGACATTAGTGACATATATCAAGACGACAAGTCACGTTCGGAAACCATAGCGGTAAAGACTTAAAATGGTTGATTTTATATTTGCAAAATACTGAAATACACTATTTAAACATTTCATTAATGTTACAGAAATATGTGTTTACATGTATTTGCAATAACAGTTCTCTTTAAATAAATATTTCAGTAATAAAAGTTAAAAAAGTAAGTTTGCGTTTTCTTTGAACATGACAAATAAGAGTAAAACAGAACCAGCGTTTCAAATTTAAAAAGAAAACCATTACGCCCTAGGGCGTAATAGGTCATTTACGGCCCGCAAAACCTACGTGTAATGACACCATTTTCGAGCAAGTGTGATGAAAAATATATTACAGACTGAGGGCGGTATTAGTATATTACATACCTAGGCCAGTAAAGTAAGAAATTCCTCACATCTGGCCGAGGTGTATACACTATTTTTATGTTCGACGGAGCCGGAAAGCGGTAACTTCGTTTAGCGCAGCGGCTTTGACGCTTTCTGGCCGGAGGACAGAAAAATAATAAATTGGCCAATATTACGACGTTTTATTTTCCTCGCTGTCGTCGCAATAAATATTATTCAAAAAGGCGATGCCTACAGTTAACTTTTTATGAAACCGCAAGGCAGTCCCGAGGCTAAGACTAGTTTTACCAAAATTGTCACGATTTTCCTTCCGTTGTAGAAAATAATCGTATGACAACAGTGATTTTTGAACCGCGCGGTTAAAACGCTCGGAGAATCACCCAAATATCCTAGATCGCATTGTTCTCTCGTCTCACGATGCATAGTTATATTTTAATTTTTAATCTTACAACACTGACTTCTTACAAATTTGTTTTTTGATTGAATGTTTTCCACGACACAGCGTCGCATCGTGAAACGGTGCCGTGTCGTAGCACGACGCGACATCGTATCGTTACGTAGCGTATTGTTATGTTTAAGAGCCCTTACAGCCTAAGGTGACGTAAATACTGCTTTCATTTCAGTAGATAGGCAAAACAATGCATGCAAAAGTATCATCAAAAATGTAGTGTCAAAGAATGCCGACGTATCAACTTAAGTAATCCAATTAAGTAATTGTTATTTTGGTCTATTATTAATATTTAATAGACTAAAGAATAGTCACGGACGAAGCAAAAACTCACGTACAACGAAAGTGCTATCTGGCTATTTTATCTCGGCGTCAATTAATTGTTTACATACCTACCTATCAGTGGCGACTGGCGTGGCATCCATAGAACCCGATTCCCACCGGTTTGCCTATTTTTTAAAGCATATGACCGGGGTATCTAGGTACTACTCCTAAAGAAAAAGTAATCCAAATCTGCCCCGGCTTTAATAAGAATCAATTTGACGCCTCGCCACTGCTACCTATTCTTCTACTTATTTCTTTTCTATGATATTTTACTTCTTTATATTTCTTTATTTCATTTAGTTTCCTTTGCTTCCTTATACCAATTGACAATATTTCAAATTTTCTACTCCTTCATTTTATGAGCTGGATAGAAAATAGGTGGAATTTTAAGCTACCCGTATTTTTTCTTTTTCGTTTTAACTCAATTTTTCAATTAAAAATAGCAGTTTGAAAAGTAGCTCATTCTAAAAGGGCGTATGTAGAAAATGACGTCACTTTCCCAACTAGAATCCAGAGCGACAATTACGATTTAAAAAAACTAGAATCCAGAGCGACAATTACGATTAAAAAAATAACTGTCAGGCGTTACAGCGTTGTCAACATAGGAAGTTCGGGAAGACAACGATGCTTTTGCTCCTCTTATTTGGGCTGGATTATCTTTATCACTTGCCGATGTGTACTCCATCATCATAATTTCAACACGCGGCAGATTCGTGCTATCAGCCTGAGAAAAACCTTCTGATGTCTTCATTATATGAAAAAAATCGGTGTCCGGTAAAAGAATGCCAAGTTAATAATGTTTGAATGCGTTATCGGAGTCCAGTGGGAAAGTGCCAAGTCTTTTAAGGTCTTCGAAAACGTGCAAATGAACCAACGGTAAGAAAATTAAACTTCTAAAGCCGCTAAGCAGTTGTAACAATTTTCAAAACAAATAAACGTCAGACGGCAAGTATGTCAGAAAATGACAACCGGATACCATACACTTTTTAATCGTTTCAGCACTAAGGTCTCTCTCGATAATGCAGGGAAAATGACGTCACACTTCCGGTTCACACTAATTGACGATTTTTTCCAAAATGAATGGGAAAAAAAATCCAAAAATATTTTTTTTGAGCATAAAATACAGTTTTACCCAAATGGTTTTCGAATTAAGATCTTTTGAAAATATGAAATGTTGTCAATTTATATGCATGTTTTCTTTTAGTTCTTCCCCTTTTTCTTTTTTCTTCCAATATTAATTTAATCGAGTTGTGTAAGAAAATATATAACACCAAAATTATGTCGTATCTTCCTCTTTTGATAAAACTACTTGAATTACCGGTAACCCAGTAATATAGCACCGATAAACCGGTAATGTAGAACCGATAACCCGGTAATGTAGAACCGGTAAGCCGATAATGAAGCATTGGTAACGAAGCTACAAATTACCAGTGTGGACACAGAAATATATCGAGATTTGTTCTGTATGGGAACCAAGCGTGTAATTTAGTGAATTTTCCATTTCTTTGGTGGTATTGGAACAATTAACGGTGACTGAGCAAAGATGGTCCCCAGCCCTTCTTTATAGCACGCTACACATCAGTGGCGTGGCGTCCAAAGAACTCGATTCCTACCGGCTTGCCTAATATCAGACATTTGACCACCTTATTCTACAGCTCTTAAGGAAAATGTGCGCCAAATCTGCACCGGCTTGCCCAAGGATATCTTTTACGCCACGCCACTGCTACACATACACTTTCCTTCAATCTCAATATATTTCTGTGAATGTGGAATAAAAAGATTCAGCCGTCTTAAACGATCCCAAAACGACCTGTAACTGTAACAAGCAATCACTAACCTGGTACTTCTTGATGGATTCCATCTGCTCCTTAGTGACGTCGTGCGCGGGCGGGCGAGGCGGGGCGTCGCGCGGCGCCTCCCGCGGCGGGATGGCCGGCGCGGCGGTTTTCGCTGTACCGTTCACCTGCTGCGAGACAAAACCTACTTTATCTGCTTCCAAATAAGGTCCACTTTTAAATGTAGATTAACGCTTCTGGGGCACAAAAACCTCAACTTCGCCGGAGACGTGACGGCTATGGCAGTCTCCTTAGAAACATAAAGGAAGTCTATCAATTCGAAAGCCAAGTTATAAAATATTAACATGCCAAAATAAGACTATCTAACTTTGTTAGAAGTATAACAAGAATTGCGCCACGTACCCGACATTCTAGTAGAAGCCCCTTTTAATAGGTACCGGTATTTTCAGTACGGACAATACTGGGATCTCGGTATTCCTCATACAAATAATTCAAGTATTAGAAAACCTAACGTAGATTGAGGTAAGGTTGTAATCAGGCAAAGTAAAAGCAAATTGTTTAAACCTTTCGCTGTGTACTATCGCACCTCAACCGACACATTTGGCTATAAATTGACCCAAATTTACCTGGTCCAAATTTAAGTGTTTTATTTTGTGATAAAACTAGCATTTTGGGTAGCATCTCATTTAAATTAATTTACTGAATAAGGCATTCCAATTTGGACAGGGTAAGTATAGCTTTGATGAGTTAATGCAGTCCCAATAATGTAATACTACGTCAATTTCGGCGGAGTACACACCTACAATATTATGGCGCAATATCATCTATCAATCGTATTCTATTGCAGGTTTTCGAAATGAGACCGCAGATAGTATTGGCACTAATATTGTAGGTGTGTAGGCCTTACAGACCGCGCGCGGGCTCCGACAATTTTGGTACTAACGAAGCCGATAGGTGTCGCTGTTCAAAACTTTACCCTCTGAAATCCGAGGGATACTCTGAATACTTTTTTGTTCAATACATATATTAAACACACGGAATGCCCCTGGCCAAAATATGAAGACGAACAAGTAGTCCAACTTCGGCCGTTTAGGAACGCGCGACACGTATTACGCGCCATGACACGTCTGTGTGAGTGCGATCCATAATGGAGCATTCTTAAAATGTTGCTTGTAGTGCATTCGTACACGGCACGCACTCATTCAAGCGCGCGATGTACCTTTTGTAGGCAGAAAAATTACTGCCATTATATTGTGTCCTGGCGTTGCAAGCGTCCATAGGCTACGGTAACTGCTTACCATCAGGCAGGCCGTATGCTTGTTTTCCACTCTAGCAGTATAAAAAAACACATATCACCGAGGTTATCGCTGGCAGTCACTACCACAACTGTGACGCGCGAATCTTTGTCGCGCGACAATAACTACCCATCCCTTTCTATTTAAGATATTGTGAAAGTGACAGGTCATGCAACAGGTTTGCCGCGCAACAAATTAACTCTCGGCCAGTTGTGCTAGATTGGCAGGTCGGTAGCACATGGTAAGCGACTACCAGCACACAGTAGCGTAGTGTAATAGATATCCTTGGGCAAGCCAGTGCAGATTTGGCATACATTTTCCTTAAGATTTGCAGAATAAGGTGCTCAAATGCCTGATATTAGGCAAGCCGGTAGGAATCGAGTTATTTGGACGCCACGCTACTGCCAGCACAGTATAATTTAAGCAGCAGTAATGTTTCATTCTACAAAAGGTACATCGCGCGCTTGAATGCCCGTTTACGAACGCACTACATGCAAAGAAATAAGAATGCGTAAGAATGGGCCAGTAGGGATCGCACTCACACAGACGTGCTATCGAGCGTCTGTGTGAATACGTGTCGCGCGCTCCTAAACGGCCGAAGTTGGACTATTTGCTCGTCTTTATACTTTGCTACACAGACCACCTGCACTAGACGGAGCATGCCATACGACACGAGCTCACCACGCATATGTGCGATTAAATATCGGTAGATTTTACTAGTACAACGCGTGTTTCACATCTTTTTTATCATTTTATGTTTTGAGATTGTCGTCGGATTGAACAGAAATATTTATTTCACGTTTTTTGCACACACAAGTCAGAAACATGGTCGCAACTGAAAGAGCGGCTGGTCGCGTAATGTCGTAATGCTATACGATTGACCATATCTGATGTGAGCGCGCGCCGCCCAACATGCTCCGTCTAGTGGAGGTAGTCTGTGACTTTGCTACCAGGCCACAATTTACAGCTCGTTGGTTCAGTTGCAGGCTATTCACTTATAAATGCACATTTTTAATCCTGGGAGTGAGCGAGCGGCCTGTTATTAGTATAGCTATTAGCAGAATACATTTTAACTCCATACAATTTCCATTTTTTTAAAGATTAAGTTGCCCTTTTTACTCTTCTCAGTAACCTCTTAACTTTTTGAACGCCACTTAGAATATACAACCCAAGTAGCACACAAGCTTTATAAGAGCTTATATATCCATTTTCTACTCCTGTACTGTTATCTGTCTTTTACTTGGTCACGAACACTAATATAAGAACATACATAATATGAGTTCAGAGAACTCTATACTCTATTCCCCATAACAGCACTAGTGTCGTTATAGTCACTTTACGTTATTGCTAGCAGCCACAGACTTCTAAATCTAGGTTAAACTTAGGTCAACGATTAAGCGCTCAATTTTAACTTTACGGTAAAAATGCACAACTACCAACTTAACAAACAATTAAATACCTACGGTTTTTAAGAAAAACAAAACTTTCCGAACTAAATTCATTGATGCCAACATAAAAAAAGTATTTTTAATTTAAGTATATTTTAAATTAAAAAAAAAGTTTACCATAGACACATACTGTCAGTCAAACGTCATATTTGCCTTGTTTCCAGGTTATTATTAATTTTGTATTTTATAATTTAAAACCTCGTCGTAGAAAAAGTATTGTATGCAACGTTGTATAATTAAGTCAAAAAACGCTCATTGCGTCTCTATTTGCGATACTCGCCGCATTCGCGGCTCGTATCGCAACTCACGCAATTCGCATTTTTTGAACCCACTTATACAACTGTTGCATAAAATACTATTATACTCCAATTTTAGAGGTAAAAGAGCTGTATATAAACTGCTGTATTATGTGTGCTACTGGGAAAGCCACAAGCCTCTTTTAAAGAGAGTGTATAAACCGCACATGAAAACATATAGGTTGGTTGACATGATACAGATAGACAGGATCACGAAAATAACTTCGCATAAAATTGCTAAAATATGTACCAACCAATACAGCAGCCATACATACTGGTCATAGTATGCATACACACTATGCTGCTGCTGTGCTGGTGCCAGCGTTGCCAGAATTCTTT
This sequence comes from Eudemis profundana, assembly GCA_947034925.1. Classification (NCBI taxonomy): domain Eukaryota; kingdom Metazoa; phylum Arthropoda; class Insecta; order Lepidoptera; family Tortricidae; genus Eudemis; species Eudemis profundana. Next base: position 21,069,728 of record OX344808.1, read on the forward strand.
TTTGCCAAGTCGGGAATCTAAAGCAAAAAAGACGGATATAATCAGAAGTTTTTAAATCTATGTAGGATGCAGTTTTTCTTGTCTCTAAAATTGATGACATGGTTCCTAAGAACAGATCTTCGTATGTCTTATAGTTTCAGACTTTTCCATGCTGACCGATTGAACTGGGCCACCCTGTATTTTTGTTTGAGTTTTAAATTACGTTTACGTGAAAATATATAACAAAAATAGCCATAGAAATTGTATTTTAATAAAAATATGCCACCCGCCCGCACTTCATCAGCACGCTGCATACACGGTCGAGTTATCTCCGAAAAGCGGGACTGAGCCTGTCCCGCGCGGGATACATAATTTTGGTTTAAAAATCGGGACATCTGGCAACGCTGGCTGGTGCTGTATTGGTAGTGTAGACATAATGACTTTGACTTTACGCACTAATAGCTTCAGACACGACTATCACTGGCATTCAAAAGGTTAACTATTTCAATCCCCCGTTAAAGACTAGTTGATACACAAACTAGCCTCGTCGAGAGTACATGACAAAATTAATTTGCCTTTCTATAACTGAAATATCATTGTATTATTTTGTTTGACTGTTACCCAGCCAGCGAGGTTTTTCTTTGTTTTTGTAGCCAAGCCAGCAAGAGTGATTTTTGTATCACCTAATCTAACATGCATGTAATAACTATCGTGTACAGCTTTATAAATCTCCTAACTCAGACATAATAACGCTATATTTATAGACATATTTGTAAAATTTTTGAAAGTATTGAAATACATCAATTCATCTTCAGTTTTTATAAACGTTTCACCTTTACATGTCCTTACTGTAAAAGCTCTATAAACTACCCAAAGACAAGTTCGATACGCGTATCATAATCTACATTTCCCATAATGTCTGCTTTCTCATAATGGGACGCAGACATTATTTAAAAGAACGTACTCCCACCTGAAAGGCAGGCTACGCACTTGTGTCTAATAACTAAGCGGCTAATCAGGCGTCTAATAACTAGGCGGTTAATCAGGAGATCCATCTGCTCGTTTGCCCCCTATGACATAAAAAGACAAGACTACTTCTAAGTGTGTGTGCTTCATCGTAAACGTTGCCTCTGCTTTCAATCAGGTGAGACCGAGGTAAAACGCAATTGCAGATATTTGCAACATTCTTGATACAGACATTCAGAGAAAAAGACAAGATGGACCGGGACAAGGTAACCTTGTTAGACCCCAGGCACCCCCGGCACCCACCCAGTGCGATCCACTCGGGGTGGTCCGGCAAGCGACCTGGTTCGACCCCAGGGAACGCTGCGCTGCGGCCGACCACCCGGTCCGACAATCGCTATGCCCAATAGGGTTGCGAGTTTGTCAGCTTCTAAAAAAAAGAAGACATTTCAAGCACAAGTCTCGCCTAAACCTAGATATTACAAACTCAATATCACAAAACGTTGACAAAAGACGGATTATCAGGTAAGGCTTAAAAACCTTATTCTTTGTAAATTATAATATTAAAGAGCTTGATTATAAATTTAGATTAAAATATCCTCTTAAAACTTGAGCATTTTTGCATAATTGCAAACCAGATTAGAGCAAGTTTACCATAAAAGTTTTTGTCAGCCATTTAGGTGTAAACTTTCTGAAAATCATTCAACCCAGACGTATTCCCTCTGGTCCGCTGCTCACTTTGAGCAATCAGTGAAAAGTCAAGGTGGCCCTGGCGAAACGTCCTGGTTCGACCCCAGACTTTCAGGGCCTCACCTAGTCCGACCCTATAGAGGTGGACCGGGACAAGTGACCTGGTTCGACTCCAGGCGCCCCCGGCACCAACCCCGCCCCAAAAAAAATCACTACTGAAACGTTCACTACAGAACATAGGTCTCCCCTAAAAACTTCCACAATAAACAACCGTGTACTGACGGCCTTAACCAGGCCATCAAACCGCTTTCAGAGAGTCAGCTTAGACGTAGGTATTTCGTTTGATACATAATAATTTAACACTATTGTAACTAACCTAAAGATGAATTGATACATTTCAAGGCTCAGGCCACTTGCACTTAACGTAAATCTAATTATTGTATGAATGTAATGTAATAATATACTTAAACCACATTTAAGATTTTATGCCACACCTGGCCATAAAGTGGCTTTTTCCGCACGCTGCGCGCTTTCTGGCCAAGTGTAGACATAAAATTATGTACACAACACGGGAGGTAATAAAGAAAGTCCTCGATTGCACATTTTCGTCCCTCGCTTTCAGCTCGGGCCGCAAACTTCTGCGATCTCGGTCTTTCGTTGTATTACCACCCTAGTTATGTAATGTATTATAACGCAAGTAGCCCTTAGAACTTAATTGTAATATACATACAAGAAAGTTGTCATAGTATAGTCAAAAAATATATAATACTTATGTAAACGTTCCTAAAGGGATTATTAAAATGGGTGGCAAAATATAGTTTGCTCCGATTTACTTAGAGTAATTTATAAATCGAGGCAAACATTTCACCACTTAGTAAATTCGTTCGGAATAACTTGACACCAACAATTCTTACCAGAAGATTTTCGTTTTTCTGCACTGTACTATGAATTTTTATGACATTCAAATAAAATATATTGCGATTCTATGCTCCACAACATTGTTGTCAAGTTATAATTAAGAAATTAACTTCTACAACATGCTGTAATTTCCCCATTATAAATGCTTTCACATATCTTGCACATTATAAAGCGGATACAATAATCTTATCTTAATATAGCAGCATGCACTTACTGATTAACCTTTATTATAAAATATCTGAAAGAAATATTAGGTTAGTAACTAGAAACTAAATCAGACCATAGGCAAATTTACCAGTAGTTTAAATTCTAGGTTAGTATTATTTAATATTTTTGTATTATCCATATAAGTATAGATTTGGTATTTATAACATTTTCCCAAGTGAACATACAGAAATTAAATAATAATCCTGAAATGTTTTCAACATGTAACATTCCCTGCAAGCATATTTATTACCCATAGTTAGAGATCCTTAAATATCACAAAATGTATAATATGATGTCAAAATTGTCGGACTATTAAGTGTCATAATATTGTTAAAATCTTAGTTAAATTTCATCAGTGACACTTTAGTCTATGCTTTGTAATTTCGTAGAGCTGGTCACAAGACGTCATTTTTACAAATTTTTCATAATCCGTCAATCTTGTTAAATATCAAATTTGTAAAACATTTGCGATTTCGGGCCCAGGTATTCTTTAAGCGAAAAATCCAAATTCTGATCGGTTTAATGACATTATAATTTTACTCCGCGGACAGAAGAGCTGTGCAGTCAAGCATGATTAATGACGATGATTCAATGGATTCATAATTAATATCGTGATGACAGTGACGTCAATCGTGAGATGAGAGTGATCAATTGACGCTTATAGTCTATTAATCATTGTGCTGTATAGGTATGGCAAACTAGAGCGTAGTTAGGCTTGGTAATTTAGAAGAATGGCAAAAATGTCAATGCGCCAGGACAAACAGGGGCAGCAGTTGGTCATTACTCGGTCGATTAAGTTACTAGAATATAATTGCAGAAAAAAATAATCTTAAAACTGTAATCTAACATAGCTTATAAGTATATAAATTAAGGATACTAACCTGAAAATGTAACTGTAGAACATACATCCTATGTCTCGAGGTGGGCGTAAACAGCTGCGACACGACACAGTTTATACTAATGCAGCTGCTTACGATCTTAATTGTTATATGTATGTTTTTGTTATTTTGTTCAATAAAAATCTTTAAATCTTTAAATCTTTAAAATAGGCTGAACACGGCGCAAAAAAGGTAGGCAAGTAAACATTCTATAATGGTAGTAAAATAGCTGTTTAAACAGCAAATATGACAACTATTGTCCAACGGGTATACTGACTGCACAGAAATATATCGAGATAAAAGAAAATAGTTCGTCGATTTGTATGTGAGTCAAGCGTGTAACGTTTTTCGCTTGGCGTTTGACGCTAAAAGTGTAATTTAGTGATAGAAAGAAAACGTAGGGCATTTCTCCAGAAATATGTCTGCGACTCGTTCATCTGTCTCCATACATTTAGTATGAAAAAGGGCCAGATGAATGAGGTGACCGCAGACATAATTTCTGGAGAAATGCCCCTGATACATTTTCAATTTCATTTCGTGGTATTTAAACAATAAATTATAGCATTATTATCAGACCGCGGGAAGCCGCTGGATAATAGCAGCACAAAGCCGACAATCGTGGAGATCCTTGGGGAAGGCCTATGTCCAGCAGTGGACGTCTTTTGGCTGAAATGATGATGATGATGATGATTATCAGATTTTCAAATCTAATAATAATATTGACGGCAAATCAAGTTAACGGCGTGTAAAGTAGGTCGTTGCCACTTCTTTATAGCACGCGAGGTAGGTACATACACTTATTCCTTCTATTCTACCTCGATATATTTGTGTGGCTGACTGAATTCTGTGACATTTTTTTACAGAAAACGATTCAGATATTTGTAGAGATAATGGAAGTTGAAACCAATGCGTAAAATTACTAAATATCCATATTTATGGGAAATCACCCTCATGGCAAATGTATGAAACAATTATATTTTAAATACCTAGCAGATAGTTTGCCGATACCTATCTTTTAGTAGTCGTGAAGTTAAAAAATGTATTTACTTATGCCACACCTGGCCATAAAGTGGCTTTTTCCGCACGCTGCGCGTACGGTAAAAGCGGCTTTCTGGCCAAGTGTCGACATAAAATGATGTACTCAACACGGGCGGTAATAAAGAAAGCCCTCGATCGCATATTTACGTCCCTCGCTTGCAGCTCGGGCCGCAAACTTCTGCGATCTCGGCCTTTCTTTGTATTACCACCCTAGTTGTGTAATGTACTATTGTAGTGAGTTTAAAAAAAATCAGGTGTTACAACAGGGAAAATGTATTTTATAAATGTTTGTCTTCTATTTATTTGCACTTACGGCAATAGAATGATGCTGACTAAGCATACATATTGATTTTTTTTTAAAGGTCTTGTTATCTCTAATATTGTATGTTTATCAATTGCTTCATCTATAGTATGGTGATTTAGTGAATAAAAAACTGTAACAAATTATATTCTAACAAAAATACTCAAAATATAAAATATACGTCAAATTGTCTAATTACGCGTTATGGAGTGACCGTTTGTATTAGAAGCTTTGATATCACACCCTACTATTTTTGAGAAAAATTACTACGGAAAACTCCTTAAGTTCCTTAACTAATATTATTTCATCCTTCATGTCAGGTGTATCTATCTATTGTAACAGGTAAGTCGGTTTTACAACTTTGTCAAAATGGTTATAAATAAAATTGAAAACTATTTGTCACGTTTGGCTCCAATCTTGACTGATATATGTATGAACATCGTTCCTTGGGTAGAATATAATATAATAACAGCAGCATAGGATTAACTTCAAAATCAATAATTTTGTGTATTCTTAACATTATCTAGCGACCTACGATTTGTATAATGAATGTAGATGTAAAATAAATGAACTGATAATGTTTACTTTTAAAGATTGAGATATATTAATTATTCAATGTCATATAGTAAGAATTATCTAAGGTGTCTGAATGTTTGTTCATTCTCTTTACGAACATTCGGACACATTAGATAATTCTTACTATACAAACGAGACAAAATGATGAACGTTTTTCAATCGTAAAATTAAAATATCTCAATCATGATGATGATATCAATACCCTTCCCAATACAGTTTTTAGTTAAGATGCCATATACAACCATAGGTATTTCCCAATGTTAATACTACCCACCTAATTAGTTAATATCCCTTACCATCCGTACCATTCTTTGGACTGATATCATTCTTAACTATATACCAGGTGTGGTTCACTCCGCAATTTCGCTACTAGTACCAAATTTTGCCTCCGCGAATGGGGCTCAGGCAGCGACCAGAAAGAGCACGCGTTATGCGATAGAGTCCTAGGTCGGACCCGAACGACAGGTTTGTTAAGAGAAACTTCTATACGTGGTACCAAGGACCATTAAAACATGAGGACTGTCATTTTCCATACTTTGGATCGTAACCCGACCGCAAGGGGATATCCAGGCAAAAACTAGATGGCGCTAAAAAAACTAAACATTTAATGATGTCATAATTGAACAAAGAAACATAGTACAGTAACAATTAGTTCGTAAACAACTAATAATAAATAAATTCTAACATTTAAATACTGTGTCACGCTTGCAAGTTGAATAATTGTAAATAATATAATTCTTATACCAAGCTTATACATAGATGGCGTTGTAAATATCGGGGAACAGCTTTTTGTATAGAGAATGACAGTCCCTGTTGTTTTAGTAGTCCTTGGTATAATAGTACTATTACTTATTGTGTGACTTTACCTACGCAGTTATTCAATTTACAAATTTGAGAATATTCTCTCCTCTATTTCACAAAACGTACAGAAGAGCCAAAGTTATTGGAAGGATGCCAGTTATCAAGTTGTTGCAAGTGCTGCAACTTATCTTGTATTGTACGTTGATTAATACTAGTCGCGTTTATAAAATCGATATTTGCTTGACAATCCTTATTGAGCAGAAGCCAACATGAACATCTTTGTAGCGAACATTTGAAAGTTTAATGCAATTTCTCGCATGCCAAACCATGGCTAGCCGCCAGGTTAATTTGTATAGTTCCATTACTTGGAATGCCGTTTGCATGTGTAATTTTATCATAGTACCATCTACTGCGAACAGAGAAATCAAATTGAAACAAAGATAGGTATTCGAGACGGTGCTTATTACTATTGTTTAAAGGCCATGCATCTTTTTTTTCTATTTATACTAGTGCCTTCTGGTCAGAACTTTAATACCAAGACAGTGCATTGTTAAAAATGATATCAGTCCCAAAGTTCCAATGATACCTCCACCAATGGGCATGCGCATCGAGTGCTGTTACCTGCAGCGTCAAGCTCTTTCTGTCCACGGTACCGGGGTACTTGGGCGTCGTTTTCACGATCTGGACGAACGAGTCCGGGACGTCCACGGCCACCTCTCGCCCCAACAGCACTGGCGTGGTGTCGAACCCGGGTGGCAGCTTGTACGACGCGTACACCGCCTCTCTGATCAGCACGGAATCCGTCCGCGCCGAATACGAGACCCCCTCTCTACAATCTAGCAAAGAATCGTCGCCATTAGATATCAGAAGTTGGATCTTGTGGTCGCTTAATGTGTGCGTGGTGTTTGAGGCTACCGATCCTCTGTCGGATAGCAGGTCGCATTTGGCGGTCTCCGATGAGCCCTTGCTTTTCTTGCTGCCGAAGCTGGTTCCTGAGCCTTCGGAGCTCTGTGGGCCGGAGAGCAGTTCCATGGTGCTGTTGTTTTTGTAGCTCGAGCCGTCCGAGCTCGGGCCGGAGTCTACGGCGCTCTGGAGGACGGTTGAATGCTTGCTGCCGAAGCTGGTTCCTGATCCGGAGGAAAGTAGGAGCGTCTCGTCGTCTCTGGAGGGACGCAGGCGTACCTGCGGGGGGCGAGGAGGGGGGTAGCGAGGGGGCGTCTTGTTGCGCGCGATGAAGCTGTCCGGAACGTCCACCGCCATCTCGCGGTGAGGACCTGGAATTGAATTACAAGTAGAATTAGTTAAGCATATAGGCTACTCGCATAATAGCCGCCACAAGTCATGAGTTATTTTTGTACCACAGAGGCATTCCGGCATACAAAACATTTCATGAAAATCATTAATAGGATTTTGCGTATCAAAACGCCAGCCAACTTGAAAAGTTGATTAGTTTATTAATCTACGTTGTCGCTTCACGACTCAGCACCCATCCAGGTTTATTAATATTAATTCGGTTTCAAAAATTTGCAAGCCATGATTAAGGCTCCTAAACGCTTATCGGAAGTAGAGGCTCGTGGCGACAAATGAGGTGAGAAATTGGTCCGACGGCCACTCTGTGGCACAATTAGTGCACAATGGGCCCAGTGAGCCGCAAAGCCACGCTCGCGGGCGGGGCTAGCGTGTATGGGATGTTGTGCCTAATAGGAAGACAGGGCGGTTTAATCAGCAAGCTATCATATCATCAATACATATACCGTGACAGTAGTATGGATTTATGATAGACTAAGCAATCTATTATCCAACAGAATTGTGTGTATGTTCGGGAGCGTTTAGGACTCAGTTTTGTGTTACAATATGTATATCTATTTACATAATAATCTATATATAGAACAAAACAAAGTCCGGTTATTTACAATTATATCTCGAGAACGGATGGACCAATTTTTATGATCTTTGCTTTTTACCCGACTGCGGCGAAGCCCAAAGGATTACCCGACTGCGGCGAAGCCCAAAGGAGGTTTATGTGTTTGACCTGTATGTATGTATGTATGTATGTCCGTTCCTGTGTCCGCTCGTAACTACTCAACGGCACATCCGATTTTGATAAATGATACATCATTAGATTCGTCTAAATAAATGAAGCATCCGGCACGTTCTGACAATATGTGTGTGAGAGTGACGGATGCTTTGTCATTTATTTATCGCGCCACAAAGCGTAGTATCATAAACCTAGAGGCTTAATTGCAAGAGATGATTTTAATAACGCAAACTAATTCAATCCCACAAAAACTGTAGGCAAACGGTATAACAATGAAAGGACTTTTCAAGAAGCAGAGACGATTGCCGAATTTTTTGTCCCATTGTCTCAGTAAGGTCAAGCAAGGTAATGATTGGCGTGACGCACAAAAAATCATAATCGAAATGTTTTTACAAGACATGAAACTGAATGACTTGTAATTTTACAACGTAGACAGTAGAACATTATGATACGATGCGGAATTTTTGCTATTATTTCAACTAAGATGTATTCAAAGAAAACAAGTAGGTAACTAAATGGCATTAGGTTGGTGGTTAGTTCGAAGTATAAAAGAAAGTATTTATTTATTTAAACATTGCACAAATAAAAGCTTAAGTTATAAGGCGTTACTAGTTGGTTAGTGCCAAACTGTCTCCTAAAAAGTCGATTTTCTTCCACACGCAGTGGCAAAACAATGAGTTTACACGTAGGCTTTTCCGTTCTTTAGGCCTCTCCGCTTTATAAGACACACTACTAAGATCAACAAAAAATGTATAGGTATTAATGATACGTCAAAACTGACTGACTACAATATACACTTATAAAATAGAATACAGTGTTATCAACATTTATCGACATACGTTGTGCAAGGTCTGTCTGAAGTCTCGGTTGACCAGTCGGACTGGGGTCTGAGAAATCGCCGGTTCATTGTGTGTATATTGTATGTGAATCGGGAAGTGGGCATGAGAATGACCTTTAACTTGCATAGATGATTTCATATTGTATCATTACATCATTAGCATGATTCGTTGACCCTATGTCTGTATTATTTGCTTAGGCCCATTCATTCGTTCCATAGTTACTTTACCAACTTGGTTACCATTGATTACAATAGTTAGATTATGTTACGTTGTATATCCACAAATAGTAGGACATTTTAGTTCTTGGTTGTTTTTTTTTTTCTTGTTTTGTTTAGGATCTATTTGTATAGGATTTTTGTTTTGGGATCAGCTGTGGGGGTTATAGATATCAAGGACCATTAAAACAAGAGGACTGTCATTCTCAATACTTTGGATCGTGCCCCGACCGCAAGGGGATATTCAGGCAAACACTATATGGCGTTAAAAAACTAAACATTTAACGATGTTATAATTGAACAAAGAAACATAGCACAGTAACAATTAGTTCGTAAACAGCTAATAACAAATAAATTCTAACATTTAAATACTGTGTCACGCTTGCAAAGTTGAATAATTGTAAATAATATAATACTTATACCAAGCTTATACATAGATGGCGTTGTAAATATCGGGGAACAGCTTTTTGTATGGAGAATGACAGTCCTCATGTTTTAATGGTCCTTCTAGATCATAGTAAAGTAGATACTGATACTGACCGGTGTCTGCAGAGAGCGAGAGCATAGTAAGCATGTCTTTGTCGTCATCCGGGGGCGGGCGCTTCTCGTCCTCCGCGCCCAGCACCACGATGCTGGACCCCGAGCGCCGCCGCGGCCTGGAACATGTATGTCACACTTTAGACAACACCAACTCCAATTCAACTAAGGGTCAATTGCAGAAAAAATGTACCGTATACTTTTTTTGTCTGATCATGGTGTGTCTTATACCATTTTACTCAGAATCACGAGCACTTTTCATTTATGAAATAAAATTAATGCAAAATGTCCCGACTTTTCCGTACAAATTTTGAATTACTCAGTTTCGTTACGCCCAAACTAATTTATGGGGGAAAATCGTAACGAAGCTGAGAAAAAATAAAATCTCAGTTGCACAGATCACGCTATTAAAAGAGAAATCTGCCCTGATAAGTTACCACATTTTTAGACATTTCGAGAAAATTAAAAACGGAGTTTTTTTCACCGCAAGAAGTATTTTTAAAGTGACGTATGTTTAAAGCAAAATAATAGTGAATTAACAAATAAAAATCACACAAAAGTGACGTTTAGAGAAACTTCGCATATTGCCTTACAAGGGACAATATTATTATTATTATTATAGCCTCATTTATTCCTTAATAACATTAAATATGTAACAATTCGTAACTTAACATAACATGTAAATAATTGAAATAGGCAATAATTCATAGTTAATAATGTTTCCATGCAATGTTTATAGCAGATTAAATTTGAATTTAACTTAACTACAATAAATTTATAAATTAAATTAAATTAAATAATCAAATATTAAATACAATCAGAATTAAATTTTAAATTATAAATTACAATCATTTTTCATTTTTATGTCATGAAAGTTTCATTTAAATTATGTATTATGTATTTATATTAAGGACCTCTCTACGAGTAAAGGCCTCCTCCATGTTTTTCCAAACCTCTCTATCCTTAGCTTTGGTCATCCAGTGTTTACCAGCTACTCTATCTATTTCATCTATCCATCTTTCTCTTGGTCTTCCTCGTTTACGTTTGTTCTGTGTTCTGTCACAAGGGACAATAAATCCTTATAAAACTATAACTGTATAATTTATGTTGAGTTTGACATAGACTCGAGTGTTCGTATAAAAAATATGACAATAAAAACAGTACCTATTACCTAATTACGAAATCCTAAAAAATCCCACAACTTAACTAATTAACTAAATGCTATTTGTAAAATCACGTGAAAAATGAGACAGCAAGAGTTTACTCCCAATTCCTAGCATAAAAATAAACTATTAACGTATTAACAATGCAATACTACCAACATAACATACTGCAATGTATAGGGAAGCTAAGTAAAATGGAACAGCTACTCGTGTAGGAAACCTCACAAATGCAGGAGGCGGCTTGTCGAGTACATGTCCGATCGTTGTATTATTGCGTCTATTGGAAATAGTTCATTACCAGGGAGCGTAAGTTTCGTGCCGATGACGCAAAAATGACGTCAGGCTACATACAGCATGATTATTTTTAGGTTTTAGATTGATTTATCGTTACCGGAAATTACCGGTATCGTAAAAGCTATGAATTAATTGTATCACTACTTTTATTAGTTGGTGTCAATGGTAGAAGCCGTTTTATAAATCAAGATGTGTCTGCCTGTTTTATCTTATTTATTGCAACGGGAAATTGGAAAATACATATAACACAAACGCATTTTGATATAGAAGGGATTCGGATAAGTATATGTCAAATCGCATATCCGACGAATATTTCCAATTTTCCGTCAAAAAAAAATATAAAAAAACAGACGTATACATTTTTACTTGCAAAATGTTTTCTACCATTGACACGAATCAATGAAAGTAAAAAAGATAATTAATCCATAACTTAAACGATACCGGTAATTTACGGTAACAGTAAATCAATGTAATATCTTAACTAAATCAGCCTTTATGTAGATAGACGTCATTTGCCTGTCATCGGCACGAAACTTACGCTCCCTGTTCATTACATACCGAGGCCAGTAAAGTAAGAAATATCTCAGATCACATGTAATCTGAGGCTTTCTTATTTACTGGCCAAGGTTTGTAAGTATACTATTTTTCTGTTCGACGGAGCTAGAAAGCGGCATCTTCGTTATGCGCAGCGGCCGGCTAGGTGACGCTTTCCGGCCGGAGGGTAGAAAAGGTACATTAGCAATTTCAGAATTAGCGGGTATACGATACGTTGTGAAAATATTGTTTACGGGAATTTTCATTTAAAATGTTCTCTTAACTAGAAGTTAACAGGCCGTCACAAGTAGAGATGTGCCGTTCCCGGGAATATTCCCCAATTGTATGGGGAATATTCCCGCGGTGGGAATATTCCCCATACAAACGGGGAATATTCCCGGGAATGGCACATCTCGAGTCACAAGACTGACGATTAGTGTCAAACTGTATATACTTCGTCACCAACTGACAGACAGGTTAGACGGTATTTAAATATACTTAAAGTTACAGCTTAAGCTACACGTTCACTGTCTCCATCTAAAACTATCGGACAATGTCACAAGCCCCAACTGTGCAATCAGTATGGGGAAATGACCCCATAGTGGAAGCACGGACTCCTGAAAAACCCTTCCTGACCCCACATTGGGGGCACCGGGACAGGGAACGTCTAGCTGGTCAGTTAACAGTGGCTTCGTTTGTATACAGCGTGTAAGTCTAATACGGGCGATAAATTAAATCGGACATAGTATTCATTAGTGTAATCAAGAAGTAAAAGGTTTTTTTAAGTTGCAGTTCATTACGACCCCATAATTATTTTTTTTTTAAATTTCTCAGCAGCAATGTACTGTAAACATGGTTGCGGTACGGCGGTACCGAAATGTCAACGTAACTGTCAACGAGCGTTTAACGTGAGTGTGTTTGCATTACATTGCGGGCTGAATTATTTTGTATGGACCAAATTATTGTTGCAACTTTAAGTAAATGTTATCTAATTACCTTCACTTTGTCCTATACTAACCACCGTTAAGAGATTCGTCCGTATTAGACTTACACACTGTATACAAATTTAAAGGTGAATAAATACTTGGGGTCTACAGCCCATTCACTCTCACCCATGAGAGTAGACCTGTGCCCAGCATTGGGCTGTAGGTATATAGGCTTGTATTGAGACCTAGTTTCTCTAGCAGAGCAATCTTTCTTCATCTTTCTCAAGCACTGCCTTACAGGTACAGTTAGCGACCTAGCAAAACACTCGCAACGATCTCACGCAAAACCGCACATCCACCAGTAACTCGCACCAGCAAAAGACAATGCACCACCGTAACATCGGACAAAAAACTGATTTGAAATTATAAAAAGCCGTTACATAAGCTGCAGCGAGCGTGACGTCACGCGCCCGTGCCTGCGTACGCGCTGGGTAGACGTTTCCTTTCGTGATGAGGGGAGTATCTTGGTAATAATAAATTATCGATATATAACCTAATCAAGACACTCGGCAGTGTGTCATACAGTCGCTAGAGTTTGTGGCCGGCAAAGCTGCGTGCAGGATTATAAGCGTCTCATTTGGTTAGACTGCTATTTAGGATGTGCAGAACCGGGAAATTTTAGTATGGCAGTACCGGGAATTCCCGATTCTCTCATACAAAAATTTCCCGGTTCTGCACCCCTGCTGCTCTATTACAAGAGCTCGCCGATCTAATAACTCTACTCAAGGCACAGAATAAGTAATAGTACTGTGAACTGTGGTATTGGTTCATCGACGAACTGACGTTACTAGTTACTATCTCTACAAGATGTGTCATTCGACGCAATTCGATTCGATTGTTTTGTGTGTGTTTCGACGGTTCCGGGGCAACCTGCCGAATCCTACACCGGAGACGACGATGCAACGGGGCCACGCCGTTTCGTCGCCTAAATAGATATTTTATTTCTACGTTTCATGACGCATTGGTTTTTTTTTACTGTAATGTCATGTTAACATGTATTAATAAATAAATAATTACCTCGTCACATACTTCCAAGCACTCATCAAATTCAACTTCACGGATTTGCAGATGCTTCTGAGAAAGCATTTGCGGCCTTTCTTTCTACCGAGTACAATTCATCACCATCATTATCAGCCTATACAGGGTGACTGGAAATTCACCGTATTCCTTGATAGGGGTTTTTCTACAGCTCATTTGCAATGATTTAGGCCCAGTCAACTAGGGGTCAAAACTCCTTGGTTTTCGATATGAAAAAAAATTGAAATGTAAAAAAAAATGGGAAAAAAATCTGGAATTTCTGACTTTGAATGCTTTTATTTGTCAATTGTTGTAATGTTTTGGCACTTTTTACTATTGTAATGTAATCAGTAGTTTATTAGCTATTCAAAACATGTTTTTTTTTTATTTCAAAACTGCGTAGTTTCTACACAATCACCAGTTTTATGTCAAGAGGCGGGTATTTAAAAAGAAAACCAAAAAACTTGAATATCTCGAAAACCAAGGAGTTTTGACCCCTAGTTGACTGGGCCTAAATCATTGCAAATGAGCTGTAGAAAAACTCCTATCAAGGAATACGGCAAATTTCCAGTCACCCTGTATATGTCCCACTGCTGGGGACAGTAGGTCTACTCTCATATCATAGACATAGATGAGAGTGAAGTAGCCGCCACACTGGCCTAATGCGGGTTGGTACATTCACAGGATAAGTAATAGTACTACGTACAGAAGTTTCTCCTACTGACTAAACTGACGTTCCGGTCCGACGACCGGGCGGAACGCAGCGGATCCGTCCGTCTCTCTTTATCGCATAACGCGTGCTCGTTCTGGTCACTGGTTAAGCCCCGCCCGAGGAGCAAAATTTAATACTAGCAGACGCGCGGGGAAATCGCGGAGTGGGCCACTCTTGGTGTCAAAAAGGTAGTGTGTCCAGCAGGCTGGCGGTTATAGAACCCGATTGCTACCGGCTTGCCTATTTTATGGCATTTCAAAATTCCGTGCTACTGTGCTTGAAGTAAAAATGAGCCAAATCTATTCCGGCTTACCCAAGGATATTATGTAATGTAATGTAGATACCTCCCTCTTGTACTTAATGTGTTTTCCTGGTGTGCAATAAATAATATTTGTATTGTATTGACATCTCTGACGCCACGTCACTGATGTTTTAATGTTTATTTGGGCACCAATGGCACCTACATTGTTTTAGGGTTCCGTACCAAAATGGTAAAAAAGGAACCCTTATGGTGCGACTCTGTCTGTCTGTCTGTCTGTCTGTCTGTCTGTCCGTCTGTCACAGCCAGATATCTCAGGAACTACTGATGCTATCGATTTGAAATTTGGAATAGTGTTAAAAGTAGCTAACCCGGGGTACGTATCATAATATATACAGTCATTATATATAAGTTCAAAACACATATGTTCAAAATATATAAAATCAAAATGAATAATGTTTGAAAATCATAACAGGTAAAATCCATAATGTACGTTGTCCATAATGGTCGAAATATATACTGACGAAATGCATATGTTTACAACTCATAAGTTCAAAATATATAAAGTCTAATGATATAATGTTTATAAGGAATAATGGTCGAAATCCAGAACTTTTACAATTGTACAAATTTTGAATATAAATAGCCGTGTACTAGAAAAATTAAGTATTTATTCTTTAAATACTTGTTATTTTCAATTAAGTTGCGACGTTTTATGGTTGCAAGTGATCCTAACACGCTCCTCCTCGCTTCGCTCGTCGTCGCACCTAACCGGGTGCTCAGACTACATTTTAAAAATTTCAAGATTCTGAGTTATGTGAAAGTTTAAAATATTTGAGTTTTTGAGTCATTTGAACCCAAAAGTTAGGTGTGACGACGAGCGAAGCGAGGAGGAGTATGTTAGGATCACTTGTTACCAACACACGCCACAGTTAAATTACATTATATGTGGGCTCCATGTAAATTTGATTATTCATTATGAAAACTGTCCTTGCAGATGACATAAATTAAGAAAAATGTTGATTTTTTGTTTTAATTTCATACTGTACATACAAATACAAACAAGGTAGGTATTTATTTTATTTATTTATTTAAACTTTATTGTACAAGAGAAAACTTATCGTACAAAATGCGAACTTAATGCTATAGGGCATTCTCTACCAGTTAACCTTAGGGCAAAGCAGATAGCTTGTGGGCGATGCAACTAACGTGATTAAATTTTAATTAAAATTCAACTACATTACAAATAGTAGTAAGATTTATTTCGCTGTTACAACAATAGTTAAATATGTATAAACTTAAAGGCTCGGAAGTGACGCTATAACTTGTATACCTGTTTTGCTTTTGTTCCAAAGCCCATTATATATTTTGACCATTATGCATTTCAAGCTTTGGAGTTGTGACCATTGTGAAATTCAACCGGTATATATTTTGACCATTATATATTATGACCATTATGAATTCAGAACTTATGAGTTTCGAACTTATGTCAAACAACTTTATACATTTAGACCCATTATATATTTTGAATTTCTACATTTCGACTTTATTCATTTGAACCGTATATATTTTGACTTTATATATTTTGATACGTACCCCTAACCCGAGCCTATTGGACATAAAAAATATCTTGTACCTGTTTTTTAATAAAAGAATGATTACATAAATCATCAACCAGTAAAGTTGGCTATTGCTTACTATTATGCATGAAAGCATTGGTATGCTGCCGTCCTCAGACTAAAAGGTCGCTAATTTGTATGAACTTCCATACTAATTAGCTAGCGGCCTTTTAGTTTGAGGACGGCTGTATTGAGAACATTTATGTCAAGTTAAGTTTGTTCGTACAACTTTAATAGACTGATAGTGCACATATGCACTAAAAGGCCGCTAATTAGTTTAATAGACTGATAGTGCATATGCATTATCAGTCTATTAACACATTTTAGTATGGCAGTACCGGGAATTCCCGGTTCTCCCGAACGAATCCCGACTATCGGGTTCATTTTGTATGGAAAGTTGTACGAACTTGACATTCAATGACTATTTAAACCTGTTTGGAGAATCGTTTTAAAAATCCTAAAATAGTTTAGGCTGCCTAACTATATATGTAAAGCTTGTAATTTTAGCAGGTAGTCCCTTTGAAATTTAGGCGAGCATTGAGAGAAAATTTTTAAAACGATTCTCCGACGAGGTTTAAATAGTAGGTACAATACAAGGCAGGTAATACCACAGATTAGATAATGTAGTAGTAGAAAAGCTGAACTTGTCCATTTAAAACCTTACAGTTTTATGCAATTTCAATAAAGAGGATTTCAGTGAACGCCCAATACGCCCATCCGATAAGAGCGAATAAGGGAGCAGTGGCAAATGGCTACGAAACTCATAGCCGGCCAATAACCAGCCCGCTTATTGTGAGCTAAGTCACAAGCGCGCGCGGGTAAGGTAAAATAAGTGAAGTTAACGAAAGCTAATACGAGACAAATGGCAACGCCTCTAGCTGGCCAATCAATCATCAACCACTAGATGAGGGGTAAGTCACGAGCGGGCGCGGGAAAGCGTAATCAAGTCATGTATGACATGGTGAATCTGTAGATTTCGAAAAAACGTCTTTCCTGTGCACAAAACAATGTTAATTAACGACCCGCATACACATCACTATGTTTTTATCATATAGGCCTAGAAGTAGAAGAGTAGGGTTATTTGCCTATAGGGGTTCAGCTAGAAAATTAGGCTTTTAAAGACTTTAATTTTGTGATGTCCACAGGGCAGACGCGAACACTTAACTCATACTACAAAATCTGTATGACCAAACAGTGGAGTTGATAAAAGCGAGTAACTGGGCAGCCGTAGTAGAGACTGTGCGGAAAGAGAATAGGATTTAGATTGGGGGGCGCTGTAATGCTTTTCTACCGTATGTGCCGTATTTTCTGTTCTGTGGCCATACTGGTTAGGTTAAATCCGTTTTTCGCCACGCCTATTCTCTTTCCGCACAGACTCTATCAACAAATGACTGCGGAAACTCATGGCTGGCAATAACCACCCGAGTGTAAGTAGATACGACACGAACGACAGCAGTCATGGTAAAACAAATGTGCATGTTATGCTACAAATTAAAACTCCGAATTTTTCAATCAGCTATACCGTCTGAATGAGAGATAGATTAGGCTAACAAAAAATCACAAATAGACCTCTAACTTTGTTTGTATTTTTGTGTCTAAAACTTAATAACATAACAAATATACCTTCATTTTAGACTTTCTATATTACTACAGAATTTGGAAATTTTACATTGCTGCGACACAATTTACTTGCAAATTATTTTTGTGCAATGTGTTTCATCTAACTATGCGAAAATAAATGTACACTGACCTGAAAAACAATCTGACCTATATTGCACTTATCAAAAGGCCAATCCGATAAAACCGACTTTAAGGGAGCATTGTCAAACAAGCAGATGATTACGGCGTCTCGCTCCAGCCTTGGAGCCGGATAGTCGTAACAGGCACGAATTTCCTAATAAAATACGCCCTTTATGTAAGCGGGGGATAGCCGGCCAATAACCGTCCGGGGACTTCCTGGGGTGAGACGTCGTCAAATGCGGTCCAGTTAATAAGCTTAAGCGATAGCGGTTAGAGAATATAATTTGTGTACCTC
Organism: Eudemis profundana; assembly: GCA_947034925.1. Taxonomy (NCBI): domain Eukaryota; kingdom Metazoa; phylum Arthropoda; class Insecta; order Lepidoptera; family Tortricidae; genus Eudemis; species Eudemis profundana. The sequence goes on from OX344808.1 coordinate 21,088,327, forward strand.
TAGCACAACTGTGACGTCTATCCCTTTCGAGTCATACAGGGTGATTGGAAATTCGACCTATTCCTTGAAAGGGGTTATTCTAGAGCTTATTTGCAATGATTTAAGTCCAATCAACCGGGGGTCAAAACTCAATGGTTATCAAGTTATTTGACTTTTAACTTATTTTTTTTAAAACCCGCCTTTCGATCTAAAACTGCTAATTGTGAAAAAACTACTAAAATTAGGAATGAAAAAGAGCCATCATCTAATAGCCAATAAATGGTTGATTACGAAAAATCCAAAAAAAATGCCAAAACCTTTGAAAATGTTACCAATAAAAGAATTTAAAGTCAAAAGTTTTTGGATTTTGTTCAAAATTCTGTAATTCTTTGAGGCATTACTTAAAAAAAAATCATGACACTTCGCGTAAAAATTACTGAAATTAGTTCCTCAGTTTATAAGCTTTCTAAAAAGGTAGAATTGTTGAAATTTGTTGCATAACTTTTTAAAATAACATTAATAATAAGAGAAGTGGTAGGGAATTTCACCTAGCGTACCGGACCCTTAATCAGTTTGTTTGTGTCACTTTAGTTTCTCCGTGGGCTTTGTTTGTCTTCGGTTTCTTATTTTATCTCATTTTCTTAGGATTGGAATCACTAAAAGTTGCCTTCGGTGATATTTCAATAAGTAATTTATCAATCAGTTCCCGGTTGCGTTAAGTATGCACCTAATTTGTAAGTTACACCAAGGAAACCAGGTGCAAACTTAAGGCAACCGGGAACTTACAGATAAATTACTTATCGAAATATCACGGAAGGTTACTTTTCGTGACTTCTATCCTAAGAAGATGAGATAAAATAAGAAACCGAAGACAAACAAAGCCCACGGAGAAACTAAAGTGACACAAACAAACTGATTAAGGGTCCGGTACGCTAGGTGAAATTCCCTACCACTTCTCTTATTATTAATGTTATTTTAAAAAGTTATGCAACAAATTTCAACAATTCTAACTTTTTAGAAAGCTTATGAACTGAGGAACTAATTTCAGTAATTTTTACGCGAAGTGTCATGATTTTTTTTTAAGTAATGCCTCAAAGAATTACAGAATTTTGAACAAAATCCAAAAACTTTTGACTTTAAATTCTTTTATTGGTAACATTTTCAAAGGTTTTGGCATTTTTTTTGGATTTTTCGTAATCAACCATTTATTGGCTATTAGATGATGGCTCTTTTTCATTCCTAATTTTAGTAGTTTTTTCACAATTAGCAGTTTTAAATCGAAAGGCGGGTTTTAAAAAAAATAAGTTAAAAGTCAAATAACTTGATAACCATTGAGTTTTGACCCCCGGTTGATTGGACTTAAATCATTGCAAATAAGCTCTAGAATAACCCCTTTCAAGGAATTGGTCGAATTTCCAATCACCCTGTATAGTACGAAAGTGACATCACGCTCTGACACCTGACAAGCTAAATTGCAGCCCGTTGTACTAGCTAGGTAAATAAAAAAATTATGTTCAAATAAGATGTTGATATTGAGCGAATCAAGTGGAAAATCAACCCCATCAGGATCCGATGAACCAGTGATGAGGTTTTCATTCTTAACTACGAACGATCATAATTTAAATTGATATTTACAATAGCAACACTCTTAAAATTTTAATAACTGTTTCATTCAATTTTATTTACAGCGCACAATTTTATGTACTATTTTCGTATTCCATACTTAAAAGATTGAAGAAAATCACTAAATCCCCAGGAAAATAATCTATTTCACGACACCAGTAGAGGAGACCGGGTACAGTTGTCTTCCGTTTTGGCAACTATGAAGTTGCCTTAAAAATAACACTAAAGGTTGGAATAAGTGCATCGATCAATGTTAAAACATCACAAGAGCTATATCTACTTCCGTACTACACCAATCGATCTATTTAGAACCTTACCACACTTGCGATGTGTTATATTCGGTAGTAATACGTTTTATTCCATTCAAAGAAGTATCAAATACAAATTGACAAGTCTGTGTTACCACACGATGCTTGTATGGAAACTCGCCGGCAAATCGCAAATGTGATAAGGCCTTTATTCCTCTGTTTAGTATTCTTTTGCCGCGGTGACAACCAACCCGTGTGAAAACCATACCAAGTCTCAACTACTTGTTACATCTGTAGTATTGGCTGATATCCAACCGCTTTCCGCTCCTAACTCCACCCACAGCCCTGGAAGGGGAATATTCCCAATTTCAGCGGGGCAAATAAAAATAACGCTCCACTAGTGTGACCACGAGTCAGCGGGACTTTACAACAGGTTGGGGCTCTCGGGGCCGACGTGCGGACACTCTCGCTTTATTTACTCGGGATTAGAGGTGTGCGCCGCGCCGGCGCGCCGCCGCCGCCGGCTTTTTTGGCCACGCCGCCGCCGCCGATTTCTGATCGGCGTGAAATCGGCGTGAATAAAAAACTTATTGCAAAAGCAGATTTTCGTACCATATATTAAAACTAACCTTACTTAACACTTTGTTCTAGCAGTTCATAGCATATACTCTGTTGAAATCAAGGTTCATCCCATTTTTGGATAACGTTTTTTCTTATTATCCTCTCGTAGGATTTCAAAAGACGGCAGAGGCTAGTTAAAATGGTCTAGATCATCATTATCATCTCAATCCGGAGACATTCATTGATGAACATAGGTCTGCCCTAAACAATTCCGAACGAACAGTCGCAATGCACACGTTTTCTCTTAATCGAATGCCGACGAACTTAAACATGTCCTCAGATCATTTTGTGGAGGCCAACCCACGCTCCATCTTCCTTCAGATTCGTGGTCTTCATTTGGGAACCTTTCTATCCCATCGGTCTTTGTTGCTCGAGCTATATGCCCAGCCCATTACCACCTCATCTTGCTAGAGTTATGTCACCTAAGTAGGTTCTTTGGAAACGGAACGAAACGGATTTACTAATTACTAATTTGGTCTAGCTCTCTCTATGGAACGTTGAGCGACTCGACCCTATTTATGAAGGTGAAAGACTATACGTCTACTGGATATCTCGTCACTAGTCAAAAACTATTCTTGAGACATTGAGACACGGTGACAGAGAAGAACTGGAGTGTATGTTTCAGCTACATATGTGTATTCGTAGTTCTCGTCCTAGACAACTTCAAGGTTAACTGCCCCAAGAGCGACTGGGGTATCAGGGAGTTCGACATAACTTTCGTCTTATAAACACAGCGGTCGTTGAGCATATTTTTCGCGCCCTGTAGGGACTATACCATCACGACGATGTCATTAGCTAATCGAAGGTAGTCGTTAGCGACGTTGATTCTAAATCAGTTCTAGTTCAAAAGCTTCAAGACATCCTCCAAAGCTGTGCTCCTGTAACCCTCTCCTTCCTTCGGAGAGGGGCACAACTCCAGATCAACCAAAAGTGGTCAATATTGACCATACGGGACACAAACCAACCAAAAAAAAAAACCAAAGCTGTGGTAATCAGTTTCTAAGAAAAGACGTCTTACAGGTTCTTGGAGTAGAATTTATCTCATACTTTGGTTCATGTTCTTTCTCTGTAAACTCATAATCTTTTAAATTAGAGAATACAGATGATGATGAGATGAATACAGATTGCGGTATCTCAATTAAACTCCTATAATTAATTAATTAGGATTTATTTGAACCAGAGCTGAACACATGTGACAATGGCTAATATAAAAGAGAGAGATCATCAAGGCGGGAAAGAGAGAGGTGAACGCCTAAGCTGCGTTCAATATACCACAGCTGTGTAGGTTTCATGAGCATTTAACCCCTGAGCATTGACTCTGGCTCCACCATATCAAGAAACGAAGTTTTGATATTGAAATCTTCAACACAATATATGACAATGAATGCACATTGTTTTTTGATAAAGATGTATCTGTGGTTTCATTTAATATCATAGAAACGTAGTTTTTTTCTTTTTTAGGGTTCCGTAGCCAAAATAGCAAAAACGGAACCCTTATAGTTTTTAATAAATCTATCAGTTCTGCCAAACATTCTGGACCAAATACTTGAGTTATAACAGCAGTAGCCTTAGTTCGGCCCATTTCTAAGCCTTTGGGAATATTTGAGTCCAGGAAGATATTGGGCATCAGAGGAACTAAAGTGTCCATCAAAGTGAATGGCAAGTTATTTGTAGCTGGTAAGTAGTCCAGCCAGTTTGAACTCTGCCCTTTTTAATCATTTTGTTCGCTGGTTTATTAACCAGGTTTACTATACTTTTGTGACAGCGGTGGTTTGCTTATGTCTGCTGCTACCTATATATGTTTTTCCAGTACAGAACCGTATTAGAGATTCGGCCTTGAGGTACCTTGACCACGCGCTCTTATGGAATTACATGGAAGCTTCCGAAAGATGACAGTTAAGTCCCAGAGATCGAAAAAACAAGCCTTTTTGTGGTACCTAATCTAATTTTGGTCTATTGCGTAGTCTAACACGTTTGGGTAACGTTGGAAAAACTTAAGTTCATCCTCGCGACGCTTTAGATCCTGCAACTATAGGCGTTTGGCCAGTGAACTTCTCTCATACAGGCAGTGATGACCTGTGTGAACCTAAGTATCTCCATAGAAATGAGGAAATCCGTAGAAGCACTATTTAATTGATGTAGCTCCGAATAACCAAGTGGCCATACCATATAGCTCGAATAAATAATGTCTGATAAGGCCTAAAACCTCTCGAATAGACCGAAGATGTACCATGTAGAACCAAGATGTAGCATGGGTCACCTTCCCTCAGTGGATGGCTTTGGCATCGTAACGTTATGATCGCTAGTGCCAAAAAGGCAAAAAACGCAAATTTTAACCATTTTATTTCGATTTTTTTGTAAAAATATATGTTTATGGCATTAAATCAGAGTTTAAGGTGATGTACGGCGATATTTTAAATAACTGTGTCCTTGAATTACGGTTTTTTGATGTGTGAAATCATGTTTCAATCACGCCGATTTCACGCCGAAAATACGCCGCCGCCGCCGATTTTTTGTCAAACGCCGCCGCCGACAATTTTTTGATCGGCGCACATGTCTACTCGGGATACGTTTTAAGTTTATGCTTAAACTGTGTGTTGAACCCACTGAAGTTTACATAAGAATACAACATTTGTGGTAAGGCAAGAGACCTTACCTCAAATGATGTTGATGAAAGATATAATTTGCAAATTATTTGTTGTATTTTTATTTGAAATTCATTGTCCAAGTCAAGGACCGAGGACCTAAAATATGGAAAATATGGTTTTGGTTTTGGTTGACATTTAAGGAGCATTCCATGAAAATATTTCGTAAGGGACACCACCGTTTTAATACTTCCGAGACATCAATTCAGGAAGCTAATTATCAGCGTTGTAATGTCATAACTCGGCTTTAAGATTGGTAGTGTTTCTTAGCAGCTAAGACGTTTTATTTAGGTAGCTGCCATAGCGTTTCGTAAGGGACAAAAAGTTGATGTTTTCATGGAATGCTCCTTAAATGTCCTGGGATTTTGATATGTTATATATTTCAGTGCCCTGAGCAAAAGTCTCTATGGCTACCACTGTTTCCGAGTTCCTTTCAGAACTTCGACTCTTTGGACCAAAACACCTCACTGTCTCGGACACCAGCCTCTGTGGCACTATTGGAAGTGCGCTTGTGTTGGCTTCGAGAGCCGTTTGGAGATGCGGATTCGAGACCCGACCAAGACATGAAATTATTCAAATTGCGATTCAATAAAATATTTTAAATTTCGTTAATACATGTTTGTTTTGTTAATACCATAACAACACGCAAAAATAGTCGCATATTAGACGTCGAGTAGCAGATAAGTAATCCGCGTAAAGCTGTGATAATAGATGTTTGAATTTAAATGATTTATTTGACACAAACGAAAGTGTTTTCGGAAAGCGTAGTTTGGACAAGGCGTTCTTTGTTCTCTAGCACTGAAATTCGAAATTCAGTGCTAAATCAATTACATTTATTTCTAACAGGATTCTCACAAAAACGTCTCAAGTCTCAATTGCTTCAATCTTCGACAACTTTGCAAGTTGGTAACCCTAGCAGAAGTCCCCTCGGCGGGTGGATTAAAGGCCTCGAGTTGTCGGCCCAATACAATTATCCTAAGCCCGCGCTAGGGCTGGCGCGACTTCATTACGCGATCTAATAACAACTCCAGCGCACTTCTGGAACATTCCAGAAATCGCACGCAATCCTGTTAAGCTTTGATTTCGATAAATATTTATAGGTAAGGAAATTAACTTACAAATTCTACGTACATTTCTATAATAGCTTTGACATTACAGGTGTTGGTTCAAGTCGAGTGTTATGTTTAACATTTTCGCTCAGGCATTACACTGGCTACAGGTCTGAAGTTCTAAATTCGATAATAAGTAAAGGTCACTGTCCACTACACCGTATAACCGTTTCATACCGTATGAACGTTTCAGACTTTCAGGCAAAATAAATAATGTTTGTATTGATAAGTATGAGACTATGCCCACTAGCATGTTCCGTCACCTACTGGCATTTGTCATACCGTGTCCGATACGTTCATAATACGGCCATGGTACGATACGTTGCTGTGGGCAGAGACCTTAATGCACATAACGAGAGAAAATTAATGAACTCCATACAAACCCAAAATATTAGTTGGGAAGTCAAAACTTTTTCGTGTTCTATTTCGGTTTGTCACTCATTCATCATCATGGAAGACTTGTAGTCACACAAGTTGCATCGACAGGGCGTGGTTTGGACGGAGGCTGAACGAGAAAGTGATAGAAAGTTAATGCTCATTCAATACTATTATTTATTTTATGTGCCATAACTTGTTCCAAGTCGTCATGATACGTGAATGTTCGTTTGTGACTTTTATCGCAATTAGAAAGGCTCAAGTTACGATTGATGATTTCGTTTTCAATTGAACACTTCATAAAATTCAAATATATTAATTACTAGCATTTACCCGCAGCTTCGCCCGCGTTGTTTCCGTTACTGTCCCAAACGAACTTTTTACCGGGATATAAAGTATCATATGTTTCAATCCAGGACTTGATCTACTTGCATGCCAAACAGCTCAATGCATCCAGTTGTTACCCAGTTATTTAGTAACAAACATCCAAAGATCTTCACAAACTTTTAGATTTATAATATTACTAGCATTTTCCCGCGGCTTCACCCGCGTTGTTCCCAAAGGAACTCTTTTCCGGGATATAATGTATCCTATGTTTCAATCCAGGACTTGGTCTACTTGCATGCCAAATTACAGCTTGATCCATCCAGTTGTTACCCCGTTATAAGGTAACAAACATCCAAACATCCAAATATCCAAACATCCAAACATCTTCACAAACTTTCGCATTTATAATTTATTTCATTTCATTTATTCATTGCACCATGGTAATATACAAAGATGTTAAACATTATAAAAAGGTATCTCATGGACCCTGATAGGGTATAGCAATCAATCCTTAAAACTAAAATAAATAGTATTGAACATCATAATTAATAATATCATGTATACATTTGGTTGAACAGTAAATACTAAAATAACATCGGAATAACATTAAGGGGCAAAATAGGATCAACTGCGAATTTCATTGTCATTAAAAAAGTCATTAACTGAATAATATGCTTTTTTTGTAAGAAATGTAATATTAGTGGGATAGTGGGATGGGATAGTGTGATTATACAATTGTTTATACAATTTCTCTCTTCTTAATCGTTCCCCCATTACTGGGGATCGTGACTCCTTTTTAGGCGATCACTGCGGTCTGTCTGTCAACTGATCCGGTCAGCCGCCTGGTGAAGGGCGGCGCTGATGGGTAGCTCCAGCTGTTCGGAGATCTGGCCGGATCACCTCTTCAGGCTTCGACCTCGGGGTATACAATTTACATTGGCTTAAATTCAAGTGGTCTAAATTCAACCAGTTGATTTAGTTTAACTCCACAAAACATCCTTCAAGAGTATCTTGTTTTAGGTTCCTATTATACAAAGATACAATTTTGTTTGGTGCACTAATATACACGCAGTTCTGAAAATTTACATTCAATTTCATTCGATTGTTTTTTTTTTATTATTGACACTGCTACAATGTGAAGTTAAGCATTTTCTTCATTGTCAAGTTTTCTGTCAATTTTATGTTAGAGTCTGTGCGGAAAGAGAATACCTAGGCGTGGCGAAAAACGGAACTAACCTAACCAGTATGGCAAATATTTTTTTCTACGGTAGAAAAGCATTACAGCGCCCCCAAATCTAAATCCTATTCTCTTTCCGCACGGACTCTAGTGAAGTTTTCCGCTAACTCAAAAAAATATATGCTTTCGTTAAATTATTATTTTGCCATCGACAATTCTTTCATTACTTTGCAGTATCAACGGTATTTGAAATCACGTTCATTCAACAACGCGGAAACCGTTAAACTACTATTCCGATTCGAAATTTGAAAACGTTGAACTATCGTTTTGAACAAATGAAAAGCGGTAAGCCGGCCACAAACCGCAAATTTATGAACTATCGATGAATTTGTTTCCATTCAATTGTTCCGGATGAATTGAACGAATGATAAACTCTTCCCGTTGAAGGTTGAAAGTAGTTTAAATGGGAATTTCACGGCAGTTTTACCTAAGTTTGAGCGTTTTTTAAACACACTCCGAACGGTTTGTTTTTGACAGGTTTTGATTCAATTTTTTTAAGATAATTAGATAGTTGCGGATAAAATAAAAATATGTTGGAGTCATTTTCTCATTTTTCCAATCTAAAGCTGCAGTGACTGCGTTCCGACAATTTCAATATTTTCCTTGAACAATACAAGTATATACAATCGAACACTCTGTTAACACATTGTACATTTCTTAACGAATATAAACTTTAATGCACTATTTTAAGGAATCATCATATTTACTGGAAATATTTTGAATCCTCATAGCTTAATGTGGGAACACCACAAAACAAAATCTTTGAATATAAACTTTATTACAACGTGTTCAAGTCTATGGGTGGTCAGTTAAAAGAGGCTTTGATTGTACCAACACAACCTACAGCGTTCGTTGTGGAGTTGCGTAAGTCTTTGCGGAGACCTATGTCTTGGTAGCGGACGTCTCCGAGTTGAAGTGATGATGTGCAAGATTTTTTTAAGGATATTTGTACACGTTTCTCAAGATAAAGAGCTCACATTTAATAACAATTTGTACCTACTTAGGTTCTAGCATTTAGTAAAGCACTGAGCTATTATGTAAAATGTCTTGAAGGCAATTCATTCTGAAGATTGTCAGACAGCCGTCGCAACATGCGCCAGAATTTCCTCTCAGCGTGCTTGACAGTAAGTGGAAGTATTACCAGGCAAATTGCCTGGGATAGGAAGAAACTAAGTCTAGTCAATATCCTTGCACTAGTTTTGGAAGTTTTGAACAGAATCAAACGGCATAAAATTCCTCTGAATACTAACGGCATAAATGCCTCTGAAACTATTACAAAAATGAATTGCTGCATCAGGAAATATGCATGATTTATTACACAGGTTACTGACGAAAATGCACTTAAAAATAGTCCTTATTAACCAGTAAGTGCTATCACACTTGCGATTTGAACTAGTAGCGGTAAACTCGCGACATTTGTATGGAACTTCGCTTCTAACTCGCCCGAAAATTGCAAGTGCGATACGGCCCTAAGGTACTTATCAGTGGCGTGGCGTCCAAAGAACTCGATTCCTACCGGCTTGCCTAATATCAGGCATCTGAGCACCTTATTCTACAACTCTTAAGGAAAATATACGCCAAATCTGCACCGGCTTGTCCAAGGATATCTTTTACGTCACTGCTACTACTACTCATAGTAGCAGAGTGGTTCGCGCCTTTCAAGCAGAGGTTGTGGGTTCGAATCCTGACTCGCACCAATGTGTTTTTCAGAACTTAACATTAGGTTTTCGGTTAAGGAAAAACATCGCGAGGAAGCCTGCATACATCCGCGAAGAAATTCAAAGGTTTATCCCCAATCCACAGTCGGCTAGCGTGGGGACTACAGCCCATTCACTCTCATCTATGGGAATAGGCCTGTGCCCTGTAATGGAAGGAATATAGGCAGATACTCATGATGAAGGTACATATTACCTGGAAGCGTCACAAATAATCAGCACTTGTGTGCGCCTTCCTCCGCTGTGACAGCTTTTGTATGGTGACCCATTTATGTAGTGATTCCATTGATCGTCGCAAGACATACAATAGCCTACGCGTAGCCTAGAATAAAGACGTCCTTAGGGATGAACGACGCTTGATTTATTGACAGAAATCTAAAAAAAATCTTGAACGGGACTTTGTGCTCGCTTCAACATTTTCAACCTATTTCACCAATAATCTTGAAACCCCCGCATCAATCTCATATCTTATAAACGGATAAACAGAAATTTGGTGAAGGCTAGCTAAAAACACTCTCGGTCAAGTCACCTGTCAAACAAAAAAGAACCGCATCATAATCGGTCTCGTAGTTTTCCAGGATAAAGTAACAGACATAGTAAAAGATATGGCAGAAAGGTTAATTTGACGGTTCGGAAAATCAAACGAAATTTAGATATTTCACTGGAATTTCCGCGCTCCACGGCGTCAGTATGCAAACAAGGTTGCGATGGTGTACATAAAATGCACAATACAGACTGAATTATGAGACGAAATTTTCTATAAACACGATTATCGCTTATTGTATCAACGTGTATTTAATCATTTTGCCGCGCAAACATATACATTATCATTCACTCAATTCGTGCCAGCTCTTGTGAATCGACCTGTACATGGCAATACAGATTACACTATCGTTCAATAAACACTATAGCACAGCCCCTATAGCGTCCCATCCCGCGTCACGCTGTCACCCTTTGTGGCGCGACATGTCCGGCGCTCAAAGAGATAGGACGCTTGTCTATGTCTATGCCATAGAAATGTAGAATGTGTGTCATCTGTGGTGCTAAAAATGGCTGTGACGTAAAGAGGGGTGACAACTTAAACTGTGCAGTTAGAAGTAGCAAGTAAAGAAATAGTTCTGGTGACTTATTTATAATGCATATTCGATATTTAATTCCGCGATAAGTACTAACAATAAAATATTCAAGCCCAATTTTATAGATGAACTAAAATGAATTATTTTTTATTTATTGGTTGTCTGGAAGTCATCGCTTATTAGCGATAAGACCGCCTTGTTGTTGACCGCGTTGTTTACCATTGAATATGCTGTTTTAGATTTAAGTTCTTATAATCTTTAATTTTGGTGCATAATAAAGAAAATTTATTTGAAACTATGTGAATGACATTAATTTGACTAAATTAAAATCAACAAATCGTCGCCGCCGACGTGGTTAAAGGTCGCCAGAAGCCGATGGATTGGAGAGTGATGCATTTCATACAAAATATTGACAAACGTACAGTTGTTTGTCATTTACTGTATTAAATGCATAATTCTCATCGATTTGTTGTATTACATATTTATCATACTTCAGATTTTAATATATTAAGCTGTTTTTGGCTAAGGCATATCTAGCTAAAGTTTTTAATCCATTGCTTTTTACGTGTGACACGAAACTCGAGTAAAAATTACTCCATGAAAATATTCGGTTTTGTTTGTTCCAAAAATTTCATTCAACTTATAATTTAAAAACTCGTTTCTGAGCAGAAAAATATGGGCCAAAGTTCATTGCACACAGCACAAAAACCGTTAAAATATTATTCCGCGAACACCTCTTATTCATTTTTAAAATGTTCGGAATTTGAATACACCGTTTTGGGTTTCGTTTTTCACTGAACAAAATTAATGCTGCGCTTTTCACGTAAACGATTTATCGATTTGCATCCTGGACGTTGCATCTTGCAAAATTGGATGATGGCAGAATAAGCTTTATGTGGCATGAAATAAAGCTTATATTACAATAGCTTAAAGATATAGGTACATAAGATATTTACGAATTTGAGCGGTTTTTGTTAGTTAAATAAAAGCGTTTTGTTATTGTAAGTGTTATTCAACGCGGGCAGTGTCTAATTGGTTAACATGTTATGTAGGTAGTGTTTGAAGTTACTTTACTTCGATAAATTAGGCAGTATTAGGTACGTGGAAACAATGCTAATTCTAAGATTTTTAGAAAGAGAACATATGGCAAAGATTGATATATACCCCTTTGCTCCTAATCTATTAATTATAGCGATAGCATTTTTAGACGAAATATTTATTATACCGATAGCTATTTTTTTACTGTATCCGAATAACATTTTGCAAATTATTAAGCTCTTTTGTTAATTAAAAAAAAGGTAAGAGTGTACTAGAAGTTAATTACAATAGATATTATTTTGTATGATTGGGGTAAAAAGAAGGCTATTTATTGTAAATGTATGAATTTCATTTTTCAACGTCATGAGCTTCCCAAATCCCTGACTGAAAATGACGGCCTAGTTTCAGTAGTTCGGTGATTTTAGTCCGGTTCATATATATTTGTTTGTACCGGACTAAAATCACCGAACTACTGAAACTAGGCCAAAATGGCAAAGATGTGTATTCTTTCCATTAGGAACGTGCACAACGAAGGTGCAGCCAATTGGTGCCGCCAATCCGAATCTTGTACTCTAACATGCTGGGCCACATTAAGGCGAGGTAAGACGAGAATCGGGCGCGGAAGCCTAGTTTCCAAATCATTTTTAGAGCACTTATTTGACTCGTAGGTCACTGTAAAACATATATAATAATATTCAGAACTGTATCTAGGGCTTCCTCTCACTTAGAACACGATAGCGAACACTTCGCTCGATAGAAAAGTAGCGCGAAAACACTATAAAATAAAGTATTTTTTTCATTTTTTTCATTTTGTTCATTACCAGTTACCTTTTCTGACAAAATTAATACCTGACAATCATGATTTCACAGTCATGCAGGGCATCCTCTCATGTTTGGGTTGATAACGTATACATTTATGTTAGAAATCGAAGATAATCTGCAATAATCTGCATTCCGCCCGACCCTAGTTGTATGTGAAATGCGAGCCAGGTCCTACCGGGCCTTAACGGGAAAGTGAAAAGGGGTACAAGTCGCATTTAACCTAGGAACAAAAGGGCTTAAGTCATACAATAGAGTTGTGACCTTTTGGTCCTGGAATAAATGTGACTTGTAACCCTTTTCACTAGACCCACAGAATTAAGTTTCCTTTATTGTCCGCATCGTGTTTCTTTTATCGATTTAGTGCTACCTATAGTCCCTGCGAGTTCCCTATACAACCTGCGGACACCCCGTACCGAATTAATCAATGTCAACACATAAAATCAGAAACGAAGAGCAAATCTATTATTATATATTATTTATCGCTAAGGCATGCCATTCACTAGCTCCCGTACGTGATTCGATTGAGAACTAAAGCCGCCACTACGATCCAAAAAGAACCGTGACATGACGGAATAAGGTCTATTTTTAGTAGCCCCGAGCCCCGATATTGGTTTTACTTTGTAGCCAGCCAGTATTATTAAAAACTAGTATTTACTTAGTTTTATATTAGTTTGTTAAAATAAAAATAGAACATATTACATTATATTAGTTCCTTGATGTTGTTTTTTATGGAATAATATTGGTTTTCTCTATACATATCTGTTCGTAGCTTTCAGTTTTATCTGTTATCTTATAATGAGAATCAAAGCACATATAGTTCCACTTTTCATCAACTCTATTGCTAGCAGCGTATATAGAATAACGAAAAATTTGTCTGGTGGTTAACGTGTTATATTTTTTTAACGTTAAGTACAAAATTTCAACTGCGAGACTGTATTTGTTACTTATTTAATTTATTATCTTTAAGTTGTAGCAACCAGTATAAAAACTAGCTCTTCTAAACGTCACGTTCAAAGACAATAAATTAAATATAATTAAAACACAAACAAGCAAAAAAAACTAGGCATCGCAAATTCTTTCGCCTAAATTAAATTTTAAAAAAAGTCTCTGACGCGCGAAAACCGTTGCGTTTCAAATTGGCCTCCTTGTCACGTATTCGAACGTCCAAAATATCTCGACCCATGTACCCATGTACCCTGCACAAAGTTGCTTATTAATGAGAGATCAAAGTATGGTAGTTGGAGTATTATTAATACGCCCACGGTAGAGTACTGGCATGTTCCATGCAATTCTGTTCTTTGACAGTTGAAGCTCATTCATACAAAACGTAACTTTCGGTCATTTCATTTGGTATTCAGATAAATTGAACTACGCCAATAATGTATTTTCCAATAATCAAAATAAATTAAATTACGTTAACCATCAAATTATATTTTGGAAAGTGCTCAGCTACAATTCAAAAGTTCCTCGGCTACATTCATTTTGATCGATTTTAAAATGACAAAAAACTAAAAATTATACATCAATTCTTCTTGGAAACCGCATACTATCTGAGCATTTTGAATTTTTGACACTTAACAAAAAATACCGTAAAAGATGATGAAATAGCTCATTCCCAAAATATATATTCCCAGAATACCAGATATTAAAAATACGTACCAGATTCTCGATATATCGGATTCTCCGTATACCAGATTCCCAAAATAATTCATCCAAAAAAATCATTTAGACCCTTGAGTAACCTACGATTTTATAATCTAGTGTAACGAGAATGTGGTAAGACAGAAATCTGATAGATCGAGATTTCGGTTTTTTTTTATAAAACATAAAAAACGAATATACATAAGTTAGGGAAAATAAATTTAGAACTAAAACTAAAATTGCATAATAAACTACAGACCATTATATTATAAGTAACACTTTATGAACAATAGTAATTGATACAATAGTAATCCTGTTAGCCGGGATTTGCTTCTGTCTGCCAATAAAAGCGTAGTAAAGGGGTGAATTGGGTCAATTGGCGACGACGTGAACAATAGTGGCAATTTCGAGAGCTGCCACCGTAACCGGCCATAATAGCCCGCATGCTTTCACCTGCGCCACCGCAACGGGGAAGGTGCAGCAGATTACAATAGTTTGTAACCATAGCAAGCTGAGAAACTACATAATACGCCTAAGTGTCCGCGCAACCTCACTACCGCAGAAACATATCGAGATTGAAGGTATCTAGGGATGTAACGATACCGATACCGATACCAATATATCGGCCGATATATCGGTATCGCCGATATATCGGTATAGCCGATATTATACAACCGATATTTGAAGAGCGCGAAAAGAATTTGTTGTGTGAAAAAAAATCTGCAAAAAGTAATTTCAATTTCTGACTTGATTTATGTATTGGTCTATTACCTTGTGAAATGATAATTACTATGTTAATTAAATCGTTGGTCCTTAATAAAAAAAAAATTGAATTTTGAGTTGACAATTTATTTATTTTTTATTTTACACTTTCAAGATTGACTCCCTGGTAATTATAGCCAGTAGTCATTGCCATTAGTTATAATAAGGACATACAAATATCTGAAGTTCATACTTCATTATTTATCTAAGATATCGGTATCGGTATCGCCGATATTAACTACTATACAGGGTTACAGCCTGTAACCCTGTATATAGGTACCGGTATCGTATCGGCAAAACTGTGTATCGTTACATCCCTAAAATAATACGTCGATTTGTATAGGAACCAAGCTTGTAACTACTTTCGCTTGGCGTTTGACGCTCGTGTAAATTAGTGATAGAAAACATAAATTTTCGATTTCATTCGGGGGTATTTGAACAATACCATCATTCCGTCAATATTATTATCAGATTTTACCTCGATATATCTCTGTGCTCACTACTGTTATGCCACAAGATTTACAAAATATAGAATTTAAGATGCCAGATCTAGTATTTTTGAAACGTTACAAACTCCTAAATATTACAATCAAAATAAATTAGGGTCATTACTCAATAGTAAATTCGGATTTTGATGGGAACAAGCAAAATGTTCAGTTTAGTAAAGGCCTTAGAAAGCGATAATTAAGGTTAGGTTAGTAACTTATCAATCTGATGTAGGTACCTATCTCACCTATCTGTGTGCCTGATGGAATTTCACCAGTAAATTTCATCCCTAACGTACGGAATGGATTGGAAATAAGTGTAAATGCTCGCCTTTGAAACCCAATCAAATAAATAAAACCTGTGCTAATAGTTGAATCTTCAAGTTTTCGATATCGATATATTTAACATGATCAATACCGTCAGTACAGCCCATACGAAAAACAAATTATTGGAAGCAGGCATCGGAAATTCGGATGCTTATTATATACCTAAACTTTACCGTCAGCGTCAATGTTGAGTTGTATGGAGGCGGACACAATTTAATTTTATTATTAAATTTCCCTGGATTTCTAAATTAACTTATTATGCTAACATAAGCACATAGTACCTATTTACGTATTTAAATGAACTATTTGCAGTTATTTTTCATGTACTCGTTTTTTGAAGTCGGTTAATAATAGCCATAAGCCAAACATATTTGCGAGATACTACATTACTATGACGTTTTGTATAATCGCGGAATCTTGGAACTTACATTATTAAAATCAAATTTTTAAGAAGCTGATCCCATATTTGCTTAGCTTTTTCCGGAATTTTGCCAACTTTAGGTATAAAAGCATCCGAATTTCCGATGTCTGATTGGAAGCAATAATACGTGAACCGTTACAATAAATACGAATACCGGAGACCGTCTCAATAAATATAAAGCTCGTAAAGCAGAGCCATTGCAGGCAATATTCAACAGATGCCAGGGTACAGGGGTTCCGAAAATGGGCCAATACCGCCATCGGGGTTTTATTCCCATGCAAATGTAGACCCAGGGTCTTACGGGTCTTAAATGTTCTTATTTAAGGTTATATTCGCGCAGTTAGGGATATTCTTTGCGTTTATTTTAGCTCAATGATGATTGTTATTGTTAAGTTCGTTTACGCTACTGAAGGCCAATTCACTTTCTATTTCATTTTATTTTAGTTAAGTATCTGGAGCTATAATTATCCCCATTTAGTTCGATTTCTGCTAGCAAATATTGTACCTCGTACGACTTCTGCTAGCAATTGTTTGTATCTATTGTTTACTTGTGTAAATGTTGCTTCCTCATAAAATACTAACGAGTATACAGTAAGAATTATCTAAGATGTACGAATCTTTGTTCATTCTCTTTACGAAGATTCGGGCACCTTAGATAATTCTTACCATACAGTACTACGCCAAACACCTCTAACTGTCATAAAGTCATAACCATGCCTGGCATGCCATGCTAGTCAGGCCGGTATATAAATAAATAAATATTAGGGGACAATCTTACACAAATCGAACTAGTCCCATAGTAAGCTTAATAAGGCTTGTGTTATGGATACTAGACGACGATATATTTAATAAATACAAATACCCCTATGATAATGTTATCAAGAACAGGCTTATGTCCAGTATTGCACATCTTTTAGCTAATGAAGCGCCGTATATCGATATATACGGTGCTTTGGATGTTACATGTTAGTGTTGTTTTAGTGTTGCGATCACCACACCTTTAGGCTGGACCAGCCTTATTACTTAAAACAAAAATATTGCTTTGCTAATCGGCGATATGAAAACGTATTAGTCGAAAAGTGCTAGCCCGTTATACGGACTTTTTTTTTGACCCAGGGAAATGCATGAAATGGCACACCAATACATAACCTAAGGCCCGTTATACTGACTTGCGTATTTATCATGTATTCACATGCAAAATAAATAAACATGCAAATAAATACAACAAGCGACCACCAAAAATACTAAACTCGACACGTGTTTCGCCTGTCTACGAGGCATCCTCGGGAGATGCTGGAGATGTTGACAGTCCGGCATCCGTTGATGGAATGTGATATGCAATAAATGTATTAAATTGAATTGAATGAAGTGAGGATGGATGGAAGTGAGCAATATTTTTGTTTCAATTAACATGGATTTCCGGAAGGTAACGCGTAATTCAATCAATTACACCCTTATTACTACAGGCACAAAGATGTGTGAAGATATTTATGGCGCTTTGGATGTTACAGACCATTTGATACTATCTGTACTCGTTATTGTATATGAAAACCTGTGTAAAATACGAGTTTCCCCTTGAAAGATCTTAATCAAAACAATCAGCTGACACGACAAGGACGGCACTATCGCCTTCTCTGTCACACGCGGAAGCGTCACGGTGAGTCGATTACACGTTTCCGGTATTACTCGAATCCACCCGTTTTTCGGCAGAATACCTGCCATTCAGGCTTTGTTGCGTTTAAAAATAAACTGTGGGAATGGCCAGCGTTTGTTTACGTTATTTTTGTGCTGTCTGTGCATGCGACCACTGAAACTCGACTGGTAGCGCCGTTAGTGATGTGATGACTTCATTAGATCACTGCACTGGCTATCCCAAGACGGTGTTCTTTCGGTCGGATTGGTTGTTAAAAACTGTGTCACGCGCGAGACACGTCGCGAAAATCTTGTGCTAGTCGTGTTGATGTATAGATAGTATAGATAGTATAGATATTCAACTTGTATAATATGGCGGTGCCGGCTCTTGATAGAGCGAATGGAGTGGTCATGTTATTCGCCAGATAATAAGGGACCGCAAAATGTATTATGGGTACTGAAATAGATTTATGTGATGAGAAAGACCTGCTGAAAGATAATCTCATCCTACATTTATTAAGGGCTAGAACCGGTGCTGATTTAACTGACTATTAGTAGAATTTATTACGACTTCGCTTATAATTACTTAAATGCGAACTCTCAACTCTCGATTTGACCCAATCATACCTATGTATATACAAACGTTGCAAGTTAATAAAAATCTTGTAAAAATACACAAGCAATGTTGGTTTAGCGGAGGGTAGCTTAGCCAGCAGCCAGGTCAATACGCAATTCCATTAACTAACCGGATCGCGCGAAGCCAAACAAACTCGAAAACTAACAAGTTCGCGAATTCGCCCCTCGAGCTCCCCGACCAGAAAAATTCACATTGCCGACGCGTTCACGTGGCAGCACTAAATCGACAAAAGAGACACTATACGGGCAGTAAAGGAAACTTATCAGGCCTGAAGAAATGTCATGCTGGTTATAAATGTCAATGTCAAGTATGTGTAAGTCGTGGCTACAGTAACGTTAAAGGGTTATTCTTGAGATATATGTCTGCGGTCACCTTATTCCTCTGGCCCTTTTTCATACTAAATGTATGGAGACAGAGGAATAAGTCGCAGACTTATTTCTGAAGAATAAACAAAACAAACATCCAAATATCCAAACATCTTCACAACTTTCACATTTATATTAGTGTGATTTCCCTGGCCGCAAAGTTGTCTACCGGTTTAAAATGGTTTTAATTATATAATGTACCTTTGTAATACGTTTTTTTGGTGTGCAATAAAGTATATTTGTATTGTATTGTATTTTTCAATATAGGAATAGTAAAATACAACTATAAATGTCAAAATTTACCACCGGTTCAAAGCAGAAACCTCTGCCCCGAGAAGAACCGGCATAAGAAACTTTGTTGCAAAAACATGTCAATATCTATTTTTAGCCAAAAATTAGGACTTTGTTAACCCTTATCCAAACTAATAAACCGATTAATAATTTTACGTATTATTAATCGTTGTTTACGTATTTTTGTGGCATTAAATCGTTACTTCCATTGAACAGGGACAGCGGGGAGATATTTCAAGTAGATTAACCGGTTACAGGGCATGTTTATTTAAACGTGTAGGTACAGTTAGTCCAGACTGTTTTCACCCACGTCTAATCGTTAATTTTGTGGCTTCCGCTAACTGTAAGTTAATAGTATGTACCATTTTAACTGAAAACTACCTCGTCACAAGCCTTGCGGAAAATGTCATTCAACTGAGAGTGAATAACAATGTTATTGCCAGGGGAGTCAAACGCTTCACTCCCCTGGCCATCGAGGATCAACCGTGACAGGTTTTGACAGGAGTTTCGATATCTCCATCATCGAATTTTGTAATAGAAACGCCAATTGGATATCGAACAGTTCGGTGATAAGTGACAGAATTGACAGATAAGGATAAGACTAATGCATTATTTGAATAAATATTTAAATTCCAACCAAGTAAAGTAACATACGTACATTCGATTTCAGTCTCTTTGTGGAAATTCAGTTGCATTTTCTCTCCATATTTCCTCATACGTCAATAAAAAGATTAGAGATCTACATCTGGGGGCACGGCAATGCCCCCGCCAAGTCGAGCAAAACAAAGGCACGGCCGTACCATCCTTTTCTCGAAGCCATTCAGGCCATTTTCAGCCTATACATTTTAAACTATATTTACGAAATCAAGTTTGTGCAAAAGAGATAAACATGACATAGGTACATAAATTAAGTTTCCAAACTAACAATAGTAGTTTTTCACCAATTCTGCTATATATCTCACATTCAACTCTACCAATAATCCAACTAACCATTATAAAAACAAATACCTTCCAACATCCTCGACGTTGTTTGTGAAAATTTCACAGAAAAACACCTTTTTCAACATAGATAACACCAACACTGATCACTGAACGAAAAACGCCTCTATCAAAATACTGGCCACTAACAAAACTAGGTACATAAAGTTCTCAAAACACACATTAAATTTAAAAAATAACTTTCAAATTTAGAATTCATAAAAGTGGGCGGATTATTCAATTCCCGAACGACGCGTTCGCTGGCAGGTATGTCACCGGCTGACTAGTGACTAATTGCTAGATAACAACACGCCTGATAAAACAAAATGGAGGCCCCATTAGTGTACCAACTAATGTGATTTACTGGGATTCAGCTCTTTGATAACGCATAGCTCGTAAAACAGCCGAATAGTGTTTAAAATGGAATAGCAGGGCGAGTTTAGCATTGAATTTCCGGTAAAATAGTGGGTAAAAGATAGCGCAACTAATATTTGTTTGGATACTGCATTCACCTGCACGCTTCAATCGATATTGTCATTAAAAAGCCGCACTAATTATAAATCTAGAACGCCAGTACAGAAAGGTCATATGTGCAAAGCATTTCGTTATGCAATCTAGTAAGATTAGTCATATCATCCATGTTTCAATTAAATCATTTCAAACGGTGTCACTGTGACCTCGAGAATATACAAATTGTGAATACTTAGGCGTGTTTAATGTTTTTTCTGCCCTCCGGCCGGAAAGCGTCACCTTGCCGGCCGCTGCGCTAAACGAAGATGCTTTCTGGCTCCGTCGAACAGAAAATAGTACATTACTACAGAGGCCGGGGAGTGAGGGGTTGCCGGCCGAGTACATAAAGATGGTCGAGCGAAGGCGAGGCCAGATAATTACGAGGCTGGCAACCCCATTTCACGCCGAGGTATGTATAGTCAAATATGCAATGAAATAAATTAAAAAAACTCCAAAAAAACAAACTTTATTTTCTAGAGACACTAAAAGTAAAGTAGACAAAAAATTGGATTACAGAATGAAACATTTTCAATTTCCTGTCCAAAAACTCTTTCAGTATACATTATATATGAAATATTTTAAATGTGTATTCTTGTAGTTAAGTTTGGAATTGAAAATTGTTTATAATGCGTTATTTGTTATGTTGATGTCGATTTCATATAAATAAAATTGCAAAATATAGCAAAAATCGTACATTGTTTTTATTTAATGGCAGAACGCCGTGATTAATAGACATAAATAGACAAAAATAAATGTAGAATGGAAATTTAAAAAAAAGCACATTGCAGGCCTAGGCCGGCAAAGTCGTCTGAAATTCCATTAAATGCCAAGTGTCAAGCCGCACCGGAAACGAGGAACTTTGCGGCCTATTATAAGGCAAGTAATGTCAACATTTCATTGCATGTTTGAGAAAAATATGTAGTATACAAACCTTGGCCAGTGAATAAGAGAGCCTCAGGTCACATGTTTGTACTTATATGTGCATGTTCTCGTCACTATAGAGTAGGTACAATTTGGGAGCGAATATCTGACCAAAATCTTAGAAGAGTCTTATAAGAGATCACAGAATATGACGGCATGTTCAAATTAAAGTACCTATATAATAATAATATTCTTAAACTTGTTATTAAAACCGAATCACATTGATAATACATATTTTTAATTTCCCCTAATTGACCTTTTTTCTGACAATACGGTAGAATATCTAACGAATTCAACGAAAACAGATGGATCCCTCCATCTACAGTTATTACATTAAATACGCAAAATATGGCTGATATTAATAAAATAATAATTAATATGCCAGACGCAGCACATCATAAATATTATCAAACCGCGTTGAGAAAGGGATTCGAGTGTACCGTTAGCACAAGTGTACTTAATAAATGATTAAATATAATCATAGACCAATCTTTGATATCTTCATAAGTACAGACCCTTATAGATAAAAGAATTAATAGCTAAATATGATTTGCATATTTAAACTCTATTCTTGGTAAATATTGTCATTTGTTTAATAAAAAATAGTATTATCATATTTGACAAATCTGTCACCAGTCACATTATTTCGCTTTATCAAATTGCCGTAGCTTTTCAAAAATACGTTTGTATAGGTACAATATGAATCGCGGTAAAGTATTAAACGGTCGATGCCGAGAAATTGTCTACAATGTACTAACATATTTTAATAAAGAAAACGATAAGACGAAGGTTCTTTTGAAAACTTTGATGGCCATCTTAAGCGTTTATTTATCTGCATACTCTACCACTGACAATGTCATATCATGCATTAGTTCAAAAATGACATATGAGCTCAATCCCTTTCTAAACGCGGTTTGATAATACCAATAAACATATCAATTACTTATGCTGAGCAATTAAGATAACTAGACGATTAATTGCACCGTCTGTCGGCGCCATTTGTCAAACGATTATGAGATGTAATGCAATACGAAATATAAATTAAGTGTTAGTTAAGACAAAGTCGCATTTTCTTTCGAGATTTTTCAAGCTATAATCAGCGACAGAGAAGCGACGTTCGAAAAACGCGTATCCTTGCGCGCTTACGCTTACGCTTTATCCCCATAAAGGCACACAAAACCGTGCTAGATGGCAGTTACGGACAAGGAAGGCAGATACTCTGCGACAGAGAAAGGATAAACATTAAGGCCTTGTTACACGTAACGAGTACTGCGGTGAGAACTCTCTCGAATTGACAGAAACGTACTGGGCCGAGCACACCGTTTTCACGAACCGCGAGTACTTGGTCGAGGGCACTGTCTCGCCAGTGTACTCGGTACGTGTGATCAAGGCATTATATCATAAGGGGACGACTCTATTCTACAACTGACTGTTCTATCGTCATCGTCAGCCTAATAAGTCACACTGCTGGGCACAGGCCTCTAATGAGACAAGGAATTTTTCATGTATGTAGATTAAATGTGAATAGGCTGTCCCCGCGCAGGCCCAGTGTGGGTTGGGAGGTTAAATACACCTTTGAATTTCTTCATGGATGTATGTTCGTCCGGTTAACCGTCCGATTCACAGGTTCCCAGTGTGGTCCCTACCGCCCCCAATGGGCGCTGAGGATTCCCAAGGGGGCGGTAGGGGCCTTGGAAGAAATTGAGGGGCGTTGATGCTAGCCATGAGGGCGCTATCGCTTTTGAAAAGTAGAGTTCAAATACATCCCTACATGATTAATTGGATTTTAGCTTATGTTGCTAGCTTATATTAGGGTGACGGCACCAGTAATGGACAAGACCCAATTATGGACATTTTTTTCCGTAAAACCCACATTTTAAGTAACGGGCTCTACATTTTTAAACTATCAACACTATGTTCAGATAACTGATAATGGGTGGCTATAAGTTATCGTATCTTTGCTGTCCATTACTGGGTACTACTATGCTTAACATGTCCATGATTGGTGCCGTCACTCTATAAACTAGTTTTGCGTACACACTATTCCTGGCGACGCATCGTTTTATGCCAGCAGGGGCCTCTTCAAGCTGCGTTAGCGCGATTGCACCTCCCCCCTCCCTCCGTCGAAAAAAAATCATAGCAATGTGGTTGTTTTTTTGGCGTGGGGACGCAAGTCAGAAAAAGTTTGGAAACCTATGGTCTAATTAATTAAACATTATTTTCATTTTACATTATAGAAAGGCCAAAAAGCGGTCCTTGTACCGCTTCGATGGATTTGATAGAAGCAAACATGCATTTCCCGTATTTTTTTCTGTAGTGTGGAGGAAAAACTTGCAACCGTTGTGGAGGTTTTTGGGAAAGCCTACGACGTCATGCTAAATGATATTGATGATGTTTGACAACACATCCTTGTATTTTTTTTTTTACGCTGACGTTACTGTGTGATACTACCCAGCACGACCACGGACGATTTTGTTATTTCTTTTGCGGTACATATTCACGAAAAAAAATGTACTTTTTTGTACTATTCATTAAAAAAATTGTACTCGTACGGTTTCGGAGTTGTGAGATAGAGGTTGTGGTCGTGCTAGGTAGATGCTACCTGGCACGACCACACTGACATTGAGGTTAGTTTGATAGTGAACATAAATGTACTGAAATTGTACTATTTTGTACCGAGTATAAAATAATTGTACCCCTTCCCAATTTAAAAAAAAATAACTTTTTTGTTCGCGGAGTACAGCCGACGGAAAAGAAAGCGGTACAAATTCACGAAAAAAAATGTACTTTTATGTACTCTTCATTAAAATGTAATAACTCATACGGTTTCGGCAGTGTGACACAAAAGGTGGGGGTCGTGCTAGGTAGATGCTACCTGGCACGACCACACTGACATTGAGGTTAGTTTGATAGTGAAAATAAATGTACTGAAATTGTACTATTTTGTACCGTACATAAAATAATTGTACCTCTTCTCAGTTAAAAAAAAATGTCCCTCAATGGTTCGCGGAGTACAGCCGACGCAAAAGAATGAGGTACAAATTCATGAAAAAAAATGTACTTTTATGTACTCTTCATTAAAAAGTAATAACTCATACGGTTTCGGCAGTGTGACACAAAAGGTGGGGGTCGTGCTAGGTAGATGCTACCTGGCACGACCACACTGACATTGAGGTTTGTTTGATAGACAAAATAAATGTACTGAAATTGTACTATTTTGTACCCAACATAAAATAATTGTACCTCTTCTCAGTAAAAAAAAAATGTCCCTCAATGGTTCGCGGAGTACAGCCGACGCAAAAGAATGAGGGACAAATTCATGAAAAAAAATGTACTTTTAGGTACTTGTAATCAAAAAGTAATTACTCATACAGTTTCGGCAGTGTGACACAAAAGGTTGGTTAAGGTTGGGTCGTGCCAGGTAGACAGATGGTTCTTGGTCTAGGTACGACTACGCTGATATCGAGGTGAGTTTGATGGGCAAAATAAATGTATTCTATTTGTACTATTTTGAACTTCGCATAAAATAATAGTACTTCTTCGCAGTTAAAAAAAAAAGAACTTCAAGGTTCGCGGAATACAGCCGACGCAAAAGAAATTGGTACACATTCATGAAAAAAAAGTACTTTTATGTACAGTCAGCTGCAGAAATAAGTAGCCCCCCAGTCATACATCTTAGTATGACAGGGGCGCTACTTATCTCTGCAGCTGACTGAAATTTTCATAAAAAAAACAAATATTCATACAGGTTCAGTATTGTGATACAGGTTGTGGCCCCTTGTTCCTGGTACGGGTACGGTACAATACAAAATAAATGTGCTCAAATTGTGCCTACAGTCTACAGCACATTAAATGTGATAGGGTTATAGAAAAACCCGCTGCCGTTACAGAAGAGGAAAGTAGGGGACATTTGAAGCCAATTGTTAGCCTTAAGGTCAGGCCTAAAAATATGGTAACGAATTTTATTCTAATGCCTCGGTCGGACAATTCTGTAATTTATACTTTCAATATTTATTAGACGCGACTGTAAATGGAAAACAAAACAAGTAGATACAAATATATCTATTAGCCTTGCATATCCACTGCTTGACAAATGTCTATATCCCCCACTGGAAACACAAATAGTTTTTTTTTCATAATTTTATGATGAACAACGCATGATGAGAATCATTAGCTATTGTAAAACATTTTGCAATGCAACTAAACCTACTTTTTTTCAGATTTTACTTGCAATAAAACCCAAAGCTGTTTTCATAAATCAAATCATAAGTCTTATGAAGTTATCAATGATATATAGAATGAGTATAAGATAAAAATGACCTTCGCGTATACCTTTGGATAGGAGATATGACTACGTTTATTCCAATTGTTAAGGCTGGCACCAACAGCAATAAATATTTCTTCCTTTTTTGAAGTAGAATCAACTTTGTAAAAATACTTGTTTATTACCTATGTATTTTAAAATTTGAGTACATATTAAGTTGGATTACGCTGTTAAGGGGAACGCGCCATATCAGCGCACTTCAATCCGTCTAGAACTGGTATATTCAGATCAGATGATACCACAAGCTACACCAGCGCTACTGCGAAGGAATTTCGAACGATGTATTTTGATTTTCGAACTCTTCCCTAACCGATTTGGTGGTCTGTTTCAGCTAAAAGTTACAATTTTACAAGGGTGACACACACACAAAGCGGTCAAACTTATTTCGTCAGAGTTTAAAAATAAAACGTACGGAACATTGGATGAGAATAGGTGTAGAAGTTTCTATGGGGAATCAGATGCGAATGCGGCTGAGGGTGAGAATGACGGTGAAGATTTGCTTTGCTCTCTTGGTTTTTTAGAATAAAAACTATCCTATGTACATTCTCGGATCTCAAACTTTCTTTATACGAAATTTCATCACAATCGATCAACGGTTTATACATAAAAAGGTAACAGATAAACAGAGTTACTTTAGCATTTATAATATAACTAATATAAGTATAGGATTCCTTTTGCTAATGCACATTCAGCGGAGCAATACGACTTCAAATGGAGACATTCTTACCTCTTTGGTAATGGCAGCGGTTTTTGCTATACCACTGTCACATTTGATATGCTATAGAAGTTTGCTAGAAGTTGAGCATTTATTTTGTATTATTCTGGTCATTCGATTAAGCGTGGTTGTGTCAGGAACCATCTACCTAGCACGGTGACTACAACCATTTGTGTCACAATGCCGAAACCGTATAAATATTTGTTTTCTAATGAAGAGTGCATAAGAATACTTTGCGTCGGCTGTATTCCGCGAACCTTGAAGTTCTTTTTTTTAACTGCGAAGAAGTACTATTATTTTATGCGAAGTTCAAAATAGTACAAATAGAATACATTTATTTTGCCCATCAAACTCACCTCGATATCAGCGTAGTCGTACCTAGACCAAGAACCATCTGTCTACCTGGCACGACCCAACCTTAACCAACCTTTTGTGTCACACTGCCGAAACTGTATGAGTAATTACTTTTTGATTACAAGTACCTAAAAGTACATTTTTTTTCATGAATTTGTCCCTCATTCTTTTGCGTCGGCTGTACTCCGCGAACCATTGAGGGACATTTTTTTTTTACTGAGAAGAGGTACAATTATTTTATGTTGGGTACAAAATAGTACAATTTCAGTACATTTATTTTGTCTATCAAACAAACCTCAATGTCAGTGTGGTCGTGCCAGGTAGCATCTACCTAGCACGACCCCCACCTTTTGTGTCACACTGCCGAAACCGTATGAGTTATTACTTTTTAATGAAGAGTACATAAAAGTACATTTTTTTTCATGAATTTGTACCTCATTCTTTTGCGTCGGCTGTACTCCGCGAACCATTGAGGGACATTTTTTTTTAACTGAGAAGAGGTACAATTATTTTATGTACGGTACAAAATAGTACAATTTCAGTACATTTATTTTCACTATCAAACTAACCTCAATGTCAGTGTGGTCGTGCCAGGTAGCATCTACCTAGCACGACCCCCACCTTTTGTGTCACACTGCCGAAACCGTATGAGTTATTACTTTTTAATGAAGAGTACATAAAAGTACATTTTTTTTCATGAATTTGTACCGCTTTCTTTTCCGTCGGCTGTACTCCGCGAACAAAAAAGTTATTTTTTTTTAAATTGGGAAGGGGTACAATTATTTTATACTCGGTACAAAATAGTACAATTTCAGTACATTTATTTCGACTATCAAACTAACTTCGATCTCAGTGTGGTCGTGCCAGGTAGCATCTACCTAGCACGACCACAACCTCTATCTCACAACTCCGAAACCGTACGAGTACATTTTTTTTAATGAATAGTACAAAAAAGTACATTTTTTTTCGTGAATATGTACCGCAAAAGAAATAACAAAATCGTCCGTGGTCGTGCTGGGTAGTATCACACGACGTTACTTAGTGGCTATTGTAAAAATCGAACAGGTTCCCTGGGTTCAATCAAACCAGGTGGCTTAGCCGTGGATCACCACGAAAATGTCGCTGATTGCTCGAAGTGAGCAGCGGACCAGCGGGAGAGCTTGAATCGGATCAACCTGTTCTTATGTATTTTGAGTAGATCGAACTAATGGGAGTTTTAGTTGCCGGTTTGCTAAAACCTAGCCCAGCAAGAAACATAGCTAAGCCCGAAAATGTAGTGAGGAGTAAATTGACGTAAACTTAGAGACAATTTTTTTTACTATTTCAACGATAGAGTTCTGTAGAGGACACAGGAGATAACTATAACTTAAAGGGTGGCCTCTAGTAAACCATATTACCTAAGAAGCTACTATGAAACGTCATCTTATCATTGGAATTCATTTATAATTTCCATTGCAATTGAATCTTCTGTTCATTGCTATAAAGCACAAGGTCAGAGCGAAGAATGTAATTGCGGTGTCTTGCAGAGCAGGCTCAGCTGGTGTTTCACAACCTAGGCTGACTAACAGAGAAAACGCGGTGGAATGTAGCGAGAATCTCTGTGTAGCGAGTAACAATGATTGTTATGGCAGCCTGGATTCGATCCACTTTTTATCACAGGTTTATCGATTAATTGACATTGCAATGTCAAGTAACAAATTGTGTTACAAAAGGGCGAAATGATGTTCGGCGCATTTACAGCGAGCGCGTGCATTCAAGTATTAGTTCAGTTCTTTGTTAGCGAGGCTCCGTCCGGCTATTTATTTTACGGTCCTTGCTATTACGATATACATATATGTATGTACATTATACAAATCTATACTCGTATAAGTATGAGTACTGTGTTATGTCTGCAAAAAACCGATAATAAAAAAAAAACATTCTAAATTCCTTGAACAAATAACTACCACTTTCATCCATCCTGCGAAGGAAGAAAAGGCTTTCTATATTAGCCTATATTGTGATAAACAAGCAGATAAGCCACCTGATGGAAAGTGATCATTACCGGATATACGTATAAAAGTATGCAACACTACGGCATCGGACTATAGGTTACCGACTTTTGAGATTATTACAAATAGATTTTGAGATTTTCCACGCCTGACGATCCGTTTCCATCTAAATTCACTCTCTGCCGGCTTCATAGCCGGCAGATGATTAGCCATGAGGCTAATCAATGTCAGCCCGCCATTTCATAGTCTAATCTGCCTCTACTACAGGTATTTAACTTGGGGGGTCGCGCGCGAGGCTTCTTTAGGGGAGGTCGCAAGAGGTCGAGAGAACTACTTCAGTAAAAAAGAACGACAAAGTTTAAAAAGATAGAATTCATGTATGTCATACATGATCAAAAAGCGAAGGGTCGGGGGGTCGCGAAATATTGTTTCATACCAGGGGGGTCGTGACTTGAAAAAGGTTGAAAACCACTGGTGGCAACGACACGGAGAGGGACGGAACGTGAGTTGGCCAACTACACTATTTCCATTGACGTGGATTGGTGATTCCGAACACTGCGATTGGTCAACACATTCCTTTCCGCTTCGCCCAGCTGCGTATCAGTGGAGACACACCCTTACTCCGGAAAAAGACCTCTGAGAGGGATCAACCGATTTGAAGTAAACAACCGCCGCTAGAAACTAATTACGGCCGCTCAAGCCAGCATAATCGTACCCTATGAAGGGCAACTATGGCGTCTGTCCTGCTCAGGGTTGCCATGTGTGTGTAGGATAGGTATTTTATAGCTTTTGTAGGGTTTTCAGCCGGACTTAGCAAATGTTAGGATTTTTAACGTCGTAAATTAACTTTGCAAATAGCCAAATTCTCTTTCTCTCTCTCTGCCTCTTTGAAATTTAAAACAGTTATGTAGTTATTCTATAGTTGTACTTATAGAGTGGATTAAGAGTCAAGCTCGTCGCGCTGGTCATGTATCAAGGAGAAAGAAATTGATAGACTTGCATTGGACCTAAAAGTGATTTTTAGATCCAGTGGCCTGGGCCATCTGTAGCACCCGTTGGTCCGATCCATGTACGTACGTCAATGATCGTCTTTCCATTTTCAGATATGTCAACCCTAGCCTGCTCCGCCCGAGCAATTAAATCACAAGACTCACAAGAGTATAGTTGCAAGTGTACACTCACACTAATTAACCGGCACTCAGACAAATGCGC
The DNA here is from genome assembly GCA_947034925.1 of Eudemis profundana. Classification (NCBI taxonomy): domain Eukaryota; kingdom Metazoa; phylum Arthropoda; class Insecta; order Lepidoptera; family Tortricidae; genus Eudemis; species Eudemis profundana. The sequence goes on from OX344808.1 coordinate 21,118,708, forward strand.
TCCCCATTAGTGTGACACGAGCTCTAGAGGGTCATTTAGTGAGCGGGGGCGCAGTGAGAGAGGTAGCGGGAGCGAGAGCGAGAGCGATTACAGTAAGTGCCCTGAGCAATATACTCCTCATAAGTGTGACACAAGCTAGAGGGTCAATTAGTGACTGAGGTTACAGGAAAAGAAGAGGTTTTAGCGGGAGCGATGGCAGAAGAAATTTTAGTAACGGAATCGTAAAATAGTTTTACGAGATATTTAGTAAGTGTGAACTGATTGTCAGAGAGTTGTGAGAAAGTAAGAGAAGAGTGAAATGCAGGCTTATGATACTAGGCTTTATCAATCGATAAATAAATGATAAAGCATCCGTCACTCTCACACTTAAATACTTGTCAGAACGTGACGAATACTTTAAACTTTTAGAATGCGAAGACTTCAAAATTCTTAAAACTGTCTGTCCTTTTTAAATGCTATCGTTGAGAATGAGATGACCGTCGACAAATCACACCAAACGCATGTTTCGATCGGTTGATGATGGCAATATTGGCAATCATAGGTTTTACTAATGCCACAAGAGATTCTAAAACGTTCCTCCGCGCTCACTAGCGCCGTACCCCTTGCACCGGCCGTTTTGTGTAACGAAGGGGTTAATTACAACAGCGATATTATGAACGTCCCCGCCCGGGGCTAGAACTGCCGTATTGTCGCTCGCTGTGAGTTATCGCCGGTGGGGGCAGAAATTTGTCGAGCGCTCTTTAATAGGAAGTTTTGTACATACAGGTGGAGTTTTGGGAATGGGGCTGCGTTCTCGCCTGAGCCACAGAATATATATAAGCTAAAGCAGTAAGGAAGCTACAAACAAAACGATCGAAACGCACGCACACATAGACGCGCGCTTTTACAAGGCCCCTAAGGGAATCTCGCGGTGCCGTCAATCGCGAGTGCTGCATGGAGGCGAGCGGTCGCGCTTTGTTTTGTAAAGTGCGCGCGCCCAGACTGCCCGCGATCTTTTCATTTTAAACAACCCTAACGCTCTAATGGAGCGTAGGTATTTATTTCAAAAAGTAAGCTTAGCTTCCATACTGCTCTATTTATATTCTGTGCCTGAGCTGTGCGAGGTAGCGGAGCGGTGTGCGAGGTAAAATCCACCAATCAACGTGCCTCGCTCTGCGCGGCTCGGCATAGGTGGATTTTTTCCTCGCATACCGCTCTGTAACCTCGCATAGGTGGAAACGCAGCCTTAACCAGCGAACTCGAGACGACATAGGAGTTTTTTTTTTTATAGCCTGGCTCGACTGTAGGGCGCCTGTATGGGCCCTCTAACAGTATGGGTACATTGTTGCGCGGCGGGGGTGACATAGGAGTTCTGATGTCGAGATCCTATATCTTGTATATTATATTAGGGCGTGCAGTACCGGGAAATTTTAGTATGGCAGTACCGGGAATTCCCGGTGCTCGCCTATTAAAAATTCCCGGTACTGCACGCCCTAGTAAATATCGAGGGAACTCTTTTAATATTATAGGGACTCCTGCCTATAGGTTTTGATATTTTTTATGAAATTAAATGAAATGAAATAATTTATTTCTGCAAGCAGGCCTCAAGGGCTCTTTCACATGTCTGATTCTTTTGGTTGGTTTCTTCTTCCTTGTCGTTATCACTCTTGACAGAGTGGTCGTGGTCATCACTTCAGGCGTTGGTGGCAAGCTTCACAACACGCCGCCACTCTTCTCTGATGGCCGCCTTCCTCGTGCATTCATGTAGTGATGATGAGCCATTTACTGCCGCTTTTATCTGGTCAGTCCACCTCATAGGCGATCTTCCGCGTGGCCTGGTACCCTCGACCTTTCCCTGGACCACAAGTCGCTCAATAGCCACCTCCCCTCGGCGGCATATGTGACCAAAAAAGGTGAGGATACGAGACTGTACCAAAGATGATAGACGCTGCTTGATGCCGAGTTCTCGAAGTATAGACTCGTTGGTACGGAATTCAGTCCACGATACTCCGAGCATTCTCCTCCAGCACCACATCTCTAGAGCGTCTATCTTCTTCTTCTCTACTTCCCGCAGGGTCCACGTTTCTGCAGCGTACAAGAATATGGGGAATACAAGTGCTCGAACTAGCCGGATTTTTGTGGCTCTATATATGTTGCGATTCCTCCATATTTATTTATATATTGGTTGGTTTAACTTTACGTAAACGTTGGTTTACACTTTTCGACCTTATTCCAATGAAACAAGAACGAAAGTGTAAACTTATTTGCGCCTTCGACTGTACAGACAAATGTAAACATGGGTTCATCCAAATACTCAAAATGATGTCCGAACACAATAAGAACTTCGTGCCATAGTTACCAAAACATTTATTCGATAAGTAGACATTTTTGCACTTGACTGTACACGGACAAAAAGATACCAAACAATAATACACCTAAAATTTACAAAAAATATAACAAAACGTGTTCTGCTGTTACTCTTTTTATTTTCACAACAATAGGCCTTGATGTAAGAAAACCGTTAACAGGTAATTAGTCCAAACTAACAATTGCCGCCATTAACTTTAAAGGCGTTTCCAGTAATCGTCCGATGTCGATGATTCAGCGTATTTTACAACCCATTAGCACTTGCCGCCGACCTTATTACGTTGTAATAAAAGCTATATTAGAATGATTGGACTGCGTTCGGGAGACAAGAAGCAATACGGTTAACGCCGTGGGAAACGGTGTACTAATGTCTAATAGTCTATGGAATACAGTAACGGCGGATGTATAGATTGGTATAGAAGATATTGCGGTGATTGTCTTAACGTTTCTCTTCAGAAATAGATGGCAAAGTTAGAGATGTACCGTTGACTTGGGAATTTAATTAAACTTGGGAATACTATCTGAAATAGTCCCAAATGGCACATCAAATGTCGCAAATATATGTCCCTCATCTACGGTCTGAGATGCGACATGGGACGTTCTTTACTTTACCGCCCTAGGTGAGTAATAAACACTTTTCAACACAACATAAATCGTAGTGCATGCAGTTGCATGACTGTGTTATTTATCTGTCTAACTAAAACTTTAGCTAAATAAAATGCTTGTATGAAAGATTCGTTTCGCCCCAAACATACAAAAAACAGCCCCTTCGCCCTTGCGTATCAAAGCACAGGCACCAATACTCACCTTCGCAGCTTCAGCTTGTTGGTTGCCTTCGGAGCCTTAGCCACTACGGCTCCCATAGTGCCTTTATGCTTTGCTACGGCGGGCGAGGGCTGCTCCCCCTCCTCGCCTCCGGCTTTTATATCCACTCTAGGGGTATGGCGCAGAAGACCACGTGGATAGTGGGGTGCTCCGATTCGGATTTTGTTACCTGTGTCTCCAATGCATATAAAATACAATGTCTCATTTTTATTCTTTTAGCGTATTATTACGTTGGCGTTGAACGTCGTTGGTGTACATACCTACATATAATTACAAGTATTCAGCTAATTCGGATAACGTTGGGTACCATAAATTTGGTAAACATTTACTCAATTTGGATTACGTTTACATTTTATAGTTGACTAGCGACTCGCCCCGGCTTCGCACGGTGTTTCTCTATTATATTATACATGTATTATACATATAAACCTTCCACTTTAATCGCTCTATCTATTAAAAAAAACGGCATCAAAATCCGTTGCGTAGTTTTAAAGATTTAAGCATACATAGGGGCATAGGGACAGAGAAAGCGACTTTGTTTTATACTATGTAGTGATGTATCACTTTATCGGGTATACATTCACATTTTGGTACACGTTTCTTTTTGTGGTGTTCATTTTAGTTTTTTCGGTAAAGTGTTTTGGTATTCAAAACTTATTTTGGCAAACTAAATATTACTTCCCGTTTTTAATTTACTTTAACGAACTCGCAACCACAAATTCTGTTATTAAAATCATTAGATACAGAGTGTAAACTTTAATTATTTTATTACTATACGCTAATTAAATAAAAACCGCAATTTTAGTGAACGGGAGAAAGTGTGAAAGGCGCCGGACATTGTTTCAAAACGAGTTAGGCATTAGACCGCGGACCGTTTACAGATGGCGCGATAAAATTCCATAAGGCAGTGTATTAGCTGACTGTTGTTTTTAAGTATAGTAATACCAGATTAGATGTAACAAATTATAGTACATTGCTTATTATAACAAGGGCGGTAAAACAAAGAATGTCTCAAATCGCAGCGCAGGTTGACATAAATATGCGATCTGAGGCTACGAAGTACTAAGTACCTAGTCGAACTAATGCATCATACTACTACCACTTAGGCAGTACCTGTTTTTTTTCTCTTAGATATTGAAATAAGAGCTTTTGTTATATCTCAACATAAACCTCCTCACTGGAGGGAAAATTGTACCTTCTTATATTATTAGTCATAGTCATTTGATGATCTGGTTAAGGCTGCTGGCTCACGGTGGATGCAGGTTGCTTCCAACCGAAATAAGTGGAAATCTATGAGGGAGGCCTATGTCCAGCAGTGGACGTCCTATGGCTGAAATGATGATGATGATGAGTCATTTGATGGTTTAATAACCCATAGCGTAACCTTAAAATATCGAGGAACAATCTTACACAAATCGAGCTAGTCCCAAACTAAGCAATGCAAAAAAAAAAAAAAAGCAATGCTTGTACTATGGGTACTGGACGACGATATACATATGTACGTATATAGATAAATAAAAAAAAAATAGATAGAAAAAAACCATGACTCAGGAACAAATACTCGAAAATGTTTGCATTACATAAAGCCCAACTGGTAGCGGGTTCCGTTGACCTGAAAACGGCCTTTCTAAAATAAAATACAATAGCAAACTCAAAAAGATTAAAAGTAAACAATCCCGCGTTATCTCCCATCATAACAATCTCCTGAGATGATAAAATCATAGAATTCTCTTTGACTTCGCCGGCTGGGTTTACATATTTTCCAAAAATCTACCCGAATGTCTGTGCGTTTTCATCTTTCTCTTTAACTGTAATCAACCTTCCAACTTGAATACCTAACTTTAAATTCAATTTCACTATAGCGTGCACAACGAAAGTGCTGCCAACTGGAGCCGCCAATCCGAACCTTGTACCCTATCATCCCGAGGCCACATTAACGGGAAACGCCGTTGTCGCATTATCGCGATGAAGGACAATTAACGATAGTGTAGCCACGACTCGTAAAAGTCGTGGCCACACTTACATTAATCGACCATCATCGCGATAAAAAACTGTATAATTTTCCTGTTTATCGTAATTAAGAGGAAACAGTAAGGTGGAGAGAATTGAAAATTAGGTATTTGTAAAATGTGTCGTTGTCCCGCACTGCCCGCCTCTCCCGCGCAGAGCGCGATAGAGACAACTGCAGCTTGGACCGAAAATACCTTTTAAAATTTCATGAAAACAACGTTTCGTAGTCCCCTGATTTCTTCCCCAAAACTTAACCTATTTAACTAATTTTTTCATTAAACATTAAAGAAAGGCTTTGGCCGTGTTCCTATGTTTTCCTTTTTTTTAATAATCTAGTCAAATTTGTTTTCTGGATGTGTGAACACAGCGGAAAATCTGGCATTTTTTTAGGTTTTTGAAGGTTAATATCTCTTTTGAGAATCAATTTATCGTAAAAAGGAAAACATAGGAACATATCAATAGTAGCCATAGATTTTTGGACAAAAAATTATTGCTCTACTGGCATTATCCAGGCTGCCCTCCTGTTTCCTCTTAAGCCCAGTCCCCAACAGCCCGCGGCCGTGCGGCAGTCTCCCACGCGGGGTGTGGCCACGATCCGGCATTGTGCCTCACAAACGGAGCAGCCTGACTGTACATAAACTATAGAGCTGAGATTCAAGGATTCAGTGTACTTACAATACAATACTCTTTATTGTACATCAAATAATTACGGAGATCCTTAAATAAACAAGACAACAGGCGTTCTTATCGCTAGGAAGCGATCTCTTCCAGACAACCTTTGGGTAGCGGAGATGACGCAAGAAAAAACAGGAAAGCAGGTGGTGCTAAACTGTGATAATATATAATGTACACCAGTGGCGTGGCGTAAAAGATATCGTGTAATATTACACTTGGCGCTGGCTAGCCAGTTTTGCTTTAACTTGGCTTGACACGCTGCCGCGTGTCTAGATCCTTGGGCAAGCCGGTGCAAATTTAACGTACATTTTCCTTAAGAGCTGTAGAATAAGGTGCTCCAATGCCTGATATTAGGCAAGCCGGTAGGAATCGAGTTCTTTGGACGCCACGCCACTGATGTACACAAGAATACATAGATACTCACGTATATATATAAGATACATGCGTATGATATATAAACATACAAAAATTATAAGTTAGACGAATAACCAAAAACAAAAACTTAGTACCTAGTAATATATAAACATTTAAAAATATATTAAAAACTGTATAATTTTCCTATTTATCGTAATTAAGATGATTATAGGATAATGAACGAACGACGTATCTTACATTTAGTTAGAGCCACCCACACTAACGTCTTTCAAGCGTCGTCTTGACAGCGCCCGCGCAGCGTTGGCGCAACGAATACGCTCAAAAGACGCTAGTGAGAGATGGCTCTTAGTAATTGAAATAAGGTTCCGAATGTTGGGACAGACGTTACGTCTTCGATAGGGTGCAAAAACTAAGGCACCATGTTGAGCATGACGTCACAAGTGAGTAATTTCATACTAAACTGCATTCTTTCTGAGCGTTTTGTCACCTCATTAAAATAATTTGAACTGTCATCAAATAGCCTATTCTTGCAAAGTCAGCGTAAGACTGTCAACAAAAACTAGCCAGCAAGTAAACCGCGCCCGCTCAGGCGTAGACTTCGACCGCCGAAACTGCAAGCCAATGTTTACGTTTTAAATTAGTCAATAAACGGTTTCGTCACATGTTGACAGTGTGACGGTAAATATTATTGAACATTTTACCAGCAAAACAAGTTCATGTTATTAGTACCTAATTTAATTTACCTGTAATAAGGTTTTTCTAGGCTATAATAGCTTCGCCTGCTTGTAACTAAAGACCTATCGTCATTACTTAAAAAAAAACTCGTATATGTCTCTGACTAAAAATGCAGTAAGTACCTATATAGGAAGTTCGTGGGAAGTTCATATGGAAGTTTGACGTTTTTGTCTATTATGTTTTTTAGATACGATTTTTTTCAACGCTACGCTATGTAGAGGCAGCTTGGGATCCGGACAAGGCTATCTACCACTTGCTACCAACGGATTCTTGGTTATTTTTGACACATTGCCCGCCGTGAACCTGACAACTTGGAGAAACTTGTGGTTGTTGGGAAGATAGACGGCAAGCGGCGACGTGGCAGGTCTCCTACCGCGATGGTCAGATCAGGTTTCCGCTCTCACAGGCCTCACAGTGACGACTGCCATGAAGAGGGCCGAGGACAGGATGGGATGGAAGCGATTGGTGACAGAGGTCATCAGAAAATTTCAAGACAGACACGACCTTCAGCAATGAAGTCAACGACTAGAGAGAGATGTAGAGGCAGGAGTGGCTCACTCCGCGATTTCGCCAATGCTATTCAACTTCGCTCGAATATATAATTCGTTTGAGGTGTGATGGGGGGTCGAGTTGGAGGTCATGACAATGATCGTGAAACAAGAAGGAGAAAAGATTGGCCTCAAAATCAACCGTGAGAAAACATAATATCTCCTCATGACTTTTCACGGTGTTCTTGCACCTTTGTACAAGAACACCGAAGGCAAGAGGGAGGACCTTATAGTTAGAACCGCCACCTATAAAGGCGTGGAACATTTTAAATACCTTGGTTGCACTGTAACTGATTCCAACCGCAGGGAAGAGGAGATTGACGTTCAAGTCCAAAACGCCTTAAGATGCTCTGCAGCGCTCCATAAAGTCCTGGTGTCCAAGCTGATCAGTAGACCTACCAAGATTCGTGTCTACAAAACAATTATCAGACCAATCTTGATGTATGGTTGTGAAGCTTGGACTTTGACTCAGAAGGAAGAGAACAAGCTTTTAGTGGCGGAGAGGAAAATCTGGCGGAAGATTTTGGGGCCAACGAGAGATGAGGTTGGAACGTGGAGGCGTAGAAAGAATAGGGAGCTGGAGGAGCTGTTGAAGATCCCAAACATAATAGGCGAAATTAAGGCCACACGATTGCGTTGGCTCGGTTACTTGGAACGTATTATGGGAGATGAGCGGACTGTAATGAGAGCGTATATGGGGCGACCGTGTGGAAAACGTCCGGTGATGAAGTCCAGAAAGACCAAAGTGCCCTCAAAGTACCCGACTGGCGTGAGGTGGCAGAAATCCTTTTTTGGGTCGCTGATCCAACGTAGTAAGTAAGTAAGTAGAGTAAGCCATTATATTAACTTACTACACTCCCTCACTCATCGTAACAAAATAGTAAACTGTAAACAAAGTAGGTATGTACACGTGTGTATTTAAAAAACATAACCATATTGCCTGTATGTTTCGCATTTGTTTACAATAATAACTCTGTAAAAGTAAATATTGCTTCTGACAAAGGGTCGTTTATGTGACTTTTATGAGGTACTTAAACTAATTGAAGGATTGGATAGTGTAAACATTACTATTGTATATTGCAGATATTATTACAACCTACCGTGTAGTTAGACAATATTCACTCAGCATTTTTTCACTGTTGTATTCTCGTCATTGTCGCCTCTGCAAATATTGTCCACAAAGACTCACCAGAGTTAACTTTTTAATAACCACATTTTTACTAAAAAAAAAACCCGACCGCGGTGCACTTTGAAACTGCATAAAATCCGCCATTTTGTTTATTTTAACGAACTTCATACCCAGTGACACTCGCACCATCAAGACGAATCTAATGATGTATCATTTATCAAAATCGGATGTGCCGTTGAGTAGTTACCCTCCTTTGGGCTTCGCCGCAGTCGGGTAAAAACCGAAAGAGATCTAAAAGTTATCGCCATTAGTCCTTTCGATGATATCAAAAAAATAAAAAACGGGACAAGTGCGAGTCGGACTCGCCCACCGAGGGTTCCGTACAAATTTGTAGGTATAGTACATTACTGCAGAGGCCGGGAAGTAAGGAGTTGCCGGCCGAGTACATATAGCTGGCCGAGCGAAGCGAGCGGAGCGAAGGAGGCTGGCAACCCCATTTCCCGCCGAGGAATGTATAGTGCTTTTCTCAAATATGCAATGATAAACGAGAAATAAATAATCTAATCTAATCTAATCTAATCTAATAAATAAATTTACTATAATAACCTTACTTAATATTTTATAACACAAACTTTCTGTCGGAAAGTGACATTAGTGACATATTATATCCATAGACAATGCAAAAGCTGTTTCAGTTCACATTTTTACCGCGAATATTTAGATGAAATATTTTAAATGTGTATTCGTGTAGTTAAAATTGCAATTTAAAATTGTTTATAATGTGTTATTTGTTATGTTCATGTCAATTTGAAATAAATAAAACTGCAAAATATAGCAAAAATCGTTTTTTGTTTGTTTAATGGCTGAATGCCGTGATGCTGTGGCCCAAATAAATGTGGAATGGAAATTAAAAAAAAAATACATTACAAATACAAATGTGACGTTCCGCAGGTAAAGGTACCTTGTGGCGGGTAGGCGATTAACGGCACTCCTATATTAATTTGATGCTACACGACGTAAGTGCCTACCCTCCATAAGGTACCTTTTCCTGCGGAACGTCACAAATGTCAGTATGAAATTCCATTACGTGCCAAGTTTCAAGCCGCACCGGAAACGAGGTACTTTGCGGCCTATTTTTAGGCACGTAATGTCAACATTTCATGCCATGTTTGAGAAAAGTATTTTTTTTTATGATTTAACTAATTAATAGTACATTGTGTATCAAGGGCGGTAAGTAAGGAATTACAAACGAGTGTTTGTTACAAGGCCGAGGCGAAGCCGAGGGCTTTAATAACACGAGTTTGTAATTCCTTTACCGCCCGTGGCACACACAATGTTTTTCATCACACTTGTAAGGAAATCTGATTAAAATAACCTTACTTAACCTAAATAAATTTGTAAAACTGACAGTGACATTATCCATAGACAATGCGAATTCACGTCACGTTCGGAAACCATAGCGGTAAAGACTTAAAATGGTTGATTTTATATTTTCAAAATACTGAAATACACTATTTAAACATTTAATTAATGTTACAGAAATGTGTGTTAACATGTATTTGCAATAACAGTTCTCTTTAAATAAATATTTCAGTGATAAAAGTTAAAAAAATAAGTTCGCGTTTCCTTTGAACATGACAAATAAGAGTAAAACAGAACCACCGTTTCAAATTTAAAAAGAAAACCATTACGCCCTAGGGCGTAATAGGTCATTTACGGCCCGCAAAACCTACGTGTAATGACACCATTTTCGAGCAAGTGTGATGAAAAAATACATCGTTTTCAGATTCTTCCCTATACTTATAGTACCTACCTATAAGACGTACCGATAATTGGCAAATTTCATAGCTCTAGGTCAACGGAAAGTACCCTGTAAATTTTGGATTCCAAAAGATACCTTTTTGTATTGCAAGATAATAACAAAATAGTACATTACACAACTAAGGTGGTAATACAAAGAAAGGCCGAGATCGCAAATGTTTGCTGCCCGAGCTTCAAGCGAGGGACGTAAATATGCGATCGAGGGCTTTCTTTATTACCTCCCGTGTGGTGTATATCATTTTATGTCTACACTTGGCCAGAAAGCGGCTTTTTCCGTACGCGCAGCGTACGGTAAAAGCCTCTTCATGGCTAAGTGTGGCATAAATATTATTATTTAGAAGCTTAATTTACTGCAGTGCAAGTGTTCCGTCTCCACTATGATAAAAAACCAAGGCGCCAATAAAAACATGACGCCCGTAAGATGAGCGCGGCGGTTGAATTGTCAGCGTCGGTTGGACGCGTGTGGGACACCATAAAGGATACCTACTTGTCTCATCATTGGCACAGAATAAGTAATAGTACCTACTACGACCAAAAGTTTATCTTTCTAACAAAACTGACGACGAATGGACGGAACGCACCGGATCCAGCCGTCTCTCTCTATTGCATAACGCGTGCTCCTTCTGGTCGCTGGCTAAGTCCCTCCAGAGGAGCGAAATTTGGTACTGGTATCTAACTACACGACTATCACACACGATTACAGGGTATCTAACTAACTAACTATACGACGGCATCTAACTACACCCGTTTAAGTGCTATGGTACCACAGACAGACACACAGACATAGCGGTCGAACTTATAATACCGACCGAGGGGAATTATTTTTGCGTCGGGAAAATCAATCGAAAAAGGCAACTATCATGTTTTTTTACGTTTAGAGTTCACCGTTGACTCAGATTATGCTTGATGGTGAGCATCTTGGGGCACGATAGTGCCCCGCCAAGTCGAGCAAAACAAAGGCACGGCCGTATCGTTCTTTTTTCGAAACCATTCAAGCCATTTTCAACATCCTGTAATATTGTGCTGGCTAAAAATGTCCAGGCAATAATTGACCGGGAATGTCCAGATATTACCTACGTATGTATAATTAATTGTCCTTGTTCTCTAATGTCCTCAAGATTCAGCCTCGGAGCAGACCAGCCGTAATCCGCATTTACGGTGACGGTGAGTAATGCGTTAATAATCTGAAGCCGTCGACCGATAAGAGGTCCTTGTTCATAAGTGCCTAATCTACCTGCTATAATAGTAGACACAACGCCAGTGCGCCAGATTCCATAGTTAACAACTACATAGACAATTTTTTATTGAGAACAAACACCACAGAGCTGCGAAGCGTAGCGTAGTAGTCGCCGGGCAGCGTTCGCGAATACCACTCCACTCATAATCAAGGGAATGCCGAATGCTCCCGAAACATGCAAAGTGGATGTCTCGTCTTTTTAAGAGGAATGCCTACCTGCGATTTTCCCATACAAACGCTCTCGACTGTTTCCTCTCTGGTTTTTGAACATAGAGCAATGAATTTTTCAAATAAGATCAATATCATCAATATCTATGCCGCTATGTTTTGCTTTTTTGGATATTTTTATTTTAAAGAAACTTACAGCGCCTTGAAAATCGCAAAAACGGCTTAATTGAATTGGCTGCAAAAAAAGGCGCAGTATACAAATATGACAACAAACATCAAATAAATCAAAACATAGCGGCGTAGATTATTTCTTCTTCTTGCAGTTCCCAAAATTTTATAATGATTGGTTGCGTTTTGAAGGAGGAAACAGTCAAGAGCGAAACCTCGATTTTTGAGTTTTTTGCTTGGGATTTTTAGTCCGACCTGCAGTTGTCCTTATCGCACGAATTGGAATCCCGCCCACAGCAGCGCGACAGAAAGATTGCGTCAAAAATCCGAGATTTGAAAAGTTGCTCAGCTAGGCATTGCTCTTAACAACGTGAGTGATCCGTTTTTATTTCAATATGACTAGACAAAAGTTACAGAAGAAAACAGCGACAAAACGATATTCCGAACGAACGTTGCGGTATACAAAGGAAGACTTTTTTCATGACAATGTTAGAAATCCAAATTCAACTGATTTACTTTAAAAATAGACCACAGGGGCACTTTTATGAGTCTGAATCTACCAGCGTTTCGGACGTGACATCTGAATAAAATTATGCAATATAATAACTGACTTTGAAACTACTTGAATCATCTTTTGTAAATGTAAGGGGCCAGTGTATCTGAAGCAAAAAAAATGCCCATATCGGGTACCTCTAATATTATTGATGAGGTGTGCTTCTAATATTGATGAGTTTCCTCTATTTCTCCAAGATCCCACCATCAGATCCAGTCTTTGTTTCCGTTATAAATTTGTCGTACGTTAGATTACCCGGTAGGTGTATGTCGCTTTCTCGTCATTTATCACGATATAAAACTGTTTCCAAGAATGCGTAAGACAGGTGGCTCGATTACTTGCGTTATTTTATTGCAGACTGCATTGTGGGAGAGCATGCTTGAATGCGTTTTGCGTCAGTATCTACTAATAAGATGCTAAACCAGTGGGCATGAAATTTTGGAGTGAGGTACCTTATAGCATACGGTCATGTAGGATCTTTGTGAATATCCAAATGGTTAATCTTAATCTTCTAGGTATCTCTTTAAAGTAAGCTTTAAATATGGTTCCGCTGGTGGCGCCCTTTGGTACGGACCCGTAAATAGAAGGATGGGAGTTTGTAAGGGAAATCCATAATTACATACTTAATTTCTCAAGTTTAAGACATAAGTATAATATAAATTTCTAATTCCAAGCAGCCGACGTAGCGGTTAAAAGGATTTTGTATATTTTTAGTGAAAGTTTTTCCACAGCGTAGTGTAGGATATTTATTACCCAATCATCATCACCAATCAGCCTAGGCTCTGTACTTTTAGGTACTTAAAAAAAAGGTAAACAAAAAAACCACGTGACTAGGGTCGTTCAGCCAGTGGTATTGTGCCACAGATACAAAACATTACTTTGATTGGCTGAACGACCCGAGTCACGAGGTTTTTTTGTTTACCTTTTTAGGGTTCCGTAGCCAAAATGGCAAAAACGGAACCCTTATAGTTTCGTCATGTCCGTCCGTCCGTCTGTCCGTAAGTCACAGGCATTTTACTCAAAAACTACATGATGGATATTGATGAAATTTGGAATATAGGTGTCTTGTATGAGCCGCTACTTAGTTTGGTAGTTAAACAACTAAAATAAATATTTTTAGGGAGGGCACTCCATACATGTTACAGAAGCTAAAAAAATTTTTTTTCTGTAAATATCAACGTGTGGTACATAGTTCGACAGCTCTTTAAAAAATACTTTAAGGTTTGAAAATAATGTTTTTGATTAAGTGAATATATTTGGAAATAATCGCTCCGAAAGTTGTGTAAATTGTGTCCCCCCCCCCCTCTATCTTCTAAGCCGTGTGTCCAAAAAATATGGAAAAAATCACAAAGGTAACGCTTAATTAATACTTTCAACGAAAATTATTTTCAACAAGATCGGATTAACCGTTTTTGAGTTATTGCCGATAAACTGCGCTTCTCAACAAAAGGACGTAATTGCTATGAAGATACGCTCTTTTGTTGTTGTACTTTTTTTACTTATAGTTACGGCTATGGAACCCTACACTGAGCATGGTCCGACATGCTCTTGGCCAGTTTTTTTTAAGTACTTAAAAGTACAGAGTATAGACGTCCCACTGCTGGGCACAGACTTACTCTCAAAGATGAGAGTGAATGAGCTGTAGTCCCCACGCTGGCCCAGTCAAGTTGGGGACTTTACATACACTCACAGAAATATATTGAGATAGAAGGAAAAAGTGTAAGTGTACAGTCGCCATCAGATATGTCTGAGCTCAGATATATCTGATGGCGACTGTACCTCGCGTGCTAAAAAGAAGTAGCGGCGACCTACTTTGAATGCCGTTAACTTCAGATTCCGTCAATATTATTAGCAGATTTGAAGATCTGATAATAATGGTATAATTAATTGTTCAAATAACACCAAATTAAATGGAAAATTTAGGTTTTCCATCACTAAATAGCGCTTTTGGCGTCAAACGCCAAGCGAAAAACGTTACACGCGTAGTTGCCATATAAATTGACGAACTATTGCCTTTTTTTTATTAGCCTGTTTGTGTGTCCCACTGCTGGGCAAAGGCCTCCCCTTTTTTCAGCCACTCGTCTCGGTTTAATGCATGCTCCTGCCACCCGACTTACGACGAACTATTTCCTTATCTCGATATATTTCTGTGCATACACCTTTAAATTTCTTCGCCGATGTATGCAGGATTACCCGAATACCCACTGTATTTTCTCCCCTTCGCCGTCTTAACGAAGAATGCCCGGGATACTTGGGCTGCAAGTTTAATGGGAATTTTCTACTAGAAGGGAGTTATTTACGGTCCGGCCCGACTTACGCACGCGACGCGAATGCCGAGCCGCCAACCGATATTTGTTTACATATTTGTGACAAATTTCCTCGTAAACTTAAAATACTGGAGGAAAATTACGTTATTAAGTACATGGAAGAAATATTGTAGGCAAGAAATTCGAGGCATTTGCTATTTTTTCAGTACCTACCTAAAACAGGTAGCCTGTTTTCGAAAACGGGTAGGAACTTTCTTATTTTTTGAAATAATTAAGAATAATCGGAGTGTAGACGTAGATTGTGCAAATATCAGGTCGAATTGTAGTCAGATCTCAAATACATATCTCGCGTCGAAATGCGGTAAATTACCCCGCCTTAACCTACTTCATAGTAATTAAGGTACCTAATCTAAGTGATTTGGTGGGCAGAATGGGTTAACTAATATCAACGTCACGTCCCAAACTTCAAATTCCCACGAATTCGCCAGAAACGACACGGGCAATAAAGCAAGCATCCGAAATACGAAAAGAAAAACAAAACAATGCAGCGCATACCACGCTAATCGCAGCCAAAAAATGCACCTCGCGTGTCAAGTGACATAACTCAACTATTACCACCTCTGAATTGTACCTTTACTTAAAGGTATAAGGTTCAAATTTGTATGATGAGTACCTGACTTCGGTTATTTTGAAAATGGTTAATAATTCAGGTAAGTCGAATGGTGACGTAACGCACCGTGAATCCCGAAGCGGCTTCCCCATTTTTTATACAACAAACGAATATTGTTAGTCATTATCGTAAATAAACAATGCTTCTATTGTATTATGGAAAATAACTCGCATTTAGAGACACGTGTTTTTAATTGAATTACCTGTTGATAGGGCGTGAGTAATAAATAGTCAGTGCAGTAAAATCAGGCTGCAGTGTCTTTGCGCAGTCATAATAAAATGAATTTGTAAACACGAAGCAGCATGAAAATTAACGACTCATATTTCTAGTTTATTATAGAACTGGTAGTCATTATCACTTAAACCTCTGAGACCTCTACTGCTGAATACAGGACTCTCCCAATGACTTCCATAACGAACGGTCGCGCGCTTTTTGTGTTCCTGGACTTTCGGACCATCTGAGCAGTATTTTTCAAACTTTTTCTTCGCACGCCCTTGTATATCCCTTGTATATGAAAATATTTCGCGACCCCCTACTTTCCATGATTTCTAACTTGAATTTTATTAGGTACATTATGATTTTGGGCGATTTTGATTCTTTTTTTTCTTTTTTCCTGAGGTTACTCGACCCTCACGGCCCCCTCCTACAGGCTCTGCGATTCCCCAGGGGGCGCGACCCCACACTTTGAAAAACACTGATCTAGAGAAAGGCTGACCCATGCTGCGTCTCTCAGTCCGTGATCTCCATTCCAAACCCTTTATTATTAGGGTTTGCTCCCGGTAAAAATAAAAGTCCCGCTACTTTCGGGACTTTCGGGAAACACATTTAAGCATCATTTTACATTTAATTTATTTTTTCTGGTGTACTATATTAAGTTCTGTCTATTGTAATTCAAATAGTGAGATTAATGGCGAAAAATTACGTATAATTCAAAAAGAACAAGCGCGTAGTTCAATTTTAACCAATCACGGGTGGCCGCCGTGGCAACGACGATCGGCGGCGACTCACCCTCGCCTGGCCCGCTGATCCGTAAAATTGTGATTATTACTTAACTTAAATTATATTTAGAAATGTGGTTTTACTGCAATATGTAGTAGTTTTCATTAAAAAAACTAACTGAATCTCTTCGGACTGAAGTATCGACAGAGTTTTTGAAGACCCGTCCCGAAAGTACCGAAAATACCGGGAAATACCGATTCTATTATCAGCCAGTGCCGAAAATCCCGGTTCTCCAGAACGGTACCGGTACTGCACACCCTATTTATTATACCCCATCCGGCCATCGGGTCTTTGAGCTTCCAGCCCATTGCCATTTCAACTTGCTAAGTCTTTTCCTCATATCTCATTATAATCGCGTAGAGAGATTTTGAGAATAGCTCTCTCCATGTGCTACCGAAAGCAATAACTATTAGAAAAGGTGCCAAATTTGACACTATATGGGTAACGTTAAACAAATTTATAATCACGTTATAAGCAGCGTTAGTAGTCTACAATATATTACGTAGTCAAAACGAAGTCAAAGGTGTAGTTTCTCCTAATTTTGCATGCTTTGAGTGAATCGAAATAATCCGAAACTAGGTACTCGAAGCGTGACACATGCTGCTTTCCTAAACAGCAGACATTTTCTTGTTATTTCATTTTTTGCATGCAATTATATAACTTTTATAAAGACTATCATTAGATGCTATGAAGCAATAAGGTTTATATCACCACCGAAAGTGTCTGACTATGACTATGCTGCAAATTGATATAAAGCGGTCCATAATGATTACTAAATATGATGGGAAACTTTTAAAAGATGTCATTGTCATTTAAAAGCAACAAGGAACATGGAATCGGGATGATTTTTTGTACAAACTAAAAGGGCCTGAGAGGGCTATAATGTAATTTACAAAAAATCACGGGAGAGGTGAAGTCATGACAGACTTTAAACTAGCACAGTAAGATTCAGAGATTAGTAACCACTCTCGTGGAGATATGGTGTTGGTTATCATTAGCATGGAAGGCTGCTGTGATATTTACATGAAACTGAAACACAACTTGGTATCGCCCAGTTGGGCATCCTGAAGATGACCTAAGAAGTACTTTCCTAACTACTCAAGATCCACTTTTTTTTATTGCCTTAGACTGGCAAACAGGAAGACGGTCTACCTGATGAAAGTGGTCGCCGCTGCATATAAACATTTGCAACACTAGATGCATTACCAATGCATTGCCGGTCTCGAAGAAATTTAAGAATTAAAGAAGACGTTAAATGAATGAAAGTTGACTCAAGCTTTGTACTCCAATATGGTCCACTAAACTAAATTATGCATTAAACACTTCTAAATAAAGTGTACTTACTTAACCTATCGTTGGTTGTTACTACAAAAGTAAAAGTTAGTGTATTTGTTCCACTTCTTCGATTCAGTTCCGCAAAATTTTGCTAAATCTACAAAACTCGGAGAAAACAATCGTTACACCGAAACTAGTTCGTTTTAAACTTGAAATTATCTGCAAGATAGTGTTCAGATCCAACTTGCGAAACGACTAAAACGAACTCATTTTCATAAAGACAGAACGAATGCCAGCTAGTATTATGAAAACTAATATTATGAATGAGATATGTGTTTGTTATCTTTTCAAGATTAAACCACCAGACCATTTGAATTAAAATTTGGTATGATCCTTCAGGCTAAAGGACATAGGGTAGTTTCCCTTGTTCTTCGTACATAACTGAGTTACATAACTAGCAATGTACAAAGAAAAAATATTCTTCGTACAAAACCGGGTAATGTACTAAAAAACTTACCTTCTTTGTACATTACTAGATTTAATGACAGTTATGTACGAGGAATTATAAATTCTCCCTACATAACCCGGTTTTGTACGAAGACATTGCTGTTCCTAAATTTGCTAGACACACAAGTCCCAATGACAGTTTGAAAGTAATTTTATTTTCGAATACTCGACACGAACTATAAGTAAGTATTACATAGTTTATTGGTCCACAAGAGCTCTTAGTCATTGTACGTTCACAGTCTCAGATTTTAGTTAAAAGATTTGTGAATGCTTCTGAACTGCAGCAGTCGCTCGGCAGGTTTATATTTTATATTTATTGCTTACTCAGAGAACTACTTGAGTTTGTAAAAGAGACAGAAATTTCTTTGTACAAAACCGGGTTATGGTTTCCTCGTACATAACTGTCATTAAATCGAGTAATGTACAAAGAAGGTAAGTTTCTTAGTACATTACCCGGTTTTGTACGAAGAATATTTTTTCTTTGTACATTGCTAGTTATGTAACTCAGTTATGTACGAAGCACAAGGGGATAGTTTTTATCAGAAATCATCCCTTAAGGGAATGAAAAGGAGGATGGAAGTTTGTATATCATTCCTCGAGTAAGGGGACAACTAATTCAACACAGATAAGTTGTGGGAAAAAGCCAGAACCTATACCTATGCATAAAACATGTAAAAAGATGATAACAAGAAGTCGAACCAGCGTTATCCGTCTAATGTAGTAGTACTTTTAACCATTAGTGGTAATTATGGTATGTATTATAGGTGCTATTTAAGCTTAGCCATCTCTTTCTAACTAATGCAGTTAGATGAGATAGCATACTAATAATAAATTATAGGCGAGGATCCAACTAGATACAGGGACGTCCGCTTAGTGCAACAAAACATATAATTTCTTAACTACAATCAAGTGTAAAATGTGTACACAATTTTGAATCTTATTCCACAGACGTAAGTTTCGAAATGTATACATATTTTTAAACGTGACTGTAACAAGCAGGCTGCATTATAATTTCGTATGTTAACAAATTCCGAACATAATAAAATTACGCTTTTACTCTATGATTAAATGTCATTCACGTACCATAGACTAGATGAGTTGCGTAACGTGGCTGTCACGACCATAGAGAATTACCATAAAGTGGCGTCGGCACTAAACGACTGTTCTTACGATTATCATGATGGCCGATGTCAGCATGGTTTTGATTTTTACCTTGTTGGTTGTTTTATTTCTTAGTAACTTTTATTAAGTAATTTGTTAAAGTTTCACACTAAAAGGAGGGAACGAGATAACTTTGAATTCTAAACTAACCTATTCATTAAAATCAAGGTCAGCCTCACTTTTATTGCTTTTCTACTCAGTCGAAGCTTAGTGTCTAGACGGAACTCGCTTCCTAGTTAATACAAACTCTTCTTCTAGAAAAAAATAATCATTGTTTAATAGTATATTACACAACTAGGGTGGTAATACAAAGAAAGGCCGAAATCGCAGAAGTTTGCGGCCCGAGCTGCAAGCGAGGGACGTAAATATGCGATCGAGGGCTTTCTTTATTACCTCCCGTGTTGTGTACATCATTTTATGGCTACACTTGGCCAGAAAGCGGTTTTTTCCGTACGCGCAGCGTGCGGAAAAAGCCACTTTATGGCCAGGTGTGGCATAAACTTTTTTTACTTTCTTTGACTGTCTAATGCTTGTCTAACGTTTTCAATCCGAGGATTAAACGAGGACGAAGAACACACGATAGAACGAGTTTTATCGTGTGATTTGTTAGATGAGGTTCCCAAACGCTTATTTTCCTTGGGGCAAATTTTCTTTTCGCGGTTATTCCTAGTCTCATAATTTCCCATTTCTCTAATTTCCCTGTCTTACTATTTCTTAGTAGCGAGTTTTTTTAATCGCATTTGTTCACAAACGCATTTTTTCACATCCGGTTTATTACTTAGTAGCACATTTTTTGCTCGCTATAATTCCCCAGAGCAAATATTAATTATTCTGGGTGTAAAATTATTTAGTTATTTTGGGTCCGGAACCCTAAGTCTGTGGCTCTACTGAGGCGAAGACGAGCGGAGCGGAGAGGAGACAAGTAGGAATCGACCAATCACATCAGTTGAAATCCACATATCGTCTCCACTTCGCTTCAATGGAAACAGCGAAAACTAATGTGATTGGTCGATCGCTATACGACACTTCTCCGCTCCATCTCTGCCATAGTGAAGCCGCAGCCTAATAGAATAGATCAGGTCCCCTGACTGCAAATAGCATAATATGTAGACCTGAAAGTTATTTTCATCTTATTACATTTGCATTTACATATCAGTAATCATACCTGGCCATAATAGTACATTGTGTATAGAAATTGGCTGCGGGAAAAAAGGAGACACAGAAAAAACACAACAAAGAAAAAAACGAGTGTAGATATTAACTGCAGGTTAAAATTGAGGCGAAAAAATATGAGAAACGGAAAGAACGCGACTGTGAAAATAAGCAGCAGAGGAAAAAAGTGAATGGTGATAATCGCTTTCGGGAAAAAATGCGAAAAGAAAAATTTCAGCAAGGAAAACAAGCGTTTGGGAACCTCATCTAACAAATCTTTTAAAACATTTTTTGCTCCTCAGACTTTTTTTTTTAAAAACACAAGCTCCAAAAACGCCTAATAGGCGCAGATAAGGAACGTCTTTCGTCTAGTTGACGCCACGTGAAAGTATCAAGTGGGTAAGTGTTTACTTAAATCATACGGACCCGAGAGTTCAAGAAAAAAACACTTAACACGGCGCGGTGGACTTGGGAAACTTCAACAAGAATGTTTTAAACGTGGGCGCGGGTGTTTTTAAGGTTCATAGCGAGGGATCTTAAACTAGAAGACACGAGTATACAATTTTTGGGATTCTGTACCAAGTCTACCTGCAGGCTTATGATGCGCTTTGTCGTGATAAATAAATGATAAAGCATCCGTCACTCGC
The DNA here is from genome assembly GCA_947034925.1 of Eudemis profundana. Lineage (NCBI taxonomy): Eukaryota > Metazoa > Arthropoda > Insecta > Lepidoptera > Tortricidae > Eudemis > Eudemis profundana. The sequence goes on from OX344808.1 coordinate 21,139,976, forward strand.
ACACACATATTGTCAGAACGTGACGGATGCTTTATCATTTATTTATCGCGTGACAAAGCGTAGCATCATAAGATTCATAAGCCTACTGGTCTACAATCAATAAGTCAATCCCGCGTGTGGGTAAAGTAGGTCAATGAAAAATTTAAGCACTGTAATATTGCCAAATACCTGTTCATTCATAAATCTTATGTCACTGAAATAAAGTATAGTGCGAATCTTCCCAGGTGAATTTTTCGCTTCGAGCCCTAATCTTTCAAACAAAGGCCATTGTATCCATTATGGCAGCTTTGACATAATAGATACAATGGCCTAGCGCCAGGCGCTACAAGCTAGTTACAATAGATACAATGGCCTTTGTTTGGCGCTAGCTAGCTTGTAGCGCCAGCAATACCTTTTAGTTTTCTCTTATGACAAGCCTTCACGTGCTCCATATGTATAATTCTTATATCCTCGAAAATATTCATTCATACAGAAACGCGTAGGTAGTAATAGTAAATTAAAAAGACACAAAACCTACACAACACCTCGTTTCCTCTCAAACCCGAGTTATAATCCGAAACCATGCTCGAATATTAACTCGAAATCTTGGAATCTCGAACCTCCGTAGAATACCGAACGAATACACCCATTGTGTCTATGGACTCGTAATCAAAAGACTTATATGCCTATCCGTGGCAATCGAACTTAAGCCCTAATTATTTGAAATAGAATTGAATTTCGTTTGGAATGAAGTACATGTAGATGTGTTATGGGAAGGTTTGTAGCTCGATTGGAAGGATAGAGACAATGCAGGTTTTGATACAAATTGCCATTGTACGCGGTTGTTAGTAAATTTTCATTCGTTCAGCGGAAAAGGCGGATCCCATTCATAGGTCATTGAATGATGTTTAAATTACGAATACAGATTCAGAGTAATTTGTAGTCCTAATCGGCTTTTTAGAAACAGGCAAACAGCTAAAAATGTTGCCAAGAAAAAGAAAAGTCAAAGGGATTGATGACATTTTATCAACAAAACCTCGCTCGATACTTTGAAATTGAAACACATTTTTTTTCACATGGATGAAAACAGCACGGGTTGCATTGCATTGTGTCTAGTTCGTCTAATTCTGGCGTTCACTGTACAAATAATTTCTTATAACGAACAAGCTTTAATTTATCTATTTATTTTTTTTTATCGCTAGGGCATGTAATGCAGGTATTTTTGTATGGCTACCGGGATGGCGGTATTAGCCATACACAATACCGGTAGCTATAGCAAGCCTCATTCACAGCGCCATATAAAACTTTGAAAATCCCTTTCTTGCCCGGCGCTCGGAATGGTCACATAATATTAAAATTGATGATGTAGATGAGAAACGCAAAAATCAACACGAAAACTTGAAAAAACCGGACAAGTACGAGTCGGACTCGCCTACCGAGCGTTCCGTACAAATTTGTAAGTATATTTATATTAAAGTACCTTATAAAGCATTGAGGTACGGGATCCCTAAAAATTACCGAAATAAGCTTGTTGTCTACCGTTTTAATTGTTTTGTTTATGTAATGTACCTATCTTTTTCTGTAGTGCAATAAGTGCAGAATATCTTCAACTGCACGCCGTGCAGTTGTGATGCAGTTCCCATACAAATCGTAGGGAGTTGCAGTTGGGTTGCAGTCCGTCTGTATCGGCCCTTACATTGCCTAGGGAAGATACATAGGTGTGTTGTCACGATATTGAATGATGTTTACATTACGAACAATGACTGGGTTAATCAGCTTGTAAGGGCTTTACCGTGTAGTATTTAGTTGATTGTTAATTATGAATGACACATTCGATTGGAACGGAACACGTGACACTAGACATAACGCTTGCACGTAATTATCAAAATAATTATTATTAATGCGACAGTAACTCTAATTGTCTGTCTTTTCACGCTTAAACAGCTAAGCCGATTTCGATGAAATTTGGCATGGAAATCAAGGACCTTAAAATAAATAGGCGGACGGAGCCTTGCCAACAGAGAACTGAAGCCATTTCTAGTCCGCCGGCTACTTGTAATTACGAGCCGCACGCACACATCAACTACTTTTTTTCTACTGCGAGCAGCACGCACACATTAACAGCCGGCGGACTAGACATGATTCGGCTCTTTGTTAGCGAGGCTCCGTATAGTTGATTATTGAATAAATAATTGTTGATTGATGGAATCTAACTCTACTGGGCTATGGTGGCGGAAATATGGACTAAATACTGGCCTATGGATTGAGACATACGGCGCCTGTCAGGAAAAGTGTCTCTTGGTTTTCTTGGCACTGACAGACTATTATTAGTATTAATTACGTTTTAAGCCTAATCCGTGAACAATATTAAAAGCTCAAGAAAGTCCTGTTAACCTAAACTGGGTACCTACCAGTGGCGTGGCGTAAAAGATATCCTTGCGCAAGCCGGTGCGGGTTTGGCGTACATTTTCCTTAAGAGCTGTAGAATAAGGTGGTCAAATGCCTGATATTAGGCAAACCGGTAGGAATCGAGTTCCTTAGACGCCACGCTACTAGTACCTACATGACTAATGTTTGAATCCATTAGTTACTACACTATAGACCCGTTCTTAATAAATGAAAATAGAAATATATATAAATTGATTTTCCTTATAATAAAACTATAGTTTTCCTCAAACTGACACAAAAAAATAACATATAGCGGGTAATGATATTGTTGATTGATTCAGAGAAAACATTACCCTCATTTTTACTAATACAGTCGAGTAAAAAAAACAACAGTAATACTAATACATAATACGATTCAGAGCAACAGACACCTTACTTCGTATGAGTAAGCTCTTGTTTCACTTGCGATCCAGCTCGGAAAGATTCCCAGACTGAACAAACGTACATTGCTTTCTTTAAATAATCTCAACCTTATAAGTATAGGGATAAGTTTGAATTTGGTTTGATTGGGTGTGAGGTTACTTCCCATGTTTAGGGCGAGTGCACACGGGCGTCTCTAATTACGATATCGTTGCCGCATCGCTGCGGGCGATCGTGTGTAACCGGCCTCACGTTACTGGGCTTGGGAAAGCTTAAAATACTTTTATATTTATATATTTGTATCCTCGTTATTACGGCGGAGAACAATTTTAGAAGATTGTACATTTCAAACTACGGTAAGTAACTATTTATAAAAAAGCTACGACATTAGCTTCAGCGTGCCCGTAGGCATGTTTTTCACGCCCATTATTTCCCATAAATATTACAAGTCATAACGTATTCTTTGTTATATATAATTATCGAAAACCGTAAAGAAACATCGTGCGTTACTTGGCCATCCGATTTCAAAGAATAACATCTCGGGGCTGGAAAACATGAGTTATGCTTATTATATCTTTAGAACCTAATAAGCTTCTGAAATAAGTGAACTTAGTACAATTACCCTTTGACCCAGAGAAAGGAAGAAAGAAAAAAAAAAGAGATATAGTTAATATTTAAGTAATTCAATCCAAATGTAACTTTAATCTCCCATTCAAAGGTTCTATCACAGAAACAACAATTCCAAAACACGCACACAGCAAATGTCAGAGTTAAGTCAACAGAGACAAAACCAAATCAACCAGAATATCATAGGTAAGCTATTTGCAAATTATGCAATTTGACAAAAGGTTAGCTAAACATCCATCCAGTCCCGTAGAATGTCACATCCTACGCAAATTACACGAAAATTTCAATTAGTCTAGTCGTAACATGGATTCCCTTTTCACTATTTTGCAGCGACTAGTTGGGGAAAAGTGGAGGGAAGCAGATCGCGCGGCAGGTCACCTATGCGCTGGACTGGCCAAGTGAAAGCCGCTGTAGGAAACCGCGTATCTGACTGTGCCAGACAGTCTACCAACAGAGAAAGAGATGCTGGGAGATCGTGCGGAGAGCTGCGGCCACCTCTACCACCGTGTGGACGCCTCAGTGTGACCACGACCGCTTTGCCAAGAGCGAAATGGCACTTCAGATAAGAAGATTGGCAAATTGACATAGAATATCATCGATCTGCCCAACTGTTATAACCGTGTATACATATTTTTATAACCAACTGTATCTGCCATTTTGTCACTAAATATTTCATTGAATGTTGAATGTGTTATTTCATGGATATAGGTATCAATCGAAAGATTTTACCTATAATTAGTCATGAACCTATGTCTGTAAGTGCCATTTAATCTGTGCTCTCGATCTAGAACCATACCATTGTATAAAAAGAAAAGGAGAGGAACACAAACCTTATAAAAAGAAAAGGATTTTTTTATTGTTATATTTACCTTATGACATCTTTTTCAATTACTTCTACTAAATCGATTCTTTTGAAACTTGCAGGCTCGCTAGTTCCTGTGATAATAAACATGATGATAGTTTCAAGGGTCTAATGATGGAGCCAGGAGGAACAGGCGTACAGCTAATAATGAAACATAAAACTCCTTAACTTTTTTTGTAATAAGTTGTTGACTAGTTCTAAATAGATGACTAACTTCTCGTCATTGGAAACCACGAACGATAGGCAAAAATACTTCACAACAACACATCCATTCAAAATAACGAAGGAATTCCCATCGAGAAGCCGGGGAAACAGGTTTGCGGCGAATGACACACAACTTGAAACATGTGTCGGAGAGAGTCCATTACTGGCGCGAGTGCTGTTACAAGTCAAGTTGCTCATTAACTATAAACATGATTTAAAATCGTTAGCTTATAAAAAGTCATCGCAAACGGGCTCGTAGGTATTTTCAAGTGTTTAAAATTCATTAATATCAGAATCCGATTTATTTTTGGATTGGTTTGGCATGCACTATACTTTTTCGATTATTTTCTTATATGTTATATCGATACCTCTAGACTCAAAGGACGTAAACGCCGTAGGTTCTAATGGAGCTTACGCCCTTTGAGTCTAAAAGTATCGATATATTGTATTTAGTTAATAATAGATAGTTTCAATAGTTAGGTACCCAATAATTTCAAAATTTCCATTGTTGTTGTTGTTGAATGAAATTTTATCACAATCATGACGCAACTGAACAGGAAAATAGTAGGTAGTTGCTGTATTATTAATTTAACAGTGAAATACGTTACATTGTCAACTTCATGACATGAAACACTAAATAAAATTGAAACTTTCCTTATAGCTTTGAGGCTAGAAAACCTAGCGACAGTTTTATTATAATAACGAACTCAGAACCCTAAAGTTAAACAGAAAATACAAACGGAATCACACGCTTAACAACACAAAACAACGTTTACCGCACTTGTGCAAACTAGGCTCAGTCACGTCTACATTACCTCTTGAACAGCTTGTAATGCATCCTTTGGGCACTAGCACATCACAAACACATACACAGCACAGCACGTATTAGATTACACAGGAATTCCAACACACACAACGGAAAACACGTCCGCGCTCAGGTAGGTTCGAAAAATTCTAAACAGTTGAATAATGGGATGGCCGGGAGGGAGGGGAGACCGGCGCGCGCGCAGGTAGACGCACAGGTGACGCGGTGTTGCCAACTTAGGGTTTAGTGCTAAATTGAGCACAATTTCAACTGATTTAACCACAAAATTTTACATTTATATTTTTTTAGTACACTCCATCTAAAAATTGCAATTAACGACTAGATCGCCAAAATATGACGGAGGATAAAATATGTATTTTAAAAGTAAGATCAATAGCTTATATTTTAATGTTCTTTAAGGGTTTTATTTTGTATTAGGTTATTGTTGCTTATGTACTTTTAAATTGTTCATTAATAAAATGTTATATAGGTAGATCGATATATTCTTTTTGAATAACATAATGAGTTCCACTTGGCTGCAAATCAAAGGCCCTTTAAATTACCATACGATAGTGATTCAGTCTTTACTATTACCAAACACAGTTTTTTTAATTTGCACTTTTTTTAGCAATTATTTATAAAATGTTGTCTTCGGTTTCCGCGATTATCACTCATTCGTTGTAATAAAACAATTTAAACTGATTATCGCGTGTATTATTTATTTTTGACCGACCGACCGGACCACATAATTCATAATCTCGACTATTCTCAGAAAGAGTGCCGCCGACTGAGAAGAAAAACTCCTTGTTATTACATACCAATGTTGCGTATTTCGTTTTGATAATTATTATTAATTTATTATCTTTAGTTTGTATTTAATTTATAGTTTTAGTTCGTATTGTTATTGTTTTATTTAAATGTTATTGTTTACCTTTTGTAATTAAATTTTGATAATTATTTTTTAAAGTTTAGCACGTAATGTTAGCCCTAAGTTGATTGCACAGTTGACAACACAGGCGACGCTACCCCTTGTCCCACGACAAGTGTCACTGTCACAGCCGCTCTGTCAAACGCCGGCGCACAACTGACTGCGCGTACGCAAGGCTAAGGCCATTTCCCACAGAGTAATCACTCATTTACATGAGAATACGTCCATTGAGAATTAAATCGCTTTTGCTAATAAAATGGCGTATTCTTTCGCGTAACCTACATACTTGTGTGACTTTAGTATCGTGTCACAAGTACATAAAGTTTGTAGATTTCACAATCAACAATGAACGATTACAGTATTTCACAATTTCTCGGTCACAAAGTGGCAAAAAGTAAATTCCATGTCTTTTAAGTACATAATCGACTTTTTTTAATTTGAATTATTCCTTCAACTTGCAAGATTATTCTTTCAAGAAATAAATACCAACGGGTCCATTGCCTCCTGTGCTGATATACAAAAAACTTAATCTTGATCGGTATTAATATACTACTCTCATAATCTGCTACTTAGGTATAGAAATATCATACCACGGTCATTCTTTGGATTTGTGTCTGCGTTCACCTAACCAACACGTCTCTAATTTTATATAAACTATATGGAGGCGCAGTAAAACAGACACCAATCAGAAGAATGACCGACCAATAAGGCGTCTATAAATTCTATAATCCTCATAAATCTGGAATTAAAATTTCACATCAAACATTTTCTAACAACTTAATAGATCCAGCAGTAAACCTTACAAGAACTGATCTAGAAAGGATAAGACCACTTAACCGATACTGTAATCTTAAAGCTTGCAATTTATATATCGCATGTCTAATGAGAGCTTGCGCGAGTGCAGTAATTGGGACTATCCGTGCAACACCGCGATGCAGTCAAGTACATACAGTTGGCCGACGAAGACGTTTAGGATGCATTTCCGCTGGCGCGGAGTTGGGCGGAACGTGGCGGAACGGAGAGGAATGCCCTGCGAGTAGACCAATCACAGTGCTCAGTTCTTTCTTTCCTGGACATATTTAAATGCAGCTTACCCTACATTTAAGATCATCGTCAGAAAGATTATCAGTGACCATAATTTTTCTTGTCTAATAAAATATTTAACTAAATCAAAGTCTATAATTACAGATCATTAAAGCTAATCTTTCGTAAGAAATTGTTTGAGCAACCGCTCGCAAGCCCTCCAATAAAGAATAATTTGAATTTAGAGCCTTATTAGACTTGCGATTTTCGAGCGAGCTGCGGGCGAGTTCGAAGCGAAGTTCCATACAAATGTCGCTCGCGGCGAACTCGCTTCTTCGCTCGACTGGTTTTGTATGGAAACGCGCCCGCAGCTTGCCCGCAAATCGCAAGTGCGATAAGGGCCTTAGAAGATCAACACTCCACTTCAGTGGCACCAGATGGGCATTCCTCCAGAAATATCTCTGCGACTCATTCATCTGTCTCCATACATTTAGTATGAAAAAGGCCAGATGAATGAGATGACCGCAGACATATTTCTGGAGAATAGCCCAGATACTGTAGACCAACTGTACGTTTTTAGACTGTGACCGCGACTGGCCGAAGAACCGATCACCGCTCATAATTACGGGAAGCGTGTGCTAATTTACCACACGTATCCGTGTAAACGTGATCTTGGGGACAGCGTAGACCGGACCAGTTCTTTTTTTGCGTTGCGGGTAAAAATTCTCGAGTATACCGGTAGGACGGTCCTGATGGTATGCCCAACTATATACTAGGCCAGTTGTGGGTTATTCTTCAGAAATATGTCTGCGACTTATTTTATTCCTCTGTCTCCATACATTTAGTATGAAAAAGGGCCAGATGAATGAGGTGACCGCAGACATAGTTCTGAAGAAATAAATACCCCCTTAATCCTATTACATCTGGGCACTACCCCCATAGCAAGACTTTCGTTATGGTTGGTCGTCCTTAGTAATACAAGGTCCAGTTTACCAAAGAGTTTTCATTTAAGGTTTTTCACGATCATCTGCTTGTTGATCTAGTAATAACTTGTAAAATATAGCTACTAGTAGGCAATAGAGTTATCAATTTGATACACCACAACACGCTGTGGTTGAGGAAAGAGTTGCTCGTAATAACAGGATACGTGGGCTGGTTTGAATACGCCACGCGTAATAATTTAGCAATATATTCATATATTGCGTTTCGAAATTAATACGAACCAGGAAGATACGACGGAAATCATATATTTTTCATCATTGTGTATATTAAAAATCTTATCTTCTGATTTCTTTTTAATCTTATGAAGCGACATAATGTTTATTTTTTCATTCGCTTCGTCCATACGAGTATCTGTTATTCTTGGATTCTCTCTCTTTCGCTTTCTGTCCAACCTTGATTTAATTCTAATCGAAGTATCGTAATAGGTACCTAACCACCTTCGTCTTCTTATATACTCTTATATGTTAATAATCAGTAATAACATGCATTTCACAGAATAAGTACCTAACAGTAGGTAGGTACTTACTATACTACATACATAAGTTTATCTTACAAAAAAAAATTAGGTTCGGGTCCGACCACCGACCACCGGGACGGAACGCACCGGATCTCTATCACATAACACATTTTTTTTTGGTGTGCAATAAAGTATGATTGTATTTTTACTAGAATAATAATATGTCTTCTTCTACTTACTTATGTAGAAGAAGACATAATTAATAATTCTAGTCATTTAAAAGTAAGAAGTAAATATGTTGATACATTGATTAATGCACGAATGATGAAAAGTAAATGGCATTTTGTCACAAATACTAATTAAAATCACTACCACGCCTCCGTCAACAACAACAATAACCAGACGCAATGTTATAATTAAATTTGAGCCTGCAATTTGAGTCACAGGCAACACCCAACTATTCTATTAGGTCAAGTGTTGCCGTCATCAAAGTTCAGAGGAAACTCGATAGCGTCCCATTCCCATACACGTCGACTGCTAACCGTGCATGTAAATATTTTGCAGACATAATGACCACGAATCCTGTATAAGAGATTGCTTAAGTAAACAATTGACCATTTAAGAGAATGTTCTTCAGTTCGTACCCCTGGCATAAGTAATCACGTCACGATCACGTGACAAGTACTGTCTATCATTTGGTCGTAACTAACAAAACAGAATTTCTGTGTAGTAAAGTCACATTGTCATTGTGTGTTAGTCACATTGTCGTAACTAACAACTTGTTTGTGGGTCTGATGATGAAGCCAGGAGGGCAAAAGAACAGCTGGGTGGATTTTCGCCATACAAATTGGTATGCCATACATTTAGTTTGGCATACAAATGTCGCGGACGAATAATCCACCCAGCTAATGACAAATAAAGCTGTACAGCTCATTTTTTCAAGTTGTTCACTTGTTATTTAATAGTATAATCCAACGTGTAAACCCAAGCGTACAGAATTCAAATACAGATGTTCAGAACAATACTCCCCCTTTCCCCACTATTTCGTAATTAACCAGTTTATAACGAGTTTCACGTACGATACGAGTGCGCTGTTCAAATATGAATTAGTTATAGTACGACGACGTACATTGTGTATTCGTTCGAGGTATAAAACCATGAGATGGTAACCCATAGAAATATATCCAGGTACAAGGAAAAAGTGTATGTAGCTCGTGTGCTAAAAAGAAGTGGCGGCGACCTACTTTGCACGCCGGTTGCCGTCAATATTATTATCAGATTTGAAATCTTATATTAATTGTTCAAATACCACCAAATTAAATGGAAAATGTATGTTTTCCATCACTAAATTACACTTTTGGCGTCAAACACCAAGCGAAAAACGTTAAACGCTTGGTTGGTAACTATTTTCTTCTACCAAGTCTACCAACCCGTGTTAAACCAGAAGTATTCACAGCTCCATCGTCAATATATTGCTAATATAACTGGACCGTTGGACCGCGGACTGAATAACAGTTCGCAATCGGTGACCATGCTGCTGTGGTTCATATAAAAGTTGAAGCAACAAGCATACCGACATTTTTCGACCCCCCAGTACAAACTGTTACTACTAGTTCGCGGGTCAACTTATATTAGGGACGAGTTTGACGGCAAAGTTGTGAATTAAGCTACTAATACAGCTATAGTAGAAGTATCAATAATATTATACAATTGGAAAAATAAAGTGTCTGAACCGAAGAGATTAGAATAGTAACTGAACGTCTATGGTGTATACACATGGAAGATAATGTCTTTTAACTGAGATAAGCTACTTAAAAGGAAACAGTAAGGTGGAGAGGATTGAAAATTAGGTATTTGTAAAATGTGTCGCTGTCCTGCACTGCCTGCCGCTCCCGCGCAGAGCGCGATAGAGACAACTGCAGCTTGGACCGAAAATACCATTTAAAATTTCATGAAAACAACGTTTTGTAGTCCCCTGATTTCTTCCCCAAAACTTAACCTATTTAACTAATTTTTTCATTAAACATTAAAGAAAGGCTTTGGCCGTGTTCCTATGTTTTCCTTTTTTTTAATAATCTAGTCAAATTTGTTTTCTGGATGTGTGAACACAGCGGAAAATCTGGCATTTTTTTTAGGTTTTTGAAGGTTAATATCTCTTTTGAGAATCAATTTATCGTAAAAGGGAAAACATAGGAACATATCAATAGTAGCCATAGATTATTGGACAAAAAATTATTGCTCTACTGGCATTATCCAGGGAGGAAACAGGGGACTACGTTTGTATGGAAAAACTGCCCTCCTGTTTCCTCTTAAAGGGCCGAAGTTGGACTACTTGTTCGCCTTTTTACTTTGCCTGAAATAAATGAACACCGTGATGACAAAGCTAGTATAAGCAGCCGAATTTGGGCTAATATATTTCGATAGCATGAGTACTTTTCATGAAAAAGCATGTTTAAAAAAAAGTGATTTTATGAGAACATCGTCTGGTGGTAAATATAATAAGAAGGTATGATGGGCCTGTTTCCTAGTGCATTCGCCTCTGAAGGCCAACCGGCACATTCCGCGGCTTTAAATTTAATAAACATTTGTGCAATGAATGGTGCATTTTAGTCAAGGTGAAGTCACCAGTAATACTATATAAAAATGCCCCTATACGAGTAGTACATTACGAGTATTTACGAGTACACAACTACGGTGGTAAAACAAAGAAAGGCCGTAATCGCAAATGTTTGCGGCCCGAGCTGCAAGCGAGGGATGTAAATATGCGATCGAGGGTTTTCTTTATTACCCCTCCCGTGTTGCGTACATCATTTTATGTCTACACTTAGCCAGAAAGCGGCTTTTTCCGTACGCGTAGCATGCGGTAAAAGCCACTTTTTTGCGTGTGTGTGTATGTTACAAGTAAGGTTTGGTTATACTCTAAAATCTGTAACACTCATCCTATGCCAGTTTTTCAATGACGTTTATTAGGCTAATTAAAAAAATAGATTTTTACAGTAAGCTATTAAATTTTTAATTTACTGTGCAATGCTAATGTTCTATGGGTATTATGATGTATCAAAAGTTTAGATACATCTTGATTCAAAACACCCATGTCACACATTTCAGAGTATGGGTCATTCTCATTTTTGTGTACATACTTCATCACTACCGTGGGCGTTATTACTCTTTCTATTTAATTGCTAAAAATAAATAATACTAACATGAATTCACTCATCCATATGATAAAAAGAATTCATGATAATTATTATGATCGAACGTTTAGAAAGAGCAATAAAAGCCACGGTAGTGGCAATGTGCACAAAAATGACAATGACCTGTATAGAAGATGGTTGTTATATGTACGAATTTATTAGTAGCTAACCATCCTCGATCCTGCTTATAGTAAATATAATAAGGTATGATGGGCCTGTTTCCTAGTTCGTTCGCCTTCGAAGGCCAACCGGCACATTCCTCGGCGAGATACGGCCATAATGCTTACTAATAGTTCATTTTCCTTTCGAGCATCGTCCAGCGGCTCGCCCTGCTCGTAACTTCGGAAATTAAATGAGCCAAGTGGCACATAAGCTGTACTAGAGTCGGTCTAATGAAATCTAAACTTGAAAAAAGCGGCAAATTAAAAAAACACTAATTAAGTAGGTTAGATTAGGTTTGAACCATATCCCTAACTAAAACAAAATGCTATCAAAAAGTAGGTTACATTAGGATTGAACTGTATCCCCCAACAAAAACAAACTGCTATCAAAAAGTAGGTTAGGTTAGGTTTGAACTGCATCCCACATTTATTTTTCTAATTAATGACAAATGTACCAAATGTGCATTATTTTAAGAGATACATATGATCATTAGGTAGGACGCTTTAAAGCAGGATTAAAAATATCTGTAATTATTACAGACATAATTAATAAGTAAGAAATAAATAAATTTGTATGCACTTTGAAGCCAGTTAGCCAATATAAGTTAATAAATATTGCCTGAAGACGAATACATCTAAATCTGCTATACTAATTTCGCAATAAGTTTTATTCGCCGGAATATTATGTAACCGCGCGATAACAGAGTTTGAGCTGTCGACGATTTTCCCATGTTGTATGACTCATGTTTTATTCGGTAGTAAAAATAACCGTGAAATTGTCGAGTTTCGTCCTGCTTGGCTGGCACAAGATTTTCTTTGCGATTAGACGTCCACGACATATCCCGCGTGACGTGGCAGATAACAGCTAAGGGAAGCATTACGGCCTGCCTAATCGTAAGCAGTTTTTTTTATTGCCTTAGACAGGCAAACAGGCAGACTGCCCACCTGATGGAAAGTGGTCACCACCGCCTATAGACATTTGCAACACTAGCTGCATTGCCAATGCGTTGCCGGTCTCGAAGAAATTTGGTGACACTGTTTAAAAAAATCTCATATTGCAGTTACCTACCGCAGTCTATGGACGCTTGCAACACCAGGGACATAACGTGCGTGTTGTCGACCTTTTAAAATCCTATTCACTCCCCTCTTGAAGATACCTATACTGTAGGCTCCGGGGAAAACCGCGGCAGGAAACTCTTTCCACATTCGGATAGTGCGCAGTAGGAGTGCATCTGTACTTTCAATGCCAAGATTATTTGTATGCCCTTTCCCAGCCGAGATTATTTGGATCCCAGGAAGGGACATACAAATAATCCCGGGACTGGAAGCCCTAATGTGTATTACGGGGACCACAGCGCAATGTACAGTCAGCTGCAGAGAAAGGTGACCCCTCTGCGGCACAAACTTATATTGTAGTCGGGGTCGGGGGTCCCTTTCTTTACAGCTGACTGTACCAACGCGCCGTGCCACGCGCGTGTACATTCTACGGTGCAGGAGAGAAAAGAGATATAACACAAATACGAACCAGTGAAGAGTGCTACATGCTAAGTCGCGTACTCAGATATGCCGCGACGGTCTTATGCTAGCCTTCGTTATTGTTATCTCATAATTAAGCGCGAATATTTAAGAAGCAATAAGTAGGTATACGTATTTCGATTCTAAATATTACAAATGCAAATCACTCACCCTTTCTCTCCTGGTCCAAGCTTATTGTTCTCCACTACAGCCGACGCCCTGATCTTATAATCAGGCTCCCCGATCAGCTTCTCGCACCTCCCGTTACTGAGATGCTCCCTAGCTACACTGTAAGGATCCTTTTCACTAATCACATCACTTTCCACACTATCCACCTTAATTTTCAAACTTTTCTCACTCAAATCCTTTTCATGTTTCTCCGGTTCGACCTTTACTTCGACGGCTATTTCCTTCTTGTCTATTCCGTTGGCGATAATGGGGGTAGGTTTGGCCTGGAGGGATTTCGGGTGGGATTTTGGAGAGGAGATAGTTGGTTTTGTCTCGATGGCTCCGTTCTCGTTTATGGAGGTGACGTATACGGTGGAGTTGCCGATGTAGCCGTTCAACTCTTGCCGGTTCTCGGGCTGCGTTCGTTTCCGCCGGTTCAACTGAAATGATGAGAGAAATCATTATTTGATTATGTTTTTGTAGTAAATGGCAGATGATATTGGCGGATTCAGGATGTTGGTTTTAGAGGGCTACGGACCAACTGAGGGTAGGTTTTATCAAGGTCGATGTTTTTACAGAGAGCTGAGCACCTAACCTAATCCTTTAGAAATATTAGGTAGTATTAAAAATACGAGCATGTTTTCCCATTAAGGTATCATGTAAAAATTTGACTGCGAGCATTATTTTCATAATTAGAAGGTTGTATCAAAATGTTGATAGTTGGTACGTGAGGCCATGACAGTGCACAAATTCTCTGTTTTTCAACCACTGTTGGTCATGACCCCTGGGGGGTCGTAGAACCTCTGGAAGAGGGTCGTGAGAGTCGAGCCTCGGGCATAAGAAACGAAAATACAAAAAAACTCATAAAGATACGTAATAAAATTCAGGTTATAAACATTAAAGGAGAAGGGATCAGTAAATATTATCCCATACAGATGGGATCGTGCCTTCAAAAAAGTCGGAAAACACCACTCTAACCCTACTCTGAGAAGAAGAACCCTACTAATGTGAACGTTAAAACGTCATTAAGATTAAGTTACTGCGCTTGTACACCTCAAGCTAATTATACCTCGTAATATTGCAACATGATACTTTAATTAAGAAATGGATACCATCCAGAACATACTGAAACCTAAGTCATTCGACATAAACATTTGGGGACCGACTTAATAGCTCTCCCGAGCCTTCAAGCAGTTATAAAAATAATTAAGATGTGTGAAATTTTCGTGTGGTTGACAATTCTTTCAAAATGAGCTCTAACCAAGATTTCTGTATTTACAGCGATCAAAGAATTATAGTCTTTCTATAAATCTTATAATAATATCCCATTTATACGGGCCGAGAACTCGTATGCCGTTTTCATTTCATTGCGGCGGTTAATCGATCACCTGTACTCATCGTACCTGGGTAGCCCGCAATGTAATCAAACTCGCATACGAGTTCCCGCCCCGTCTAAATGGGACCGAAGACTTACACGTTACGAGTACCAAGCAAGTCTTAAAACATAGGTAGGTATCATATTTTTGGTGTTGCCTCGAAACCTCCAAGATCCCATCATCAGATCATGATCTGAGGCCAAAGGGAGTGGTCCCTCTATATCGTTTCAAATAAAAAAAACCAAATCGATCCAGCCGTCTTTGAGTCATCGGAGAACATGCATAAGAATTAATGAGAAAAAATCAACTAACGTAGAACTTCCTCAATTTTTGAAGTCGGTTATTAATTAGCAATACGGAAATCATCATCGGCCATTCTCCAGAAATATGTCTGCGTCTAATTCACGCGTCTCTCCATACATTTAGTATGAAAACAGCGACGCGGTAATTAGGTGACCGCAGACATATTTCTGGAGAATGGTCGATATCAGATCGCGTTCAGATAGCTTCGCCCAGTTATATCTGTCATGCATTAATTAAACCAGTTTAGCGCTCCGGTTTTTAGCACCAGCGTAGTATTTGCGCTCTAGTTGCTGTACTTTCTCCATTTCTATGTAGCTAATGTACGAGTGAATTTCCTAAATGAGAATATTCAGCTGTACAGTATTTGTGGGGTGAACATTTGATGTGAAAACACTACATGTAATATTATGATTTTAGATAAAAAGACCAAATCCCATTCCCATTTCCTTGAGTCACTACACTCAACAACGCGCCGGTTCTCTAGAACCTTTCTAGCGCATACAATAGGGATCTGGAATGAACTTCCTCTTCCCTTCCCAAGACTTTCCCATTGCGCTACAATATGGGATTTTTTAAAAAGGTTTTCATCAAATTTCTTCGAGATCGGCAACGCATTGGCAATGCATCTACTTTTGTAAATGTCTATAGGCGGCGGTGACCACTTTCCATCAGGTGGACCGTATGCCTGTTTGCCAGTCTAAGGCAATAAAAAAATACAAAAAAATTAAACCTAACTCACCGTAACCAAGGCCGGATTCGAACCAACGTCTCTGTCTTGTTGAGACAACGTGTTAACCGCTACACCACCTGGGTACATGCAGATACAGACTACGTTCCGTGCTGCGTGTGCGTGTGTGTTTCGTTACGTGCTGGTTCAAATCCGGCCTTGGCTTCGGTGGGTTAACGTTTACGTTTAATTTTTCTATGTATTTGGTCTGTGTATCTACATTCACGGACAATGAATTCGGGTCATTTTATATAGACAATGACCCAAATTCATTGTCCGTGAGTGTAACAATGGAAAATTGTGTCAATAGAGTGGACAGACGGTGCAAAACCTCCCTTAAATACCTCCTCCTCCTCCTTAATATATGGGCCTTATGGGCTGAAATGATGATGATGGATGATGCAGATGTAGCGATGGGCAAGTTAAGTTGTCTGATTCGAATAACTCGAATCAGACTTTGAACGGGTTGATCGAAACTCGCGTACCTAACTCTAGCTAGAATTGATACGGACCGCACAAGCGAGCGTATAACGAATGCGAGTGCACGTGAGTCAGCGATTCGCCAACTCGAATCGAAACTCAACTCGACGAATATTCATTTTGTTACGAATACGCTGAACTCGACTCGACTCGCGATCCGTTTGGCTGCTGCCACGAAGCGGATCCCATCCGGTTGATGCGAGTCGAGTCAACTCGAGTTTCGATTCCAGTTAGCGGCCGAGTCAACACCAGTTATCCGAGTTGGAATAAAATCGACTCGTAACATCGCCATGCAGATGAAGTATGTCACTTCAATAGAACAGCAGATACAATAAGAAGTTAACACAGGATTAATAAGAAGGATCTTCTTCGTCACTTAACTTTCATCCATCTATTCATCATCATATTTATGACATGTAAAAGTGCCCTTGCGGCCTACTTGCAGAATAAAGTTCATTATTTCATTATTATAGCAGGAGCATTCCACAGTAACGTTACGTAAGATCGGTAGTGTTTCTTAGCAGCTAATAAGTTTTATTAGGGTAGCTACCAAGGACATTAAAATAAATAGCCGGACGAAGCCTCGCTAACTAAGAACTGAAGCATGCCTAATCCGCCGGCTACCTATATGTGCGTGCTGCTCGCAATAGGAAAAAACTAGTTGTTGTGTGCGTGCAGCTCGTAAGTAAGCAGCCGGCTTATTAGAAATGGCTTCAGTTCTCTGTTTATTTTAAGGTCCTTGGTAGCTCGAGCTGCGTTACGTAATTTAACAACTAATAATAAAATAAAATCTTCTTTGAAGAATCTCAAAAATCTTATCAGAATAACGGGGAATCTCGAGCAAATGCTCGACTTTTGTATGAAACATACACAGGTGGTCAATACTTTTGGCCAAGGCTGTATATGTGTTATAAATAACCTCTCAGTATGAACAGTCTCAGAATGTACAGTTGAACTCGTAAATCATCGATCACGATCGCTCGCATCGCATGATTGTTCGCTAAACGTCCGCTGTTTATCCGAACGAACAATACATTTGCGTAACAGCGTACCATTGTGCCCGCTTCCCATGTCGAGGAGATTTACATGTCGCGCGATATGTAATAGATGGCACCAACGTATCAGTAGACCAGAGGAAAAGCGTCCGCCAATGAATAATGGAAGCGTAACGTAACTGAAGTTCAAAATCGACTTAGTAGAAGAAAAAACTGTAGCTGCAAATGAAATTCTCACGTCACGTCAGTAGATTTTTGTCTTTTAAACGATATGTAACTTATCCAAAAATGAAGTTTTCTCAAACTTAAATAGTACAACATTTGCCATAAATGATTTTAGACTTTTAGTTAGTTATCAATACCACTTGCTATATAAGACGTATTGATTTCAAAAAGTAGGCGTTGTGGGGCAAATTTCAACGTCAATTTTGTTAGATGTTATCGTTCAGTCGCCATCAGATATATCTGAGCTGTCAGTGTACTCATAAATATCTGAACACGGCTCTAATGCTATGAAAATAGAGCCGTGTTCAGATATTTATGAGAACACTGACAGCTCAGATATATCTGATGGCGACTGTTCCATGCGTTATATTTCGATGGGTAAATTCGAATATGAGGTAATTCCGAAATTTAAGAATATCTCGTTATCCACGCATACGAGTACTACTTATATTTACTGTAACATGCTTACACTATACTAGATACGCCAATAGAGCTTCAACTAATTGCAAACCTTGGACATTTTACGCGGTTTAGTAGAAATCCCTAATTTTCAAAATTACCCCACTTTCTAAATTACCCTAGTGCACCTTACATACAATACGGATAGTATTTACAGATACCACTACCAGACAGACCAAAGATTTTAATTGGCCAAAACTTGCATTTGGCGCCCGGAAAGCTGCCATTCAAGCTGCTTGAACATAATGTGCAGAAGAATACCCTGCAGGCTTAGATGATAGACAAGATGCCAAGCTTGGTCGATCGATTATATCAACTAAGTGTCCCTCTTATACCTAGGCCAAGTAAGTCTCAGATGAAGTTAAATAAAACCTGTAAAAATTATCTTAATTGTAAATTCAGCTTTTTTCGAACCGTAATCGTTCCAGCTCTTGCGAAACCGTAAATAAATCCAGGTCGCATAATCTTTACCCAAATTCATTCTCTCCATTCATAAGTAAGCAAAGAATCCCGAAAGCGATTGCGTAAAAGTCAATTTAGGGTATTCCGTCCATAAAACCCTACTTGGGCTATTATCAAGCGAACCCAGGGCCGGCATTAGCAATAAATAACTTATTTTAAATGGGCTCATATTTTTTATGGGTCAGGGAGCTGGACACGGTAAGGCACTTATATGCGACGGTTTATACTTGTGTAAGCAACAGTTGGGATTGGGTCTGATTTTGGGTTCGAGCCGAGAAAGCTTATGAACTGAGGAACTAATTTCTGTAATTTTTATGCGAAGTTTCATAATGTTTTTTTTAAGTAATGCCTCGAAGAATTACAAAATTTTGAACGAACTCCAAAAACTTTTGACTTTAAATCCTTTTATATTGGTAAAATTTTTAAGAGTTTTTTTTTAGATCATTGTTGATTACTGTCGCGCACTTAACACTCACAACTTTGACACGCGATTTCTCAATCGAGAACTATTAAGAACTTCAAGACAATCAGTGTGGTGGTTTTTGCGTGATGCGCTCACAATCCTGCTAGGTACGATTTTAGTATACACAAATCTTTCAAAATTCAGATTTTCAGAACTGAAACACGTGTTAAATGCACTGAAGTTAGCCTACCTACATTCACGGGAAAACAACGATCTAGTTTAAGGAAATAACTCAATTGAAATAAATTATATCCGGGAAATCATTAAAAAATCAAGAAGAGAAGACTGAAGATTTCAGTAAAATAACAGTGGTTATCAAATTACATTTCCGATTATCTTGGGATATTTAAAGTAAAAATGTGGCGCTTACCGGGCCAATGCTATTAATAAATATTCGTCAAATTGGTTATTTTAGAAAACCTTGCCATTATAGTACATTACATAACTAGGGTGGTAATACAAAGAAAGGCCGAGATCGCAGAAGTTTGCGGCCCGAGCTGCGCTGCGCGTATGGAAAAAACCGCTTTCTGGCCAAGTGTAGACACGAAATGACGTACACAACACGGGAGGTAATAAAGAAAGCCCTCGATCGCTTATTTACGTCCCTTGCTTGCAACTCGGGCCGCAAATTTCTGCGATCTCGGCCTTTCTTTGTATTACCACCCTAGTTATTTAATGTACTGAAACGCGCCCAACACCAACCAATTTTTAAAATTTTTATGTTACTAGACTAGCGTTATGAATATCTTGCCATATAGGTCGGCCAAAATTGATTTTGGCATCCAAGCCCTGAATACCTTTAGTTTGACTCTTAAAACATGCTGTGAAGGTTTATATTCAAACATAACTTCACTTAAGTCATCATTGCAAACTAGAGCGTGTGAATAAAAAACGCAAATGGTAACTGTACGGGGCCCCGGAGGCCATAAATCCGGTCAGAACTGGCTTTTGTAAATAAGGGTGAGTTATAGAACGGCTAACGCTGGTTAGAATACATTTGAGAAAATATTCTAGTCCTAGAACGAGAATATTCTCAGGAATACGCCGTAAGGATATTCGATAGTCTTGTAAAACACTTACTGGTGTCAATAAAAAAACTGTTTTCACGAGTGACTTCACTTCACCATTCTGTTCGTCGAGAATTAGAAGAGATGAAGATTAGTGAACGCTTATTACCTTAATCCGATCTTGTAGACAATCCACGATGGTGCTTCGTGATCGTGATTAACTAGAATCATGAAACACCGTTATGGTTTGTCTAAATTTAACAATATGCTAAAGAAATCCGCTGCTATAGCTCCAAAAGCAGCCTGCTCGGCCGCGATGAGAAATATCCTGGATGCGACGCTCAAATTGTAATTGTAACACCTCGCCTTTATACAGAAAGCTTAGAAATGTCAACCGGTTTGCCGCAGCAGCGTAAAGAGCCGCTGCTACCTGTTTCTTCTGCAACGAGAATCATCCTGGATGCGGCACTCAAATTATAATGGCTCACCTCTACAGAAGGCTGAGAAATGTCGACCGGTGAGACCCGCTTTGGCGCGGAGAGCTGAGTGCCAATTGGTTCTTCTGTAACGAGGATCATCCTGGATGCAGCACTCAAATTGTAATGGCTCACCTCTAGAGACCTTGGACATGTCGACCGGCGTGATCCACTTAGGCGCAAAGAGGCACTGCCTCCTGCTTCTGCTGCAACGAGGATAATCCTGGATGCTGCACTCAAATTGTAATGCTCACCTCTACAGAGAGCTTGGACATGTCGACCGGCGTGATCCGCTTGAGCGCAGAGAGGCGCTGCAGCCGCTGCGCCGCCTGCTCCTCCACCGCGATGAGGAACGCATCTTGGATGTTGTTGAGCCCGATGTCCGATACTGCAAAAACATTCGGGTTGTGAATAAAAGAGAGTTGATGATAAAATCGAGAATTTGTAAGTACAGTCAACTGCAGAGAAAAGGAATCCCCCCGTCGCTGCCATTTTGTAGTATGTTAAGAGGGCACAGTATAATAGCAGTAATTTCCCTTCCTACAAAGGGTACATCGCGCGACAAATACGTAAGAATGCTCCTGTTCGGATCGCACCGTCTGCGCCTTGACCTTGAGTAGGTATCGCGCGCTCGTAAAGGGCCGGAGTGTGATTACTTTTCTGTCTTTATACTTTGAAGGGGTTAGTTTCTTCTGCAACTGACCAGACTATACTATTATTCTATACTATTATATGTTGAACGGCTTACTATGACTCTCACAGAGACATAAAGTATATGTATGGGTCATGGAAACTTAATTATAACATTTATAACACAAAGCGATCGGAGTTTACACACATATTTACATAGTCTTTACAAAATTATAATTTAACTTAATTAACTGAACCAAAGTTTATTTATGATCGTTATCTCCCTCGCAGTCGAAGTCACTGGTGAATGCAAGAAATACTAATAGATAAGTATAAATACTTAAACAGATAGACGTCATAAAATCTGAATTCAACACTATAAAACTCAACTCAAGCTATCTGCATGATCTCCGATCCTTGGCTGCGATCTGTATTCGATCCACGTGTCCTACGCGCCTGCGCACTGAGCCATGCGTCATGCGCTTGAGCATTGTGACGCCTCTTCATTCAGATATGCGAGCGTTTGATAGCGATACTGAATGCAGTTGGTTTAGTAATTAGTTATGGGTGCTGTCAGACAATGGATTGTATCTGACAATGGTGTCTTAATATCTTCAAGGTATGCGCATTTTAAGCGAGACGAAAGTTGTTTGATGTGAAACTCTCTGTAGTCACTAACATCGAAATATAATAAGTATGGAAGCGCCACTGACGCTCAAACCCACAACGGGGCGGAGCTAGTACTTGGTACTGAAGAAAAAACTATAGCGGCAAATTAAAGGACCCCGGACCTAAAGTGTGGAAAATGTGGTTTCAGTTAAATGTCCTGGGACTTTGATGTGTTATAGATTTCAGTGCCCTGAGCAATAGTCTCTATGGGTGCTATCCCAATTCTACAGATTTCCAATAGGGATGATGACTGGGTTAGAAATATGTAATTCTATTTAGTCCGTCAGTTAGATTATGGAAAAATATGGGACACGTATTTTTTGGTTTATCAAAATATTAAAAATCGACAAAGTTATAGATCATCAAACTTCTGGAGTGGGGGCTTGTGACGTCACTCTTGAGTACAATTTGTACTCAAGAGTGACGTCACTCGAAACTTCTAAGCACTCTATCCTCGTCAGTTTTTGTTTGTCAAACAAAACAAAAAATACGTGTACAATATTTTTTCATAATGTAACAGACGGACTAAACCGTTTTTTTTAGTCATCTAGCCTATTCTACAGATAGATAATTTTACACATTTCCAATTTTACAGATTCCTAATTCTACACATTTCCAATTCTACAGGGATTTGTAGAATTGGGAATCTGTAGACATGAGAATCGCTCAGAGTGGGCCGGCATTGGTGGATTTTTTCCTCACACAGCGCTCCGCTATCTCTCACAGCTCTGGTGGAAACGCTGCCTAACAGAGGAACCTCGATAAGACGAAATCCTCTATACCACGAAATAAAATCCCGTTCCCTTCCCTTCAAGCCCCAAAACCTCCATAACTCGAAATATTAGACCTCCGTAAGTCGAAGTTACCAATGACTCCCTACAAGACGTTTTAGTACATTTTTAGGGTTCCGTACCAAAATGGTAAAAAAGGAACCCTTACGGTGCGACTCTGTCTGTCTGTCTGTCTGTGTGTCCGTCTGTCTGTCTGTCCATCTGTCACAGCAAGATATCTCAGGATCTACTGATTCTATCGACTTGAAATTTGGAATAGTGTTAAAAACCGCTAATCCGAGTCTATGGGACAGCAAAAAAATCTTATACCTTTTTTACTTTTTTTTTAAAGGGGACCGTAATGGGATGTCGTAAATCAAAAGTTGAGCTAATATATCGAGTGGGCTATCAAATAAAAGGGCATAATATGTAGATTCCAAAACCGTTTTTATAATTTTTCTTAAACATGTAGTTTTTGATTGAAGACAAAAAACGTTAAAAAAAATACCATTCCCCCCCTATTATCTCCGAAGATACAGAACAGAAAAATCTGTAATAATTACCGATTATTAATATTATCCTAAATATTACAGGAAAAATAAAACGGTTTTCCTAACTAGCGTTTTTTAGAAATTCGCAAATATCGTAAGACAACCTTATTTGCTCCTACTAAACTAACCGCGCCATATGTCGATGTATGGGGACAACAGTTTTACAAGAGCAAAGTTAAGTTTGTCCCACCATACAGTTTTTCTTGAAATATTCACGTATCTACTGACGAGTTTGTACGGAACCCTCGGTGCGCGAGTCCGACTCGCAC
The DNA here is from genome assembly GCA_947034925.1 of Eudemis profundana. Classification (NCBI taxonomy): domain Eukaryota; kingdom Metazoa; phylum Arthropoda; class Insecta; order Lepidoptera; family Tortricidae; genus Eudemis; species Eudemis profundana. The sequence goes on from OX344808.1 coordinate 21,163,571, forward strand.
TTGACTGGCTTTTTTTTACCTCTAAAACTCGAAATAGATAAACTTTTACTCTATATTTCGAAGAAACCGCTCTTTTGTTTTATCACCTCTGTATCTCGAAATTTATGAAACCTCTGTAACTTGAAGAAAAATTATAGCAGGTAGGTCATCCGTATCCAGTCTACAGGAAATTTTACCTCTATAACTTGATTTTTTTTTATTTTACTTCTGTAATTCGCAGTCAAAATGTACAGAAGCTTAAACCTCTATAAGTCGAAACCTCGTCAGCACGATTTTTTTAGTGTTTCCCTTGAGTTCTACCAAGGACCATTAAAACATGAGGACTGTCATTCTCCATACAAAAAGCTGTTCCCCGATATTTACAACGCCATCTATGTATAAGCTTGGTATAAGAATTATAATTTACAATTATTCAACTTTTCAAGCGTGACACAGTATTTGAATGTTAGAATTTATTTACTATTAGCTGTTTACGAACTAATTGTTACTATACTATGTTTCTTTGTTCAATTATAACATCGTTAAATATTTAGTTTTTTAGCGCCATCTAGTTTTTGCTTGGATAGCCCCTTGCGGTCGGGGCACGATGCAAAGTATGGACAATGACAGACCTCTTGTTTTAATAATCCTTGGTTCTATTGTACTTATTCTGCGGCGACATGATGCGCCGTGTTCAGACTAAGTTCGTCGCGGAATGTGCACACATTAAAAGTACGTTTCCCTAACGAACTCGCAAACTTTCTAAGTCGCGAGTGACCGAAAACCGAAAGTTTCACGGACTTTTCGTTCCCTAGCCACTTTTATACGGGCATGAGCGGATACAAAACGAAAAACCCCGCGGTTTGCTAACAAACGAGGTTTCGCTAATGAAGCCGCGGCGTCCATTAATATGTATACACTTTGTAGCTTAAGTCCGGGTAGTAAGATTCAAACTTGTATACATATTTGTGAGTATATGCGGGCCGTTTTTAAAAGTTTCTTCCCTAATTAATTCCGTCTAGCAAACATCACCACAAAAGCCCTTATTTTTGCGGAGTATGTTGCTGGGGTCAAAAAAAGCAATCCGTTTAGGTATGTAAGCTCTGTAGGCTTAGTTGTATACATATTGTCCAGGCAGAGAGATGTCTCAATGTCTAAAGGGCTTTTTTATTTAAAGTGCGTTCTTAACTGACAGTTAGCAGGTCGTCACAGAACTGACGATTAGTGTCAAACTCCATACATTTCGTCACGGACTGAGAGGTTAGACGGTATTTGAACATAGCTTAAGTTTCGCCTAGCCGTAGATTTTAAAGTAAAAATGCCCTAAAACGTCCTCATTGCAATATCTATTCCATAATCAGAATTCCTAATCCGAATCACGAGTAGGTACTATCGAATTACACAGAACAAAAAAGTGCCCCAAAATGTTCATACAAATTTCGTTCTTCCGTTCCGCCCTGCAAGTGTATATGGAAAAGTAACGGAATTGGAATAAAAAATATAGGGCCACATTTTTTCTCCTATCAGACTTAATAGTACTTAAAAAAAATGCCCTGTTAGAGTGTGTGCGGAAAGAGAATAGGATTAATTTTGTATGTGCCATATTTTCTGTTCTGTGGCCATACTGGTTAGGTTAGTTCCGTTTTTCGCCACGCCTATTCTCTTTCCGCACAGACTCTACGCATTCAGCTAATTTTCCTTTCGTAAATAATTACATTCATAGACAGCTAAAAACCTAATCAGCTGTACCTACATTAGTCTTCCTTCCTGAACTGTAATCGAATATGAATATTCCATTTAAAAACGGCGAGCTAATAAATTTGAGCGTTCGGCAATAAGTGTGTAATGAAAATGTTTCGTCACTTATTGCGAGCGACGGCCGCTGCGGGAATACTAAACAGACAGACATTGCGCACTTCTACTTAATGTAAGGTCTACCCATCCTTAGTTATATTTTTAACCGTCTTCACACAAAGGAGAAGTGCTCTCGTCGTTTTTTTAGCCACGACGGGCCGAACGGGGGCGGTATACAGTGTGGAACGGAACGAGGAACTGTCCTGCAAATATGGCACTGTTTAACCTTACCTACCCCGCACCTCCACCACATGTGAAGGTGGACCAGGAAATGATAAGAGGAATAACTTCGATAACGTTCTGTTTATTTCAAGTGCTCGGTACTAGAGCTATGCTAAGACTAAAACATGTCTTCTTAAACTAGAGCGAGACAGACTGAATTCGAATATATTCGAAAACTCGATAGTTCCAAAAGCTGCCAGTCTGTCACGCAGACATACAAACCTCACAGTACACTATTTTCTCCTATCTATCACGGTTTTCAAGCTATTTAGGGACACCAAGAAACGGTCTGCAAGAAACGGTTAATACGAGTACCTTTTTGTAAACAATCTTTTCACAAATGTTGGAGGTAAATTAATGTGGCACGTTGACCACCACAGAGATAAACAAAGGGGTCCAACTAGTAAATCAAGTAATATGAATGTCAAACAATGATGTAGAAACAGTACAGTATGTACAAATGTAATAGTATTTTTCATCACACTTGCTCGAAAATGGTGTCATTACACGTAGGTTCTGCGGGCCGTAAATGACCTATTACGCCCTAGGGCGTAATGGTTTTCTTTTTAACACGTTCACTGCGTTACGGGGCCTTCTGAACCCTGTATTATGCCGTCATTCAGTGCGGGGGCAAAAATTTGCGTTTACTCGCTGGTGCGGAGGCTGTATTTTTGGTATTTTTATGTCTACAACAGAAATAATTATATATTTGTATTTCTATTTTAAAGTATAATCTAGTGATACATTAAAATGTACGGGGTCATATGAACCCCGTTCCGATCACAGAACAAATATTGTCTTCTTGTGCGATACGGGGTTCAGAGAACCTCGTATGGATTTTAACTGACCTGTGGGGGATGATGTGCTCAATAACGCTAGTGCAGTCATTATCGCAAATCCTGTTATCGGTAAATTAGAAATGATCCATGGATACTCCATCGAAGTATAATGATAATTTTACAAAATACTGATCCGGAGCTAAAGAATATAATTGTTGAACACATTATATTTCAACTTGATGAAAAGAAAAAAATGTGTAAGCTATTATAAAAAAAATACGGGAACCTATGAGTAGTCGCGAAGAAGACAATAAAATAAAAAAAGTAAAAATTATATGCAGTAAGCGTAAAAAAGCAATGTGTTTAAGTTGTTAAAACTTAGAACATTAAATTCGCCACAAATTCACAATATTTATGAATGTGCAAATACTGTATCTAAAACTTTAAATGAATTTAAAATATCGTTTATATCATTCCCATCACTACCAATACATCGATATAGATAAAGTATGTGCGTTAAGGGGTTCACTAAGCCCCGTAGTTTTTCAAATTCAGTGCGATACGGGGCAAAAAGAACCCCGTGCTTTCTTTTTATTATAATTCTTTGAGCTTTCATCGTAACTGCGTGCGGAGAGAAAGTAAGATAGGAAATTTCATACTTTGTAAATAGGTGCAAAAAAAATACGAAAAGATTAAAAATTCAGCCTTTTATAGCAAATCAAACAGACTAGAGTGTACGGGGCACTTTTATACCCGTAACGCACAAAAGTATAAACCAATACGGGGTCGATTAGGCCCTGTAACGCACTAAAATTCCGGACGGAGATTTAGGTCGCCGCAGTGAACGTGTTAAATTTGAAACGATGGTTTTGTTTTACTCTTATTTGTCGTGTTCAAAGGAAATGCCAATTTACTTTTTTAACTTTTATCACTGAAATATTTATTTAAAGAGAACTGTTATTGCAAATACATATAAACACATATTTCTGTTACATTAATTTAATGTTTAAATAGTGTATTTCAGAATTTTGCAAATATAAAATCAACCGTTTTAGGTCTTTACCGTTATGGGTTCCGAACGTGTCTTGACTTTCGCATTGTCTATGGATATGTCACTGTCAGTTTTACAATTTTATTTAGGTTAAGTAAGGTTATTTTAATTAGATTTCCTCACAAGTGTGATGAAAAACATTGTGTGTGCCACGGGCGGTAAAGGAATTACAAACTCGTGTTATTAAAGCCCTCGACTTCGTCTCGGCCTTGTAACAAACACTCGTTTGTAATTCCTTACTTACCGCCCTTGATACACAATGTACTATTATGCAACAGTTGTATAAGTAGGCTCACAAATGCGAATGGCGCGAGTTGCGATACGAGCCGCCGCGGCGGCGAGTATCGCAAATAGAAACGCCATGAGCGTTTTTTGACTTAATTATACAACGTTGCATACAATGCTTTTTCTACGTCTAGGTTTTAAAATATAAAATACAACATTAAACATAGCGCGCAAACAAGGCAAGTATGAGATATGAGTGACAGTATGTGTCTATGGTAAGCTTTTTTTTTTAATTTGACGGACTCGCTAGTGACACGCAGTGACGATATTAAAAAAAATATTTTTTATGTTGGCATCAATGAATTTAGTTTGGAAAGTTTTGTTTTTCTTAAAATTAATCCTTGACCTAAGTTTAACCTAGATTTAGAAGTCGCTGCTAGCAATATCGTTTTGCGACTATAACGACACTAGTGCTGTTATGGGGAACAGAGTATAGACTTCTCTGAACTCATATTATGTATGTTCTTATATTAGTGTTCGTGACCAAGTAAAAGACAGATAAAAGTACAGGAGTAGAAAAAAAATATTATTTTGATACTTAAGTTTTTCTTTATATTACTATATTACAAGTATTAAACCATTGCAGGTCGATTCTACATCAAATATACTATACTATACGTTTAGGAAAGTTCCTCGTTCCATTACACCCGGTATACGCGTTTGGGGTTAGTAAGAGGTTGTCTGAATGTGTATGTCTGCCGTCCGATATCTAAAACTAGATTAACCTACAACTCCATAGAGGTTAGTCTAGTTTTACTTAGGCATAGGACGAAAAATGTATGGGAGCATTCCATGAAAACATTAACTTTTTGTCCCTTACGAAACGTTATGGCGGCTACCCTAATAAAACGTATTAACTGCTAAGAAACACTACCAATCTTAAAGCCAAGTTATGATATTACAATGCTGATAATTAGTTTCCTGAATTTATTTCTCGGAAGTATTAAAACGGTGGTGTCCCTTACGAAATATTTTCATGGAATGTCGGTTCAATAGCTTTCCAGGAAAAGTACTGAACTGATTTCGATGCGGTTTTATTTAAGGTGCATTGACCGCATCTAGTAAAAACAGTCTAGATTTCACCAAAATCGGCGTAGCCGTTCGTGAGATATAGAGTAGTGTTATAATTTAAGTTCTTAATGTTTGTTAGGTATCTCAGAACTCCGTCGTTTTCAGGACTATTTTCAAAAAAATCTTTTTTGAGGGTCTTCGATATTGGCCCCATTTTTTTCAAAATCCAGGTCTGACGATTTTATTATTGTATAAATAAATAAAATGTATAAATATACCCATTGCAATTTTTACTAATATTTTCCGTGTGGTTTAAAAATAAAAACTAAACCACGTTTTTATAACCCGGTTAAGTTTAACTTTGCACCTGGTTTGTATGCGACGTGATAGACACAAGTGCAAACTTAAGGTAACCGGACAGCATCAAGTCAAGAGAGTAAGTTGCCTCAACTTACTGCGCCCTCTTAAGAACCCATTACAAACTGTCAAGTCGAACACTTAACTAAGTGACGGGAACCTTTGCACTTCAAAGATGCAATCGCGCATTACACTATTACTAAGGAACATTAAAAAACTTCCAACTCATTTTCCTATAAAACATCGAATGTCAGGAAATCGAGAAATGAAGTGAAACTTTACCAAAGTATAGGTACTAGGTTGGTTAGTCGAAAATTGAACTTTACTGCGTTCAAACAAGGTTACTTTTATTGCGTTAGGAGGTATCCCTCGAAATATTTGAACCACAATAGAAGCATTAATACAGTACATTACCACATTACCAGTACTTACTTACATGTCCTATATCCTCAATTGAACTTCGAAGTCCAAAGAATTGCATTTTAAGAAGCGTTTACTCCTATTTCAGTAATTTAATTATGATAGTTCTGTGGGACTGGGCCAGCCAAATCAGCCGCTTGCATCCACCGCACTGGGCGAAACTAGCCACAGGGTGGGTGCCACAAGACGGGTGGCGACGACGTGGTAGGCCGCGGCGAAGGTGGCGGGACGACCTGTAGGAACCCGGGACGCACCGAATCCTACAGTCTCTTTGTATCGCATATCGCGTTCTCTTTCTGGTCGCTCGTTACGCCCCTCCGGGGGCAGACAAAATTTGGTACTAATATCCCTGCGGCGAAGTCATGTGAGCCTCAAGGTGGCCCTGGCCAAACGACCTGGTTCGACTCCAAGCGTTCAGGCCCCCACCTAACCCGATCCTATCGAGGTGGATCGGGACAAGGTGACCTGGCCCGACCCCAGGCGCCCCCGGCACCCACCCAGTCCGACCCAACTCGTGGGAGGTCCGGCTAGCGACCTGGTTCGACCCCAGGGAACGCCACGGCCGACCACCCGGTCCGACAATCGCTATGCCCATATGGGTTAAGAGTTTGTCAGATTCTAAAAAAAAAAGTCGTGTGAGCAACTCCTGTTACTCGTATTGTTTGGAGTTATCACGTGCTCCCTGCGTGATAAAATAACGTACTGTCACATGCTTTGACCGTGCCCCAAGTCTCGGAAGGTAACTAGCACGCCCCAACTATTTTACTGCTGCCATTTTTATGGATCGTAACATTTCCTCCGGATTCCTCGTGTCATCCTTCCAGCTTTGTTGCGTTATGTTGCCGTAATTTGGTTTATTTTCGCCATACCCTGGCTTGTTTAAATTTGAACTTTATCCCGTTCACTAAGGATGTATTTAGATTGTACAAATACATAAGAAAGTAAGATTTAGTGGTCGATTTTCTTTATGTGGCTATTTTTAATGTTGCGAGGAATGTCTCAATATGATGTTGTGTTTATTAGCTAACATTAATAGAAAGATAACATTTTAGTGCGGTTTTGAATAGTTACTACCGAGGATTTAGAACGCAAAGAACGCTTCATATGAAGAAAGGTAAACAAAAAGTTGAAAAATGACCAAATTTATATGGGACGACGAAAACGTTTCGCCATTTTAGTACGGAACTCTAAAATTTAAAATTGATTATCGGAAATGAAGATATCACGTAGCAGGCCAAAAAAAACACACTTTGATTGAAAACCTCTTTTTTATGTCGGTTAAAAACGTGTCGCAACAGTTAGATCACACTAGGTTATCTCTTACCGCTGTGCGGTTGTCAGTTAGGCTGTCACGTTCAAATAAAACTGATTTTGTATGAAAACGGACTCGTAACTTTACGACATGTAACAATAGTCTACATTTTTATACTTTGTAACAGGGTGGATTTCAGAGCGTTTCAACCGCCGTCATCACCAATCCCGATATTATGACATCTTTTTAAAATTTACATAATTTTTGATCAAAACATGAAAATGGTAGGTACTATTTTCGGATTTTATCAAAATAATGGGATACATGCTTAAAGTGAATCCACCCAACAGTGTCATCCCCTATGTCCATGAGATTCCCCTATTTTGGCATAATTTAACTGACGTTTTGATTTTACTTAAAAACTGTTTTTATTTTTGTCTATATATAAACAAAAGTAATTGATCATATTCCATTATAAATACCATATTATATGGTATCGTATCGTAACGACCTACAGGCCGCAGCCCAACAAAATGGGCAGTTTTTTTTTTTTTTATTTGATACATTTTATGTAAATCCTACTCAAATTGTGAGTACTTATAGCTTGGCATCTTCGGCTTGGATGTTTTCTATGTATTTAAGTATTTGTATCTATTAAATATATCGTCGTCTAGTATCCATAACACAAGCCTTATTGAGCTTACTATGGAGCTAGTTCGATTTGTGTAAGATTGTCCCCTAATATTTATTTATTTATTTATTTATCTTCGTTGGTGACATCCACATGTGTGTTTTTTGTTATGTGCAGCCGTAACTAGTTACACAAGTTACCGCCAACACGAACGGCTGCCTGCGGAGGCTGCCTCCGTCGGTCGCTGTTCGTGTTGGCGGTAACTTGTGTAACTAGTTACGGCTGCACATAACAAAAAGCACACATGTGAGTGTCACCAACGAAGTTGCCAAGCTAATAGTATCAACTCTGATAGGAGAAAAAATATATCCTAAAATATTTTATTCCCATTCCGTTACTTTTATAAACTTACACATTTGTAAGACGGTATGGAACAGAAGTACGAAGTCGACAGTGCTCGTGATTCTGATTAGGAATCACATAATTAAATTAAATTTAAAAAATTAAGTGTGTGGTAGCACTTTAACAGAAAAGCCCACAATGTTTGGTTCAATAAAATTATCGATTGGCCGATTTCCTACAGTAAAATTAAATATGGAGTAACTATATTCAGTTTTAGAGGAGAAAAGTTTATTTTTTCAATAGACGCTTAGGTCTGCGTTAAAAAATCCTGTAAACTGTAACCAGCTTAACGAATTTGCGACCAAACGGTATGTATGTATAGCAACCGATATAGACCCATTAAAAAATAAAACTGATTATATCTTTCGAAAACTAATAGCATCTGGACCATAATAATTTCATCATATCACCATGATCCAACTACGGCATTGTATGTAAATAGAATTATAATCCAGAATCACATCAATGGGTACCTTCAACCATTAACTCCACACACGAATGAAAATAAACCCACAGTCATTACTCATAAGATGCATATTCAACCACATCTTTACAATGACATTGCAACTTGTGATGTATAAAAAATTTCACAGAAAAGTGATCTTTATTGTAAAGGTGCTTTAGATTAGAATAGTATGGAGGTGGGAGATAGAACCAGTTTACAAAGTAAGCTATGAACGGTACGGATTGACATTACATGTGGTAACTCTGGCTGGACTGAATGACGGTTCCAGGAATTGGAAGACACGGATGATTTTCGCTGGCATCGCCATTTCAACGTTTCAAGTAAAACCGGAACGCTATCTAAAACGAAACGAACGAAATTGTAAAGCATCGTAGTTTAAACTGTTTGAACCATAGAATTAAACATAAGAGTATTCGAATCAAACATTTTAATACTTTGTTTATCGATGATTCTCCCAGAGGTCGATTTCGTATTTTGCCTGGCTCGTTCCAATCAGTTTTTTGGAATTTATGTCGGATATTATTTGAAATAAATTCACTATTAGCTTTCTGTAGTGAAATTCGGGATAGACATATATCCGCGTAAAACAAATCTACAAGGCGAATGTAAGTGCACGATCTGTCACTGTCACACTATATTGCTTGGAAAGAGATAGGTAGTATTTGTCACGCGACAGAGTCGTGCTAGAGGTACTGGACCGTAGCAAGTGGAAAGACGTAGTCTGCCTACCCCGTTGGGAAAAAGGCGTGACCATATGTATGTATGACTGTATGCGCGTAAAAATTCAATGATATATTTATACCAAGTCACAGATTAGAGAATATAAACAGATATTTCACTGTAGCGCGTTTCCATACAAAAATCAAGAATTCCCACGGCCACAGCCACAGCATGGAAACTTCGCACAGTACAATACGTTCTCGCATAGTTTTCGGTGGCGGCGTTCGGCCGGTATCAACGGCGTTTGCGTACTGTCACGATAATTATATTGTGCCACTGTGACGTTTCGGTTGCCGGCGACCGGATCGGCTACGCCCACCGCGCGGGACGCCAAAATCGAGTGAAGTGCACCTGGTGAAGTCCCCAATCCGCACTTGGACAGCGTGGCCCATTCCTGATCAATGAGAGCCTATGCCCAGCAGTGGCACGTGCCTATACAGGCTGATGTTGATTTTATTATGCTCTTGTAGCCTATAATGACACCGTTTATCGTCACCAACGTAAAAGCGACATTGACGGATGATTTACCTATTTATCACGTGATACACGGTACCATCATCGGCCCGCAGGTCACTAGGTTTGCGCAAGGACCCGTTCCTCAATTAGCCGATATTATCTTATAAATGACCTCCCAATTAGACACGCCAGTGCAATAGCAACGCGCCAGTGCTCGTCTGCGCTAGCGCATAATAACTGCAACTACATGCCACTTGCATGCATGCATGCGTCGTACTATTAGAATAAAACTGTTTTGTAGCGATAGAATAATTACGATTCTGCCAAAAACTGTTTGTTTCGAGACCAGCATTTTATTTCCGACTGTACCTTTTGTACAGTTGCGAACTGCATGTCAAAACCAATCAAACAAACACGGTGGGTTTATTTAGATCAGTGGTTCCTAACCTTTATTAACATATCACCCACATTCTCATCGAGATTTGTATTATTACCCCTGCAAAAAATTGGTATTATAAGCTTATAAGAAACTGCACAAAGTAAAACGGCTTAACATTCATGCGTATTACCCCTGAGAAAACTTCGTTTTACCCCTGGAGGAGTAATTACCCCCAGGTTCTGAACGGAACCACTGATTTAGAGGATCCTATAGCCACCTTTTGACTCCACCATCAGACCGGCTTCATTTATGGGTAGTTCTCTGCGATTTTATACCGTTTCGCTTGCTTCATTACCATCGCCACTATTTTTGGCCGTTTTATAAAAGCAATCAGGATCATCATGATAAAAATAGCAGAGGTACGCGACTTCTACAAGATAACCGAAAACGACTCCATAGTTTATAGGGAGCTCATCCATAATGTGGCGATGGTAATGATGCGATTGGTGCGACTTTTTAGTCGCAGAGAACTACCCTTATAGTACATTACACAACTAGGGTGGTAATACAAAGAAAGGCCGAGATCGCAGAAGTTTGCAGCCCAACCTGCAAGCGAGGCACGTAAATATGCGATCGAGGGCTTTCTTTATTACCTCCCGTGTTGTGTGCATCATTTTATGTCTACACTTGGCCAGAAAGCGGCTTTTTCCGTACGAGCAGCGTGCGGAAAAAGCCACTTTATGGCCAGGTGTGGCATAAAAGATATTATGATATGGACATTTTTTTGCAATTTGTGGTCCTTGCCAATTTACAGTAAGTACAAAAGACATCAACGAGTTTCATTATTAATAGTATACTACTTATTTCAATTTTTTGAACAATTGATAGAATATTTGCTTCAATTCATATATTAAATTAGTTTACCTCATCTGTGGAAAGAAAATCGCAGTTTCTGGAGAGGAGAAAAAGTCAAAGTCCCAGATCGCATATTTACAGCCAAAGACACGTACGTTCTCGGTCTTTCCTTATTACACTCACGGACAATGAATTCGGGCCATTTTCTATATAATTGTTCGTAGAAAATTACCCTAATTAATTGTCCGTGAGTAAATTATCACACTAGGTGCGTAATATACTATTAAAGCAGCCTATTTATGCCAACAAATCAATTTATACATGGAAAACAAGCCAAATGTTATTATGGTCTTTGCCAAGCTCACTTGTTAAGTGTTTTCTTATAACGTCTAGTCTTGATTGAGTAAATAATTAGCAGTTTAGCCATGATCTAAGTCTGCAGCGGCTGAGTCAGAGGAAACGTGCCCACATGACATGACACCGCCAGTCACAATACACATATAGTAACAATTAACAATGATGTAATTGTAATAATAGCGAAGCAGAAAGATGTTTAATAAATATAAGAAACTGAATATAGATTATGGTTTTGAGAAGTTGATCCATAGCTTATTGAAAAGTATACTTTGTTATGCTTAATGTTTTTAAAAGAGAAACTGGTTAGTTTTTTTGCGGCGGTTCTCAGACCTGAGGTCTTATTTCTCGACGCTCCAGAGCCCATTTTTTTTTTGCTGTGGGTGAACCGGATTGACAGTTCAACATAAATAAATACTGCTATAATTCAACCAGAAGGCTTATGATGCCAGGCTTTATCGAGCGATATATTTTTTTCGCTATGACTTTTCGACGTGTCGTACCGTCGCGTAGGTCGGAAAGGTACAAAACGTCGAGGTAAATATATCATGTTTTTATGCGATTACCAACAGAGCCGTATTCGGGGGAGGGCAGGTGGGGCTACTGCCCAGGGCCTCCACAATACTTCCTTAATAAGTAGGGGGCCTCCACTAGTCCGTTAGGGGGCTCCGCTCCTCCGTTGCCCCAGGGCCTTCACACCTCCAAATCCGGCCCTGATTACCAAGGACTATTAAAACAAGAGGACTGTCATTCTCCATACTTTGGATCGTAACCCGACCGCTAGGGGATTTCCGGGCAAAAACTAGATGGTGCTAAAAAACTAAATATTTAACGATGTTATAATTGAACAAAGAAACATAGTATAGTAACAATTAGTTCGTAAACAGCTAATAATAAATAAATTCTAACATTTAAATACTGTGTCACGTTTCCAAAGTTGAATAATTGTAAATAATATAATTATTTTACCAAGCTTATACATAGATGGCGTTGTAAATTCGGGGAAAAGCTTTTTGTATGGAGAATGACAGTCCTCTTGTTTTAATGGTCCTTGCGATTACGTACCCTTTTGTATGTTACATCTAGACACGTTATCGTGGTTATGATTCTTATGGTTTCTGAACGATGCGCGCCCAAGGCGAACCGGTTTTTGTGGCGGGTTCAGTTTTTATTGCCGGTTATACCTAACCGTGTCGAGTTATAACTAAGTAATTGCCAACTTCAAAGTTCTAAGATCAGTTAAAAATACCTCGTCTCTTTGTCTTAGCTATTTTTCTTTTTCCTTGAGGGGTACGCTTTGGCCAGGACTGACTCACTCCGCGATTCTATTGCGTGGTTATTATTAAATATCGCCACCCATGGGTGGTAATAGCCAGCGACCAGAAAGAGTACGCGTTAGTACTCGTTATGCGATAGAGAGAGACGATCGGATGCGGGTCAGCTCCGCCCGGTCGTCGGACGCGAACGACAGTTTTGTTAGGGAGAGAGGCCTCTGTACGTAGTACAGTATCATTATCTGAGCAAAGAACGGATCAAAAATATCTGATCTAGTTCTTATGCTTCTGACAATAGGGTCTTGTTCAGATGTTTTTGGTCCAATCTTCGCTCAGATAATGATGAACTCGACTGTACTAATATTTAGTACTTTGGCTACGGTCACAGAATAACTAATAGTTCTACGACTAAAGTTTCTCTTTCTAACAAAACGGACGTTCGGGTCCGACTACCAGACGGAACGCACCGCATCCGATCGTCTTTCTTTATCGCATAACGCCCGCTCTTTCTGGTCGCTGGCCCTCCGGAGGGGCAAAAGTTGGTACTAGTACCCGCGCGGCGAAATCGCGGAGTGGGCCACTCCAGCTATGGTCCAAGATTTGGCCGATCCATTTATTATCATGGAGTGACTGCCAGCAGTACCAGCTAACCTCTGAAACCTTGTATAAATAGTATACTTATGTTCAAATTTTGCAAAATAATGGCCAAAATTGAAAAAAATGCGATATTGCTATACAAGGTGTTACACGACCAAGTGAAAACTGTTTATTCAGAATCAAGAGTAGAATCGATTACATTATATTTTAATATATAATTTTTTTATTTCCTCTTTTTATCTTGCCCAGTCTAAAAGTTACGAGTGCAACATTTGCGACTGTGTTAGTTACTATTCACAGATGGAGTTGTCACGTGTTGTCGAAGTGTTTGTGTCTTGGTGGGATTACCTACGTCACTCCACGAAATCAACAAATGTAGAGTTACTAATCGATTAGAATTAAAAAAGAGAAACACACAAATATCTTTGGCAATAATACACGGATTTAAAACCAAATACTGTAGACTAACTCACAATAATATAAATCAGTTGGGGTGCCTGCCTGAGGTTTTCAATACGTGGTGTAACACGTTGTATTGAATTTAATACTCTTAAAAATACATAAATGATTGAATTAAGAAATGTTATCATAGTTTATTAAAGTTTGTTAATTACTGATGACTGTTAACAAGTCTTTGGCCGAATACGTAGAATCAAAATGGGTTATGATCTTACCGTGCCTAATGCACCTCTGTTGTAAAATCTTTTGTGCCTTTTTTACATTTTTGTGTTTTTACTTACTTGTACACTTTTCACTTACTTTACCAAAAGTAACAGTAACCGCGAGTTCGAGTGATATATTGTTTCCACAGTTTAATATCGATAATCGTATTGTATACCGTAAAATCTAAATTATGTTATTAATTACCGGCAATAAAACGGGAATATATCGAAATAGAAGTAAATAGTTCGTCCATTTGTATGGCAACCAAGCGTGTAACGTTTTTCGCTTGGCGTTTGACGCCAAAACTGTAATTTAGCGATGGAAAACATAAACTATCCATTTAATTTGGTGATATTTGAACAACTAATTCTACCATTATTATCAGTTTGATAATAATATTGACGGCAACGGAAGTTCACGGCGTCCAAAGTAGGTCATCGTCACTTCTTTTTAGCACGCGAGGTACCTACATACACTTTTTACCCGACTGCGGCGAAGCTCAAAGGAGGGTAATGTGTTTGACCTGTATGTATGTATGTCCGTTCCTGTGTCCGCTCGTAACTACTCAACGGCACAACCGATTTTGATAAATGATACATCATTGGATTCGTCTTGATGGCGCGAGTGGCACTGGGTATGAAGTTCGTTAAAATAAACAAAATTGCGGAGTTTATGCACTTTTAAAGTGCACCGCGGTCGGGTTTTTTTTAGTAAAAATATTTAGTTATTGTTCTACCTCGATATATTTCTGTAGGCAATAATACCTATGTGATAAACTGAAGCACGCATAAATATCAGACATGACCAGAGGCCGGAATAGGTAGTGCCTATTTACCTAAACTTCGCGGGAGGATGTAACTAAGAGTGGTCACAACCACCAAAAATAATTAATTATTTTTATTGAACCCGGGATTTCCCTGGTTTAATAATAATACATTATCCATATAAATTCACGCTCAGGGTTTGATTATTAATGAAATACAATTGTCTAATGCAGAAATTTTGTATGAAGTCGATTTTTGAGTTCTCAATATATCTTGTATTTCTTTAATAATTTAACCCCCAGTGTGAATTTATGTACATTAAGTATTCTTATTAATCCCAGGAAATCTCGCGTTCAATAAAAACGCTTATTATGTACTATGGATAGGTACTAGACGACTAAAAAGATACATATATAGATAGAAAATATACATGACTCAAGAACCCGTGCTCATCGCACAAATATAGACTTTACCAGGATTTGAAACCGGGTACCTCTGGCATTGCCACTTCCACTATACGTTTTCATTTCATCATCATCATATCAGCCGAAAGACGTCCACAGCTGGACATAGGCCTGTCCCAAAGCATCTTCACCACTGTCGGCATTGTGCTGCTCACATCCAGCGGTGCGTTTGCGTTTTGCATTATTTTAATTGGATTGACTCTAATTTTTTTCCAATAACTACAATTAATAGGTAGACGTAAGGGTTTTTTTAGAACCTGACTTGACCTATGAGTCCTATTGACTCCGGAATCCTGACCAAGTTGGGCCTTACAAACCTGTAAGCAAGTTCGCTACCCGCGTCCACCGTGTTTCGCTGTTCGCTCAAAGTGAGCGATAGACTAGCGGGATTGGTTGAAACGTTTCAACCTTTCCTTATTTATGTAGAGTGTGTGATCGAACTAAAGAGGTGACTTTTCCCACTGGACATGCAAGAGGGAATCGAACCTAGGATCTACTTCGAATCCCAGTCAAGGCGCGGTTCTAAATTGCTTGGTCTTTTGAGATCACACACGCTATACTTGAGGATTATGGTTTTCGTATAGTACATTTGTTGTTGCACCATTATTTTAACCTTTGACTTGACGGTATAAGCCGATGTAACTATGCGAACGAAGTGCTCAAAATGACCTACACTACCTACAGTCAAGACCATATGACTTGTGCAGACCATGGTATTCGAAATGCCCTAAAACCCATACTGCTCACTGTTAAAGTATTTAAGTTCGCATTACCTATTTACTTAGATTTTAGTATATTTTAGGGTACATACTATAGTCATGTTTTTTTTATTTCGAATAAAAAAGTTCGCTTAGTGTTCCAACTGCGTACTCGTATGTGTCACCGATTGGCAATTTCGTTAATACAATATTAATGACCTAGATATTCAACTATTCGTGCGATTGACCTCACAGTTCCGCATTCAAACTAACACATTTAGCAAGTAAATACGATTCAAGTGTCTTAAGGTAAAAGAAAGCGATAGTAAAAGGAATACCGGCATTTTTCACAACACTCAGGAGGGCATCCTTGGTCGCGAAGAGTTCACTCACCTTTCACAGAAAATGACCACTCAATCCGAGCACACTTGCACAGCACTATTTCACACAACACGGGTAGTGAACTGTTGAACAACGGTGATTGTAAAACACGGTTTTGCACACGATAACACTGATTTTATTGTCTAAATATGTTTGACGGAGTTTAAAAACACTGCGCGGACGTAGAGCGACGGCGGCGGCGGTTCGGAAACCTGTTCGCCCTCTCTCTCACTCCGGTTTTGCGGCGGGTTGCCATGATAACTGTTGTCGTTTCTATTTTTTTGTTCTGATGACGTCATGACAGTTTTTCGGCGTACAGCCGCAGGATTTTGGAGTCTAATAAGATTCTTATTGGAATTAAAGAATCGCATCGTTGGTTCAGAACCTCTGCATTTAATAACCATGTTCACAGTCATTTAATTTGGAAGTGAGTACTTACAGCGTTTTTCTGTAAGTGCACTGTTTTGTCAATGGCAGAATTCTCAATCTTATAAGGTTCAAGGCGATATGTCTCATAAATATATTTACGGGTTTTTTTTAATTCAGCTTCAACACACTCTTAGTGGTATTCACGTCAATACCACTAAGGCTTGCGGCTCCACTGAGGCGGAGGCGAGCGGAGCGTAGAGGAGACGTGTAGGAATCGACCAATCACATTAGTGTTCGCTGTTTCCATTGAAGCGGAGTGGAGACGAGAAGTGGATTTCAACTGATGTGATTAGTCGACTCTACACGGCTCATCTCCGCTCCGCTCGTCTCCACCGCAGTGGAACCGTAGCCTTAGAGTGTCTTGGAACTGCCATCAGAGGTGAAATATCTACGCAACTAAAAAACAGTAAAAATAGGCCATTCGATCCAATTTCACTACAAAAACATTACCTTGCCTATGTAAATTTAAAAAAGCATCCACCCCTTTCCCCCAAAATAAATACCCGCCCTCGTCTGACACGATTAAGTTTAAAATAAATCGACTCCATCATAACGGTCGGTAGTGACCCGGCAAATATAGCGATATTTGCCGCCCTCGTACGATGCCCCTTCGGCCCCTAGTTACGTTACGTCACTTTGAGCACCCTCGTGCCTCATGTGACCTCCGTGTCTATAATTGTGCATATTTTGGGAAATTTGTGTCACGTATTGGTGACCTGTAAATTGGCCCTTAAGGATCGAAGCGTGTTGATGTGACAGGGCAAATAATACGTATATTTTAAATCGTCTTCACAAATGGAGGAGGTTCTATAGTAGATTGTGTTTTTTTTTCATTTTAATGTTTGTTACCTCAGAACTCCGTCCGTAGGTTATGAACAGATTTTAAAATTTCTTATATTACCTAACGATGTTATTTTCTGACGATGTATGAATAACAAAGCCCATCACCAAAAAATAATAAAAGATCTTTTATTCATAATAAAAGGGATTGAGGGAATTAGTGTTTTTTTAGCAAAATGTATTTCTTTATGGTCATTTTTTCACTTCCATAACTTAAGGCCATAACGATTTACCAGATTTACTACACAAGGTAAGTTGCGCCAAAAGGTAACCGGCAGTTACTTAATTTAGATGGAAATATCGATAAGTACTTATCTACGAACTTTGACGTCACAAACGATGAGATTAAAATTCCTCAACCCACCGCTATACGCGCCCAATTTTCATTTCCCAGTCCATGTTCAAAATGAAGTGTGTCTCAAAACGCCCTAATCCGCGGCAGACTTCCAATTATGGCAACACCGCTTTAATATAACCTCAAAGGCTGTCATGTCCGAGCGAATACGTAGCCAGCGCGCTCAAACGAACGAATGTACTGCACTACAAGTTCAATTTAGAACGACAGAGTCCCAATAACGCTATTACTCAACGACTTTGGAACCCCGTCGCATCGGGCCACATAAGCCATTTTACAAGCGCAAAGACGAACGTGAAGTAACGTACAAATACTGACGCGGCACCGATACAGCTGCCGAACTGAAATCTATTCCAATTTAGCTCCTATATCATTAGGTTAAGGGTTAAATTAGGTTATTTTAAATGCATAATTAATTTGGTAATGTCGCAGGCATTCGGACTTACTTCATAATCCCATTATTTGCAAAGCGCGGCAGCTACAACTGCAACGGAAACTGAATACGTTTGGAAAATGTAGTTTTACTTTCTAGAAAGGCTTGTTACGAGTCTCGGAATCAGAGTATTTCAATTGGAATTTGTTCTTAAAACTCGGGTAGGAAAACTTGGAATTCTATTCTGGAAATTGTGAAAAGTTTCGGTATTGGAAATTTTCCGGGTGACAATTGAAGGGGCTGGGCGTTGGACTGGGGAAACTTTATGCGAGATTCAGTTATTTTTTTAATTCTATAATTGACCTGTAGGCTTATGATGCTACGCTTTGTCGCACGATAAATAAATGATAAAGCATCCGTCACTCTCATACACTGTCAGAACGTGACGAATGCTTTATCATTTATTTATCGCGTGACAAAGCGTTGCATCATAAGCAGAGATGGGCATTAATCGATTAATTTTTTAGTTAACTAATCAATCGATTGAAAATATCAATCGTCATTTTTTAGTCGCGACTAATTTAGTTGCGATTGAATTAGTTGTGAGAATGTGCAACTAACAATTAAATTAGTTGTAGTTTCAATCGACTAAATTTCACGATTAAATCTATATTAAAACTACGTAGTCGCTCGTTTTTACATTTTTTATTTAACTTGTAATATAGATAATTTGCAATACGTAACTACGAGTAGGTATGTACATTGTAGGTACTCTTATGTTGTAACTATGTTGGTTTGGGTGGAATCTTGCAACTAATTTTGAAGCAGATATCTTCAACCGATTGAGCTAAAATTATGTATACACGTTTAATTTGAAACGCTTGAATGACAATGCAATATTATGGGTATGGCCCGTAATGATAAATAACGAGAAACTGCAATGTTTACAAGTCGCAAACAATATAGTAGGTAGGTTGGTGCTCTATTAATATTTTGATACTTTAATACTAGTTAGACTACATAGATAGTTTACATAGATATTATCAATATTTTGCTGTCGGTCATTAGTGAAACTCTTTTTAGTGTCACGCGGCGACAAAACAATGGGATAATCCTACTTAGGTACCTGGAAGTTGTTTGTTGCATTTGGTGCAGGTGCCGACGAATCTTCCAAAAATAACACGTTCTATTATTGAATGAAACATCTGCATGTTGTTTATTATCTATACGGTCTATTTTGTTTTCAACGTGTCATTTAAAATATTTATGCCACACCTGGCCATAAAATGATACGGTCTATTTTGTTTTCAACGTGTCATTTAAAATATTTATGCCACACCTGGCCATAAAATGGCTTTTTCCGCACGCTGCGCGTATGGAAAAAGCCGCTTTCTGGCCAAGTGTAGACATAAAATGATGAACACAACACGGGAGGTAATGAAGAAAGCCCTCGATCGCATATTTACGGCCCTCGCTTGTAGCCTGCAAGCGGAAAAAGCCATGATGTTAAGCCAAGTTATGATGTATATACATACATGTTTCTGTATAAACAACGTTGATTTTTTTGATACTTTTTGCTTTAAATTATTATTGTTGTTTGAATGTTTCATATACAAAGTTTGATTTATCATAACTGTGTTTTTCTCATGTTCTATTCTTCGACCATTATATTATTATTGCCATCCAAACTAAACGTGTAATATACACAATTTAAGATCATTCGGTTGGTATTATCAAAGAGAATAATAGTTAGCACAGAGATCTCACTCCATATAAATGGTCAAAATATCGTAAGTAATACAAGAATATTTTATTTTTATACATCCGTTAAGATGTCCTATTCAGTCTGTCAACATAGCCATACCGAGGTTTTCAGTTCAATTTGCTTCTAACATTAGTTGCGGAAAATTAGTCTAACTAATTAGTCGATTAAAAATTTTAGTTGTCCAAAATCAATCGGCAACTAATTTAGTTGCAACTAAATTAGTTGCACTCTACGCAACTAAGATTGATTAGTCGTCGTTTTCAATCGTCCGTCGCAACTAATTCTGTTAGTTTCAATCGTTAATCGTTAGTCGATTACATTTTGCCCATCTCTGATCATAAGCCTACTGGCCTTTACCTGCCGAGGGGTTCTTGCAGAACAACTTACTAATAATACACTCGCGGTCAATGAATTCGGGTCACCCTACTTTAAATAATAGAAATAGGTATTTTTCAATATTTGACACTTGTTTCATTTACATAATATACTATTGAATACCTGGCTGTATTAGCAATATCCGCGAACCCATCATAAAAATATTATTATCCAAAAATGGTGATTTTTGCGATATCTCACTCCGTTAACGTCATTATTTTTCACGTTTTTTTACGAGTTCGATGTAAACCTGAAATTGCTATTATTTTCAGTGTAATTTTTGCAGATAATATCTAAAATTAATTAAAGATCAAAACGGGATACAATAATTTCATAAACCTGGAGTACCTATTATGGTTCAAAAGCTAAACCCTGTGACAGACGGACAGACGGACAGCGGAGGCTTACTAAAAGGGTTCCGTTGGCACCCTATGGGTACGGAACCCTAAAAAATACATAAACAGTAAATAGGTTTCATTTTGCCGTAGGTACTGAAAACCAGAAACAGCTCGCGTGACGCACACCTACCGAATTAATTATGCAACGATGAAGGCCAAAGGAAAATCGCTTCAAATATTTTTCTTTCCCGTCCAAATAGCCTAATTACACTACAAAGAAATTAAACTACACCGTCATTACGCTAATGTCAGCATGTGTCTTTCCTTTACCCGTTACGTCAATTTAAAAAAGGCAAATTAACACCTTTGCTTGAATTATATGGTGTAATATATAAGGCTCTGAACACGGTTACACTATTTTTAACCGACTTCCAAAAGAAGGACGGTTCTCAATTCGTCTGTATGTTTTTTTTTTATTTTTTTTTTTTTTTTTTTTTGTGTGTTTGTTCACCGATTACTTGAAGACGGCTGGACCGATTTAGAAAATTCCTTTTTTGTTTGAAAGGGTAGACTTTCGAGGTGGTCCCATTGCAACCAAATCAGGATCTGATGATGGGATCTTGGAGAAATCGAGGGAACTCTTCAAATATCTTAAGCACACATATGCGATTTTGGTATTTTTCTTACTTTCTCGTCCATCTCTTATTAGCAACAAGTTTTTAGTGTTAACCGACTTCAAAACAAAGAGTTAATTTGTATCTAGGTTTCTTCCCCGATTACTTGAAGACGGCTGAACCTATTTGGAAAATTCTTTTTTTGTTTAAAAGGGTATACCTCCGAGGTGGACCCATTGCAACCAAATCAGGATCTGATGATGGGATCTTGGAGAAATCGAGGGAACTCTTCAAATATCATAAGCACACATATGCGATTTTGGTATTTTTCTTACTTTCTCGTGCATTTCTTATTAGAAATAGTTCCCAGTCTTAACGGACTTCAAAACAAAGAGCAATTTTTATGTAGGCTTGTTCCTCGGTTACTTGAAAACGTCTAGACCGATTTGGATTTTTTTTCATTTAACTAAATAGACTTAAGTCTATTTGGTTAAAATAATATTTTTCCAGCGCCACTAAAAATTTAAAAATAAAGTAAATTTTTAAAACAAAAAATAAAAACCGACTTCCAAAAACCTAAACTAAAAACCAAAAAATAATATGTTAATTACCCCAAAGAGATGGATAATCAACGATTCATATATACATATACAGATATTTATACTTTTTAACCTGTTATTTTTGAAGTCGGTGCCAGCTAAGGAGCTCAACACAGCCAGCTTTACGTGGCAGGCACCAACTTCAAAAATAACAGGTTAAAAAGTATAAATATCTGTATATGTATATATGAATCGTTGATTATCCATTTCTTTGGGGTAATTAACATATTATTTTTCGATTTTTAGTTTAGGTTTTTGGAAGTCGGTTTTTATTTTTTGTTTTAAAAATTTTGTTTCGCCTTTTTGAAACATACTATAATCACAAAAGGTTTGTTCTAGTAGCCGAGCGGCGTAATCACAGGTAAGTCACTCCTATCCCTGTAGCACAACTGTGACACACGACTCTTTGTCGCGCGACAAATGCTACCCATCTCTTTCAACTCAATATAGGGAACGTGCACGAACTACAGGTGGCAGCACTAAACGACAAAAGAGACACGGGCGGACAATAAAGGAAACTATCGCCCCTGTCAAATCAAGCTGTCAATGTCAATGATAATATGTAAGTGTCAATGTCAAATATAGTAAGTCGTAGCTACACTGACGTTAATCGTCCTTCAACGCGATAAATTAACGTTATTAACGGCGTTTTCGTCAATGTGGCCCCAGCATGAGGGGGTATATGATTTAGATTGGCGGCACCAGTTGGCAGCACCTTCGTCGTGCACGGTCCCTATGTGACACTGACAGGTGATACTCTGTCGCGCGAGAAACGAAGTCACGGCCAGCTACGCTAGACGTACTTGTAGACTTATGTTGCTACGCTTTGTCGCGCGATAAATAAATGATAAAGCATCCGTCACTCTCACACACTATTTGTCAGAACGTGACAGATGCTTTATCATTTATTTATCGCGCGACAAAGCGTAGCATCATACGCCTACTGGTATACTATAAAATCTGATACAGCGCGTTGAAATTTTTTATTACGAAAGAATAATCACTTTATTCATATTATTCAGAAAACATCCATTGGTAAGTGAATATGAAGCCGAAGATATAACTGGTTAATTTACTAACAGATAATTCACTTTAGGCATAAAGATGACATAGTTATGGTGTAGATTCGATATAGTGTTTTAATTCACTTTATAATGTGGAGTATTGAGTATTGAATATTATATTACTTTCAAATCATATAAAAATACGATTATAACATAACTATAACGCCCACAGAAATAGATCGAAATAGAAGGAAACAGTCCGTCGATTTGTATGGCGACCAAGCGTGTAACGTTTTTCGCTTGGCGTCTGACGCCAAAAGTGTAATTTAGTGATGGAAAACATACATTTTCCATTTCATTTGGTGGTATTTGAACAATTAATTATACCATTATTATCAGGTTTTCAAATCTGACTATATTATTGGCGGTCACTGGAGTTAACGGCGTGCAAAGTTGAACGTCGCCACTTCTTTTTAGCACGCGAGGTACACACACTTTTTCTTTCTACTCGTACCTCGATATATTTCTGTGATAAGACTATAAGACCACCGTTTTTTAACATCAAAACTTGGTGATTAAATAGAAAAAGAAGGACCCCGATTGCCAACGTGCATGAGACTTTACAAGAACGATATAATACCATAAATTAGCGAAACCTCAATCCTTCCTCATTCGTCACCATGTCGCCCAATCAGTCAGACAGTTTCAAACAAAATCGACTTTTCTGGACCGTCTTCGGCCTCTGGCCTGGAAAAATACCCATCAAATACTACAAATACTTCTCTTTTACCTATCTAATGATCACTCTAGTCGCCTACAACATCCTTCTGACTCTAAATCTCTATTATACGCCCCGAAAAATCGATTACCTTATTCGAGAAGTCATTTTCTCCTTCACGGAAATCGCTGTCGCCACCAAAGTGTCTATGATTCTTTTCAAAAGGGACAATCTCCTCGCCATTTTTGATTTGCTCGATAACGAGGTGTTCCAAGGAAGCGATGATATTGGACGCGAAATCGTTAAAAATCACAACTATTATTATAAAACTTATTTAACTATCAATACAGTCTTATCCAATTTCACTTATTTATCTCAAGTACTCTTCCCCGTTATTGGGTTTTTAATATTTAAAAACACGTTAGATTTACCGATCTGCAAGTACTATTTTCTTTCGGACGAAACGCGAAACGACCATTTCACGTTAATTTTCATTTACCAAGCATTTGGTATGTACGGTCACATGATGTACAATGTCAATATTGACACTTTGATCGCCGGTTTAATGGTATTGGCTATAGGGCAAGTGAAAGTCCTGTGTCACGATTTGGAAAATCTGAAAATAGAAAAGTCGGATATCGGCAGCGAGGAAATGTTGGACTATAAACAACGGCAGAAACTTCGGAGAATTGTGAACCACTACGCGTTAGTTTTAGAGTAAGTTGGTTAGTTTATTCGATAAATCGCAGACGAGGAGAAGCCATATTCTTAATCAAGAAGATAATATAATATATTATCTAATACAATATTTATTATGGCCTCGTGCGTACCCTTATGTTCACAAACGTAAAATTTCACTGAATTTCCATTTTGTCGGCCACTTTTTTCTGAAGAAAATGTTTCATGATTTTTCAACAGGTCATCAACTCATCATATTGTTGTAACCAGTAGATTAGCTTTTATATCACACCCAAAAAACCGGTTTCAGAAAAAATGCTTCAGATGAAATGATATGTCGATAAAACTAACATTCCATGAAAGGTTAGCCAGTGATTCAAGAACTTCACGTTGTCTATAGTTATAAAGACGGTCACTTTATCGATAGAGAGTCACTGTCTATGGTTACAAAGGTATAACCCAACATCAGTACGTCTAGCATAACTGGCCGCGACTTCGTTTCTCGCGCGACAGAGCATCGCCTGTCACTGTCACACGATATTGAGTGGAAAGAGATAGATAGCATTTGTCGCGCGACAAAGAGTCGCGTGTCACAGTTGTGCTAGAGGTACAGGATGCCTATGCGTCGCCGACACATGAGTGCCCTGATTACCCTTTTCTTTAGAAGCCAACGGAAACGCCGCAAAGGCCCTGCTCACTCTAAGGCATTCAAGTTCATGCTCGTTGGTTTCTTTATTACCCACGTTTTGAATTTAACTTTTCTCTCTTTCTTTCTTTTCGTTTGACTTTGGATTCTATAGATCTCAAAGTTAGTTTCCTTTTACGTCAACTGTCACAACTGGAGAGTATCTTTCCAATCTTTTTACAGCACAGCCTGCGAGTCACGAACGCCTGCGATCATTCTGTATTTTACCGCCCTGGATGAGTAATGGGCTTACTTAACAGGTTCTACATAGTAACAAAAATGCCATTCTAGCTAAGCGGAATTTCTTGAGTATTCCACCTAACTAGAATGTACAGAGAAAAAAACCATACGTACAGAGAAATCTTGTTTAATTAAAACGAAAATATTGCGTAAAAATATAATATATAAATATTTTTAGCGGCGTATTTTCTTTCAGGTACTGCGAGGAGTTTCAGGAAGTGATCGGCGGCACAATGTTTGTGCAGTACGGCATCGGAGCCGGCATCATTTGCGTCATCATGTGCGGCTTGCTTTTGGTAGGTATGTGTACAATAAATACATAGTACATTAGATACCGAGGCCGGTATAGTAAGAAATGTCTCAGATCAGGTTTTCTTATTTACTGGCCAAGGTTTGTATGCTATTTTTCTGTTCGACGGAGTCAGAAAGCGGCATCTTCCCCTCACTAAAACTCAACACGTGCTTCACCTCTCTACGAGGCATCCTCAGGACAAGCTGAAGATGTTGACAGTCCGGCGTCCGTTGATGGAATGCCCCTAATGCTAGCTTCTAGTGTGCCTTATATAAAGCAGTTGTTGTACTGATGATAAATTTTGTCAAAAGCCATCAACGGTGGAGACGTATATGTTCATGGTGGGCTACTTCGTGGCCATGAACCTGCAGATCTTCGTCCCGGCCTGGCTCGGCACGCAGCTCAGTTACGAGGTAAAGCACTGTGCTTTGACAAACATTCACTCCCCTGAATATCGCCATCAATCAGCAGTATCGCTCACGATGAATTTTATTATATCGTGTACCTAAAACTGTTAGATCTTTTGCTCCAAAAGTGATATTATTTCAGAGTCAGGAGCTGATGGTAGCGGCGTACAAAAGCGAGTGGCTGCCGCGGTCGCCGCGGTACCGGAGCAGCATCAAGCTGCTGGTGGAGCGAGCCAAGCATCCCATCGTCATCACGGGCCTGAAGATCTTCCCTCTCTCTCTGGCTACTTATATCTCGGTACAGTGGGTGTGACTACTGGCAGAGCCAGGGGCTGATGGTAGCGGCGTACAAGAGCGAGTGGCTGCCGCGGTCGCCGCGGTACCGGACCAGCATCAAGCTGCTGGTGGAGCGAGCCAAGCATCCCATCGTCATCACTGGCCTGAAGATCGTCCCACTCTCTCTGGCCACTTATATCTCGGTATAATTATGAATTTGTCAGCGATCAGGTCCGTTCCACCCTTAACACCCAACTGCACGTGCAGTTGGGCGCACTACACGATGGTAAGAACAGCCACAGATGGCGGGATACCGTCAGAGTGAAGCTGGTTCAACAGGGACTTCACGACCCTCATCAATGAAGAACACGACGCGAGGAGGGGGAGGACGGCAAGGGTAAAAGCGTCAAGCTGTTGTGTAATATTGTGAGAAGACTAGCTTTAAAGATCGAAACTTAAAGACTCGGGCTTCAAGGCTCGAGTGTCGGGTTTAAGCTGTAGTGTAGTAAAACTAGGGCATTCTTCTCATTTTTGTATGGCTAATACTAAAACCGTGATCCCGGTATTGGTCCATACAAGAAATACCGGTATTGCTTGCCGTAGGTAAAATTGTACACAATTTGAGTCTTGTGGTACAAATATAAAACAGATTGACCAAATCTTAACGGACTTATTGTACCTACCTACGTTTATTGTTTCCATTGAAAGTATAGTACATTACTTACCTAGGTCGGTAAAACAAAGTATGTCTGAGATCGCAGGTATTTGACGCCCGAGCCGAAGACAAGGGCGATAAATATGCTATCTGAGGCTTTCTTTATTACCGCCCGTGGTAAGTACAAACTTTCGTCTCCCCCAGACCAGGAAGTGAGATTTTCCGCATGCGTAGCGGGCGGTAATAGTCACTTTATTTATTTTATCACGTGATGTTTTCTTACAGATAATGAAGACAGCCTATTCCTGCTTTGCTCTGCTTCGAATCATTCAGGACCGGCAGGAAGAAGGGATGCATTAAATAAAGAATTTATATAAACTTTGCACCGTAGCTCCAGCTCCTAAAGCACCTTTACAATTATAATGTCCGAACACATTTTCTTAACTTAGATTTTTAGTCATAGAAACACCGTCAACATTGCCCAGAAACTTGCTATTTTCAGTTAGATATCTATAATTCTAGGAGAGCGGCTTGTATGGAAATCCAATGGGACACAGTCAGCGTATGAATTTCAAAATGTCTTTGGAACCGCACGGTGCGCGACCATATTGGTTCAAACGTGTGTGAACGAATTATATGACCGGGTGGTCGGCCGTGGCGTTTCCTGGGGTCGAACCAGGTCGCTAGCCGGACCACCCCGAGTGGATCGGACTGGGTGGATTCCGGAGGCGCCTGGGGTCGAACCAGGTCACTTCTCCCGGTCCACCTCGATTTGGTCGGAATACCCTGCCGACGGCGAGCGGTGCGGTGGTAGGTGGCCGTCGGCATCATGGCATTTTTTTGTCGACTCCGTTTCTGGATTTTTTTTTAAATGGCGGAGCCATGGGGGTTGGTCGATTCGCGAGGTCTACAGCTCACAGAGCAATTCTGTGGCTCTAGTGAAAAGGGGCACAAGTCGCATTTAACCTAAGAGCAAGGGCTTAAGTCATACAAT
The DNA here is from genome assembly GCA_947034925.1 of Eudemis profundana. Taxonomy (NCBI): domain Eukaryota; kingdom Metazoa; phylum Arthropoda; class Insecta; order Lepidoptera; family Tortricidae; genus Eudemis; species Eudemis profundana. The sequence goes on from OX344808.1 coordinate 21,191,522, forward strand.
AGAGTTGTGACCTTTTGGTACTGGTATAAATGTGACTTGTACCCCTTTTCACCAGAATTAGTTATAGAGGAGACAGATTCAATGAGATAAAAAATATTCATTCATGAGCATTATCATCCCCTGTGCACACATACTGCTACAAGCCTGTCATCGCGGGGCCGGGGTGATCCGTGGTGACTGTGGGCCCTTTTAGAAAAATTATACTTGTCTATATTGTTGTTTTTTGTTTGTGTCTCGTCTTAATGTAATTCTATGGAGCTTGGCTCTGGAATAAATTATTTTCATTTCATACTATCGAATATTCAGATCCCGCCTCTTTAGAATGGCATTTTTACCCGACTGCGGCGAAGCCCAAAGGAGGGTTATGTGTTTGACCTGTATGTATGTATATCCGTTCCTGTGTCCGCTCGTAACTACTCAACGGCACATCCGATTTTGATAAATGATACATCATTAGATTCGTCTTGATGGTGCGAGTGTCACTGGGCACAAGTTCGTTAAAATAAACAAAATGGCGGATTTTATGAAGTTTCAAAGTGCACCGCGGTCGGGTTTTTTTTTATAAAAATGTGGTTATTGGTTATTATGGACCGGGACAAGTGACCTCATTCGACCCCAGGCGCTCCCGGCCCCCACCTAGTCCGATTCACTCGAGGTGGTCCGGCTAGCGACCTAGTTCGACCCCGGGGAACGCCACGGCCGACCACCTGGTCCGAAGATTGCTATGCCCAATAAGAACGATCCAAAGTATGGAGAATGACAGTCCTCTTGTTTTAATGGTCCTTGTTATTATGTAGCTCTGGCCAAGCTCTACAAATAACAAAATGCCATTCTAATGAGGAGCAATCCTCTGAATAGGCCAGGGGAATCACCCAAGAACCCAGGTAACCTGAACCATAACCCTTGTTTGTCGTTGTCGGTTAAACGACAGTATCAAACATTCTCGTTATTCCGTAATGTCCGTTCCTGCGCAGACGCAGATCATTATCGCAATAACGTGAGCATTACGAGATGCCGCGATTATTCTACAGTTAGCGGATACCACGGGAATCCCAACCTTATCCCATTCACATAGAGGTTACAAAGATTAGCCGCAGCAACGGTTTTACGAGAAGTTTTGAAGAATCCAAATAATACGCGTGTTTACTATTATTATGTCTCTTATCGTATCTTTAGACTCAAAGGGCGTAAACGCCATTAGAACCTGCGGCGTTTACGACCTTTGAGTCTAAAGGTATCGATATAGCCTTACGAGTGTTTGCTGTGGTATGTCTATGCATTTACCGAGATTATCTTCACACAGCGTGTTGCCAGTGATGACAGGCATCGGAAATTCGGATGCTTATATACCTAAACTTTGGCATCGGTGTCAGAGTTGAGTTGATTAGTGTGGTGGAGGCGGATTCAATTTAATTTTATTATTAAATTTCCCGAAATTTCTAAATTGACTTATTAAATTATTACTAAACGGTAATAAACGCATACTATCTATTTGAGTACTTAAATGAACTCCTATTTGAAGTTATTATTGGTGGTGGCCTTTTGAACCGACTCTAGAGACTGAACGTGCTATGGAGCTTTATATTTTATCCCAGTAGAAAGTTTATTTTTCACTTGGGATAATTATGGGAATAACACAGGCGAAGCCGCAGGTAAACGGTACTAAACAATTATAAATGAGAAAACAATTAACTTTTTAAAATTAACAAGAGAACAGAACATTTTGTAAGTAAGTACAGTAATTTACAACGCATTCTGCAATAACATTTTTTACGAGAGAGAGTGTATAAAAGTAATGTCTATCAATATTGTATGTCACATAATAACATTATTGCGGATTTAATTTAATAATCTGGAAAGATAAACGGCGCGGCTAAGCGCCTACTAAAAAGCAATGAGCAATAAATGGACGATCCGGGTATTTGGAACGAGTCCAGGATTGGCGTATTTGATACAGACTCAAGTGCGCTTGAAATTAAAGTGATTTGAGTCCCTCGATTCTTCATACAAACAAAAAGACCGTAAAGAATCGACTTAAGACGTTCACTGTCCCCATACAATATACTATCGGACAATGTCACAAGTCCCAACTGTGCAATCAGTATGGGGAAGTGACCCCATAGTGGAAGCACGGACTCCTGGAAATGGCTTCCGTGACATTGGGGGCACCGGGACAGAGAACGCGTTAAGTAAACGACATCAATTTTGGTTGGCATTTGCTTAATTACATAGCCTGATACAGTTTATCTGCGCGAAACAACCGCGCGATAGGCATTTAATAATAATTACCGCGCAACGGAACTGCGGACTGAGTCAGTTCTGACTCTAGTAATATGCATACACATTGTACTTATAAATATGTCGGTATTTTGTTTGGTATAGGTAATTGGTACTTACATAGTTTGGTCTCGCTGCGTCGTTTCACCCGGAGCTTGATGAGGCACGACGAGATGCACTGGAACAATGTACACCATTTCAATAAAAGCGGGGTCATTTGGTCACCTGGGGTAAGGGAAACATAGGGGAAATTGTCGTCCCCTGAAGTAATCACGATCACACTGAAACAACTGCAATACTGTTTGGTTTGCCGCAGAAAAAACTGAGCGCGTATCGTTTTACCCACAGGAATATAATTATCGAGGTAGAAGAAAAAAGTGATTGTACGCGCGTGCTTAAAAGAAGTGGCCGCGACCTACTTTGCACGCCGTTAACTTCAGTTGCCGTCAATATTATTATCAGATTAGAAAATTTGATAATTATCGTATAATATTGTTCAAATACCACCAAATGAAATGGAAAATGTATGTTTTCCATCACTAAATTACACTTTTGGCGTCAAACGCCAAGCGAAAAACGTTACACGCTTAGTTGCCATACAAATCGGGCGACCGTGGTAATAGCGATCGGCGGCAACTCATCCGTGCCTGCCCTACTGGTCCGAAAAATTGTGATTAATAATTAAATTATATTAATAAAATGTGCTTTTAATGCAATGTTTATTTGTCTTATAAAAACTGTATATTATAAAACTAACTGAACATCATCGGACAGAAGTAGCGACACTCGACAGTCTTTGAAACCCATCCCGAAAGTACTCCCGGTACTTTCGGGATGAGTTTGGTTGGGCGTCCAGGTCCGATTAGATATCGACCAGTACCGAAAATCCCGGTTCTCCAGAACGGTACCGGTACTGCGTACCCTACTCCACGTCATGTGCTTTGACTTGTCTTCGCCGCCTCAACCGTGCGACGTGGACCCTCAAAAAGTCTAGTTAAGTGAACTGACCTCGTGAATATGGCCGATAACCTCGGTGTGGTTCATCTCGTCGAGCCGCGTCTCGTTCACGTCCATGATCTCGTCGGCCAGCTCCAGGTTGTCCATGTTGCCGGCGGACGGTGAACCTGCCAACACACAAACGTCAGATTCCTCGGAAACTTACCAGTTTTACAGTAACACAAACGTCAGATTCCTCGGAAACTTGCCAGTTTTACTGTAACACAAACGTCAGAAACCGGCAAAAATCCTCTTACGTAATAAATGAATGGTCCCTTACAGGTCTGATTCTATTTGCGCTTCGGAAAATGACGTTCTGGTAACAAGAAGCGCCGCGCCAGAAGCAACTCAGTAGTTTCTTTTCAAAAACATTAAGCATTATAATTTTGGAAAATTACCTACATTTTCTTTGATTTTTATTTAATTTAACTTTTAAAACAGAAAAACTAATCATTATGAATTGACATTTTTTGATTTGGCACTATCTCGCAAGGTGGAGTTCAAAAAGTTGCGATACAACAGTACACATATTTAGGTAGGTACCTACTTTACCTACTGGTGATTCTGTGAGCTGTAGCTGTAGGGGCATTCCACGAAAACGTCTACTTTGTCGGGCACGTGACGGCTATGGAAGCTACCTTAAAACCAAATAAAAAGTCCTAAATAACATGATCAATTCGGAAAACCAAGTTATAAAATATTGACATACCTATTACCAAACATGTACTTCCTAACTTTGTTGGAAGTATGGAAAAAATGGCGTCACGTGCCCTACATTCTTTTAGAATGCCTCAGACCTCACGAGTCTGTCAACCCCCATGTTTCCGACATTTTGAAAAACATCCAAAAACTGAATCAGCCTTAAAATTATATATAATTAATAATAATTGAACCTGCTCACAAAATTTCACGAGAATCGGTTGAGAAATGCGACCTGCAGAGGAGAACAAACAGACAAACGGACAGCGAGAGAAACATACCTATGGTCCGTGAATTATGTACGAACATCATCATTTAGAGCTTCTGAGTTTTGCTATATCATGTATATATCACCATCACCACACTGTTCAGTCGCAACGTTGGCAAAGACAGACGCCCTAGGTACTTTAAAAGCCCTTAGAAAAGTTGTTTTTTTTTTCAATCAATCGATTTCGAGACCAAGACAAAAGTATTTATAAATGATAGTAGCCAACAAGTTATCTGCTTTGCCCTAAGGTAACTGGTAGAGAATGCCTTACAGCATTAAGTTTGCTGTTTGTACAATAAGCTTTCTTTTGTGCAATAAAGTTGAAATATAGTACTATATTTCAACTTTATTGCACAAAAGACACATTACATAACTAGGGTGGTAATACAAAGAAAGGCCGAGATCGCAGAAGTTTGCTGCCCGAGCTGCAAGCGAGGGACGTAAATATGCGATCGAGGGCTTTCTTTATTACCTCCCGTGTTGTGTACATCATTTTATGTCTACACTTGGCCAGAAAGCGGCTTTTTCCGTACGCGCAGGGTGCGGAAAAAGTCATTTTATGGCCAGGTGTGGCATAAAATAAATAATACCCGCTTAATTATTAAAGTACATGATAGTTGTGTATGTTCAATGGGGGACTAGTTTTATTGCATGTAATATGGAATACCTACAAGAGTAAATAATGCAATTCCAACTTGAATTTTGGCAATTTAGTCAGGATTGGCCGTAGCTTCCGCGTACGTATACCGAGGAGTTGGCAGCGGAGAAACAGGAACAGAGGCAATTCGTCGCTTGGATTCGTGGTGCGTTTCCGTTGACGTACGAAAAAGTCATCCGTAAACCGCAGACCAACGACACGACGCTTTGCCAGAATGACAGCTTGTCAATCTCGTTCCAAAATAGCATCAAAGAGGCGCAGTGCGCCGTCACGGCCAAACTGACATTACCTAGGGCGGCAAAACAAAGATCGCAGATATTTGACGCCCGAGCCGATGGCAAGGGCGATAAATATGCGATCTGCGGCTTTCTTTATTACCACCCGTGATAAGAACAAAATTTTACGTCTCCCCCAGGCCATGAAGTGGGATTTTCCGCACGCGTAGCGGGTGGTTATTGCCACTTTATGGCCAGGTATGACGTAAAATAAACAAAAATACATACCAACTGATTTTATTCAACCACCACAATTTTAAACTCGACGATAACGTCGAGAAAACATTAATAGTTACTTGTATTCAACCATAGAGCATATAACCTTAATCGAGGAACATTTGAAAGGTCTAAGAACCCCAGTTGAATTAAACACTAGGAAAATAAAACAGACATAATTTTTTAAACACTGAATCGAGTAGCCCCGGCAATTATATCATGAAGCCCACTTTAAGAAACCTTTTAATAATAGATAAGGGTTCCTTTTTTACCATTTTGGTACGGAACCCTAAAAAATTGGTTTATCTTTCATAAATATACGAGAATCTTTCTCAACAACGAATCTATCAGGGTCGTACGTATGCCGAAATATTTATCCCGTTGCCAATAGTATTTTTTGATATTTATAAGTACCGAAAGTATGTCATTTCTCACGAGTCCCGAGGTGTATGGGCCCGAGCCGTCAGACGAGGGACAATACTCGGGACAAGTGGAAATGACACTTCCACACGTGTATCAAACGACGTTTTTTAATACGAAACGAAAACATGGCACCGGTTATCACCATTCAGCCAAGTCAAAAGAAACTATTTTGGGTGGAAAAATACAGTTTTTTAATTCAATTTAAACATGAAAAAGCAAGATAGTACATTGTGTATCAAGGGCGGTAAGTAAGGAATTACAAACGAGTGTTTGTTACAAGGCCGAGGCGAAGCCGAGGGCTTTAATAACACGAGTTTGTAATTCCTTTACCGCCCGTGGCACACACAATGTTTTTCATCACACTTGTGAGGAAATCTGATTAAAATAACCTTACTTAACCTAAATAAAATTGTAAAACTGACAGTGACATTAGTGACATATATCAAGACGACAAGTCACGTTCGGAAACCATAGCGGTAAAGACTTAAAATGGTTGATTTTATATTTGCAAAATACTGAAATACACTATTTAAACATTTAATTAATGTTACAGAAATATGTGTTTACATGTATTTGCAATAACAGTTCTCTTTAAATAAATATTTCAGTAAAAAAAGTTAAGAAAGTAAGTTGGCGTTTTCTTTGAACATGACAAATAAGAGTAAAACAGAACCAGCGTTTCAAATTTAAAAAGAAAACCATTACGCCCTAGGGCGTAATAGGTCATTTACGGCCCGCAAAACCTACGTGTAATGACACCATTTTCGAGCAAGTGTGATGAAAAATATATTTATAATTACTTTGTAGTTTATTTATTTACAAATATGTTATTCAGTGTTCAAAAATGAGCTGAAAAGTAAAAAGCACTAGTGGGCAAAATACAACTTTGCGCACGATTTACAGCTAAAAAAAGTACCACTTTTTCAGCAAGTAAATTAAAAGAGTAACTAGGGTGGTAATACAAAGAAAGGCCGAGATCGCAGATGTTTGCGGCCCGAGCTGCAAGCGAGGGACGTAAATATGCGATTGAGGGCTTTCTTTATTACCTCCCGTGTTGTGTACATCATTTTATGTCTACACTTGGCCAGAAAGCGGCTTTTTCCGCACGCTGCAAGCCTCTTTATGGCCAGGTGTGGCATAAAGCTTAGTTTCGAGTTTGTTGCGGCTCCGGATTTCCCCCTAGGACTGCTGTAGGCCTTGTAACAAGGCCCGGCCTAGGCGCCCGGCTTGCTTAGAGAGGCCCCAGCGGTGGACCCTTCATATAAACCCAAATGCGTGGCTTACCTTCTCAATACCAAGTGCCTGCCTAGTGGACCTGGATCTCTAACCCTTAAGGTGGAAATGTCTAGGCTAGACATGATTATTTTTTGATAGTCTGTTTGTATTTTTTATTTAGTCAGGTTTTTTTTTACTATTTAGATTCACTGAGGTTTGAATTATGGTATTTTTTTCTTACTTATAATAATCATAAGTATTAAATTTTTAAATAAGAATTTCTCGTATTGAAATGGAAGACACTTAATATCCGAGAAGGACACTAGAGGTAATTTGTAGACAGGCAGACGTCTGTAATATTTTCTCGTATTCATAATCTCAATATATCTAACTATTTATGTATTTATAATTAGGGATGTAACGATACACAGTTTTGCCGATACGATACCGATACCGATATATAGTAGTTAATATCGGCGATACCGATACCGATATCTTAGCTAAATAATGAAGTATGAATTTCCGATATTTTTATGTCCTTATTATAACTAATGGCAATAACTACTGGTTATATTTACCAGAGAGTCAACCTTGAAAGTGTAAAGTAAAAATAATAAATTGTCAACTCAAAATTCTTTTTTTTTATTAAGAACCAAAGATTTAATTAACATAGTAATTATCATTGTACAAGGTAATAGAATAGACCAATACATAAATTAAGTCAGAAATTGAAATTACTTTTTGCAGATTTTTTTTCATACAGCAAATTCTTCAAATATCGGTTGTATAATATCGGCGATACCGATATATCGGCGATACCGATATATTGGCCGATATATCGGTATCGGTATCGGTATCGTTACATCCCTATTTATAATTATGATTATGTGTAACGAACGCAACAATTTAAACCAAACTTATCATCAATTTCAAAAGGGTTCTCTATTTGAGTGTTTTTTGGAGTACCCGCTACCTACTACCTATGTTACGCGATATCTTCGCTAATTGTGACCCCATTTTTAGGGTTCCGTAGCCAAAATGGCTAAAAAGGAACCCTTAACTATAGTTTCGTCATGTCCGTCCGTCCGTCCGTCCGTCCGTATGTCACAGGCATTTTACGCAAAAACTACAAGACGTATACTGATGTAATTTGGAATATAGATGTCTTGTAGATGCCGCTACTAAGTTTGGTAGATATATAATAAAAATAAAAATTCTAGGGGGGGCACTCCATACATGTAACAGAAGCTAAAAAAATGTTTTTCAGCAAACATCAACGTGAGGTACATAATTCGATAGTTCTTTTAAAAACATTATAAGGCTTTTATTTACTATTTTTTGATTAAGTGAATACTTTCGGAAATAATCGCTCCGCAAGTTGCATAAATTGTGTCCCTCCCCCCTTTAACTTTTAAACCGTAAATCCAAAAAATATGAAAAAAATCAGGAAGGTAACGCTTAATAAATACATTCAACGAAAATTATTTTGAATAGTAACGAATAAACCGTTTTGAAGTTATTGCCGAAAAACTTCTCAACCAAAAGGTTTTAAGTGCCATTGATTTACACGGCAATTAAGACTTTATGTCAGTTGTATATTTTTAGCTTTATTTTTATCTAGCACATTTACTTATAGATACGGCTATGGAACCCTACACTGAGCATGGTCCGACATGCTCTTGGCCAGTTTTTAATAATTTATCTTTCTCTCTCACAGACCCTGTCTATAAGTATAATAAACTGTATAAAAAACTCCACCACCAAAGGGAAGGAAAGGAAATGAAATCTTTGAGTATTATTATCCCTATTTGCGAATCGATTTTTATATACCTAGATACTTTTGATTGAATAGACTGGTTTAAAGTCAATACCTATTTTTTATTTCTATTATAAAAACCAATAGTCCCGGTTTCGAGCAAACTCATCTTCCTCACGGCTGACCAGAGTTAGGTGGACCAATTTTTACCCGACTGCGACGAAGCCCAAAGGAGGGTTATGTGTTTGACCTGTATGTATGTAAGTATGTATGTATGTATGTCCGTTCCTGTGTCCGCTCGTAACTACTCAACGGCACATCCGATTTTGATAAATGATACATCATTAGATTCGTCTTGATGGTGCGAGTGTCACTGGGTATGAAGTTCGTTAAAATAAACAAAATGACGGATTTTATGCAGTTTCAAAGTGCACCGCGGTCGGGTTTTTTTTAGTAAAAATGTGGTTATTATTTTGTTGTCGTTTTTTTATTTCTTCCGACTTTAGTAAAAATTGGTTAGTATATACTAGGTACATAGTATTCAGTTCATACTTCTGTTCTGTACAAAAAAAATACACTTTCCCAATGTGTCCCAAAAAGTTTGTATAAAACCTTCCACTGAGTTACAAAAAAGATACCGTATGGGATTTTCGTAAATCATTGGAAGTTTTCATACAAAGTTTGTAGGACATATCGGGAAAATATGTTTTTCTTACACATAAAGCTGAACATTACGTAATTACCAATTTTCACTAAAATCGGAAGAAATAAATAAAATGACAACAAATTAAAAATTGGCCCAGGTACAGGTCAAACCGGCCAAATCAAGGGGGGTCGTCATGGGACACTAATATACGATAGCAAAAAACACATATATTATAAAAATAATAGGGAATTCGGAAAACCAATTCCACCCTGTTATTCGAGTGCCATTAAAACAACTCACCGTAGAGTTTCACTTTGTTGTCTTTAGTTTGAGCCACAATGATAACATATCCCTCTAGATCCACTGATTTGCATTTCACTGTTGTCATTTTGTCTATGGCGTTTATTTGGGTTGTCGGGGCGTTGAATGAATTCATCTTGATGTTATTACAACTGTTATTAGACTTAATTAATTATTAGTTTTATAACGAACGTTCAAGCGGTTGGAGTAGAGGCCAACGTTTCCTCCAGCACCATTTTAAACAGAATTTACGTTTGGAAAAAGAATTTATCCCACACATTTTGGTAGAACACATCTCTCACTTATCCAGGAGCGAAAGCTTCGGCCATGTCAAACTCTGCTTCCTCAGATCACTCGGCATACACAACACATGTTAGTCCTATCACTGTACAAGCTAGGATGGTTTTAAATTATTGATATTTAAGCGTATTGAAGAGGTTTTTGGTCGAGTTAAGCTTGGAATCACTGGTCATGCTGGTTTTCTAGTCGCCGTTTCGGTTTTTTAGGTTTTTGTAACGCGCGCGGTATCAACATTTGGCTGTGGTGAAGCGAACGCGGCAGTCGGGAGCTTCTCGTGGTATTTTGGTTTATTAAACTAACGTTTAAGGCTTTTAAGCGTGTTTTTGAGGTTGAGACTACGGTCCCACGTCCGCGGACTGGGTGTTCGGCGCGAATGGATACGTCCATCCCATTTTCGCACGATCAATAATGCTCCCTTCCCAGCATCCCTTCGGCTCCCACAGATACGCCGCCATTCACTATTCCATGTGTTCGCGGTAAATTTTATAAATTAAATCAAAATAATCATTTTCTGTGCAGAAAATATAAAACACATTTACAAACCAAAATAAAAATCCAAAAGAGGCATGTGTCAAGGTCCCACCGAGATTTGAACTCGGATCGCTGGATTCAAAGTCCAGAGTGCTAACCATTACACCATGGGACCTCATGATGAAGAGGCCGAAATAACTAAATACATAAAACAAACATAATGAACGATCTAATTTCAGATTTACCAGTTTAAAAATTACAATTTTACATATTTCAGAAATCACAAAACATATAGTATTTCTTATAGTTTGAAATACATCATCATAGGGTTTGCTCATTCTCTTATTTGAGTAAATTAGTTCCAAGTTCCAAGCCTAGATGGAGTCATCAATACCATGAAGTTAGATGTTTATGTAACTTCGTCGACACTTTTAGTGCCATCTATGAGTCACTTATTATACTAATACTCTTTGTGTTGCCAGTTCTAAAACCAAATAAAAAAGTGGGTAAATGTATCATTCAGTCAGTGTTACTGCTAAGTTCAGTAAGTACACTAAGTAGAGTCTGGCTAATGAAAGATGAGACTGACATTTATTCCAAACTTTTTAAATGGCGACATTATACAAACGTCAAATGTGTCAAACGTCATTAGATTTCTGAGGATAGTATGCTGTGGTGATTTTGATACTCAATATGCAACATAAGAAAGTAACAGTTTCCGAAAATACTTACTGAATTGTTTTGCTTTTCTTTCCGTGGCTAATGTGGGGAGTAAATATATATCATAAATAAACACTAACACTCTAATAAAAGCTATGTACTTACCAATTTTCACTAAAATCGGAAGAATTAAAAAGGTGACAACAACTCAAAAATCGGCTCAAGTATCATTACCGTTTTTGTCACCCTATAAACAGTGTTGCAACCCGTTGTTTTTTTAAATTTGCCGCTATTTTTTAGTCTCATCTTTCATTAGCCAGACTCTATAAACTGTTTATTTTGATTTAAAAGTTCAACGTAAATAAAAAACGTACATTAAAAACGTATATTAAAAAACTTAGTCTAGGGAAAATGTTATTTTTTTAATCATACTGTTATTAAACAACTGCTTATAAAATTAATAGAACTTCATGATAATGATATATTAGTATCATTTAACTTTAAAAATAATATACTTACTATTTATGAACTTTCGTCAGCCAAAATGTGTGATAAGCACGAGTATTTGATCCTGAGTCATGGATGTTTTCTATCTACTTAAGTATGTGTGACGTTCCACGGGAAAAGGTACCTTATGGTTGGTATTGAGTTAAGCACAGATCCTATATCTGTGTTAAATAAGCTATCTAATACAAAAAGAATCACGACCCTAAGTCCCATACTTTTTTTTTAAAAAAACATCAAACCTGCACATGCTAAAATTGCACTTTTGAGAAATCGTCAAAAGAAGTTTAAAACTAATTTTAAGTATGTTCCCGTTGGAAGTTATGGAGATGATGATTGATTATGTATCTCAAGGTAATTTTCTTTGGAAATCAGTAATGGTTTTATTAATGTGACTTCCAGGTCGTGAAAAATCAGCCTTTGATTAGAGCAAGTCGCTTATGAGAACGAAATTAAAAAAAAAAAAAAAATCGGCCTGTTCTTTAACATATTGTAATCTGAACCATTGTATATAGTTAGAGATATTAGACTGCACATTTTGGGATAGAAATAAAATCACATTGTTAACGAAATATTTTTATTTTAATTAAAATGTCATTTTTATTATATGTTTCATCATTCCTATAATATTCACAATTTTCGTATAATGAGTTCTAAATTATATTTAATCAGTCTACACAAGTATCTCAAAAGTGTCATTATTATTCTACAAGTCGTATTTTTTTATTTATAAACGATTGAAGTTACGTAAAAATCACAAATTATTCCCATACATTTGAGAAAAGGTACCTTATGGCGGGCCATAAGCAAAAATTATTGATAATTACAGTATGGCACGATATTTACATTATTTATTGACAAATCTTGTATTAAGACAGAAAACTGAAGAAAAAAGGTTATTAGAAATTTACTTCAAATCTTGACCAATTAAGAGTAATTCTCAAATGTGACGTCTTACGTGAAAAGGTACCTTATGAGGGTTTCTAGTTACGGAGATATTCAATGTTGTGTAAAAATTGTGTTTTTTTTATTATGTATTTCCATTTAGTAAATTATATGTTACGACACGTCTTTGCCTATCTTTATTTTTGTTATAGGCGAATTAAAGGCTGAATAATATGCTTCTACAGTTTAGTACAAAAGGTACTTTATGGCGGTGTAATTTAAAAATGTTAGAAATAGGTACTTGTCGTAACTTGCTCAGTTTTTGTCCTTCATACCGCCGTGCCGTGGTATTATTTTGGCTACACCGCCAGTACCGCCACGCATCTGTCCTACTCTCACCAACACTTTACGTATCGTTCTCTCTCGGTCTTGCTGGCCGCTCGGAGTCTCAGCCGGCCGGCATGAGCAGTATTTGCTTACCTTTTCGTTCGAATAGTTGTGAGAAGTGTTCGTCGTGGATTTTAGCGTGTTTTAAATTAAAAAGATTCTTTTTCTTAAGTGGTCAAAAATGACAGAAACCGCCAAAAAATGTCTTTTTTCGTAATTTTTTCGAAAAAATGAATAAAAACCTTTTTCTAAAATGGTCAAAATGATAAGCATTCGCCAGTGTTTTTTTATTTTTGTAATTTTTTTGAAAAAACAAGGTTTTTCTAAAATGGTCAAAAAGTTTCACGATTCGCCAAAAACACGTTTTTATGTTTAAAAAAAAAATGTTTCTAAGACTTTTTCTAAAAAGGTTGAAAGGGAAACATGACAAAGTGGTAAAAAATTATAGAAACCGCAAAAAAAAGTCTATTTTTGTAAGTTCTTTTGAAAAAAAAATTAAAAAACTTTTTCTAAAATGGTCAAAAATGATGGGCATTCGCCAGTGTTTTTTTTTATTTTTGTCAATTTTTTTAAAAAAAACAAGGTCTTTCTAAAAATGGTCAAAAAGTTATACGATTCGTCAAAAACACTTTTTTATCTGTTTGAAAAAAATGTTTAATAATTAAAAATTAAAAAAAACGACATACAAATGTATTTATTTTTATTTATTTTTCAATTCCGAATCTGTGGCACCCAGTGGCCCTTTCCTTCCAAATTTTCAGCTTTCTAGGATCATTTCGAAAATTTTTGCTTGCCATTATGCAGGCCGCATGCTTGTTTGCCACCATCGTGTTATAAAAAAGAAATAAGCAAAAGTTGCTAGTAAATTTTTTAACTGCATAACGCCATTCATTACTCACGTAGTACCATTATCATGTACGAAAAAATATAACTCCATTACAATTCAAGGAGAAATAAACTTTATGTGTACGGGTTACGGTCCAAAACGATTATAAACCAAGTTCGGAGTTACGTCATTATTGGCATTGAAGGAAATACAACTCTCGCCGCTCGCTGAATCACAACACGCTGTCGTGATACTTAAAAGTACTAATATAATTAATATTTTATTTTTTAAATGTAACTATTTGTTATATTACTTATCGTGTAATTCGCTATATATGGCAGTCATGAAAAAATTTAATCAGAGAGTGTTTAATCTCTATTGAAATTTACTAAAAGTTTAGTGTTCTTAAATAAAGAGATTTTATTCTAATATTCTCAAAATAAGTATCAGTTGCTTTTAACACATCCTTTAAGTATGTAAAATTAAGAAAACGATATTAAAAAGATGTATACTGATGGAGATGAAAGCCAAAAATGCGGTAACGACACACTGTCGTGACCAGCGCGCGAAGAGCGTTCCGGAATCACGACAATGTGTCGTGATTAGCAGTGAATGGGTTAATGAATTTTATCAACAGCTTTATCATTTTTGTATGTGATCCGCCATAAGGTACCTTTTCTACTAAACTTTGAACCCAATTTTTATATAGAAAAAAATAACGTACAGCAGTGAAACCAAGCTACAAATACACGTCTATTCCTATATTTTACAATTTTGCATAAAAGAAAAAAATGATGATTTTGAAGGATTTCACAAAACCGTTCATATCTCCGTTACTAGAAACCCTCATAAGGTACCTTTTCACGTAGGACGTCACATGTATTTATCTATATAAGTATGTATATCGTCATCTAGTATTATCAAACCGCGATTAGAATACGATTGAGTACATATGTCATTTTTGAATGAATACATGAAATGATATTGTCAATGGTATCTGCACGCACACTCAGATAAATGAAAATACTTATTTCAGTACGAAAAAGTTCTAAAGCTTGGGAACAAAAACATAAATTACAGCAATTCGGTCACGATTCGATAACATGATGTGTCATACTTTACAGATTTGTCAAATACTGTCGATTTTAATATTTTTTATAAAACAAATGACACAGCATTTTCCAATTATGATAAAGTATAGTTTTAAATCTATTATCTATAAGTGTCTGCATTTAAACTATTATAAAAAGTAAATATTTTATGTACTTTTGTGCTAACGGCACTTCGGAATAGTATTCTAATCGCGGTTTGATAATTACCCATAGTACCTACACCTACAAGCATTGCTTAGTTTGGGATTAGCTCGATTTGTATAAGATTGTCCCCCGATATTTATTATTATTTATTGACACACATATACATACACAAAGCGACCCACCCACTAGAAGTACTTCAGTTATCTGTTTGCGAGGCTAAGTCCGGCTATTTATTTTAATGTCCTTGTAGATATGTAATTTCTTTTTAGAAAGAAAATGTATGTAAATTTTAAAATGAAACATTTCAACTTAATAATTATTATCATCATTTTTATAGATACATTGAGCAAATGCATTGAAAAATCAAATACGATCGACTACAGCTAATGCCGGATATGAACCCGCACCTCTGTCATTCCGGGACAGCGAGTTATCCAATTTCTCCAATTGGCTTCTGACGTCACCGCACGTAAGTTTTGAATGCATTCGTATCGGAGATACTAGCGCCCTCTGTACCATTTTGTTTGAAAGGCAATGTCTCTATAATTATAATAAAATTGTGGTGTTTCCACATTAAGCTATGAGGATTCAAAATATTTTCCAGTAAATATGATGATTCCTTAAAAATAGGTGCATTAATAATTATCATTATTAATTATTCTGACTTATATGGGAATTATTCTTGCAGTGGGAACTTTCCTTAATATTCCTCATGGAATATAGGAAAACATAATAAAAGGCTTACACCTGACATTAGACGACATTATACTTAAGCGAATACAAGAAATAATATTTTAGAATTTTTAAGCGAAGTCGGAATCTAAAAATAACAAGCTAATCTTTTAGATGCAGTCAAGATCATAGGCTCCTTTTGAATAAGAAAAAGTGTCGCTGTAATTCATTATTTCTTTTTAAGGAGTTGTTACTCAATAACTGGCAACATTGTTTTTACACACAAAGCTTGCCAGCAATAAGCTACGAAACAAACATTTATTTTGATTCTTTCAGATACTCTTTACATTATTATTCGCCATTGAAAAGTTATTTTTATTGAATGATCTTGGATTTTTAGCGCTGTTTATCACTTTTTTAATTTTTCTGCCCTTGGTAGAAAAATGAAATATATCATTGGCAACACCATTCCCGAAATGTCAGTTTGTCACTGACTTCGCTGTAGTAAGGTTGTCATTTCGTCTATCTGATAACGTGATAGATGAATGGAAAATAATTAACACCGTCGCAGCGAAGTTTACGTGTTTCGACTCCGAATAATATCGTCGCGTGTGTTAAAAACGAGTGTCAACCTCGATACCATCCTCGTTCGAACCGCCATGATCAATGTGGGAAACAAAGATGGCGGAATAATACCGTGATCATAACCAAACGCGTCGTCGTTTTGTGGCGTCGCGCGTTATGTGCTGCGGTGGGCGCGGGCTGCAGCCGTGTCGGGGCCCGTGAGCGCGGGCGCGGGCGATGGGCGCGCCGGGCTGATGCCGCCGGCGGGCCGCGCGGCTATGGCGGCCGAGGAAGTACGCCCGTCGCTGTCTCTCTTCACGGCCGTCTTCGAGTATACGGCGCAGGGCGGCGACGAGCTCACGCTCCGCCGCGGGGAGATCGTCGAGGTCCTCTCCAAGGACCCCAACATCTCTGGCGACGACGGCTGGTGGACGGGGAAGATCGGGGATCGGATCGGGATCTTTCCGGCGGCGTACGTGACCGAGGAGGACCCTCTGGCGGTCACGTCGGTCATAGGGGACGTCGATCCGCCGCGAGTGTCGTTCTCGGAGCTGAAGCTCGAGGAGGTGATCGGCGTGGGGGGTTTCGGGAAAGTGTACCGGGGCTACTGGAACGATGAAGTGGTTGCGGTTAAGGCGGCGCGCCAGGACGCGAACGAGGACATTGAAGTTATCAAGGAGAGTGTGCTTCAGGAGGCGAAGCTATTCTGGATGCTCCAGCACGAGAATATAGTGTCATTGAAGGGTGTGTGTTTAGAAGAGCCCAATTTGTGTTTAGTGATGGAGTATGCCCGCGGTAGCTCGTTGAACCGAGTGTTGTCTGGCAGGAAGATCGGCCCGGGGATCCTGGTCGACTGGGCCATACAGGTGGCCCGCGGCATGGCATACCTGCATATGGATGCGCCCATATCTCTCATACATCGGGATCTCAAAAGTTCAAATGGTGAGTTGGTTTGTTTTTGTTATTTTATTACTACCAGTAGTGTTTATATAGTTGATAGATGGCTGTAGCATTTGAAACATCTCTCTTTTCAAGATGTTACCTGGCTCCGGCTATAGATGTATTGTTGGTATAGATTATTTATTTTCTTGTAATAATATTTCTAGGTCTGCATCTATTTTTGTTGAATTTTAAATTCAACTTGTTTCTGATTTCGTTCTAGCCTTGTTTCATTTTAGATTCTGATCTTAACGGTCATCATAATATGCTCTTATTAAGCGTCCCTCTTGGTGACTGCTTTTAGTGTCAAACACTGGTAAATTAATTCCTGTTTGTCATGATAATGAGTGGATCATTTACCATGCTCTTACTTTGTGGAGGCTTATTTTTATGTTAGTGTATAAACCTTTAATTCAAATTCAAAATAAGCTTTAGTATGCGAAAGTGAGAATAGGCCCAATAAATTGACCCCTTACTCCTTACAGATAACCGTGGCTAGATAACTAGTGAACTGTGAAGATTTTTTTTCCTAGGAGATAACTAGTTATCTCCGAGGATTTTATATTCTTCGCAGATAACTTTTTTTTTAACAGTTTTCTGTGAGGAAAATCCCATCCTTGTAGATAACTGGTTACCTCCAAGGATTTTATATTCTTCGCAGATAAATATTTTTTTTTTAAGTTTTCTGAAATGAAATTGTATTCATCGGAGATAACTAGCTAGCTAAACTTAAAAAAATAATATTTATCTGCGAAGAATATAAAATCCTTGGAGGTAACCAGTTATCTACAAGGATTGGATTTTCCTCACAGAAAACTGCCAAAAAAATAAGTTATCTGCGAAGAATATAAAATCCTTGGAGATAACTAGTTATCTCCTAGGAAAAAAAATCTTCACAGTTCACTAGTTATCTAGCCACGGTTATCTGTAAGGAGTAAGGGAAATTGACCAAGAACATTGCACCAAGTTAGTGTCCAACAAGAGCTAACACAATTGATAAGGATATTAATTAATTAGAGATCATCATTAAACCGACCATCAAGCCATTCATTCCTGAAGACATGAATTTACGACATAACTTGCAAAACAAAGAAAGGATTAATATCAAATGGCATGTGTTTTATCACAAGTTGATCGATTAGTGGTAGACAGTACTTTCTCCGCAATTCAATTGCGGGGCTATTATAATTAAATTTCACCACCCATCAGTAGTATTAGCCAGGTACCAAAAAGACGGACCCGTACAACAGTTTAGATAGAGAGAGCAGCTTCTGTATGTAGTACTAATACTTATTCTGTGACAGTACTTAAATAACTTTAGCTTGGCTTAAATATACATATTTAAATAAAAATGCCCATACGCAAGATCATTGAATTTCACAAATTCCAATGCATTTTTGCAAGCATTTGCATCCTTGACAAAAACCCCAAATACACAATCCTGATAAGAAGGTCATGGACTACTTAGTTGTTTATCAGCTCCGGAAGCAGCGCATTCCTGTGATAACCACTGATACGGAATTTATAAATGTGTCAAAACATTTGATGTTATCTCTTGAGTGGTAATCGATAAATTTATATTAATATATGTACTTTATTTTCTATTATTGTTGGTTGGGTTGAGAGTTTTTTGTCAATTGGACTAGTTTTTTTTCTTGTTAGCTTTCTAATCCTAGCTCACTGCAAGCATACTGCAGAATGTCCTAGGGAATCTCCTTGTTTCCCGTAAAGTTATAAGTCATAATGTATGTCATATTGATATATTATGTTAATCCTTGTCTTAATAACTAACTCATAAGTCATCATTTTTTAGGATATTTTTTTACTGCATGATAAGGAAATCAATAGCTTAGGTCGAATTTGTTTTATAAGAAATCTGAAATGTTAATGGTCCCAGAAAAAAAAAGCATTTATGACAATTATGACTTTTTATACTGAAGAATTTATGACAAAAAAATTATGTGAGATAACTTCTCAAGTCATATTTTATTGTCCTAGATAAGCACTTCTTTTACACATGTGTGATCTGTATAGTCCACTTGAGTAGAGCAGAAGATTGGCAATGCATGAATGCAGGGACAATTTAATTGGGTACACTAAAATCTTTACAGAGATCCTCAAATAAACAAAATATTAAAAACAGGTGGTCCTATTGCTAGGTATTATTGGTTTTTGTGGTTTATTAGCCACATCTACTTGTTTGAAATAAGACTAATATACATTTAGCACACAGTTTAGTACTGTCATTAAACTTCCTTTTTAGTACAAGGAAATAAACTACTACCACTAGTAGTTTATTTCCTTGTAATTCCCAATAATGAACAGCAGCCAAAGTAACTGAAAAACTGAACAGTACAGTTTAGTTCAGTCCACTAATTGATTTACAATTTGCATAGATTAAACTAAATTAAGAACTAACTCTTCTACTATGTACTTAATCAATCCACCAATTAAGTACCCACCTTGACCATTAATTACTCAGAAATGTTAATATTATTATTTAGTAAACATCAAAATTAATCATCCCGACCTTCACTCATCAAATTAATCAAAGCTTAAAATCTTATAATTGGGGTCAACCATCTGTCCATTGGCAGAATTTTTACGGACCTTATGCAATGTCGTGGCACATTGTTCAGCCCACACCAGCTTTTGTTGTGCACCACCCACACCAAACCCAATTCTTGTTGTCAAATTATACTTTGAAAGTGTTAATTTGACTGTTACAAGTATAAAAATTGCTGGCAAAATCGAACTATAATGTATTTTTTATGATCATGAGCATCATTATGCGTTTTATTGTGTCAAATTCACATGATAATAAAAGATTTGTTATTGGCATACAAAATTGAGCCCGTAACCGTAACAAACCAAACATGAGTACCTATTATTAAAGGGCTATTCTTCAGAAATATGTCTGCGACTCATTCATCTCATACATTTAGTATGAAAAAGGGCCAGATGAATGAGGTGACCGCAGACATATTTCTGGAGAAATGCCCTAAAATCAAACCCATCCCAGCGGCAACTCATTTTACTTACATCAAATATAATTGTTATTAATACATCAATATCAGTAACTGTTTCAACGTCCATAACAGAATCCTTGACATAATTTAAACAATGTGTCAAACAATAAAAAGCTACTAAACGAGCAATAACAATTAAGTAAATATTGACTTAAACATTTGTACCTACCGCCTTTGTCATTTCCTTGTTAATTTCACTGCAGCTTTATTCCGCTACCTACCGTTATAATTATAATAAAGGACATATTGCCACTAGTCCTTCTATGAACTTATCCCATTTTAGAAATAAGCGTTATTTTATCTAGGCCACTATTGTGATTTCTAAATGGGCTGCATCTTGTGCAACGCACCCTATTTCTGCATAATTGCGGTAAATTATAAATGCGTGTCACATTAATAATACAGTGGAAAATACAGCTGATTGACGTAAAAATATACCGATCCGCTCAAGGCTTGCCACTTTGCATTGTTGTAAAATAAACAAATATGTATAGGTTTGACCTGTATATGAAAAAGTGATTATAAGTAATATTGTAACGTAAAATATGTCCTTTTACCACAGTGTAATAGCAGTAATTTATCTTCCTACAAAAGGTAAATCGCGCGCTTGAATGTGTGCGCGCCGTGAACGCACTACAAGCAAAGATTTAAGAATGCGTCAGAATGCTCCAGCACAGAATATATATAAGCTAAAGCAGTAAGGAAGCTACAAACAAAACGATCGAAACGCACGCACACATAGACGCGCGCTTTTACACGGCCCCTAAGGGAATCTCGCGGTGCCGGCAGTCGCGAGTGCTGCATGGAGGCGAGCGGTCGCGCTTTGCTTTTGTTACGTGCGCGCGCCCAGACAGCCCGCGATCTTTTCATTTTAAACAACCCTAACGCTCTAATGGAGCGTAGGTATTTATTTCAAAAAGTAAGCGTAGCTTCCATACTGCTCTATTTATATTCTGTGGCTCCAGTATGGATCGCGCTCGAATAAACGCGCGAGTCGCGCACTCCTAAACGGCCGAAGTTGAACTACTTGTTTGTCTTTATACTATGGTTCTACAGTTTCTATACTATAGGTACTCCTTATTGACAAACAGCAAATATTGTGAAAACATAACAATAAAATATGTAATATGTATGAGTTATAAAAAATGTAGTCACAAGTAGTAGTCAGAAGTACCTACGTAAGAAAAAACAAAGCAATCTTATATCGGATATAATTGCTATTATGTAAACACCCCCTTACCAGTCCTAATTAATAGTACATTACACAACTAGGGTGGTAAAACAAAGAAAGGCCGAGATCGCAGATGTAATATGCGATCGAGGGCTTTCTTTATTACCTCCAGTGTTGTGTACATAATTTTATGTCTACAATTGGCCAGAAAGCGGCTTTTTCCGTACGCGTAGTATGCGGTAAAAGCCACTTTATGGCCAGGTGTGGCATAAAAATCCTTATTATGTTCATTACGTCCAAAAGCAATAACATTACATAACAAAAGATGCATATTTAAAGGCATACTCTCCCCTCGGCAAATGGGGCGAACCCTTTCCGCGATCCAATCACCTGAAAGCTTCCTGCCGACCTGCCCCGACGTGTCTTGTCAATTTTCACGTCGCCTAAGTAAAACGAGAGTGTCTTGGGGGCTCTTTGTTTGACAGCCCTAATTTTTCAAAGGAGCTCTCCCGTGATTTTCTCTGACAAACGAAATGCGGCGACAATTTTTAACATGCTGACTTAGGTGATTCGAGTAGGATGGTTCAAACAAACCAAAAGAGGGTCATTGTTTGCCTCTACGGTATCAACTATGTTTGAAATAGGGATGTAACGTTACATAATTTGGCCGATGCGATACCGATACCGATTATTGTAGTAAATAATCGGCGATACCGATATTGATGGCTAAATAATTTAGTATGCACCTTAGACATTACTATGTCCTTATTATACATAAAACATGGCTATATTTAACAGGGACTCAACCTTGAAAGTGTGAAGTAAAAATAAATACATTGTCAACTCAAAATTCAACGAAAACATTTATTATGTAACAAATACATAATTAACAAGGTAATTATCATTACATAAGGAAATAAACCGATACATAAATTCAGTATAAATTAAAATTACTTTTGGTAGTTTTTTGTTCAGACAACATTTTTTTTTTGCGCTCTTCAAATATTGGTTGTAATATGTAAATCTTACAGATAACGAAGTAATATCTAGTTACAGCACAAACTATGCTAGCTAAATGTTTAATTAATAGTCACAAAGGCGGGAGCTCGGAGTCACTTCTCATTAGAGGCGGGAGAATTCAATTACGGAGCTGTGAGCACTATGGCCGCCTGGTGTCGAGTAATTGGGTTACATCTGAATATTTCGCGACTTTTCCGAAAGGAAAAAGTGCAAATAAAGGTTAGGTTACGCTAGAATATCTCCGAGAACTCTGACGCTGTTAGATAAAGTGCAGAACGTTCTCTCGGGTTGTGTTGAATCACATAGTAAACTTGTTAGAAAAATTAGAAGCTTTTAAATTAGTAGGACTAATTTCGCAAATAGATAAAAATGTTTCAAAAAATTGATGATTATTAGTAGTTCTTTGGTTTTTAATTCACCGTCTTGGTGTCTAGAAGTATAAGTAATTTTATGCATAATTATGAGAGTGGCATTCGTTATGGCAGTTTTCGTGACCTAACAAGGTGGACCGGTAAATGTTGTTCGTGGTGGCGTTCTTTGAAGGAGGCTTATGCGCTGTAATGGATTTGGCTGATGATAATAACGAAAAAAATAAGTCAAAGAGTCACTCCGGTGAATTCTCGAAAGCTCTCAATAATTGTTCGAAGTTTCATACCAATTACAATTACGAAACTTTTAATGAAACTATCGTAAAAATGAATAGTTGATGCTTAAGCGTGTTTCATTACTCCAACAATGCCAATGTCTGCCATTATGAGCACTTGAAAAAATGGTTTTGCTTTCGCCAGCCGATTCTATATGGGTAGGCATTTAAACTCATTGCGTATACGGGTATAATGTTGCACAGAAAATTTTGGCCCGAATGGCATATAAGAAGCTGATATTTAACTGGCAATTTGGGTTTACTGGTCTGACAGGCGGCGCGAATCGAAAAGCGGATACGAGGTTGGCTTTTGCGTGAATTTACCACTTAGCCGGCCGTTGTTTGGTGCCCGTGTGCGAAGTAATGACCTTTTACACGCCTGTTTAATCCAAACCCTTCATGCACGAAATATCGTATTCCTAGAATATCAGATACTCGATTTATTAGATTCCCCGTATAACAGATTCCCAAAATAATACATTCTACAAAATCATTTAGATCCTTTACGATTTTATAATCTAGTGTAACGGGACTGTGGTAAGAAAGGAATCTGATAAATCGAGAATCTGATATTTTGAAAAATCTGGTAGGTATTCTGGGTATGCAGTATTTTGGGCATGAGCGACCCAAACTTACGGACTGACGATATTATAGATGCGAAAGTAGCTCGGTTTTATTTATCTGTCTATTATTTTTCGAGTTTAAACCGGTGAACCGATTTAGATGAAATTTTGTATGGAGATAGTTTGAGATCCTGGAAAGGATATAGGATAGTTTTTAACCCGGAAATCATCCTTGAAAAGGGTGGTGGAAGTTTGTATGAAGAGAAAATTATTTCTCAAGGAATATAAAACTAATTTTACTCAGACAAAGTCGCGGGCGAAATCTCTCTCATAAGAAAACGGACCATTCTATAAAAGATTTCGATAAAGAGCCCAACGATTTGAGCAAAACCTATTATCATACTATCGAGCAAAATTACACTGGAATCAAATTTTAAGAAAGTGTATGTGACTTCAGTCGCCTTGATATTTACATAAAGGTATGAACTAGGCAGCATAAAACAGTATATATTCTTACATTACATTTTAGTTTACTGTCGGGAACATTTTATTTGATTCCTTTTATTAACCAAAAAGTACCTCTTGGAGGTTAATTGTTATGCAGCCATATAATTTAATAGTTTGGAAAGTCTTGTAGGCCAATAAAAGATTTTATTTTTCCAATCTGGAGTTATGTCTGTCTGGGTTTAGTATTTGAATAATGAAGCAGGCGGGCGCCTGCGTCGGTTTGTACAACTTCAGACATTTTCTTTATTGTAATGTATCCCAATTCTCAAATAGGGATTCCCTGGACCAACGATTCAATTTAGTTATTATATAACTTAAACCTCGGTCGGTTCCAAAACGTTAAGAGTAAAATTAATGTTTAAGTTGGTTAATAAATCACCATTATCTTATCGCTTTGTCCAGTTTCTTTCGGTCGCATGATAATAATCCCAGATTTGTCAGATCAGGATATTCCTAAGGAGCAAGAAAATTGGTTAACACATTATTCAGCACTAGCTTTTGGTCACGATTTCGTCCGCGTATATTCGTTAATCGTCTTAAGGGATGTTTGCAATTAGATGGCCTTAAGGCGTAATATTGATTATTACTTTCCCATAAATACTCACACCCATTCTACACTCTTCCGGGTTAAAAAGTATTAATTCTCGGATTTCAAACTACCTGCATCTTAAATTTTATCCCAGCCCAAACTAGATCTCGCCTGGCAAACGCCAACCAGGCCGGCCTTAAGGTGGTTTTCCACCGGCAGGGCGAGACGAGACGCGACGTGGATTTTTAAAAATGGTTGAAATTTGTATGAAATTTTCAATCCTCTCCTAGGTATTGGATTGGATTGAAAATTTCATACAAATTTCAATTCAATCCGCGTCGCGTCTCGTCTCGCCATGCCGGTGGAATACCACCTTCAGAGTTGTCAATTGTTACGCCTCATGTTATTAAAGGTTACTTGGCGAGACATTATTCCCTTTTGGACAAGTTATTTTATAATTGTGCAACGAATATCCGCAAATTACAGGCGCGCGTAAAATGAAGCGACAAGAACAAGCCGCCGGTTTCGCCATATTACCGTTTACCGTTTTGTTTTGATGCTGACTTTATCTTAAAAAGCAACTGGTCTTTGAAAATGTATTTATAATTAAGTAATCCGGTTTAACACCAGGTATTAAATGGCCATAAACCACATTACGCACACTAATTTCTTGATTTTTTAACCTAGAAATTAGTGTGACATAATTTGTAACTGTGACTACTGGGGAGTTATGTTAATGCCTTAAAAATATTTATTGCTTTATATTTTTACTATATTTTTTAGATGTGACGTCACAAAGTTCATAAAGTGTGACATAGTGACAAGAGGTCATTATGTTTTATTTTATGGACTCTCTTCTCTCCCCTGAGCGTGCATGTGTTACTAAAACGATGAGTTTTTTGTCCCCTTGATTTAAGTAAAAAAAAGTAGTTAAAATTTACTTGATTTAATTATGTGTGCATTTATTCAGATATTAAAATGTGAAGATTTAACATTAATATTATAAAAGCTATAATGAGTTTCCCAGCTTCAATATTAGTATTACTGAGCAGTAATACTAATATACAGATGCCAGGAGTACCAATATAACAGATAGAATACGCCTGTGGAATATGTAATGGAGTTATAATGTGGGGAAGTTTCCGTATATACTACGGAAATATCTAACACCTCGTTAATGCGATCTATATAAGCATCTGACCACAGGAAGAAACGTATTTACAATGTAATGCTCCCACGGACTGTAAAAGGCGATAAAAATCGCCAACTTGTTTAAAACAGTGACACTGGTTAAGAGGCCTTGGACATTTGAATCGCTCACCCATATAGGCTATTTTCTGTGATTTAAGACGAGTCTTGGTGTTTTTACAACGTTACCGTTGATTTCAGGATTATTGTGGTATAAAAGCATCCTTTTGACATGTATTGACTAAGTATTGTTGTGTGGAACATCACTCTCAATTCCCAAAATTCAAGCTGAAATCACGTTTTTTGTTCTTGTACTACAAGTAAAAAATCCTAATTTTCCCACATCCTTATCGTTTAAAACTCATACACAACTATCATAAACTTAATTTTTCTCTTGTACAATTATACATTTCTTGAAAATGCCATACTATTAAATAAATAAATATACTTTAATCAGTTGGTTGATATTATCAAGACCTTTGTCAGTCTCGATCGAAACCATTTCTAACTAGTTTTTGCTCGCGATTTTGTACGTGTAAACTTGTTAATCGCCTTAAGGGATATTTGCTATTAGATCCCCTTAGTAGCAAGCTATTCATTATCGAGCTCCCATAAAAACTTTCATCATTTTCTTCCAGGGTAAGAAGTATTCTATGTCCACTCCCAGATCTCAAATGATCTGCATACCAAAATTCATCACAATCTCTCCGGGGATTAAAGCGGGAAAAGGTAACAGACAGACAAACTGTTACTTTCGTGTTTACAATGTATAGATTTTCCAAGGTATCTTAAATCACAACAGACCGCTGGGACATTTAAAGATTAATGCGCATGATTCCCATCAAACCTGCTCGCTATGAATGTCGGGGAAACCGCAGAGATCGTGGGAGAGTTCGGAGGCGCCAGAATAGATTTCTAGAACAGTATCTAGCAGTGGCGTGGCGCCCAAAGAACTCCATTCCTACCGGCTTGCCTAATATTAGGCATTCGAGCACCTTATTTTACAGATCTTAAGAAAAATGTGCGCCAAATCTGCACCGGCTTGCCCAAGGATATCTTTTACGCCACGCCACTGGTATCTAGGATGCCAAGGAGGGCCATAATCTATACAGGGTGAAATATTATTGACCGTCCAAAATTTTCCTAGGAATTAGGTATCAATAAAAGATACCATTTCTGAAGAAAAAAATGTAGGTAAATGTGCTGTGTGGTCATAAAAAGTGCTGTCCGAAAAAATATTAGTAACGTGATTACGCGTATCGACGCGTAAGTTTGTTTCGGCGACTCAACGCGAGAGCGGGGTCGAGGTCGCGGGGAGGGGACTGTTGCCGTCTCCCGTGCAGTGCGCTTCCGTGGTATCCACAAATGTATGTTTTTAGCATATATTTCAGCTGCTGTTTCTCAATATTTTAACACACGTATTTTCTATTTTTCCCAAAAATCCACTATAAAAATTTTAACGGTCAATAAATTTTCACCATGTTTATCGAAGGGTGAAAAGTTTATTGGCTTAAACGCCAATGGGTCCCATATGCGCTTGAGGATGACTTATATTTGTTTAGGTTAGTCTGGATTTTCCAAGGCCTGTTAAATCACGACAGACCGACGGGACGTTTAAAGATTAATGCTCGTGGTTCCCATCAAACCTGCTCGCTGTAAATGTCGGGGAAACCGCGGAGATCGTGGGAGAGTTCGGGGGCGACAGAATAGGTTTCTAGAACAGTATCTAGGATGCCATGAGGTCATCCATATGTCGCCGCCAACTAGCTTAATTAGCTATTTGGTTAGCTGCCTAGCCTTTTCATTAAACACACTCCTTATTTTAGGTTAGGTTTGTTAGTCAGCTTGTGTCCCTCAGAGCAGAAATAGAAGCCCCGGTGCGGGGCTTCGTTGACCTGCTGGCGGATAGTTTAGTGAAAATGCTAGGCAGTTAACCAAATGGCTAATTAAAATAATAATGAATGGCTGCGACACATATATCGGGTGGTAAGGCTATTTGACCTGTTGTTGTATTTGCGTACAATTACGGCAATGGTGTGCTCACATGTCCCCGGTGTACGCGAACTTTTACGGCAAAGATTGGGTACATCAGTCACACAAATGCTTACCAGCGACGGCAAGAACTCGGAGTTGATAGCAGTCGCCATAACCGAAATCTGTTGGATGATGATGATGATGGTCGTGATTTAGCCTACGGATTCCATAGCCGCTTGAGGGTGACTTTTAAGCCATATAGTTGCACATTAAAATGTCATTACTGGTACATTTAAATATATTAGTGCAAGAAATGACTGTTTTATCAATAGTGGCAAGAACTATTGATAAAATCAGTCTGTCTCGATACCGCATTCGTTTCTTTGAAAACTCAATTTATCCCCACTCCTCGTACCTACATTTGTTTGCTTGAACGATAAGGACAATAAACGCCGCGGTAGATTGCAAATCTCCTGAGATTTACTAAAGCGCACTCTTGCTATAAAATATATAGAATTGTCATAATCCTCTAGTTTATTTTAGGTAGCCTTTCCCTTGCAACGTTTTTTCCAGCCAGTTATGCATAGAATTACATTTTCTGTTCTCCAGCAATGATATGCAGTCGAATAAACCAACAGCCCTTATCTAATCGGCCACGTGGGTTTATCGGCATAAAACATCGACATAATTATCCCCTACAATGTTGGCTATTCGGCCTGCATGCGCGGGCCGCCCCGCACGGGTCGGTAGGGTTGCCAATGTCAGGATTTAAAGGCCTTTTTTATGACTATCGGGTTTGCATCAGGGACTGCATAACCGAAAAATGAAGGTAGCGTTTTAAAGCGGTATGACGTCATACCGTTTGTTTCGGTATGATTTCGGTAGCGCAACCGAAATGAAACGGTATCGAAATTGAACGGTACCGTAATTTTTTTTCGGTAACCTTAACCGTTTTAAAAAGGTACCGTTTGAGGTTTATGTGTGTGCGCCGAGCGTCGTCGCGTCGTCAAGTTTCAATCGCGTCGTCTTTAGCCTTGAGCATCATTATCATTTCAACGTTAAGACGTTCACTACTAAACATAGGTCTTCCCCGAAGACTTTAATTTGTTTTATTTTTGTATTTTTTACCTTATTTGTTTTTAGTTCGAGTTGATTAGGTATTTCTGGTTTGTTTTTTATCTTTGGTTTGTTTTACTTTGTATTTTTTACCTTTTTTGTTTTAAGTTTGCGTTGATTGCTATTTTTTTTCTTTTATTTGTTTTTTTTACCTTATTTTTTGTGTTTAGTTTGTGTTGATTAGGTATTTTATGTTTTTTTTATCTTTAATGTGTTTTACTTTGTATTTTATAACTTTTTTGTTTTTACTTTGTGTGGATTAGGTGTTTTTTTATCTTTAACTTGTTTTATTTTTTTTGGTTTTTTTACATTTTTTGTTTAAAGTTTGCGTTGATTGTAATTTTTTGTTTTTTTTTCTTTTATTTCTTTTTTTACCTTATTTTTGTTTTAAGTTTGTGTGGATTAGGTGTTTTTGTCTTTTTTATCTTTAATTTGTGTTATTTTTGTATTTTATTGTTTTTTTTACCTATTTTTGTTGTAAGTTTGCGTTGATTGTTATTTTTTGTTTTTTTTTCTTCTTTTATTTGTTTTTTTATCTTATTCTTGTTTATAGTTAGTGTTGATTAGGTATTTTATGCTTTTTTATGTTAGATGTACTGGATTTACTTTGTATTTTCTACCTGTTTTTATTTTTAGTTTGTGTTGATTAGGTACTTTTTATATTTATTATCTTAAATTTGTTTTTTTTGTACCTTGTTTGTTTTAATTTTGAGTTACTGTTTTCTTTCATTTGGTGTTTTTAATTTTTTTGTTATATTTTAAAATTTTCTACCTTTTGGTTTTTAGTTTGTGTTGATTGTTATTTTTTGTTTTTTTTTACCTTTTATTTGTTTTCTTTTGTATTGTTTTGTTTTTTTATACCTTAGTTTTGTTTTTAGTTTCTGCTGATTAGGTATTTTTTGTTTGTTTGTTTATTTATTTTATTTTTATTAGTATTTGTATTAGTAGTTAAGTTTGCGTTGATTGCTATTTTTTCTTTTATTTGTATTTTACCTTATATTTGTTTTTAGTTTGTGATGATTAGGTATTTTCTGTTTTTTTACTTTAATTTGTTTTTAAAAAATACCTAAACAACATATACTAAAAAAATTAAAGATAAAAACAATAAATAACAATCAACACAAACTAAAAACAAATAAAGTAAATAATACAAAATAAAAACAAAAAAATTAAAGAAATAAAAAATAAATGAAAAATAACAATAAACACAAACTAAAAACAAAAAAGGTAAAAAACAGAAATAAAACAAATTATGGAAGTTATGAAGATGATGATTGATTATGTATCTCAAGCTGTTTTTTTTTGGAAATCAGTAATGGTTTTTTTAATGTGACTTCCAGGTCGTGAAAAATCAGCCTTTGATTAGAGGAAGTCGCTCATGAGAACGAAATTAAAAAAAAAAATCGGCCTGTTCTTTAATATATTGTAATCTGAATCATTGTATATAATGTAGTTGAAGATATTTGAATTTACATTTTGGGATAGAAATACAATCACATAGTTAACGAAATATTTTTATTTTTATTAAAATGTCATTTTTATTATATTTTTCATCATCCCTATAATATTCACAATTTTCGTATAGTGAGTTCTAAATCATATTTAATCAGTCTACACAAGTATCACAAAAGTGTCATTATTATTCTACAAGTCTTATTTTTATATTCATAAACCATTGAAGTTACGTAAAAATCACAAATTTACTCCCATACATTTGAGAAAAGGGACCTTATGACCAGCCATGAGCAAAAATTATTGATAATTACAGTATGGCACGATATTTAAATTATTTATTTACTAATCTTCTATTAAAATTAAAACAGAATACCAAAGAAAAAAGGTTTTTAGAAATTTACTTCAAATCTTGGTCAATTAAGAGTTATTCTCATAATTATAACACTATGTTGAATAATTCACACCATGGTGTTATGATGACCTATGCTTTGTGATGCTATCATATAAAATACGCTAAAATAAATGTGTTTTGTATGGACGACTTTTCTATAAAACCAAAAAATTACCGAGTTTTATAAAAAAAATCATAATGGTAGGATAGGATTCGCCAAAAAAAATTTTTGTTTTTGTTGATCTTTTGAAAAATAAATTAAAAGGATTATTTTTCTTAAGTGGTCAAAAATTATAGAAACCGCCAAAAAACTAACCTTTTTCGTAAGTATTTCGAAAAAAAAAATTAAAAAACTTTTTCTAAAACGGTCAAAAATTATAGGCATTCGCCAGAAAGTGTTTTTTTTTTTAATTTTTGTAAGATTTGTGAACAAAAATCAAGGTTTTTCTAAAATGGTCAAAAAGTTTTACGATTCGCCAAAAACACGTTTTCATGTTTAAAAAAAATGTTTATAAATCTTTTTCTGAAAAGGTTTTTAAACATGACAAAGTGATCTAAAATTGTAGAAACATCCAAAAAAAAACTAAAAAAATAAATAAAAAACTTTTTCTAAAATGTTCAAAAATGATAGGCATTCGCCAGTGTTTTTTTTGTGTAATTTTTGAAAAAAAAAGGGTTAAGGGTTAAGGTTTTTCTAAAATGGTCAAAAAGTTATACGATTTGCCAAAAACACTTTTTAAAAAATGTTTAAAAACTTTTTCCTAAATAAGCTTTAAAAAAACGACATACAAATGTTTTTATTTTCAATTTTTTTTAATTCCGAATCTGTGGCCCCCAAACCCTTTCCTTCCAAATTTTCAACTTTCTGGGATCATTTTGAAAATTTTGCTTACCATTATGCAGGCCGCGTGCTTGTTTGCCACCGTCGTGGTATAAAAAAGAAATACAAATAAGCAAAAGTTGCAAGTAAATTTTATTAAACAATTTTATCAATAGATTTATCATTTTTGTATGAAGTCTGCCATAAGGACCCTTTTCTCCTAAACTTTGAACCCAATTCTTATATAGAAAAAATTAACGTACAGCAGTGAAACGAAGCTACAAATACACGTCTATTCCTATATTTTACAATTTTGCATAAAAGAAAAAAATTATGATTTTGAAGGATTTCACAAAAACGTCCATATCTCCGTAACTAGAAACTGCCATAAGGTCCCTTTTCTTATGGAAAGCCACAATATGCGAGCGAAAAATTTCGGTACTGAAAAAATATAGGTTGGGTACCGTAATAATAAAGGTATAAGTACCGCTTTCAACATTAGCGGTACGTACCGGTATAAAGCGGTACAGTAACAAAATATTTCAACCGGTATAGTCTACCTTTATATCATTACGGTACCGATATTCTATAGCGGTACCGTACCGCTTATATCGTAACGAAAACGGTCCCTGGTTTGCATGGACCTTGGTCTCACCTGATGCAAAGTAAAGACAGTTACGGACTTGGTCCTTCAGCCTGGGGTCCCTGCAAATTCCGTATTTGCATACAACATTAGGGTGTGTATGCATCCCTATGCTTAGTCCGCCACTGTGGACAAAAAATCTATGGAACATGCTCATCCAGAAATTCTCTTCACTCTCGTCATAAAACCGATTTTGTTAGGAATGCGGACGACTTGGCAAACGCCAGGGTTTTAGTATCATTTGTATGAAAAATATCAAATTATGATCTTACAATAATCTCGATCTCATAGAAGTTCTGATATTCGAGATATTTGTTATGGTGTGATCTTAATGGATCTCAGATGATTAGTGGATCCAGGGCTAGCCCCTTCAGGCCGTCACGCGAAATGTACGGGTGCAGAGAAAATATTTTTTTATTCAACATTAACTATGGCAACCCTAACCACACGTCACTATAACATGCCCAGCTGTTGTTTGAAATGCCATTCGTTCACGCAACTTGCGATTTTTCTTTGTTATCTTATATTTAATTGGCATTCATTAGTGACGTTAATTTTATTGAACCACAGGGTGAATAAGGGCTCTAAGTAGTTGAAAAAAAAAAAAAAAAAAAAATGAAAAATGTTTTATTTACATAATACAGTTTCACATTTAGAGGTTAGGGTAGGGACTTCCTATTAAGTATGCAATACCTGTATCAGGAAGCCCCGCTCCTCCACAGCAACAAGTTTTGAAAATAAAACAAAATACAGCTTAAGCTATGTGTGTGTGTGTGTATGTGTATGTGTGTGTGTGTGTGTGTGTGTGTGTGTGTGTGTATGTGTGTGTGTGTGTGTGTGTGTGTGTGTGTGTGTGTGTGGTGTATGTGTGTACTGTAGAACTGTAGTTCACATTTCATAGCTGACGGTGACGTACTATAGTAAGCTAAAGATTACACATGCCAACAATAAATAAGTTGGGGTAAAGTAACTTAGGGTTATATTTTTGTGAAACATACCATATCAGACGTAACTATATGGTTGCTGAATCCTCAGTTAAAGTCTAATGTCATCATCATTTCAACCTTGATATACGTACCTTTCTGAACATAGGTCTTCCCCAAAGACTTCCACAACTAACGGTCGCACGTCTCCTGCCTCCATAGACTTCCGGCCGCGTGAAAACTTGGACGTAGTTAAGCGAAAAGAATCCACAAGTCAGATTTATACGGAATTGCACACAAAACTGTGTTGTGGATTGGATCCTTTTCGCTTAGCTAAGTCTACTTGAAAGTTTAATTAAATCAATATTCCTTCCTTCCGTTGAAAATTGCTCTCTTTCGAATTATTTCCCCCAGTTGAAACCTCAGTAAGATAAAATATCCGACCCTAGAGACGGGGGTTCGCGATCCGGCTAGTGAAGATGAATGGTTAACCGGGCTTAGGGTTACCCGGTGAGAATTGAATAGTCCGTAGATTTTTTTTTTCTTTTTTTATACAACTAGGGTGGCAAACAAGCGTACGGCCTGCCTGATGGTAAGCAGTCAAGTCACCGCAGCCTATGGATTTTTTTTAAGTCCTGATATTTTGTTACGAGTTACGCTTATTACTAGGGTTAGGATCCTCGTGGCATTTGAGCACAAGTGATGCGGTGGAGTCGCTATTGTATATTTTTTATTTGAATAAATGAATAACTCAATGATAAATCCATATTATGTAGATTATATAATATAACATTTAAATATTTTTTACTCGTTTGCTACAATGTTTATGCAATAAAGACGTTGAACAACTTGCAACTGGAATTAAAGTTTCAAAATCTTGCATATTATCTTCATCTGATGTTAAACGGTTGTCAAGATGATGAAAAGCATATACTATGGCAATTTGTTCCATATTAGCTGGCGTTATACGCAGTGGCGGATTTATAGTCTTGACCGCCCTAGGCCCCACGCCGTGTAGAGTCTGTGCGGAAAGAGAATAGGATTTAAATTGGGGGGCGCTGTAATGCTTTTCTACCGTATGTGCCGTATTTTCTGTTCTGTGGCCATACTGGTTAGGTTAGTTCCGTTTTTCGCCACGCCTATTCTCTTTCCGTACAGACTCTAGTAAGTATTACCAGCCACCCTTTTCTCAGCAGCAGCTATATTATAGGCTCGTGTCGGTCAGGACCGAAGAACTAAAAGGAATGAAATCCCACCTCGGACCGATATGAAGTAGTTCCTTTTAAGCGCTCTTAATCGGTTTTCGGTCCTTTAGTTCAGTAGTCGATACGTCGGTCGGTACAAATCGGTTTGGAGCGAATGATCGAATGCTTCTTTCTTTCCTTCAGATCTCGAGATTTGCTCCTGAAGGAACTAAAAGACCGAACTAGTTCATTTGAACGATTGACCGAGATCGGAGCGCTCTTTTCAAAGAACGAGCGGGCACAATTCTAGCAGCAGCAGTGATTTTTTGTCACGATTGGCCGGCCCTGATATCTGGCCGCCCTAGGCCCGGGCCTACTGGGCCTTAGGGCAAATCCGCCACTGGTTATACGGTTTCTCAACTTGTGAAAAATCCATTTATGTGTTGAGAACGATCTCTCTACATCCACCGATGTTAACGTAGCATGCTTCAGAATTTGAGCATGATTGCCAAAATCAACCATGTCTCTCACTAAGTCAAAGTCCGGATTTCTATTTAATAAAAATTCTAACTTATTTCGTACAGTTTCAGTTCCATGCGAGGCCAGTGTACTCCTTACAATGTCAGTTATTAAGAAGGATTCATGGATTGGAATATGTGTACACTCTAATTGTTTTATTGATTCGGGTATAATGTTATAGCAATCTTTTATAAAAGTCTTTTATAAAAGTGTTTATCAAATTTCTATTCCCAAATAAAACTTGAACCTCTCTAATAGCTTTAGCATCTCTAATATTTAACCGCATTACAATGTTTTTTATATCTTCAAAGTAGGTAGCATAGTAAAAACTAGCTTCTGACCAGGTGCCCCATCTAGAGTCACTGGTTCTGATGGCAACGGTATGTTCGGAGCAAATTGCCTAAAAAGTCGAATGCGGTGAGGTGATTTCAAAAATATTTTTTTGACATTTGGTATCAAAGTATCTACTAAACTGTTTTCCGATCGAATTTGCTCCGCGACCATGCTAGGCCATGAGCTAAACAAGTTACATGCTTAACGTTCAAATATGTCTTCTTTAAAATTTTACCGGCGGCAATCATATATGCGGCACTGTCTGTGCAGAATATCAGGAATTTGTTTATATTGTCTGTGTAGTTCTCTTCCCATAAAAACCTTAAACTTTCATAAACTTTGTATTGGCATTAACTAGGGTAGGGTCACAACTTTACATGCTAACAAATAGGAAATGCTAACAAATTCTTGTGCTAAAGTGCCACGAGAATCCTAACCCTAATAATTTTGAATGAATATTTTATGGTACTACTGATAATGAAACTGAAGTATCAGTAGTATACTGAAACTTATTCCAATGGAAAATTGTTAAAGATCTTGAATAAGTACATTATAAATTTTAGCAATATATTATGTTTTTATTAAATTTTTATCAATCAATTTACTTGTATGAATCCAATAAATTTTATAATTCATTATTGGTTTATCAATAATTTATTCATTATTCATTCAATCAAAAATATATAACAACGACTCCACTGCTCTTTGTTCACCCCAATGCCACCAGACGTCCCAACTCTACTTATTACAATAATAAAGTTTTAGTTTAATTGTAGATGAAAGTTCTATGTAATATACCTGC
Organism: Eudemis profundana; assembly: GCA_947034925.1. Classification (NCBI taxonomy): domain Eukaryota; kingdom Metazoa; phylum Arthropoda; class Insecta; order Lepidoptera; family Tortricidae; genus Eudemis; species Eudemis profundana. The sequence continues at coordinate 21,227,525 of OX344808.1, forward strand.
CATAATGAATTCGATATTTAGGCATTTCTATTTTTCCTTGTACCTACCCAATTAAGAAATTGTTGGCGTGTACGAGTATTAAATTTCGTCCTTTTGACTACTTACTTTTTCAATGCTTAAAATTAAAACAATACGTAACAAACAGTACAAATCTCTGCTTGTTAATATTGTTCGGTTTGTTATTATTATTTTTTAATTTTATGAATTGAAAAAGTATTTTTTGGACAATTCACTTAATAAAAGTTAATTCTTATAACCAAAAAGGGTAAAATGTTAATGCTATTTTGAAATTGTAATAGTATTTAAAAGTTCTGTTATTGCTTTTATTGATTTTTTATTTTTGTTTCCCGTCTTAAAAGTTTAAATTACTGAGATTTACAAAGTTCGGTTGCATTCCTGTCATAAGTACAAAAATCGTGAAAACTCAAGACATTTCCTGAGATATGGTAACCCCAGCCGGGCTTAACTTAAGCTGCTATCTTACGACTTTACCCAATCAACCTCGTATCTGACAAAAGAGTTAAGGCGAAAAGCACCCCTGTTCCAAGTGGAATAAAATGCATATTCCCATCAAATGATTCAGTAGGTATATGGGTAGAAAGTAAAATTGATTTGAAAAAGGGTGCTTTTTCGAGTGAACTGTTGAACTGGTGAATTGTAAGTTTAAGATAGTTTTTGTAATATAAATATTTACTTTTTATATATCGAATGGAATGCATGTAAACTTTACTATAAATATGCTTTATTGTAAACATCAGACCTAAACCAAAAATAAATAATGTAAATAATAGAAAAGAAAAAATAAATACTGTAATTGCGCATAGTTTTTCTGTACGGTAAAAAATGGCAAACGAGCAGACGAGCTATCGACAACTTAATGTCTTTTAGACAGAGTGACTGAAATAGTATTTTATGCAACAGTTGTATAAGAAGGTTCAAAAAATGCGAATTGCGTGAGTTGCGATACGAGCCGCGAATGCGGCGAGTATCGCAAATAGAGACGCAATGAGCGTTTTTTTACTTTTATACAACGTTGCATACAATACTTTTTCTACGACTAGGTTTTTTAAAATATAAAATACAAACAAGGCATAACCTGCAAACAAGGCAAATATGACGTATGACTGACAGTATGTGTCTATGGTAAACTTTTTATTTTATTTTAAATTGACACGCAGTGAATATATTAAAAATACTTTTTTTTATGTTGGCATCAATGAATTTAGTTCGGAAAGTTTTGTTTTTCTTAAAAGCCGTAGGAATTTAATTATTCGTTAAGTTGGTAGTTGTGCATTTTTATCGTAAAGTTAGAATTGAGCGCTTAATCCTTGACCTAAGTTTAACCTAGATTTAGAAGTCTGTGGCTGCTAGCAATAACGTAAAGTGACTATAACGACACTAGTGCTGTTATGGGGAATAGAGTATAGACTTCTCTGAACTCATATTAAGTATGTTCTTATATTAGTGTTCGTGACCAAGTAAAATACAGATAAAAGTACAGGAGTAGAAAAAGATTTTTATGCCACGCACCTGGCCATAAAGTGGCTTTTTCCGCCGCACGCTGCGCGTACGGAAGAAGCCGCTTTCTGGCCAAGTGTAGACATAAAATGATGTACACAACAAGGGAGGTAATAAAGAAAGCCCTCGATGGCATATTTACATCCCTCCCTTGCAGCTCGGGCCGCAAACTTCTGCGATCTCGGCCTTTTTTTGTATTACCAGCCTAGTTGTGTAATGTACTATACTATTACGACTACCTTTTTATGCTCTGCGAACGATACCTTTTTTATATTTTGCTGCTGTTCTTATTGTAGACACGCTTAAGTATTATTAATCGCATGCATTAATAAGATTTGTTTACAAGTTTACTTGTTTGTGGTTGACCTCGCTCTCGCTTATTTTTATCCGGCTTCTATCTACGCGTCTAGTGTGATGTCTACCGAATTATTTGTATCAATGTTTTATTGAAGCGAAAATTGGGAAATTAAATGCCTCGAGCAGAACTCGTACTCAGCTTTACCGTTACTGTCCAGCGCAATTTAATTTTCCCTTGTATGATTTGCTCCTTATCACCAGTGACCGGCACAAAACATTGCAAAACTTTAACAAAACTTATAAAGCTGACACAAAGGAGAACTTACAACCAAGGAAATAAGAATATTATTTATGCCACACCTGGCCATAAAGTGACTTTTAGAGCACGCTGCGCGAACGGAAAAAGCCGCTTTCTGGCCATGTGTAGACATAAAATGATGTACACAAGACGGGAGGTAATAAAGAAAGCCTTCGATCGCATATTTACGTCGCTCGCTTGCAGCTCGGGCTGCAAACTTCTGCGATCTCGGCCTTTCTTTGTATTACCACCCTTGTTATGTAATGTACTATTATGGCTGTAAGTACGCTATTATGTCCGCTTGGCAAGTTTTGTTGAAGTTTTGCATCGGTAGTGCCGACCACTGCTTATCACATTTTCGAGTTTCCATACAAAAGCAGTCGCGGTGAACTCGCGGCGAGCGAAATTTGTATGGAACTTCGCTTCTAACTCGCCCGCAAATCGCAAGTGTGATAAGGCTCTTAGGTGCATACGGTACCTATCTAAAATGATACTGAAATTACACAAGCAGAATAGTACATTACACAACTAGGGTGGTAATACAAAGAAAGGCCGAGATTGCAGATGTTTACGGCCCGAGCCGCAGGCGAGGGACGTAAATATGCAATCGAGGGCTTTCTTTATTACCTCCCGTGTTGTGTATAGCATTTTATGTCTACACTTGGCTAGAAAGCGGCTTATTCCGTAAGCACAGCGTGCGGAAAAAGCCACTTTATGGCCAGGTGTGGCATAAATGAATTTAACGTTAATTTCAAACTGGTCACCAAATTTCAAATTGACGTGGATTTGATTTTCAGGTGAGACATTTCAGAAATAAAATGCACGGTACGGTATGCATCAATATCAGTGGTTCTTAACCTTTTAGCGATGAGGAACCACTTGACAAAATCTGTGTCTTGCCACGGACCACCAACTGTTTGGAGGCAATAGAAGTATGTTTAGAGGTAATATAATATTTTTTTCGGATGGCTTCGCGAACAACTTCGGGTGCTTCCAGGGACCACCGGTTAAGATCCACTGATCTATATGTAACACAGGAATGTAGTATAATTTATCCACATTAAAAGCAGATATAGAAATGTCATGTTTCTTTCATTTAGTAGGTAGTTTATCGTCTTATATCTGCGTGGGTATAATTCGAGATTCGAATTCTAACCGATTGTTGCACGGAGACTTATATCACTCGCCCGAAAACTGCAATGCGGCGAGCCTCGTTCGATTTCGATTTTCTGCCGCGATTTAATGGAACTTCTTCAGTTTCCTGAAGACATTTAGTTTATTGTACCGTCTCTATTGTAAACATCATCACTTAAACTCCGTGATAACTTTATTTAGTAACTAACGGGTATTAAACCGAGGTAATTAAATAAAAGTAACATTATACGTGTCACGCAGAATCATGATCCCCCTATGATAGTTACAGGTCCCTTACAGGGGCTCGCCTTTTAAAGTATAAAAGTACATTTATTTCAGAATTAGGTAACAGAACATACCAGAGGTCTCCGCACTAGGCTACGCCTGTGTCGCGCCCATGTACATAACCATTGATTTTTGTACTGTTTCTGTATGATTTTATGTAAAATAAACTGTTTACATACAGTTTATTCACTTAAATTTTTCATACACTTGTTTTTAGACACTGTACTATAACACGTAATTTTGTATGGAAATATATGATAATGATAATACGGAACGAATAAATGCTGCCCCATTTGGTGTTAGAGTAAGCTGCAGAGAAAGAGTCCCTATCGTCAATTCGATTCATACGTAGTGTAGCTAGGGCGTTACTTTTCTCTGCAGGTGATTGTACAATGTACATGTACAAGATAGAATGACCTATCATACTGATTACGATTGGGCGTGAATCATATAAAAACTGTAGATAAAATGCAAGGATATATCAATCAATGATTTCAATTTCAAGGAAAGAGAACAGCGGAATTGCTTTTGGTATCCATAGACACAATCATCACTGTCACGGACTTCAAACGGCTGTTTTAGGTACAAAACGTGCATCTTGAGGTGGGAAAGTTTTTGGATGTATAGGTAGACTCGAACTGTACGTTTTTCATTAAAAATAATCTTAATAATGCATAGTACAGAAAGCAGTCTGCTTGACCGAATGTGACTGTGAAAAATAGCGAAAGCTGTTTTTTATTCAAATGAAAATTTCCTGCCCACTAAGCTTTTATAATATGCCATAAATTATATCTTAACCTTACATATTACATCGCGTATTATGTTAATTTCCTCATGTTACCTCGACTAGCGTTGTTTTCGGGCCACTGACCAGTGACCAATGAGCGATTTCAAGAGATCTCGCGATAATGTACATGGGTTACAAGCACGCGCGACAGGAACATAATAGCCAAGGTTTAAGTTTTCTGTACAAACAAATATACTTTTCTTTTCGGATTAGAATTTTAACGGACATTTTTGCCCACATCTCTGAATAAATAACTACGTACAGAAGTTTCTCTACGCTACCACAATCACCAAATATCACTAAGGGGGAGGGGGGGCGGTGAGTCAAAAATAGGCTTAATTTGGTCACATGATTTCTGGACGAGCCTTCGAGCTTCTTATTTCCAGATTACTCTCCTTGAAATTGCATGAAGGTTTATCTAATTTGCAAAAATAAAATTAATTAAGGGAAAAAGAGTTCTTTCACATTTATGCATTTAATGTATTTAGGGAAGGCTTGGTAGTTAATGTTGACAGTGCTTTTGTAAGTTGATTGCCTTTTAACTGGAACAAATTGCATGACACACGTTAGCGATAATAAGGACAATTACAGATATATTTTACAGTGCATATTGAAACAAAATGCATTGTTAATAAATGACAAATTAATCATGAACAACTTAAAACCGTTCTGATTAAGATATTTGTCAGTTTTTACCCTTTCACTGTTTTCAATATCAAGTACCTATTCATTGCTTGATATTTAATAGTTTTATGCCACACCTGGCCATAAAGTGGCTTTTTCCGCACGCTGCGCGTTGCACGCAATGTACTATTGTGTGCAGCGCAGTGACGTGACGTCCAAACAACTCGATTCCTACCGGCTTGCCTAATATCAGGCTTTTGACCAACTTATTTTAGAGCTCTTAAGGAAAATGTACGCCAAATCTGCATCGGCTTGCCCTAGGATATCTTTTACGCCACGCCACTGGTGCAGCGTGTCCTAGAAGTTTAGGAAAATCAACTAGTCAAAGCGCACCGTTAGTAATAAACCGGCCTAATACAAAATGATTCTACAATTGAGTTAAAACCATTTGAATTTGTTTTGAGATAGAAAAAATAAATTGTCATTTTTTGTTAGTTAGGCCGGTTTATTACTAAGAGTGCGAACGATGTTAGCGGTCACGACGTTTCATAAAATTTATGAAACCCTCATTTAATGAGGGTTTCTTGAGGGTGTCGAAATTTACGGTTTTTGCAGCATAAACGGCCGTATCCTTTTTCTACGTTAACTTAGAAGCTTGATTTTATCACAGCTTCAAGGGAACCGTGGACCTGGGTATATATATGGTTGTATTTTCAAATCGATAACCCGATTCAAACGATACCCCACGCGCTCCCGAGATGAAGGGTCTTGACAGACGGACGGACAGACATAGACAGACGGACAACAAAGTGTTCCGTTTTGTTTCCTTTTGAGGTACGGAACCTTAAAAAATACAGCCGACCAGAGAACCTCCTTTTTAAAGTCGGTTATAAAGTTAGACCGTTGAATGTTTCCTCTGGCACATTTTTGCTTCGAGGTTACAGCTGGGCCGGCTCATAAAAGGGCACCATAAAGCGGAACTAATCGCCCGGCACCGTAACGACGCAAATACCCTTTGTGGGCTTATCGCGGTTTATGGCTGAAAAGCTCCACCCGTATCTACGCTACTTACAAGTTGCTATTTTCTTTGGTTGGTGTTGAATTCGCCACGTGCCGCACTGTGCGATTAGGTGCCAGTTCCAAGACTGCTGACCGCATCAGCAGATGACATGTTGCTTTGCTACCAAGGGTCATCCACAAAGTACGTCACACGATATTGCAGATGTTTAGACCCCCCCCCCCCTCCCCGCCCCAATGTCACGCTTTTTCCTAACATATTCCATCTTTTAACATGTGGCTAGACCCCCCTCTTCCCTATGCGTGTGTCGTAAATGTCGTAATTATATGGAGGATCCCTACTGATTGGAATTCCCTGCTGGTGTCTGTTTCCGTCAACTTACAACCTAGATGTTTTAAGGCAAGACTGAATAGGTATGTTCTAAACGTGATCCAAATCTGTAATGATCGGTCAGAGATACGGAAATGACTTTTATTTAAAAAAAATCAAAACCTTGTAACTAATAAAATAATACAAGAAACATTTCAATATTTCATGAATATTTTTGAATAAGACAAATACAATGTTAAACTTTGTGGTACAGTCAATTCTAAAAAATATGTACACCATTTACAAGATATCATTAATTAAGTTTATAATCTAACGCAGCGGTCGGCAACCTTTTAGCAGCCAAGGGCTGTGGCCTGCTAGTAGTTAACGGAATTGACGCGGGCGTACTTTGTTAATAATTTGTGACTTTATACGATTCTGAATATACAAAATAGCCAGGAGGCTCGCGGGCCGCAGGTTGCCTACCGCGGATACGTGTTGTTGTTGGTGCACTAATCTCTTAAATTGCTATAAGACCCATTACCCTCCTTTCAGCGGCGCCGTAATCGGCCAAAGACGACAATATACAGAAAACCATAATAAATAATGGAATACAACACTTCGCCCACGTTGGAAGGGCCGTGGGAAAAATACCGCCATTCTCAGTACGACGTAGTTTTTTCTTAGAACTATGACGTCATTATATTTAATGCCATTCAGTACCTAGCTGTAGCTCAATGTCAGATTGATGTATTGACGATTAAATTAATTAATCTATACTGTATTGATGTTTTAATCTGAATGCCAACGTTAAATCAAATGTTATTAATGAAGCAAGCACATGGCATTTGGTCTAAAAACGTTGTATGATAAGGTCAGATAGTAGTCAATTGCAAAGTATCGATTGGGTTCGTCAAATGGAATAGTCTATGATCATGTTTAGAAGCGTACTCCGAAATACTCCGAATGAATATCCGTACTCCAAATCATAAATGAAATGAAAAAGCGATAGGGCGGAGTTGTGAAAACCGGACATTTATGGGTAGTCCTAACAGCGTTTGAACCACTCACTTACCTGGTCGAATTATGAACCATTTCCCAAAAGAGTTAAATGATCTATTTTTGGATGGTTTGTAGAACCTTTAAAAAATAACTGAAAATGGCAATCCGATCCTACAGGGAAATGGTTTATAATACGATCAGGGAAGTGAGACCAGTTGAAACTGTTAAGCCGCGTCCAGACGAGTGTAACGTGTAACGTAATTTAACCTGTAATGTAACGTGAATTCTACGTGTGGACGGCAATATTCCCCACGAATGTGGGAAATTGAAATTACACGTAATCTTACATTACTCGTTACACTCGTCTGAACTGGCTTTAGAAATGCCGTGATCGATAGAGACCCGAAAATTAACTTAAGCTCGAGACTTTCAGAAAACTACTTTCCAACAGGGTATAAAACCTATGGCCTCGTACATTAAGCTGGTCCTGGCCTCCAATGAGTCTATCAATCGCTCAGATGGATTACTTTCCATTTAATTACACCGTTACTGCAATGAAAGTTGACATATTGACGATTCTGTTGATAAAAAAATGATAAAGCATGTACTTGTTGATGAGAAATTGCCCATAACCTGAGGTCGACCGCCTGTAATCGGCAATCAGTATTCGTGTCCACGAACTTTCAGTTTAAAGCCATCAATTTTATAGCCGTATTTATCTTGGTAATCAGAAATTTGGTTATTTATTCACACTAACTACGTCGACAGGTCTGCTATTCGATTATGATATTTATGATGATCTGAGTTTGTCTTACTGTGCCACGCGACTCGGGGGCGTAAAGACAAAGTATTTTTAAAGATAAATGATAAGCTACAAACTTAAGTATTGGATTATTTATTGTTGACAGACAAATGTTCTCATACACATTTTGGCAACTTACCAAACTGGTTGATAAATTAATATACGAGATTGTACATTTAAGAACTGTTTACTGTTTGTGTACCAATCAATGGCAGTCAAAATACATATCGACAAAAGTACATACCAATAATGTAGAATAAGATCGATAACACGATGTAAAAATGTTGTGTAGATTTCCAAATAGGTACTCGAAGCTTCTGATTGAAATCGCTCCTTAGCGATAAGACCGGCTACGCCTGTTGTTTACCTCTTCTTAAATGCTATTTATACTGTTTAATTAGAGCTATTCTTGTACAGCAGTGGGCTGGTCATATTTGCTGAATAACCGACAATCGTTGGGAAAGACGTCTTAGAAAAAGAACCTACGCTTCTTTTTCTAAGACGTTTACGTCCTCAGGCAAGGTTGATCGATGAACGATGATATTCCCAGGGTGAATAACAGCAGGTGTAAAAAGAGAGACTTACCTATGTCTAGCAGTGGACTACGACAGGTTTATGATGATGTTCTTGTGTAGATATGTAACCTGCCTGTAACTCTTTTTTTATGAAATGAAATAATTAAATGAAGTGAAATAATTCATTTCTGCAAGTAGGTCTCAAGGGCTCTTTCACATGTCTGATTCTTTCTTTCGTCTGCAGATGCAAGCAAGATTGCTTGGTTAGCAAACTGGCCAGATCGAGTGATCGAAACCGTGCCTTTTCGTCTGTAATACTTAGTATATACATAAACCGCAGTGACACGGCACTATGTTATTTGTTATTAATATTTAACTGTATGTGAACGATTGTCGGGTAAAACCCAGCTGATTAGGCCTGGAGCGAGCGTCATTGGCGGACTAATTCGATAAATAAATGCATTTTATTTAACATGCATTCGGTAAAGGGAATATAAAGTTACTTGTATCTATTGAACGTTTCGTTGCCCAAGGAAACGTTGGAGATCACCGGACCACAAAGAAGGAGGTGATGACCTATACTTACTATATGGACAGACCAGACAAGTTAGTCCGCTCTCAGAGGTTTCCACCAATAGCTGAAATGACGACCACGACTACTCTGTCACTCAAGAAAGTTATTTCACGGATGGCAGGACCGAACATGATGGAAAATAAATTAACTTTTAACTGAATTTGCATTCAACACGTATATTAAATAAGTGTAAATTACCTACATGTTGCAGTGCCCTGCCGGGTTTCACATAATTGTTATTCTACAGATACCATTGACTTTTCAGAATATTTATTTAAGAAACCTAACCTAATACGTTCGAAGTTACTTACGTAAAAGATTTTCTAAATTATTTTCCGTTAAAGCTAGAGAAAAATATGCCAAATAAAATTCGGGCTAACAATGGTAGAAATTTCAATTTATTAAGGTACACACAGAATACAATAAAAGAGGAAAACAAGATAAAATTTAAAATACCTAAAAACTGCAATACATTCGGACAAATAAAACTTATGCCAAAAAGAGGGAACCCCTATTAGAAATGTAACACCTATGAAAGCAATAAACAAATTAATAATACACTCTGATCAGAGACCAACCCATTATGTAAAAATGCCTTTGCCATGTCGGAGTTTATAAACTACGAACTGAACTACAAAACTAGAGGTGCACTCAAGGGTAGGTATATTTTAGAGATAGGCCGACTACGGATTTTGCCGACTAGCTAGTCGGCCGACTAGGCGGTTCTCAATTTGCCGATTAATCGGCATTGCCGATGATAGCTATTAGCTATGTTCGGGTGCAATCGGAAACGCGTTCGTGTTTTGATCAGTTTTTAATTAAGTTGTTTTTTTTTCTTTTTTTTATTTGAATAAAGTACGTAAAAATATAAAATAATTAAGAAAAATATGGTTTAATTTCTTCTGTGTCCTATATTCTCCGCTAGGCTACAGTGCCCAATATTCGGCATTTTTTGCCGACCAATCGCCGACTAATCGGCCGACTACAAATTATGCCGAATAGTCGGGGTTCCCGACTAGTCGGCCCATATCTAGTATATTTCCCAAAATTCCCGAACAGATTCTGAATATTTCCGAACGGCACCCGCTCGCTATACAATGCCATGCTTGCTGCGTCAGTTTGCACGAAACCCTAAAACCTCGCGGCCATACATGGCAAGGTTCTTCCGAGAAGCGTTAGGTCCCTTTAATTAAAGACAAAGGTAATAGCCGACGTGCCGTTTGAGACCCCGGGTCACTCACACCTGGCGTGGGCGGAGGTGACCTGAGATGGCTTTAATCGTTACGCCGAAATGGCCGAATAAAGCGCCGAATGATGAAGACTTGGCTTTTTAAACAGTATCAATTAGCATATTAAATATATACAAAATCTTGCGATACATAAAACTGCATAGGATTCTGTCTGAGGAATATTTGAGGTTGTTGGTCGACTTCTAGTTTAGGTATATGATGCCTTTGGACCAATTTAACGACGTTTAGGTTTTCGATAATAATGATAGGTAATTTATTACCTACGTTTATATTTATTTAAAATGAAAAAAATAACGTTATTACACAAAATTTTATTGCCTGAAAAGAGAATGATCGTCGTTGGTTATTTATTGAATATGAATTGAATAATACTTAAACGAATTCAATAAAATTTTCTATACGAGTGGCTATTACCACAGAATTCGAAAAGTAATTGTGTGCCGTACGCGATCTGAAATGCAACTTTATCAAAAATTCATGTCCAGCAAAAAGCAACGTGAATGTCAGAAATGTCCGTGTGAATGGACAATGAAAAGTTTCGTTGTGCATGTTAATGGGCGTAGAACGCGCGGCTTGTTTGACGCCTGTTCGTATTTGCTTTATCTGATCCAATTGCACAATTTCTCCCGTTCGCACGGTGGAAATATTGGAAGCAGTATGTTAACGTCCCTTTAAACGCAGATGTGACTTATGCTTGACGTCCAGACATCGGTCTATCTATGTCAACGAAAACTCATGACGATGACAGTAGTACGCGAATAAATTTGCTACTCTAGTTAGGATCAGGATTGACTTCGGTCAAGATACGCCTGATACATACATACGATGATTGACATTCGATCAACAGTGACAAGTTCGTTTTTTAACGGTGAATTGGAGTGTTTACTGTAAAACAATATTGACAGTGCTAATATTTAGCTTGCTTATATGTACATATTGCCCATTATAATTTCTTGCCTGCTACAGAATCAAAGAAGCGTGTGTTGTAGCCACAGATGACCATCTCATGCAGTTTTTTTTAACAGATAGGGTTAACGCGGAGAGTTTTTTATGTCAATATACTGGCAGTTTTTTTTTTGTGGCACAGGGTTGTGCAACCGCTCTTATTTACCGAAATATAACCAGTGACAACCATTCCACCAATGATTGACGGATGTAGGACGACATTCTGAGAATTCGGTTCATTTACTTACGGCCACACCGATATGGGCTTTAATTAATTAATTCGATTAGGATTACCATGTGGAATTGGGTTAGTAATGATTTTCAATGAATATTCATTAATGGACATGCGTGCGGTTAAGTTACTTGTGTTACAGCTGCTTGTAAATTTGTCTAGGATTGTGTTGTTTAGGCTGTTTAGAAACGTGACAGTTATACAGTCTTGTTTATGCAGACTGTACATTGACATCCAAAGTGCCATAAATCGTCATAACTCTGAAAAAAAAAACACGTATCTGACACTGACTCCAGGTAAAACACAGTAAGTTTATATGACGTTCGTATGTAACTTTTGACGTTTTACTCTACGACGTTTTTAGATACAAGTTTCTTTCAAAGTAGTGACGATATATCGCAACGTAATTATTACTATAGACACAAAGGTATTTGACTGTATATCTGGCGCTTTGAATATTAGAGACTATTTGATGCTGACTCGTACACGAACAATAAAAAAAATAGACATCAGAAGCTGGATCACGGCACGCACACATAGAAGCCGCGCGATGTACCCTTTGTAGGAAGAAATATTACTGATATTATACTGTGACAGTGGTCTGGACGTGAACCGTGGTCTGGTGTTGCTCACTCTAGTGAGAGAGTCAACCTGGTAAAGCTCTCCGGAGTCCGCTAAACACGGGTGCAGGAACGGCCGTGGTGGCGTTCTTTGAGGAAAGCCTAAGTTTAACTTGTAGGTATGTCTGTCACCTGATGATCACCATCATCATTTGATACACACACATCACACATTGACTAGGGCAGTGGTTCCTAACCTTTATTATCATATCACATATCACCCACATTCTCATGGAGATTTGTATTATAAGTTTATAAGAAACTGCACAAAGTAAAACGGCTTAACATTCATGCGTATTACCCCTGAGAAAACTTCGTTTTACCCCTGGAGGGGTAATTACCCCCAGGTTCGGAACCACTGAACTAGGGATTGCAAAGCATAGACACCGTTCAGACCACTCTTTACGTCTTATCTAAACGCGTTCCACTCGAAAGCAAATCAGGCCGTTTGCCAATTTAATGTAAACCATTATGACTCATTTCAACCAGACGAAACCGATTATCAAACATTAAGAAAGTTCTCAATTAACCACGGAACTGCAAATGGCTATTAACGAGCCAATGTTTGACTTACATCTCCATGGAATAAGGTGACAAGTGATTATAGACCTAAAGACATACAACGTGATTTCTTCTGTAATATTTGTCAAATGGAAAGCAGCTTCCGTGGTGATTCATCGCGTATTCTCTATGAAGATTTAAAAGCGAGAATCTGACTCACTCGGCGATAGTTTCGGCGAATCCATTGGTTTTTTGACCGCGGGCATACGCTTGTTTACGATTCACTGCGAAGTAGTAAATAAACGCGGATGATTCGATCAAAATAAACAACGGGAGTTGGCTAATAGTCAAAAATAACGTTACTGAATGCTGTTGCCTTTTCAACCGACTGTGATTTTAGGGTTCCGTACCCAAAGGGTGCTAACGGAACCCTATTACTAAGCCTCCGCTATCTGTCCCGTCTGTCTGTCTGACTGTCCGTCTGTCCGTGAGTCACAGCACAGGGCTCTTGCTTTAAAACCGTAATTGGTAGAGACATGAAATTTTCACAGACTATGTATTTCTATTGCTACAACAACAAATAATAAAAAAAACGAAGCTAGAAATAAAAAGGGACCATTCAATAAATGTGTTTTTGGCGTATTTTTGCTCGACGGTGGTACGGAACCTTTCGTGTGCAAATCCGACTCTCACTTGGCCGATTTTTTTGTATGCTTGTTTATGCTGGACTGATTTGAAAAATTCTTGTTTTGTTTAAAAGGGTACACCTAGTTGGTTCCATTGCAACCAAGTTAAGATCCGATGATGTGATCTTGAAGAAATCGAGGGAACTCATACAAGAATCGTCATTATAGGAACACATACAGCGATTAGGGTATTTTTTATAGTAACTCGTACATTCAAGCGCAAAGAGAAATATCCACACAAACTTCTAAAATGTGTATATGTCGCAGCCAACTGGTTTAGGTAGCCATTTGGTTAACTGCCTAGCATTTTTACTAAACTATGACCCGCCAGCAGGTCGACGAAGCCCCGCTGCGCGGGGCTTCTATTTCTGCTCTGAGGGACACAAGCTGAGTAACAAACCTAACCTAAAATAAGGAGTGTGTTTAATGAAAAGGTTAGGCACCTAACCAAATGGCTAACTAAACCAGTTGGCGGCGACATATACATAAACCTTACCGCCATAATAATAAGACCTGTATACATATTTTTGAGACTTTGTGGTGCCCTTGACTGTACGAGTGCGTATTTTATGAATTCCCCGGTAACCCCCCTTACAATAGGCAGTTGATCCCTGCTCGCGTAATTAATCCCGTGTGCGTGTGGATTGAGTGAGCACCCTTCTGAAATAAAAAAAAACATCCTGTTCATTTAGTAAAAGTTCTAAAACAATTGTAAAACTAAATCTCTGTATTTGTAAAAAGATAAATCAAAAGATATAACCTTTAACGTGTGCTCACTCAGTTCTCACAAACTACCAACGAAATCAGGGAATGTATTCATTTAACATATAATATTTATATACGATTTTTTAGTAAAACCTGTGCTAACTTACCTTTATAATTTGTAGATCACCTAGTAACGTATTTAAGATTTTACAAATAATTTCTTATGCTCACTCAATCCGCACACTTTCGAAAACCCGATTTCTGATGAAAAAACTGAAGATTTAAACTGCTATATATGTGTATAGTTTAGTTAAACTAATCTGGGAATTTGTAAAATACAAAACGAACCACTAACGTGGCAGGTTTTTGGATAATAAATGTTGGTTAATGCTCACTCAGTCCACACGTTACAAGTAAGTTAAAAATGTAAATATCTCAATATTTGTAGTATTACATAAACTATAAATTACTTCAGCTTTTAGTAAAAATTTTTACTAAATATCCACCATCTAATATTTTATATTCGTTGTCTGTTTTTAAAGATATTCAATTGCAATTTTTCTAATGTAAGTAGATCGATTAGGTTGACCACACTTTATTATATTATGGTCATATCCATGAATTAAATTTTAAAGTAAACAATTGTTTTGATTAGGTTAGTACATACTTATTACAATTAAGAGTTACCTGATCCGTAATTATTACCTTTCATTTACTGTAAAAGATTTAATCCGAGATCAAAAAATTAAAAATAAAACATCTTTCAATGTCAAAGTGACGTACCAGGGATAGTAACCTTTTTGATCTCATATATTTTTTAAATGAACTGTATTTTGGATATGACCATAATATAATGAAGTGTGGTCAATCTAATCGATCTACTTACATTAGAAAAATTGCAATTGAATATCTTTAAAAACAGACAACGAATATAAAATATTAGATGGTGGATATTTAGTAAAATTTTTTACTAAAAGTTGAAGTAATTTATAGTTTATGTAATACTACAAATATTGAGATATTTACATTTTTAACTTACTTGTAACGTGTGGACTGAGTGAGCATTAACAAACATTTATTATCCAAAAACCTGCCACGTTAGTGGTTCGTTTTGTATTTTACAAATTCCCAGATTAGCTTTACTAAACTATACACATATATAGCAGTTTAAACCTTCAGTTTTTTCATCAGAAATCCGGTTTTCGAAAGTGTGCGGATTGAGTGAGCATAATAAATTATTTGTAAAATCTTAAATACGTTACTAGGTGATCTACAAATTATAAAGGTAAGTTAGCATAGGTTTTACTAAAGATTCGTATATAAATATTATATGTTAAATGAATACGTTCCCTGATTTCGTTGATAGTTTGTGAGAACTGAGTGAGCACACGTTAAAGGTTATATCTTTTGATTTATCTTTTTACAAATACAGCGATTTAGTTTTACAATTGTTTTAGAACTTTTACTAAATGAACAGGATGTTTTTTTTTATTTCAGAAGGGTGCTCACTCAATCCACACGCACACATTAATCCCAAGTATTTAACCCAGGAACTTCCCGGTCATCGTCAAAAAGCTTATTAACCACAGTTTCCTTTGTTTATGTGATTATTTACGCAACAACCAATCAAACCGTCACCGTGACTCTCGGTTTCGCGACACCGTTATTGGTCAACGGCCGAAACGCTCAGGACGTTCGCAAATATTGTCTTTGAACCTCGCAAATTTGCTTTGCCTACGCGCAGAGTAAACGGTACGCTGCGAAATTGTCAGGTCCTCGTGAATAGTGTTAAGTGCCGTTGTAATATAATTATACTTGTATATTTTATGCAAAAAAATCTGATTATGTATGACTACTATAAACAATGATTTCAAAAGTACGTCAATGCTTACAGTACAGTGATAGTGACTATAATACTTGGTTGCTGGTTGGGACTCCACATAGTCCTCCTGCTATCTTGATAATATTACTTTTTCACAGTAACATTACAAATGGGTCATAAGTCGAGCGTTTAAACCGCCTCACTTCTGTGGACACATTTTCGTCGAAATCCCTGCTGATTTTTATGGGATATCAGATTGTTTATTAGTTTTAAGTACTAAACACATTTTTACTCCCTACAGTCTGTTTCGTATAGGAATAGACAGAGGAAAAAAAAGGTTATTTATAGTGCCGGTTTTAGGTTGAAATCCAATAGATGACATTTCTAAAGTAGATAGATGCTCATAAATAAAATATTGATTATATCCATACTTTTTGGTTGGCTGAAAATAAAAAAGTGTCCTTATAAAATACCCAAAGAGCCAGAGATACGCAACACTCAATATATGAGACAGCTCAGAGCTGTCATTATTGTATTGGACTATCAGTTGTATCGAATTTGTATGTAGTTTTTTTAATTGTATATTCTTTCTGTTATAGTTTGTTATTCCTAAGTAATTGGTGAATAGTTATTTGTAACTAGTGATGGGTCGGCGGTAACATTCCCGTTACCAGTAAATTTCCAACTGGAATATTACTAGTAACTTACCGGTAAGTTACCCACGATCGGTAAGATTGGGTAATATTGAAAAAAATGTTAGAAAGTAGATGTTTTATTCGTGTTAAGTACTAACAGAGTTTACATTGCACCGATTTATAATGATAAAAGTTACAAATCTTTTTTGAGTTAGTAAATTACCAATCTTACCAGTAACATTCTCAATGTTACTGGGTATTTTCCCAATGCTACCGGTAATATTACCAGGTAAGATACGAAACTACAGTGTTACTTGAAATTTA
The DNA here is from genome assembly GCA_947034925.1 of Eudemis profundana. Classification (NCBI taxonomy): domain Eukaryota; kingdom Metazoa; phylum Arthropoda; class Insecta; order Lepidoptera; family Tortricidae; genus Eudemis; species Eudemis profundana. Next base: position 21,244,408 of record OX344808.1, read on the forward strand.
TAGATCAATTACTTAGTTCAAGGTGCAATATATGAATATCTGGAGGCACGGTAGTGTCCCGCCAAGTCGAGCAAAACAAAGGCACGGCCAAAATATTGCAATTTCATAATCATCAATATAAGCTGCATAAATAAGTTTGTAATCTTATATAAATACAGGCGATTACAAAGTTACTTTTGTAGTTCAAATAGTAAACAGAATGGATAGACTGCGTTGCAAAACTTACACCTTTACACTTTGGATTAGAATGTAATAATAAAGGAAGACCACTGACAAAAAGAAATGAGATCTCATCAAAAACATTAAATATAAAAAGGTGTAAGTTTTGCAACGCAGTCTATCCATTCTATTCCCATATTTGAACTACAAAACAAAAGTAACTTTGTAATCGCATGTATTTGTATAGGATTACAAACTTACTTATGCAGTTTATATTGATGATTATGAAATTGGAATATGTTAGGTCTTGCATGACATGATAGCCTAACAGCTAAAAATTTGGAGCTTGTGTGTCTGCCGTCTGCTAGAAGTACCTTAGAATTATGGTGATCATCAGTAAGTCAGTCAGTGACAAAACTAAAGAACTTTGACGTGCAATAGTTGTTAAACTACACGTTCAAATTAAATGTTATTGAAAATATATTAAGTCTTATTATGCTCTATATATCCCTGTAAATTCAAGGTTTCTAGCTTTAGCCAGCACAAAACTACAGGAGGCTGAAAATGGCTTGAATGGCTTTGAAAAAAAGATGGTACGGCCGTGCCTTTATTTTGCTCGACTTGGCGGGACACTACCGTGCCTCCAGATATTCATATATTGCTCCTTGAACTAAGTAATTGATCAATAAATTTCAAGTAACACTGTAGTTTCGTATCTTACCTGGTAATATTACCGGTAGCATTGGGAAAATACCCAGTAACATTGAGAATGTTACTGGTAAGATTGGTAATTTACAAACATAAAAAAGATTCGTAACTTTTATCATTAAAAATCGGTGCAATGTAAACTGTTAGTACTTACCACGAATAAAACATCTACTTTCTAACAATATTTTCAATATTACCCAATCTTACCGATCGTGGGTAATATTACTGGTAATGTTACTGGGAATATTCTCGCCTTTAGTAAGTTACCGGTAGCGACCCATCACTATTTGTAACGTTCAATATGAGTGATTCTGTGGGGCAGTGGAAGAGGCGTTTGCTCTAGCGTGCATTGTCACGAGTTTATTCTATGGTTTGACAAACTTTCTTACAATTTTACATCAAATAAATATCGTTATAACTTCACAGAAAATGTTTGGAATCTCTGCTTCTGTGTCCCTCTAGAGTCTATTTTTATCCGGTACGAACTATAGTTGTAAATTTTTCCCGAAAACTTGGTTGTCAAAGTAACAGTAGGACAAAAATTGGTAAAGTGGTGATTTTTGCCCGAGTTATTTATGAGATGATAGCTGTTTACGCCAAAAAAACGTACATCTTGAGACTTGACGACTATGAAAAATCGGCCTGTACATGTCTCTTGTCTAGCGCACTGTCGACCATCCTCGACGTAGAAACGCAGTAAGCGTGCACGAAGCTCCTCCAACACTAACCTTCTACCTTCCCGCGTCGCAGCCTTGGCCGCCCGTGCCATGCTCGGCCCGGCACCCGGCTCGCGTGCAAAATGTCACTAAGCGTTAGGCCAGCTATTAGACAGTTCGGTAGGTCGGGACAGCTGATCACGTAATTAAACATTTTAATAAAAAAATACATGCTTGTTTTAACGTTGTCGGGCCAAGCCAATAAGGTCCAACGACATATGACAATCAGCAAGGTACCTTTTTATTGAAAGTCGCATATGGTTGGCTATGGTTATGCTTTTTGCGGTTAGCTGGTAAAGAATGCCTTATAGCATTCAGTTCGCCGTTTGTACTTTCCTGTAGTGTGCGATAGTCTTAATAAAAAAAATAGTTATTTTTATTTTTTTTAGACAATTTTGTCTCTGTCTATGTTACGCTTTATCTTTGCTAATAGAAATTGTATACCATGTTTAATGATTATTTAATTAGTCGGTAGGTAAATCACAAAAGTAGTGTCAATGATTCCACTCCAAGCAAAAGGAGAAAATAAGTGACTAAAATTGTTTGCGTGCTTTTTCTTACCGTTTGTAAACCAATAATTTCGCTATTTTGGTGATTTTTTTGTCTCCTATTAAGTCGTCCAATCGAACAGACGTTCACGATGGTAGGTATGTTGAAACGTGTTCACTTTGTGTGTTTTATTTTAATAAGCTCGCTGTAAGTAGTTTAGTAAGTGAGAAACACTTGCGTGTTTAAATACTTATTGATCTGGCATTTAACACTAATTAAACGAACCAACCGTATAAAGCTATCAGCGGACTTTAAACCAAATGTCGGTCAAATTCCACGCTCATTGGTATTAACTTTAAACCATAAACCACGAACCTTTAACAACGAGTGACGAACCCAATTGGTCACAGTCGCCCAACAGAACCTTGTCCAGGGCAATTAGGAAGCTCTCAGATAACATCACCCTTAGCAGAATAATGTCGTATGTAATAATGAAACTCATAGGCGGATGCGTTGTTCTAAAACGTGTGACATATATGGATGAATAACTTTCGCGCGCCCTGTATTTACCTTTTATTTTATTCAAAACTGATCTTTAGGCTTTTATAATAAAGTCGTTTTCACATTATCTCGATCGACTGAGATGCGTCGTTGCTAAAGCTATCGTTTGATACTCCCCAACATAAGGTCCGTGGTAAAGACCGATCGGAATGCGTGGCCACATCCGATTCAAAAATCCTCCAAGCCAATATGGATTTTATTTGTTATTGCGTAAAGTCGGTATGCGGTTGCGCGTGCGCTTGTTTACGTTGATGGAGCTGACGAAACGTGTGCCCCATAAGGTATGTGGTCGACACTTGTCCGAGTTGAATGCATAGAATTAACTATTCAATGTATTTGAGAGCTGCTCCCTCTTAATACATGTAAATTTGCATATGATACGGGTTGATTTATTTTGTGCAATGTTTAGATTTCAGTAGTAGCGGTCATTTCTAAGTTATTCCACTGTAAATAACACTTTTGTTAGTTATTTGTTGTAAACATATACTTACGACGTTTAGTTATGTATAAACATTAATTATTGTTATTTTCTTACAGGTAAGTTGCAGCACACTATTTCAAAAAGTGAGTGAGTACGAGTAGGTACAAGATATGAAACGATGGAAGCTGCGGATTAACCGAAACATATAAAGAGACACAACAAAACAAATGTGTGAGGAAATTTAGATTTGCAGTAGTGATTGCAATCGGTTATTTTTAGTATGGAACAAAACTCGAGTTTGCATTGAACAGGAACACAATGAGAATTAAACAATTCATTGCATGCATATTCTAAACCTTGACCTGATTATTTGCAGATTTAAATGTTTACATTGCAGTGATTTGAACTAAAGCTCGTATAAAAATGAATGAGCCTCTTTGTCTCACTATATTAAAACAGAAGTCGAGTTAATGTCAATTTACCTTATAAGACCAGCATTATTACGACGTAGCCAAATCGAGGCGAATTTATTGCCCTCTTGTTTCTTAACGACGTGTCTACTGACACTCGCATAGTTTCTCCGCAGTTCAAGTATAATAGCCAGTATTTTGAGTTTAATTACTTCGTCATTCGATCATCTCAAATTCGCGCGTCTAAAGTGCAGATTTGAGTGTAATCTTCATGTTTTAGCATTAAAATAAATTCGAAACTTGGTTTACTCCACACAATATCATAGGGAAGACATACATTTTATGAGTCAATTGAGGTTATGAACGACACTCTATGATAACTCTCGCTGTATCACCTCAAACAGAATGAAAAGCACAATATGTTTTCGTTTGTGAGTGAATCAACTTTTTGAGCTGTTCACAATTTTTAATCTTCGTCGAAAACGTTACAATTGATTTGTCTACGTTTTAATTTATGGTGTACTTATGTTAAAACATTGAATGTCCCGTTTTATGAACCTTATAAATAGAAAAATATCACAATAGAAGTCCGATTTCTTGGTAATTCCAGAGACATTTTCGGTAACGTCACAGACTTTAAAAGTGTGGGTCTAAAAGTTGATTTGCCCTAGTACCAATGTCGTCCCCTTAGATGTTGTTTATGCACAATAAGTCAGGACGAAGTTGGGATACAAACGTTTGTCTAAGCGTCTGAGAGGGACAATTGTCTCGCCCCCTGTGCGTAACGCATCTCTTGCTTGTAATTATAGCCGTATAAATCTGTAGAGAAGCAAATGTCTCCGCAAAGCCTCGAGACACGTCCGCTTCCCTTCCCGCATCCTTTCTATACCAACGACACAGCAAGTATGAACGTTAAAGTACTGTATTATGCTACTGTAGTTTCTCGGTATGAAGCTGTGAAGAAAGCCAGATGAAACGCGAGATTTATTACAAGAGAGCACAATTAAGATAACCAGCTTTATAAGGCTTAATCGGCGCTGCGCCCGCGCTATTAGCTTTCGACTGACTACCTCCGTAACCTATTGGTCCAATGTTTATATATAATATAAGTAACATGTAACCTTTTGGTTCTAAATTGGCCCTTTATAGCGTTTTAATAGGCCGATTATTGGGCTAATTAAAAACTAAGCTATGTTAGTATCGTACTTTTTAAACGAGCTCATTACTTTTCGTTTTATCTATAAATTACACCTTACGTACTAATACTTTAGGTCCACTGCCTGTGCCATTTGAAAGCTACAGATTGAGACTCAAATGGTCCGGTTGGCCTATACAGTAAAGGGTGACTGGAAATTCGCCGTATTCCTTGATAGGGGTTTTTCTACAGCTCATTTGCAATGATTTAGGCCCAGTCAACTAGGGGTCAAAACTCCTTGGTTTTCGAGATATTCAAGTTTTTTGGTTTTCTTTTTAAATACCCGCCTCTTGACATAAAACTGGTGATTGTGTAGAAACTACGCAATTTAAAAAAAAAAAAAAACATGTTTTGAATAGCTAATAAACTACTGATTTACATTACAATAGTAAAAAGTGCCAAAACATTACAACAATTGACAAATAAAAGCATTCAAAGTCAGAAATTCCAGATTTTTTCCCATTTTATTTACATTTCAATTTTTTTTTCATCTCGAAAACCAAGGAGTTTTGACCCCTAGTTGACTGGGCCTAAATCATTGCAAATGATCTGTAGAAAAACCCCTATCAAGGAATACGGCGAATTTCCAGTCACCCTGTAGTTACCTATATAAAGAAGTAATCGATGATAAATTACGCTGGATTTGTTGAGCTTTGTAATTGCGATGATGATGCTTGTATACCGTATAATCAACGTTATAAAAATCTAGACATTCTACGGTCTTCATGTCTACACGAAAAAGCAAGTTGTGTCAAGTAAGACATTATATTTTTGTGCCTAAGATCTAACGACCCTCTAAGTCAGTGGTTCCTAACCTTTATTATCGTGATATGATGCCACCCCTGACGAGTATTGATCCAAAGGTGGAGTGGCGTTTGTTTTTAGTAGCGCCTGATGGTAAACGACTACGAGCCCGAAGATGTAGCTCGCCGGTTCAGTAGTTGCCTATTTACTTGTGTCTTAAACAACCCTAAGTTGTAATTGTCAGGCAGGAAATAGGTACAATACAATGCTCTCTTCTCAGTTTCTTCGCAGTTCTCTTGTTTTACGGGTCAAAATGATCAAGATGCTCTTTGGGACAACGTTTGTAGTTACTGCTATCTACTAACACAAGTGTAAACGATGTCATCAGCCTATAAGTCCCACTGCTGGGCAAGGGCATAGGCTACCCAGGGCCGCGCCGCCCCTGAGTGCGAAGTGTGCAACGCACACAGGCGCCAAGGCAATAGGGGTGCCGGAATTCAAAACACGACTACAATAAAGAGGTGGCTTCATTCATAGGTTTATAGACAGGCGCTGTCGGGGGCCGGCGCGGGTCTGGGCCTACCCTTATAGATGAGAGTGAATGTACTGTGTGCACTGCTGGTTGGACCATACATACATATACCTTGGAATTTCTTTTGCGGATGTATGCAGGTTTCCTCACGATATTTTTCCTTCATCGAAAAACTATTGGTAAATATGAAAACATACAATACAATACGCAATATTCTTTATTGTGCACCAAAACAAAAGATACAAACATAACATATTTCGTACATAAGTTCCGAAAAACTCATTAAATACAAACCCACGACCTCTTCTTGAAAGGCGCATAGCCGAACCACTCGGCTACCATAGCTAAAGGGTTCTAGAAGTGAACTGATTCAACGATTAAAACAAAGGTTTAAATCTGCAAACTCGTAAATACAACAACAGCCGTAAAATTAATCGAGCTTGTTTTATCGCGCGTTAGTCCCGCGGGCGGACAATTAATAAAATCTCCGAGTTTCGCTAATCTCACCTTCCGGACCATTGCGTCGCTATAAACGCCGTCGGGGCATTCTACGAAAACATCTACTTTGTCGGGCACGTGACGGCTATGGCGGCTACCTTAAAAACAAATAAAAAGTCCTAAATTATATTATCAATTCAGAAACCAAGCTATAAAATATGGATATACCAAAAATGGATTTCCTAACTTTGTTAGAAGTATGAAAAAAATGGCGTCACGTGCCCGACATTCTGGTGGAATGCCCCCGATTTTATTTCATTACAAGTAGGTTTTGCTCGCGACTTCGTCTGCATGGAATTATAGTTTTATAGCGCTTACTTGAGAAATGAACATTCCGCTTACCAACTTTCACCGCCTTAACTCGGCTGCCCCATATTAAAAATTCAAAACCCAGTTAAGTGCTCCAGATCAAATTTTATAAAAGGCGTAAAAACATAAACATAACACTGTTTTTAAGCTCTTTTTTAAAATTTGTCTGGAGCACTTACTAGGTTTCAGTGGCGTGGCGTTGAAGAAATCCTTGGGCAAGCCGGAGCAGCTTTGGCTTCAATTTTCTTTAAGAGCACTAGAATTAAGTGCTGAACTGCCTAATATTAGGCAAGCCCGTGGACGCTGGATCCTGCATGATTTTTGCTGGATTACACATGCGGGATCCCGCATTTGCGGAATCATGATTTTGATGCGGGATTCAATTCTCTTGACGTAATATCTGGATAATCCTATGTGTATACTGTAATCGAAACTGGTTGCCATAAAAATACAAAATCCACAAAAACAGTAGTCGGAAAAGAAAATGTCTCGTATTAACATAGAACATAGACAAGGACGCACGCCAGTGCGTTGATCTCTTGTAATCTCGTTACTGTTTCTCGGAAACGCGGCGTCAATAACGTCGCGACTTTGTTTTTGCCACGGTTGACAACTTTTTGCCATGGCTGACGTCTGAACGGTGACACGTGTAGTCTTGATTCTGAACCGTTGGATTTAGGGATGTAACGATTCCGATCCCGGTACCGATATAATCGGCAGGCCGTTTAGTACAGCAGAAGACAACTCAGTATGATTCTGACGGGGGTGTTTACAGGTCACTTCGGGGTCAAAGGACTCTTGACCAAGCTGGGTCTATCAGACAATGCTGAATGCAGAATGTGCGGAAAAGAGACAATGTAACACATATTGTGCGAATGTTTATGTTTTAAAATTCATTCCTGAAAATTGGAAAGTTTCTATTGATTGTAAAATGTTGTAAATTTAGCCCATAATGTGGTAAGTTGGCAACACTGCCAGGCATGTGTCTAGGCTTTCAGCCGGGATAAGGGTCGCTGGTCCGTACTAGTTTGTCCGGTTGACGTATGGCTTCCCGTCCGACCGGGTCCGGGTTCAATTTGCAACATGGAGATTGTTTGCTTACCTGAATTGGTTTGTTTAGTCTAGGGAGCTGTGAACTGAACAGCGAAATGACAGTCATGTGGCTAAAGTTCGTAAAAGGTACAAATTGCATTACATTACAGATAAAGTATGAAGACAGAAAAGTAGTCAAACTTCGGCCGTTTAGGAACGCGCGATACGTATACAAACAGAACAGGGTCGAGGCGACGACAGTGTGATCCGTACTGGTACATTCTTACGCATTCTTAAAACTTTGTAGTGCGTTCGTTCACGGCGCGCACAAATACAAGCGCGTGATGTACCTTTTGTAGAAAGAAAAATAACTGCTATTATCTGTGTTACAGAATTGTCTGACAAGTCTGTCTTTTATGTTAGTTTTATCAAAAACGTTTGCAATCCTAATCTCCTTAAGTCAATGTCTATGTAGGTGTAATCAGGTAAGGCCTAGTTTCAGTAGTTCGGTGATTTTAGTCCGGTTCATATATATTTGTTTGAACCGGACTAAAATCACCGAACTACTGAAACTAGGCCGAAAATAAAACCTGCTCAAGCTCTTGGAATGTCAGTAATGAAGCTGTATGTAGGCTTGAGAAATGCCCGTAAATGATGAGGCACAAGTAGCTAATACGAGAATGTGGTTATAATAAATCATCTGCGCGATTGCGGCTGCGTTGAGAGACGAAGATTCTCTTATTAAACCTGTCGTTATAACTTAGTGAATTTGTGCGTTAGAGCTAAGAATTTCAGCGAAATACCGAAGTCAACATATCCAATAGGTCAGTTATTTAATACGCACATAATAACTGGCAAAGAACACTTACCGGGCATTTCCGAATAGTTTTGATGTTTTGTAATGTGACAGTCAAATCTTTCATCTAAAGCGAATCGGCGACACTTATTTATATTCTATACTTAACAAATAACTACATTTTTATTTTAAAAAAACCCGACCGCGGTGCACTTTAAAACTGCATAAAATCCGCCATTTTGTTTATTATAACAAACTTCATAGCCAGTAACACTCGCACCATCAAGACGAATCTAATGATGTATCATTTATCAAAATCGGATGTGCCGTTGAGTAGTTACAAGCGGACACAGGAACGGACATACAAAAAAGTAACCAACTTCAAGGAGTTCCCTCAATTCCCCATGAATTTTATTGTAACAACTGGATTTTGAAAGAAATTAAACTGAAATTTTAAAAAATCGTTTCATAAACGACGTATTTCTGAGGTAACAACAAACATTAAAAATACACAACCGACTAGATAACCTCCTCCTTTTTTGAAGACGGTAGAAAAATAGTTTCCAGTCGAAGATATTTGAATTGTTGCCCCGCATTTGACCACTCGGATGCAATTTTCGATCGATAAAAATTGCATATTCAAATTGCCAGGCGGCCGTCAACCTTCCATGTCCATATGACAAGATTCCCAGTGGCTTACACGATTCATTAAAATTCGGACGCATAGAGCTTATAAAAATGGCTATATTGGTTATTGCGAAGTTCAGCCAATGCCAGATACATCCCACATTTCATCTTATTCATCGACCTCGTCACCCGGACATCAGGCCCAGATCTTGGAGTAAACCGAGGCGCCTGCCCCGGGCGGCAGTTTTAGGGGGCGCCAAATTCATACTTTTGTGGGATATTTTAAATAGGGATGTAACGATCCCGATATATCGGTATCGCCGATAATATACCACCGATATTTGAAGAACGCGAGAAGAATTTGCTGTATGAAAAAAAATCTGTAAAAAGTAATTTCAATTACTGACTTATTTTATGTATTGGTCTATTACCTTGTGCAATGACAATTACTATGTTAATTAAATCTTTGGTTCTTTTTAAAAAATAAATTTGAATTTAAAAAATAAATTTGAATTTTGAGTTGACAATCTATATTTTTCTAATATTTTTACTTTACACTTTCAAGGTTGACTCTCTGTTAAATATAGCCAAGTTTTAGGTATAATAAGGACATACAAATATCTGAAGTTCATACTTCATTATTTAGCTAAGATATCGGTATCGGTATCGCCGATATTTACTACAATATATCGGTATCGTATCGGCAAAACTATGTATCGTTACATCCCTAATTTTAAATAATTTATCTCAGCGCCGGAGAAGAGGGGGCGCTACTTCAAATCTGCCCCTGCTCAGAAAAATCGTAAATACGAGGCTACTGGACATGTCAACTATTACTCCCGGGGGTGCATGTACCCTAGGGCTGAAAATATCATGGCCTGGGCGACTGGCGCAGACTGCGCACGCTCAATGTCCCCACAAGATCCACATGCGTCGAAAAGGTTAACGTTTTTGACGCTACGTCAAACAGAAAATTTGCAAACCAGACGCCATGACATAAGTGTCAAAACCGAAATTGAACGTTATCCTGGTGCATGTAGGTTTGTTTAGCTCTGCGGTCTGTGACGGATTAATCCGTCGTTGTTGAATATGTGGTGCGGATATATCCGTCGTTGACGTCTGAATGGTTAATATGTTCAGCGTGCGACCGAGTCGCAAAACTCTCGGTCGGGCGGCAAACTTTGCTTGGCCCGTGGCGCTTAATTTCAAAATACACCCCTGACTCGATTATGATTTTAAAATACATGGATGTTAAGTCCACAACGTTATTCACGTGTTTCTTTATCATTCCCGGCCAATGCAGTAGCGCCTCCCGGCAGTACCGAGCGGATATCCGCGCGATTGCAAATCAAATACTTACTATTTATTTGCATACGAGTATGAGGAAGATTCACGGTTCTCATCACTGGTCGCGCGACTTGTTACATCTCTTTCTGTTAAGGTCAACATCAAAAGGGCATTTCGCCAGAAATATGTCTGTAGGACTGGTAGTGATGACTGGCTGGTGATCGAGAGAGATTATGATAGAATCGAATGAATGAAGGTGTCAGTGCGAGAGGTATGTCAGTTTGATTATACGACGAAAGACGAACGACGTGCTCGCTTATGTGAACTTGCTTTTATAACTGTTTTATCCAAAGAATACAAGACGTTTACGCTAAAAGTTGTTTCTGTTAGCCATCCGGCTACAGTTTTGGGGGCTCGTCCGGGATAGGGATAAAAAATATTTGAAATTCAAAATTTTACGACGTGACGGGAGCAAACAATCGACGACGACGACGACAACGACGGAAAAAAAAAGACGACGACGGACAAAGAAGACGACGATTTCTACTACGACTGTAGAGAAGACTACGGCGAGACGACGATGCCTACGACCAGACGCTTGAGTCGGCAGGCTGACGCCGAGGAGAAGACGGAGCATGTGGCTCAGAGCGGAGCAATGCTGCACTTGACGGAAGGGCTGGTGCCTACCTTCACTGGCCAAGACAAGGCCTATCCAGCCACACGATGGGTCGAGGATGTGGAGGACAACGCCGAGATATTTTCGTGGACGCCTGTCCAGCAGTTATTGGTAGCGAGGCGGTCGCTGTCTGGCACCGCGGCGCTCTGGTTGCGTGCAGAAAAGACCTTCAAAACTTGGGAAGATTTGAAGACGGCCGTATTGAGAGAGTTTCCCGATGTGATTGACAGCAAGACCATCCACGAGCTGATGAGTGCACGCACAAAAGGCAGCGAAGAATCTTGCTTGGACTACATGTTAGTCATGAAGGAGTTAGGGAAGCGAGGTAAAATGACTGACGACGTAGCAATAAAATATATTGTTGAAGGGATCCAAGACAGCCCGGTCAACAAAATGTTGCTGTATGGCGTGACAACGTACAAAGACCTTAAAGAAAAGCTACGGATTTACGAGACTGTGAAAGAGAAGTCACATACCGTACACCGTCACGAGGCGAAGAGTAGCCGGCCGAAAGTAGCTGAAAGGAAGACCAAAGGATGCTATAATTGCGGTGAAGTCGATCATAGGGCGACCGAGTGTCCACATAAGCACAGAGGGCTTAAATGTTTTCGCTGCAACGAGTTCGGGCACATTTCATCGCAATGCGCTACACCATCAACGTCGGCAAGTCGGCCCGGCAAATTGGCGGGAAAACAGATGTGCGTTCAGACGACTGAGACTGGGTTGAACGGGATTGACACGAACGTAACGAGTGAACGTGACGTTGACGCATCGACGGTCAAATTGACAACCGTGCAAAATGTAAATAGCAACGAAGAATTCGAAGAAACGACGGCTTATAGAAAACCTTTAAAAGACGTGTTGATTTTGAATAAAAGTATTCCTTGTTTGGTGGACTCAGGTAGCGACATTAATTTGATATCATTTGATTGCTATACTTCATTAAACGCGCCGGAATACGTGCGGCAAGAGATCGCGATGTCTGGACTAGGCGCGACGCGAGTGCGGTCGCTAGGATATTTGAAAACTAATATTACGATCGACGGACAAATTTTTGAAGATGTGTTATTTTATATTATTCCTAGAGACACTATGCCGTATTCGATGATTTTAGGTCAAGTTTTTTTAAAAGATGTAACGTTCGTTATGGAGGGCAATCAGGTTTGGTTGATGAAGTCTGACGAGAGTTGGCTTCGTAATTTCAGATGCGGTGTGTGTGTTTCCGATGTTATAGGTTACGTGGGGGATCCAGAGCTGCGCGAAGACGTCAACCAGCTAGTGGAAACCTACCGACCTACGAAGACATGCGAGGCTCCAGTGCAGCTACGCATTACGTTGAGGGATGACGTCCCAGTAGCTCAACGACCACGACGATTGGCTGTGGCGGAACAGCAAGAAGTTGAGCGTCAGGTGAAACAGTGGCTTATGGACGGGGTCATTAGAGTAAGTCATTCCGAGTATGCTAGTCCCTTGGTGCTTGTCAAGAAGAAAGATGGTAGTACGAGGATCTGTGTGGATTATAGGCTGATTAACAAGAAGATGATTAAGGACGAATATCCACTACCGGTCATAGAAGATCACATCGACAAGTTAGCAAAGGCGAGAGTTTTTAGTACACTCGATTTGAAGAACGGGTATTTTCATTTGGCAGTTCACGAGGACTCCATAAAATATACTGCGTTTGTGACGCACAACGCACAGTACGAGTTCTTAAAGGCCCCTTTTGGCCTGTCAGTTTGTCCAAAGGTGTTCACTCGATTTATAACAGCGATTTTTAGAGATTTTATAGAGAAAGAGTATGTTTTGGTTTTTATTGACGACGTAATAATACTTGCAGAGGACGAAGTACAGGCCGTCACGCGGCTAAAGGAGGTACTGCGCAGAGCGTCGCAGTATGGATTGCAAATCAACTGGAAGAAGACGCAGTTGGTGCAACGCAAGGTTGAGTACCTTGGACATGTCGTGGAGAATGGTACGGTGCGACCATCGCCGGAGAAAACAGACGCTGTGGTAAGGTTTCCTGAACCTATTAACGTAAAGCAACTTCATAGCTTTGTGGGATTGACGTCATACTTTAGGAAGTACATTCAGAACTATGCGCTCATTGCCAGACCGTTGACAGAACTGTTGAAAAAGGACGCTGAGTTTGTGTTTGGAGAACCGCAAAAAGTAGCATTTCAGGAATTGAAAATGAAGTTGGCTAACAAACCGGTTTTACAGATTTTTGACCCACAGTTGTACACTGAGCTGCATACGGATGCGTCTATGTTGGCACTGTCAGCTATATTGCTGCAACGATGTTCGGGGGACGGTCAGTTGCATCCTGTGTACTACATGAGCAAAAAGACTAGCGACGCTGAGAAAAAATACACAAGCTACGAGTTAGAGGCATTGGCGGTGATAGAAAGTGTCAAGAAGTTTAGACATTATTTGTTTGGGTTAAGATTCAAAATTATTACAGATTGCCAGGCATTTGAGATGACGTTGAGAAAGAAGGACTTGTCAACGCGAGTAGCGAGATGGGCTTTGGTGCTACAGGAGTACGACTACGAAGTTGAGCACCGAACTGGGTCGCTAATGAGACATGTCGACGCTTTAAGCCGAGCACCTTACGTCGGAGTGGTGACGAGAGAGCTTCACGAGCGAATAAAGAAAGCCCAAGAGCAAGACGGCGGGTTGAAAGCGATAAGAGAAATTTTAACGGAAAAGGCATACCTGGAATATGTTGTTGATGACGACGTACTTTATAAAGGACAGAAGCTAGTTATACCTAGTGGAATGGAACACGATGTTATTAAAAAGGTGCATGAGAAAGGACATTTTGCTAAAAGAAAGATGATGGAGTTGATAGACCAGGACTATCATATTCGAGATTTGTCTCGCAAGATCGACGAATTCATGGTGACGTGTATCCCGTGCTTATTAGCTACGAGAAAGAGCGGGAAGCAGGAAGGATTCTTGCACTGCATTGATAAGGGGAGTATTCCAATGCACACTATTCACTGCGATCACGTCGGACCGCTAACTGAAACCAAGAAGCAGTATAATTACATACTCACGCTGGTCGACGCATTTACGAAGTTCGTATGGGTGTTTCCGACGAAGAGTACTACGACAAAGGAAACATTGGATAAGCTAAGAGTGCATCAGCAGGCATATGGAAATCCATTTCGATTGATTACAGATCGTGGAGCGGCGTTTACGAGTAACGACTTTAAGGAATACTGTGAGAGCGAAGGAATACATCACGTGTTGGTAACGACGGGGGTACCACGAGGAAATGGTCAGGTCGAGCGTATGCACCGCATAATGATAGCCGTATTGACCAAGCTATGCATCGCCGAGCCGGGACTGTGGTACAGGCATGTAGCGAGATTGCAGATGGCGCTCAACAGCACGTATCAGAGGAGTATCGATACGACTCCTTTCGAGCTCATGCATGGTACGAAGATGCGCACCAAAGAAGATATACAGATTTACGAATTGTTATCGCAGGAAAGTCGTGACAGTTATGATGAAAGCAGAGAGCAACTGCGGAAGTCAGCTCGAATGCAAATTATGAAAATTCAGGAGGAGAACAGGACTACCTACAATAGAAAACGTAAGAAGAGCACGACTTATCAAGTAGGAGACAAAGTTGCTATACTGAGGACGCAATTTGGCACGTGTCTGAAGCTAAAGCCGAAGTTCTTTGGACCGTACAAAGTGACAGCCATCAGAGGCAAGGATCGGTACGATGTGGAGAAGGCGGTAAGCTCGTCGGAGGGGCCAGCTCGCACGTCTACGTCGGCCGACAACATGAAGCCGTGGCCTACGGGTTAGTGAACTCCACGCCACATCTGGTGAGTTTTTTTGGCAACTTTTAACTGACGATTGTCTCTATAACGACGTTACATCCTGTTGTTATTGGGTAGGTTAGGTAGTTTATTGTTTAGATGTGTTTTTAAGATGTTTATTTTATGGTGTTATGTTCCAGGAGTAGGTATTTGTGTTTGTTATTTAAGTTGGAGCAGCTGATAGCTGTCTCAGCCAGGCTGTTGACATAGGAGGATACTCGTGGTTGTATGCCTGAGGGCAGGCAAGGATGCAGGATGGCCGACTGTAGGACTGGTAGTGATGACTGGCTGGTGATCGAGAGAGATTATGATAGAATCGAATGAATGAAGGTGTCAGTGCGAGAGGTATGTCAGTTTGATTATACGACGAAAGACGAACGACGTGCTCGCTTATGTGAACTTACTTTTATAACTGTTTTATCCAAAGAATACAAGACGTTTACGCTAAAAGTTGTTTCTGTTAGCCATCCGGCTGTCTGCGACTCATTCATCTGTGTCCATACATTTAGTATGAAAAAGGGCCAGATGAATGAGGTGACCGCAGACATATTTCTGGAGAAATGCCCAAAAGTAGATGAAGGGTACGCGCAAAGCATAAAGACGAACAAGTAGTCCAACTTCGGCCGTATATGAGCGCGTCACACGTATTCACACAGACGCGCGATAGCACGTCTGTGTGAGTGCGATCCATACTGGAGCATTCTTACGCATTCTTAAAACTTTGCTTGCGCGAAGTTACTTTTTACCCGACTGCGGCGAAGCCCAAAGGAAGGTTATGTGTTTGACCTGTATGTATGTATGTATGTCCGTTCCTGTGTCCGCTCGTAACTACTCAACGGCACATCCGATTTTGATAAATGATACATCATTAGATTCGTCTTGATGGTGCGAGTGTCACTGGGTTAAAATAATAAGTTCGTTAAAATAAACAAAATGGCGGATTTTATGCAGTTTCAAAGTGCACCGCGGTCGGGTTTTTTTAGTAAAAATGTGGTTATTGTAGGAAGAAAAAATACTACTATTATACTGTGGTACGCGGAAAGAACATGTCTAGTCAGCTTTTTTTGAATGTGATTTTAATCTCAAAATTTAGAGATCGCAATGAAATTTATCTTACCACTATACCACTTGAATACAGGCGAATATTTTAAATTAATATACAGGGTGAATTTTAAATCGTGAATCGTAACCACGTTTACCGGTAAAGCTACCTAAGACTAATACAGAGCACTAGTGTTCATTACAATTAAAGACCCGCTTAATTCATTATGAACAAAACGGTGGAGGCGCTTATAACATTAATCGTAATAAAACTGAATTATTTTATGAGTAAATACGATTTAAATAGGTACTTATGTTGACAATGTCGACGATGTTGACATTATTGACAATACGTGCCAAAATTCTATCCAGCCAACTTCAATATTAGGAGGTGGATATCTAATGTTGAAATTTTCATGACAAGTACGAAACATGGGATGTAGGGTGACTACGAGATTTTAAAAATTAGGATAAATCAAATTAAAAGTGGACCATAAAAAAAGTACTTAATTTAGGTTTAAAAGCATTCTAAGTTATTGTTAACTATGTATAGACTACAAAAAAATTATTACGATTCACGATTTAAAATTCACCCTGTATATTTTTTTTAATTTTTAAAGATATGGTTACCATAGTAATTGTTCCTGATGACTAACTTTCAAACCACTATAACTCAAAAATGTACTTAGGTGACAAGACATGTTCTTACTCTGTTCTGTACCCTTCAGATGATCATTTTTGTATTTTGTCGCCATGACGTTACAGCAACACGGTTCAGAAGTGATCACTTAATTTTTATACTGACTGTACACACCGAGAGAGACCAACTGTTTATTGGTAAAACATGTGCAAGTTTACAGTGCATTAACCAAAACACTTACACGTTGAGATGTACACAAAAATAAAAGTCGCCGATGATTTACGTCTAACTCGAGCAACAACCTAAGCGGCAGTGGGGCAGTCAGTTTTTTCTGAAAAATACTGTCGCAAGCCCGTGCAAGCTACGTCTGTAAAAAATAACTAAATATTTTTACAAAAAAAAAACCCGACCGCGGTGCACTTTAAAAGTGCATAAAATCCGCCATTTTGTTTATTTTAACGAACTTCATACCCAGTGACACTCGCGCCATCAAGACGAATCCAATGATGTATCATTTATCAAAATCGGTTGTGCCGTTGAGTAGTTACGAGCGGACACAGGAACGGACATACATACATACAGGTCAAATACATTACCCTCCTTTGGGCTTCGCCGCAGTCGGGTAAAAAACGTACTGTCAGTGGGATATAACAAAAGCACTTTAATAAAAAAAAAACATGATTTTTGCATTTATGGACGATTTTCATGAAAACATTTTTTAATTTATCTCTTATTATAATTCTTTTAGTGTTCACTTTTGTAAATCTAAAACATGAAAACTCGCCATAACTTCATTTTCATTAACACCATGTTATGTCATGACGTAAACATCCTAAAGTATGATCCGTTAGTGGTCCGATAAACGGCTACTCGTGACCGTTTACTGCCGTATTTTAAAGCGAACGATGACGGAATGTAAACTGTGCCACACTTGCTTTGTTTATAGCTGGGTAATGGATCCATAAATATGTCGATACGGCTGGATAACTGGGAGTATTTACTGCTGAGAGAGCGAAGAGTTCTAGTTTTCTTACCCGACTGCGGCGAAGCCCAAAAGGAGGGTTATGTGTTTGAACTGTATGTATTATGGCCGTTCCTATGCCCACTCGTAAAACTAGGTACTTAACGACACATCCGATTTTGATAAATGATACATCATTAGATTAGTCTTGATGGCGCGAGTGTCAATGGATATACATTATGGACAACACGCGGCATTTATTGCACCACATTCGGGTTTTTTTTAATGAAAAATGTGATTAAATATTACTGGGGCTAGTTTTTGATATATTAAACTAGTATTTACCCGCGGCTTCGCTTTATTTCCATTTAGTATGTTCCTCTGGGATACTACCGGGATATAAGGTATCCTATAGGTTTTTCTTTTCAGTCTAGGACTTGGTCTGCTCGTAAGCCTAATTTCATCACAATCCATTTAATTGTTACCGCGTTATTTTGTACATAACATACAGCCAAACATCTGCACAAAATTTCACAATTATAATATTAGTAGGATGGGTGCCCTTTATTTGGCATAATTTTATTTGTCGGAATGTTCTATTTGCCCGAATACTATTTACGCATAATTTTTCTCTAGCTTTAACGGAAAATATTTTGCAAAATCTTTTACATCAGCCATTTAGAACATATTTGGTTAGGTTAGGTTTCTTTTATAGTTATTCTGAAAAGTCAATATTATCTGTAAAATAACAATTATGCGTAAATAGTATTCGGGCAAATAGAACATTCGGACAAATAAAATTATGCCAAAAATAGGCGACCCCAGTAGGATAGGTACTGATGCCGCCCCGCGACTTCGTTCGCGTGATTTTCCGACTTTGCCTAGCCTATGTTTTTTAGGGTCCCGTACCTCTAAAGGAAAAAATACGGAGCCCTTATAGGATCACTTTGTTGTCCGTCTGTCCGTCCTTCTGTCTGTCAAGACCCTTTATGTAGAATCCTCGATGTAGGTTCAATATTTGAATTGGTTTTTTTTATGTTAGGTATGTATGTTTTTCATTCAATCAAACAACAGGCGTGTTGTATTACTGGCTAATCAAAATTTGAATTTATATTTCTTTTACATTTTCACTATATTCTCAATGATGTCTTTATGTCACTTCAATAAACAAAGTCAAAAACATCATTCGTTATCAGCACGAATATTCTAATTTTACTTAGAAATATACGTTTATTTTGCTTGTTGTGCATTTAAAAGTGAATAGGCAAGTTTGTATTTTGTGTACGTGTAAAATTTGTGAAAATCCGTGAAAATATTTAACAGTTCACGTATATTTTCGAATATTTTTTTTGTTGTGACATCGAACAGCTGTTGTATATGTAAATATGTCAACTAATTCTATTTCTGGTATAAAACCACTTATAAATAGAGATGGATATTCCGTATGGAAATTCAAAATCCGTATGTACCTTATGCATGAAGAGTTATGGGAGACCATCGTCGGATACCCTGATGGTAACGACATTTCTGCAGATAAAAAGGTACGTAACGATCAAAAGGCGTTATCGAAAATATGCCTCACTGTAGACGGTATGGCCATCACCCATGTGAGATCATGTAAGACAGCCAAAGAGGCGTGGGATGCTCTTTCGTCCGCTTACGAGGACAAAGGATTAGGGCGACGTATAAGCCTCGAGAGAAAACTGTATAGATACTGTCTTGAAGATTTTGGCTGCAATATTGAGACATGCATAAATGCTGTGATGACAACTGTGCAAGATTTAGCCGATATTGGCAAAATAATGGAAGATGCTTCAATAGCTGCGATTCTTCTAGGAGGTCTAAGTCCTCAATATGCACCCTTAGTAATGGCTTTGGAAAATTCCAATATAGACATTACGGTAGATCTGATAAAGACCAAATTATTGAATGAATTGAATAAACCAGCTTTAGATAACCCAGATACTGCTCTTCGTACTCGAATGAACCAAACCAGACCTTCTACATCCAAATCCAAGAAACCCATAGTGTGTTATGACTGTATGGAGCCAGGACATAAGCGTCCAGATTGTCCCCACAAAAAGGACAAGAAGAGGAAACCCACTAATCACAAAAACTCTCTGTGTGCACTGAATGCCAATGACAGATTAGAGCGTGACAAATGGTTTATTGACTCTGGAGCGTCTGCCCATATGACGTCACGAGATGATTGGATGGAGAATGTGAGAGATTCATCTTCTGGAACTGTGACCATTGCAAATGGAGAAGTATTGCCTAGCAAAGGTGTTGGAGATATTTTTATTAACAGTTGCGGTCAGAATACAGATGTAAAGAAGATTACAGATGTGGTTCACGTACCGAACTTGAAATCTAATCTTATTTCAGTCAAGAAGGCGGTAGATAAAGGTTTTAGCGTAGTTTTTGATAAAAATGGTTGTAACTTTTATGATTCTGATGCTTTTTCTTGTAAAGGTGATGTAATTTTACATGGTTCTATTTGTGGCGGACTGTATTCTTTAGATTGTACGGTCAACCCAACGCGTCAACTATCTGCTTTTGAGACACACTCCGATGTTTCTAGCTTCAAGCTTTGGCATAGGCGACTGGGTCATTTATGCCGCATCGGTATGGATCAGCTCAAGAAAGGACACGCGGTAGGCGTCGACTACACAGAAGTTGACAAGGAGCCATGCATCCCTTGTATTGAAGGTAAGCAAAACAGGAAACCATTTAAGAAAGTTTCACATAAAAGATCAACAGAAGTTCTGGAACTCATTCATTCTGATATTTGTGGACCCCTGCCTGAAACGTCATTTCAAGGCAATAAATATATTTTATTTTTTATAGATGATTTTTCTCGTATGACTTTTGTCTTTTTTATTCCTTCAAAAGCGGAAGTAAAGAAAATGTTTTGTAATTTCCAGCTCTCAGTAGAGCGGGAAACGGGAGCCAGAGTTAAGATCTTGAAGAGTGACAACGGGAAAGAATATGTCAACAATGAATTCTCGAGTTACTTAAAAAGTCAAGGAATTCAGCATCAAACAACAGTTCCCTATTGTCCACAGCAGAATGGAATTGCAGAGAGGACAAATCGTTCTATTATGGAGAAAGTAAGGTCAATGCTTTCTGACAGTTCTCTTTCTTCGGCCTACTGGCAAGATGCTGCAGAGATGGCTGTGTATCTCAAGAACAGATCTCCTCACCGAGCTCTCGAAGGCAAGACAGCGTACGAGAAGTGGTATGGTAAGATACCAAATCTATCTCATTTGCGTGTATTTGGATGTAGAGCTTTTATCCATGTCCCCGAGTGTAGTCGGAAGAAATTGGATATGAAAGCATCTGAACACATTTTCGTTGGATATTCTGATGATCCAAGAAGTTATTATTTTAGGGACGTTAAATATCCCAGACGGCTTGTGAAAAGCAGAGATATTACTTTCTTTGAACATGATTTTCAAGATTTGAAAAGTAAAGGTTGTGTTCGTAAGTCTGATGTTGATTTAACTCAACCAGCATTTGCACCTCTTTTGCTAAGTTCACCAGGAAATTTGTCGAATACTTCTAAATCGACTGGCGTGGTCATCGAAGATGAGCAAATTCAACTTCAACCCGATATTGCGCGTGTATCAGAAGATTTTGAGCCTGATGTTGCAGAACCGTGGTATAATGCTGTTACTCAAGATGAGTCGGTTCAATCCAGTACTGCACCTCCATCAGAAGAAATTGATTCCGATACTGAAGTCGCAGAACCAAGGTACAATTTGAGACCTAGAAAACCCAATTCTGCTGCCAATTGTGTATGCATGCAGACTTCATCCCCTCAGGTTATGGATGAACCTACAAGCTATTCACAGGCTATGAATACAGAAGATAGGGATAAATGGCTTCAAGCTATGCAGGATGAATATGAGTCACTGCTGGAGAAGAATACATGGGTTCTCGTTAACAGACCAGATAAGAAGGTAATTCCTTGCAAATGGGTATATAAGTTGAAGAAAAACGCGCATGGTAAAGCAAGGCTTGTCGCGAAAGGATTTAATCAAGTCTATGGTGTTGATTATTCGGAAACTTTTTCTCCTGTCGTCCGAAACTCTTCGCTTCGTTTATTGTTCGCGTTGGCCGCAGAAACAGAAATGAAAATGCACCATCTCGACGTGGATACGGCATTCTTGAACGGAGATTTGGAGGAAGAGGTGTACATGAATCAGCCAGAAGGATTCTCTATACCTGGTCAAGAAGATAAGGTACTCTTGCTGAAGCGTTCGCTTTATGGTCTAAAACAAGCTCCGAGAGCTTGGTATAAGAAGTTGACGGAAATTTTAAATTGCATTGGTTTTAGTCAAACTCCTTCCGAAGCATGTATTTATACCAAGAAGGTTGGTAAAGAGTTAATAATACTCGCTTTCCATGTTGATGACATTGCCATATTCTATAAAGAAAATAAAACGCTCAATAATGTCATATCTGACTTAAAGACTTATTTCAGCCTAAAAGTCATAGGCCCATTAAGTTATTATTTAGGTTTAAATATACACTGTAAACCTAACGAGATCAAATTATCGCAAGGCTTCGGATTGTAAGGCTATGCCCACTCCTTTGGATACTAAAAAGTTGTTGCCGTGTGAGAAAGGTAATGTTGATGAGTCTTCATTATATCCATATCAGAAATTGATTGGATCCTTGATGTTTCTCGCCGTTAATTCCAGGCCTGATATTGCTTATGCAACGTCATATTTAAGCCAGTTTAATACTAAATATGATAAGACGCATTGGATTGCAGCAAAAAGACTGTTACAATATTTAAAAGGAACTATCGATTTGGGCATTACTTACAGGAAAGGCGGTGGATGTTTAGTTGGCTATGCGGATGCGGATTGGGCTAACTGTCCTGTAGATCGTCGTTCCTATACTGGATTTTACTTCTCTATGGCTGGTGGAGCAATTTCGTGGGAGAGTAAGAAGCAAACTACCGTTGCACTGTCATCTAGTGAAGCGGAATACATGTGCTTGTCGAGTGCGGCAAAGGATGCTGTGTTTCTCAAGCGGTTGATGTTTGAACTTACTGGTGAGTCAATTACTGTTCCCATTTATAATGATTCGCAGTCTGCCCAGAAGTTGGTACTGAATCCAGTCCACCACAATAGAACCAAACATATTGATACTAGATTTCATTTTATACGTGATTTATTAGCTAAGAACGTTATTAGTGTCGTTGATACTCCTACTTTGGAGATGTGGGCTGACGTGCTCACTAAGCCATTAACTCGCATAAAGCATCAGAGTTGTGTAAAAGGAATAGGCTTATGTTTATAATCTTATTTTGATTAAGGGGGAGTATGTTGTATTACTGGCTAATCAAAATTTGAATTTATATTTCTTTTACATTTTCACTATATTCTCAATGATGTCTTTATGTCACTTCAATAAACAAAGTCAAAAACATCAAGGCGCAAAAATTATACTTTGACTGAAGATTTCGCTATTCTCGCGGTGTCGAAAAATTAGCGATAATGTGAACGCGTAAATCATTGGACTGCCCAATTGCTCGAATGATCCTACTATGTACTTATTTCCCTTTACGATTTCTAGAATCCCTGTGGTTCTGATTATAATATAAAAGAAAAACAGCGTCTAGTCTTCTTTTGCAAGCTTAGAAAAACAAAACCAAGCAGTATCACCATAACTCCCGTCTGTAACATAACGAATAACGAT
This sequence comes from Eudemis profundana, assembly GCA_947034925.1. NCBI lineage: Eukaryota > Metazoa > Arthropoda > Insecta > Lepidoptera > Tortricidae > Eudemis > Eudemis profundana. Next base: position 21,267,758 of record OX344808.1, read on the forward strand.
AGCAACATTTCATTTATGTGTATTTAAATTTCGACCTTGCTCCTTGCTATTAAAGTTTAAATTTCAAAGAACAAGTCTAATACAAACCTGCAGACATTTCTTGTAACTAAGGTCTTAATGAAAAAACGTAAGTTCCATAGAATTTCTAAGAGACATATCGCTTTTCTCTTCTAAAGGCTTAAAACTAACAATTCCCACCTGCCAAGTTACCTCCCCCACTCAGATTAATTGGCGTCTGAGTGCGTGCTTCCCTCAACTACCAGGTTAGGTTAAATTTGCACCTCGTTTGTATGCGCCGTTGTAGGCGCTAGGTGCAAACATTGCTCAAACGGATAGTACGTACATTTTTAACAAATACCCACGCCTTGGCGTCGCTGACAAGGGTTGCAAGTACATCACTAACTAGGAAGAGCGTATGCGGATTTGAAACGTATTCACTTACGCTCTTTTTCGACTAGTCATGTGTAAGTGGTGTGACGGAAGCTTGAATAACTTTATTTCCGCGCTAATGTGAAGTACTTATGCCTTACCTACTACCTACGTTATGTACTCTGCGGAAATGCTTGAAACGTGTAAAGGAAGAGCTGAGGTGTCATATAGTAAGTCTTTACAAGCCTGAAGATTGATGGCTTCCGAAACGACGTTTTAAAAGCTAAATTGAGTACAGAAAAGTCCGCACTGTGATAATTTGCCAATTTATTATGAATTGAACATTGAAGAGAATTTCGTTCTCAAAGCCGTATAAGCATAGGTCTCCATTAGGTATATGCCTGCCTAATGACTGTCTAAACTAAATTAACAAACTCCAAGCTAAACCAATGCATCATGTCCCTTTTCACGAACAAAGTAATTTTCTCAATACTCACTGTAAACTTTAGTAAGGAGGATTAGTCATAGAAGGTTAGAATGAGTCGAAGAAAAGCTTTATTCTTTCTTCTATATGTCTATTTATCTGTGATCATTGACATGAGGCGCATGTAGCTATGCTCTCTTTCTCTCTTTGATCATTGACATAGGCGCTTGTGCTGTCTTCACTTTTCGAAACCCTTCGAGGCGGGTTTGAAAACCCCGTAACAAATTGGACCAAAACAAGGCAGGTAGTGCGTGACGGTAATGTAACGTTTCACGTCCAAAATGCCTCGTTTCCGTAACGATGTTTTAGTTATTCACAAGTCGTTTGTCAATGTCAACGGGTCCGCGGTCAGGTCGGTTCAGGCCAGCGGTGATCCTGTTGTTTCGTTTTTCGGACAGCCTTTTAGAGAATTATAATAAGCTGGCTTGCGCTATTTGCTTAACCGAATCTACTACAAACCTTATTTTCTGTAATTTCTTTAAATCGCTGTTTTGTAGCTGTTGTAGGGCAATATCCTTTTCATCTAAAGTCGAGGCTAACTGGAGAGTTTCTAGCGGTGTTACTGTTCAAATGACATATCTTTCGAAGTGCTGGCACAGAATAAGTAATAGTACTGTACAGACGTCTATCTGTCTAACAAAACTTCTTTCGGGTCCGACCACCGGACGGAACGCACCGCATCCGACCGTCTCTCTATCGCACAACGCATGCTAACGCGTGCTCTTTCTGGTCGCTGACTAAAGCCCCCTACAAGAAGCCTCAAGTCCATGCGGCGAAATCGCAGAGTGAGTCACTCCCAGTGCTGGTTAGATTTAGTGTTTCAAAAGTATTCTAGTGGCCTATTTGCAGAATAAACGTTTTGGGATTGAACTTTAATGTCCTTAAGTGATATATTTCAAATGTACTCGGTTTGTGTTATTGATGGTAATGACATTCCTTGAACACATCCACCATAAGTTGGTATGGTATCATGGCAAATGAAAGCGATGTAATTCTTAAACATTATGACTTAAACTGAAGTTACTGTTAGCCACAAACTTACAGACGGACTGTAAATCCACACACATAGTCTAGAACCAGAACTAAACAAAGCGTATTCATTGCCCTCACGGGTATATCATCCTCATTTTGCGTCTAGGATGCAAATCGTAGATTATCATTTTACATAGAAACTATTTTCAATTGAGAATTCTTTAGTTGAATGGCAAATGGGCAAAATGAAAGAAAATATGCCGGTGTTTCCGAGTTTCTTCCTATCTTTCTACCCTCTAGCATCCGAGGGGTAAATTTATTATTTATGTGTTCCTTTGTGCCTTCAGGAGCGATCCTCGAGCTTTAAGTTGAGTGCGATGTTTCAAAGTGAAGCGAAGAAACAGACTCAACTAAAAAAAATGTTGGAGGTGTTGTTTAATACAATGTAGAAGGTTTTATTTTTAAATAAAGAAATGTTCTTAGACTTAGTCGGCTGGCCGATATCAAAACATAGGTCGAATCTTTGGGTATAATTTTCCAAACTATCATTGGCCGAGAACTTACTAAGTGGGTAACAAACAATTTGTTTATAAAACTTATGCCCAAAAATGTGAAATATTATGATGATTCCAAGAATACCAGATAACCAGATATTTAAAATACCAGATTCTCGATAAGTATATCAGATTATCCGTATACCAGATTCCCAAAATAATACATCCAACAAATTTAGATCCTTGAGTAACTTATAATTTTATAATCTAGTGTAAGGGGAATGTGGTAAGCATAGAAATATATCGAGATAGAGAAGGCAAAAGTTCCTCGATATGTACGAGAACGTTGCGTGTCAGATTTTTGCGTTTGTCAGTTTGAATGGCCCGAGTGCAACCGAGAGATAATTTGCGCAAAGTGCTTTTCTCTGTATGTATTTCCTTTTTGACAACTATGAAAGTAATAATCTAACTAATAGTGCTGATGCTACTCTTTCCGCGTGAAGCCATGTTTTCGTTTACGCCACTGTCTTAATCTTCTTTCTCCAGCATTATACGAAGGGTATCGACAAACAAGTGAAACAAGATACGAGTATTGGCTTGCAGAAAATATAATCGCTTCAGGTTACTTAAGTGTAGCTTTTAGTGAACTTCCCAAACTTACAACCTTGCTTAGCCTAGGTAACTTGAGCCCGAATACTCTTAGAATTAACCGGGGAAACCATTAAAATTTTATAAAGTTCCCAACTTTCAGTCCTTGGAAATTCGAGGGCCATTAATAGTACATTACTACGGAGGCCGGGAAGCTAGGGGTTGCCGGCAGAGTACATATAGATGGCCGAGCGAATGCGAGGCCATATAGTTACGAGGCTGACAACCCCATTTCACGCCGAGGTATGTATAGTACTTTTCTCAAATATGCAATGAAATAAATTAAAAACTACTAAAAAAAATCAAATTTTATTTTCTAGAGACACTAAAAATAAAGTAGACAAAAAATAGAATTACAGAATGAATAAAATTCTATTTCCTTTCTAAAAACTGTTTCAAATATTTTCAATACATATCACTTTTATAAGATATCGTATTTTGCAGGCTTCATAGCTTAAAATTGTCATCGCGTCCGGTGCGGTGCTGACTTATGTCCCAAACCCGGCGATGTTCGGGACATTTTTATAGCGATGTCCACCACGAGGGACGTTTACGGTCGGTTTAATGTCGCCAAATTCATGTTCGGTGCCACCGACGTCCGCTCTCGTTTAGCAGCGTGTTAAAATATTAGCAGTTATTTGACACTAGCATTTACCCGCGGCTTCTATGACGGTTGATCATGCCGGAGCGGCAAGACAACGGCGAGGGAAACACGGGAGTGTTCGGGTGCGCTCCCCGCCATGGAACCCATAGATCCGTCCAGAGCCTGTTAAGTGTTCCTATACATCTCTGAACGACTATTGGTATCATGCCGGGGTACCCGTCTGAGCAATCGCGATGAGCCTTGTCGTCCCTTCCTCTCTCGTGTGCTCAACGCCTCCGCGTCCTTGCAGCAGAACTGCTGGCTGGATGAGTCACCGGAACGGAACGGAACTAGCATTTACCCGCGGCTTCGACTGCGTTATTCCCGTTATCGTCTCCAAGGAACTATTTACCAGCGTATACGGTATCCTATGTTCCAATTTAGGTCTTGGCAAAGTATAAAAGCAAACAAATAGTTCAACTTTGGCCGTCTATGAGCGCGCGACCGTATTTACACAGATGCACGATCCGTACTGGAGCATTATTGCGCATTCTTAATTGTTGTGTCTAGTGCGTTCGTACACGGCGCGCACACATTCAAGCGCGCGATGTATCTTTTGTGGGAAGAAAATTTACTGCTATTATACTGTGGTCTTGTTCTACTTGTATGTCGAATTTAATCTCAATGCATTAATTTGTTATCGTGATATTTAGCAAGTAACATCCAAACATCTTCACAAACTTTCACGTTTATAATATTAGTAAGATAGAGTCGTAGGATTTTTTTACATAAACATCGTTAGGGCCTAATGGATTTGCTATCCCATTCGGATTCGAAATGATAAGTAACAGCACGCGACTCAGCGGCATTAACTTTAATTACCTATGGTGTGAGCAACTGATACCTGCTTTAAAAATCAAATAAATATATGAAATACGGCGTTACCTAGCCAAACGGAGGGAATGATCCCCCTCAATAAAAACTTTTCACTGCAATAAGTAAACAGTATTTCCTAGAATTGGCAAAATACAAACTTGGCGAAGATTCCCGGGGGACGCCGTAACGGTCTTCTTTGTCGGAACTTTTCTGAATTAATTCCCGCGAAACCTTGCCAAACCTTCTCGAAAATCCCTCATTATTCCGAAAAATAACGGCTAGCTAGTGCTAAAAGTGCGGCATCAAGGGAAAAGCTTTTAAGGTTACTGCAGCACGTAAATGGGTATAATAATGTCGATATTATTGTAGAAAGTCCGCCTCAATGAGCAGTTTCAGTTAATTTAACCCAAAAACTTGCGAGTGCAGAAGGCGTGTAGCTGTCGCGATAACTTATGCGATTTCATTAAAACGGCATCCCGCACCTTTTGGCTATCTGTAAACAAAATTTCACCTTGTTTACCATATTATCTACCCTTTCACTGCATAAAATATCCGTCCCGCACCCGACAAACAAGATAACAATATCCCTCGGAGGTATGCTGCACCCTCACCCTTTTATTTCTTCGTGACTCTCTATATTCTATTGTATCTTACTATGGATTAGTAAGGGAAACGTGACATTTCATATTGTTCGTTGTATTAAAACAGTGCATTATTTGATCTTAATAAAGGAGACCATTAACTTCTAGGCGTGTTGACATCTTTTGTAATACCTGTCGCCATGCCTTTATATTGACTAAAGTTCGCACCTTGACTTTCAAAGTAAAGGTCAGAAGTCAGACACGTGGCTGCAGACTGTAGAATCTAGGTCTTCCAATAATTGGATAATACATAAACAAACAATATATATGGCGCGACGCAGCTTAGATAAACCAGTCAGTACTCTTCAAACATGCAATAAAAAGTACATTTAGTTAAGACTGAACCATCAAGTCTGAGTTCGAAGAATCGTGTCTTTGTACGAATGGAACAAGCATTTGCATGATATTTGTAAACAATTCTTGAAGTTTCTTAATTTGAATAATATTGTTTTCCTATTTGAAACATCGGAGTTCTCGCTTCCAACAATGAACTGACAATTTAACTCTGGCCAAATTTGTGTTTGCCGTTGAATTCTAAATTAGCTGTCTCATGACAGATTTGAACGTCGATTTTCTTTTTAAACGTTTTTGTTATAGCTTTTCTCGGAATTTCATTTTATTCGCTGTCAGATGCGGTAATACGCATGCAAGGAGGATAATAAGCGCATTCAGTATTCACTACAAGTGACGCAAAAACGATGCCGCTATGGCGTGCTTTGAATCAATAGGTTAAAAAGATAACTCATGATTTGTAATAAGATTAATTTCACCGCACCATGTCAAAGTAATGAAGCCGAATGGAGCAGTGACTAGGTCGGATGTGACGTGTAATATGACATCTACAACGATCTTATTCTAAGGAACAACGACAGATATATTCCTTGAAGGAATAACTCGGTTAAATGACATCACCTCCAATTTGGAATGGTGATATTGTCTCTGTGTAAAGCAAATTCATTGAACATTTTAGCTGATAGATTAGATTTGAACATCTTTTATACGTTAACGATCTGCCTCCATGGTAGAGGAACCGGATCTATATCCTGTTGGCTTTACTTCCCGCGCGTCCGTCTTTGAATAATTCAACGCGCGGGTACTCTACTCCGAGCCACCACGCGGTGCGGATGAGCCAAATCGATTGAATTAATATTTGAGATGCCCGCCAGGAATCTTCATACTTCACGTTCGCCGCATTTGCTAATTAAATTAAAAGTTTGGCAAACTTATCAGAATGGGAAAAGTTCTTCAAATCCAGTTCTCACTGTCGGTAGAATGGTAATGATATTGGATAAGAAACAAGACTTGGAAAAGGAACTTTACGCCTGTTCGATTTCCTCACATCGTCCACCAGTATTTACTCTACCAACTTATTCGTTTTTATCCATCACTATCACCATTACGAACTGCTGTCGCCAAATTGATTCGCACACGACTTTCCCATTCGATCAGTCGTGTCAGAAAGTTATTCGACCGAGGTGATGTCAGACGTCTCATAAACCTTTAGTTTACGGTTACTGGTGATCGTTCTCGAAATGTTTGCTCACGAGAGCCAAATTGCTACAGAATGTTGGTTTATTATCTAAGGAAAAAAGTTCGTGTTGTCTCTATTTATATTCGTCTATGTACGGGGCGTAAAAAGGCTGTATTTCGACTTGAATTTACAACATGTGTCATATTAGAGTTATGGTCGCGTGTGCTTGCATGGCGATGCCGAAGCTTACACACGTTCGGAATACGAAATGATTCCTCATTTGCGAGTATTGTCTGTTCGTTCAGCAACTAGTCTGCTGGAACTAGATTAAAATTGCCATTTGTACTGTTTGTGTGAAATTGATTTACTAAGGTCCTAACAGTAGCAATTAAGCTTCATTGTATCGTCGTGTTATGCGCTGGAATTAATCAACGAATTAGCTGGTAATAATTAAATACTAACGGTCCCGGCAAACTTCGTTCGCCTCAGATTTTTTTAATTTTTTACATGTTTTAATAGTTATTCTGTTATTCGAGGCAGAGATAAACCCAAAAAATCGAAGACTAAAAATCGAGCCATTCGTTCTTGAATTCTAAATGGTGTAACAAACTCGACTTTGCTTTATGTACAGTCGAGTTCATCATTATCTGAGCAAAGAACGGATCAAAAATATCTGATCTAGTTATTATGCTTCTGACAATAGGGTCTCGTTAAGATGTTTTTGGTCCAATCTTTGCTCAGATAATGATGTACTCGACTGTATATAGATTTCTCGACTTTTTTTATAGATAGAGGTGACAAAAGGCATATGGTGGTATTTGTCGTCATATTTCGCGCTAAATGAAGCACTTTCCTATTTATCAGAAAGAAACGGCTGGTTTATCCATAGCGATATACTCAACAAACATGCCCCCGCTCCTTAATTCCATGACTAACAAACGCTTCACTATTCTTGACTTTAGAAAGTTCTTGGCCTGACATTTACTCAAAGGCTGTTATTAAAATCTAAAATGCATGAGCATTTACCGATCGATATGTTTTACGCCACTTGAACCATAACCTACAATACAAGTTCATCATCATCAACTTTTCAACCTTGAGACGTCCACTGATGAACATAGGTCTCCCTCGAAGACTTCCACAACGAACGATCGCACGCTTCCAATACAAGTTAACCGGGTAGTTAAATGAAACTGAGAAAAGTCTGCTTTTAATGAGTGACAGGCAAGACATTTACTCCGTATTTTAAAGTGGGCATGTCTGTCGATAACGACACTTGAGGTACTTTCGATTCATGCCTTTCAATATGTATGGATATTGTAATGTTAAGATGAAAAGTTTATTTGCATAAAATTGTGGCACATCACGATGGATTATAATGATAATGCTTTGCAACGGCACAATTCGCCTCTCGGCGTGCAATATTTGAAAGTCCGAGTCCATATTAATATATCGTAACATTGTTACAAAATGGTAAAGTCCTTGTCTTAGCTTCGCATCTCGAAGAATACCGTGATATTTCGCACACAATACAAAACTAGTACCTGAATCTACATACAAATTCATTACTTTGTAACAAAGTGCTCTAAAGCCAGCACGCAAGCGATTGTCAATTAAGTGCGCTAACCTGCATATCGGAATGGGAGGAATCTGGTTTGCCGGACGCGACGTATCGTTGGGCGTAAACCGCGCGATTTATCTGATGCTCCCGACGTAGGAATGCGATTGCGACCGGGCACTTCTGCTGTTCTATACTCGTTTATTTTGAACAATATTTATTTAATTGTGTGGCATAATTGAAGGGATATTTACACAAAAACCTTGTTACCTATCTGTCATTAAAAATGCTCCCCTATAAGTGTCAACTAGTCTAGTCATTTATGTTGTTTGTGTTAACAGCCCTTCAATTATACGTCGTACAAGTCATATATTAAGTTTGAGACTTACATAGCATATGTTAATTAAAAAGTTTCTAAGTTCAACTTCAGAGCTTTACCGTAAACTTTAGTAAGTTAAAATGCATGCAAATCAAGAGGACCAGTTTTTTTAGTGTTAGTTTTGACGTAATTTCTCCTTATAGACTTACAAAATCATTCATAAAGGCATTTTAATAGCCTATGAGATGTCCCCTTATTTTTAAATACAAAAGAAAATTACACTACATAAACTTTTTTTAAATGAACATCCATTGGCCTAACGAAGACTATAATAGTTATTTAGTTGTGCCTACTTCTGTGTGCCTTTGTTTAGGCTTTTATGCAGTAATTTTGGCGAACGCATCAAATGAAAATATAATTACAAAAACTGATCTGCGTGCAGATATTCATCATGATGAATTTAAGAGTTAGGCTCTTGTCGGTGGAGCAATTTCCATGTCTCTCTTTCTTGGGCCCTCTCCTTGACATCTTGGTACGACACGACGTTCACCTTTTCCTTAATTTGGTCCATGTAAGCTCTTCTTGGTCTTCCTCTCTTTCTCCTCCCTTCAACTATTGTAGTCTTTAAGTATTCTTCGTGTCGTAATCGTAACAAGTGTCCAATCATTTTTCCTCTTCGGTGCAGATTAGTGATCCAAAGGACTCGAGCCTTTTAGCCCTTTTTAAAAAGGCTCGCCTCGAAAAAAGGGCTAAAGGGCTAAAAAGTCCTTTAGCCTTTTTAAAAAGGCTAGGCTTTTTAAAGGGCTCGAGGCTTTATAAAGGGCTCGAGCCTTTTTAAAAGGCTAGCCTTTTAAAAAGGCTCGAAGCCTTTAAGCTTCGAGCCTTTTTCATATGAGATAGTATAGTTGGTAGGTGGATAGATGGGTAGGCGCGTAGAAGGGTAGGTGGCTAGAAGGGTAGGTGGGTAGAAGGGTAGGTGGGTAGAAGGGTAGGTGGGTAGAAGGGTACGTGGGTAGAAGGGTACGTGGGTAGAAGGTGGGTGGGCTTTTTGGTTCGTGATGATGATGATCAGAGATCGGAATAGGCTGAGTATATACACCTAAACTTCGCGGGAGGACGTAACTAAGAGTGGTTACATTACAACCATCAAAAATAATTGATTCTTTTTATTGAACCCGGGATTTCCCTGGTTTTGGGAACTCCGTAATAAAACGTCGGAACCCCATCGTGTTTGGGCTCATTTGTTTTGTCTTGACGAGTACTCTGAACCAAAATGATATCCAGGGTCTGATGATGGAGCCGGAAGGTGGCCATGGGAACTCCGTAATAAAAGGTCGGAACCTCATCGTGTTTGGGCTCATTTGTTTCATCTTGACGAGTACTCTGAACCGAAATGATATCCAGGGTCTGATGATGGAGCCGGAAGGTGGCCATGGGAACTCCGTAATAAAACGTCGGAACCCCATCGTGTTTGGGCTCATTTGTTTTGTCTTGACCAATACTCTGAACCAAAAGGATATCCAGGGTCTGATGATGGAGCCGGAAGGTGGCCATGGGAACTCCGTAATAAAAGGTCGGAACCTCATCGTGTTTGGGCTCATTTGTTGTTTTCTATGTATTTAAGTATTTGTATCTATTAAATATATCGTCGTCTAGTATCCATAACACAAGCCTTATTGAGCTTACTATGGGGCTAGTTCGATTTGTGTAAGATTGTCCCCTAATATTTATTATTATTATTATTTATTATTATTTGTTTCATCTTGACGAGTACTCTGAACCGAAATGATATCCAGGGTCTGATGATGGAGCCGGAAGGTGGCCATGGGAAATCCGTAATAAAACGTCGGAACCCTATCGAGTTTGGGCTCATTTTTTTTGTCTGGGGTTCCGACGTTTTATCACGGAATTCCCATGGCCACCTTACGGCTCCATCATCAGACCCTGGATATCATTTCGGTTCAGAGTACTCGTCAAGATGAAACAAATGAGCCCAAACACGATGGGGTTCCGACGTTTTATCACGGAGTTCCCATGGCCACCTTTCGGCTCCATCATCAGACCCTGGATATCATTTCGGTTCAGAGTACTCGTCAAGACAAAACTAATGAGCCCAAACACGATGGGGTTCCGATGTTTTATTACGGAGTTCCCAAAACCAGGGAAATCCCGGGTTCAAAAAGAATCAATTATTTTTGATGGTTGTAACCACTCTTAGTTACGTCCTCCCGCGAAGTTGAGGTAAATATACTCAGCCTATTCCGATCTCTGATGATGATGGAATGGACTGATCCACCGGGGGCGGGTCATTGCATACCAAATTTTATCAAAATCATCACAATCAGCAGTACCGCGGTTTTAATGTGCAAAAGGCAACATACAGACAGACAGATAGACTGACAGACAGAATTACTTTCGCATTTATGTATGAATTAATTAACAACTAATTAAGTAAAGATTCGCAAACGCCGCAAACCTAGACTGCGACAGCATTCATAAATGTTAAAAATTTCAATAGACTTTAAAAAGCCTCGAATCTTAAAAAAGCCTCGAGTCTTAAAAAAGGCTGAGGCTTAAAAAAAGGCTTGAGCCCTTTATAGGCTTAAAAAAGGCTCGAGTCCTTTTTAACGCCTATAGAGGGCTCGAGGCTTTTTTAAGACTCGAGTCCTACTAAGCCTTTTTTTTCAAGCCAGCTCTAAAAAAGGGCTCCTGGCCTTTTTAAAAAGGGCTAAAAGGCTCGAGTTCTTTGGATCACTAGTGCAGATATTAAAACTCTTATTTAGGGCAGTATGCACCGTTAGTTGGTTTGGGAAAACCGATGCTTAATATTGCTATATCGCTCCATCATGTCATCCATACGCAATTTGTTCTATACAGAACACCGCAATGGCCGTATTCAGCATTTAACCGCGCAATCAATCACTTCCTCCCTAGGGAATGGAGAGAACGGGCGGGTCAACACAAATTTAGAGCTCTTAATTACCCTTTATTTATAGCTGATTTTACACAAATTGGTCTACCACCGCGGAAATTACGTGCCTTGACACTTAAATCCCCCTGTGTATACCGCTACTAGCTAAAAAATAATTTATTTATCTTTCAATAGAAAATAATTAGGTCTACTAATATTGTCTTTAAAATATCTTTCCTATACAAACCAACGACCCTGGCATGTGTGATGACCCTTCCGGAACACACTCAGAAAAGATAGTTATCTCTGTTTTAAGTGATTTTGTTTCTACTTAATTTGAATTGGTGATTTAAGACCCCCCAGGCGTAAAATTAGCTGTGCTACAAAATAACGGATCACATGGGTATTTTGGATACAACGACTATGTGTCAAGATGAACAAAAGAACTAAGGGGCAGAAAAGGCAGATAGATTCATAACAGGATCCTCTGATAGTTGCATAAATTCAACTAAAACCAGCGTTTTGCAGAAATACCCGGACTGTCGTTTGCAATAAAAGTTCGCGGAATAGCATTTTAATATGAACGGATTTTTCAATTTCACTTTTGAAGTGTGATTTTATATTCGACCTAAAATTTATCATTTTCAGCGCAGGAATAGCGGGCACCACTTGTTAAACGTCCCTCGCTTGCAGCTCGAGCCGCAAACATCTGCGATCTCGGCCTTTCTTTGTTTTACCACCCTAGTTGTGTAATGTACTATTTTAATTTGATGCCGCTACTGCTATTACAACGCTTAAATTATGTTTTCGTCATCGTCCCGCCATCTTCTCGATCTGCCTTTGCTACGATAACCATCTCACTTTTGCCAGCTCGTTATTGCGGGTCGATCATTTTGCCTTGTCTTCATTCCGTCGACAACTCAGAAGACTTAATCACGGACGCGATTAAGCTGTATGTCTATTGGAGATTCCATACAACTCACAAGTGACTTTTATATGCCATGATCCTCTGCAGCGGGGCGTGCATCCGTGGCCCAGCCCAACAAACAAGTGACGATATCATTCCATTTTCCATGACTGAGCTGCCTCTGGAACGAACCGAAAAATTAGCTCCCCTAGTCTTTGAACGAACTTTACTTACTGAACGAGTGGGCGAAATCTATGAGCCCACAAGCGCGGAAAATCGCCGTTCGCATATTGATCTGTTCGACAATAAATCATGCCGTTTATCCAACAGCGTATTTATTTATCGTATGGTATTACGGTCACTTGTGAAAATAGTATATTAATATAATTTTTAAAATGAATCTTGGCTAGTATCCGCTATGGAGATTCCGGAGGTAGTCGTTAGGTCTGTGTTCATTACGGACTAATAGCTATAAGACTAGTCTACCTACATTGTTACGAAATCGGGCCATCAACTTTTCGCGAATTAGAGCACATTACCATGTCGCGATTGTCGACGTGTCAGCCCGACGCGTCCTGTCACTTTGTGCGGCGCCATGATGGACAGATGAATCGATATCGACATGGCCCCGATTTCAGCCGGTCTCAAAACTGGCTGCTCATTTTCGGACATTGTCGCAAGGCAAACAATACAGCAGTTTGAGTTCGACAGATTACTAAAAAGAGATTAGTAAAATATCATGTATAATGATACTGACTTAGAACCGGTTCATGAGACCCATAGAGAAAGATCACACTTCTGTTCTGTATGTCATTACTGGCAACACACAATTGGACATAGACCCTGCGGAACTTCGTAGACATTTTAATGTGCCTCCTAGGTTAGGCAAACTCAATTTTTAGCACCCTGTTTCCTAGACCTATAGGCTACTGACCAGTAGGCTTATGATGTAAGCACATAGCACTCTCACACACTATTTGTCAAAACCTCATGTATGCTTTATCATTTATTTATCGCGCGACAAAGCGTAGAATCATACACCTACAGGGGTCGAGCTATCGGTAGTAAAAGACGCAGATTAAAAACCCTTCTGACAGTGTTCTGCCTTCTGTAGTTTTCTGATCCTTGATTGAGAGTGCCGAGTGCTGGGTGACACTCTATGCCATGAGACCGTTGGCTGAATTTTTTACAAGTTCTTATTTAGTTTCACCTGTCCCGGTATATCTGCGTCTGTTTGTTATCAAATTTTGCTAGTTAAATTTGACTCACTTCCCGGTTTCCGATTAAGCTGAAATTTTGCAAGAATATCTAAATCAGATGATAATGCAGTTATGTCGTATAGCTGATCTGATGACGGAGCCGGATGGTAGCTGCAGGATCATCCAAATTGCATAAGATAAATCCAACGTGTTTGGGCTCATAAAATACAGTGGGCAATTACATCTTGTCTCAAAAAAATAAATTTACATTACAGATTAATATTTTAAAAGCAGAAAGGGTTCTTACCGTTTCCTAGCCAAGGTGCATGAGCAGTGAACCAAAAATAAAGCCAAAGGTTTCATGCACGCTATTTCAGGTTTGTACAATTCTCAATTGGACACTTTGACACCGATGGAAATGAAGGAAGTGAGGTTGCACCACATTAGGCTGAACTAGGTCAAACCTAAAAATACTCGGCACTCAAGTGTTGGAGTTACGTTCAGTCAATTTTTACTTGTCACGCGAATAGTCAACTGGATATTTTAGTTTTATTAGAAATCGTCATTAGAGTGAACAGGTATCTTCTGGATAAACGTGCTCCATCGTAGATCTTCCCTTTCCGTCAGTTAAAACAACGGCTTAAGGAGCATTCCACGAAAACGTTTCGTAAGGGACACTACCTAATACTTTTGACATGTAAAATTAGGAAACTGAATGTCAGTATAGTAATATTATAACTTGGCTTTAAGATGGGTAGTGTGTCTTAGCAGCTAATAAGTTTTATTAGGGTAGCTGCCATAGCGTTTCGTAAGGGACAAAAAGTTGATGTTTTCGTGGAATGCTCCTTAACGCAAAACGATTAATCATAGAAAGATACCATTTAAAGTTCTGGGATAAATAAATATTTTTTTCTTGATTTACCGAACAGTATGACTGCCGTAACATATGAATGACTACATGTAAAACAGAAAAATTTAATTAGTTATAAAATCTACATAAATGCAGGATGAACGGAAAAAACGTGTGAAAACTTATAATTTTTCCGAACCTACAGGACAAAAAAAAATTGAACTGCATTATTAATTTGTTAACCGCAGATAAGTTACTCAACATTTGCAGAAGCTATTACATTCACAATAGTACATTACACAAGGGTGGTAAAACAAAGAAAGGCCGAGATCGCATTTTAATATGAACGCATTTTTCAATTTCACTTTTGAAATGTAATTTTATATTCGACCTTAAATTTATCACTTTCAGCGCAAGAATAGCGGGCACCACTTGTAAAAACACATATGCCACACCTGGCCATAAAGTGGCTTTTTGCCGTGCCGCTTGCTGGCCAAGTGTAGACATAAAATTATGTACACAACACGGGAGGTAATAAAGAAAGCCCTCAATCACATATTTACGTCCCTCGCTTGCAGCTCGGGCCGCAAACATCTGCGATCTCGGCCTTTCTTTGTTTTGCCACCCTAGTTGTCTACTATTATGATCTTTCACGTGATCAGAAGTGGCTCACTCCGCGATTACGCCGCGCGGCATTGCCGCGAGGGGGCCTTAGCCAGCATCCAGAAAGAGCACGCGTTATGCGATAGAGACGGTCAGATCCGGTGCGATCCGTCCGGTGGTCCGGTGACCCGAACGAAAGATTTTTTAGAGAGAGAGACTTCTGTGCGTAGACTATTACTATTCTTCAGAACTCTAATTAAGTAAGGTAAACGGCCTAATGTTTGAACGCTAATGCCCAATTTGTAAATTTTTTGTTTTTTTGTTTGACGAAGCCTATTGCGATTTTTTTATAATGTCCAATAGTTGACACTCTGCTGTCATCATTGTTAATGAGTTAACATTCAAGATAGAAACAGTGACAATGTCTAGAACACGGACGTCAACTTTAATATTTTTGCAACAGGGGCGAATATTTGTATGAAAGACTGTATGAAAATTTCACGCAACGAAGTCCCGTGAAGGGCGGAAATCTAGTAGACATGTAAAGGAATATCCTGCTCTAAAGTATCACACTAATCTAGCATGTTTTGTGAGCAAACTAAATTTGTATGGAGACTAATAATTTACTATTTAAACTCATTAGTTTCCCAGCACCACAGGCATGGTTCTAATTACTCATATAAATATGGATAAGCCATTCACACAGCGACATTACGTGTTAACTATCGGGGTGGCGCAAGCTTCAAACGGACCGCTTTGCGCGCGCGCAGCGTTAAGGGCAATACACTAGCTGCTCTCATTGATAGTTTTTTTTTATCAGGATATCGTGCCTTGACTGACGAGGATCCTTAGCTGCAAAAGTCTGCAATATATCATAGACATATGCCTGTAAAATTTTGCAAAGTGACATTTAACTGAAAATCCTAGTATTAGCTCAGGATTAGCAATAGGATTTTTAGTACCTTTATTATGATTATTTCGACCAACTAACTGATATCATAGACAATCAAAAATTGAACATTAGAAATTAATATTAACTGTTAGTAGCAATTCTTTAGCCTATAGTTAGTAAGAACAATACAGGAGAACACACAATAATACGAGTATTATTACTTATTTCAGTATTTAGAAAGGCTTGGTTGTCAGTACATGAATCAGATGACAATGATTCAGATACTGGCAATCAAACCTTTCTGCAAATGCCCTCAGGGTGCCATTAGCACTGCCCCGCACCCTGCGCGCCAGAGATTTACCTACACCGCTTGCGCATCGTCGTGTAGAAGCAATCCACCCTCGCGTCCGCGAACAAACCCGACGCACTACAAAAGCGCGGCAGTCCCATTAGCAGCCGGAATTAGCCAAACGACCTGGTTCGACCCCAGGCGTTCAGGCCTGCACCCAGTCCGACCCTATCGAGGTGGACCGGGACAAGGTGACCAAGTTCGACCCCAGGCGCCCCCGGCACCCACCCAGTCCGACCCCTCGGGGTGGTCCGGCTAGCGACCTGGTTCGACCCCAGGGAACGCCACGGCCGACCACCCGGTCCGACAATCGCTATGCCCATATGGGTTGCGAGTTTGTCAGCTCCTAAAAAAAAAAAAATAGCACCCGGAAGGCTTTTGCGTGTAGGAGACCCACAGACCGCCCGTATAAAAGGTGGTACAAAAAGCTCTAAAGAGAGTTATTTTTACCTCTACAGAGCAAATCTACAGGCCACCATGTTCGTCTTAACAGCCAACGCCCTTCTCTCACGCTCAATGTCTGTATCGTCTTTCAAGTCAGGGGTTACCACGTGACCAAGATATTTAAAAGTACTGACCCTATTCAACGGTGTGCCGTAAAGACGAATAGGGGGTACGGGAGGCAGCTCTTTCCCTCTGACGTGAAAGACCATACATGTATTCATTTTTCTTCACATTATATGTATAGTAAGGTAAGCCGTGACTAAGAGCAAACTTTTCACATATAGCCAACAGCTTTGCAAGGCCGCAAGGCGAGGCACTCAACAGCACCATGTCGTCAGCGTAGCTAATGTTATTAATACATACATCGTCGATATCGAGCTCCTCTATTAACGCATTGACATACAGGTTGAAGAGCTTGGGTGAGGTTACACCCCCCTGCCTCACCCCTCAAAAAAATATTTTTACTAAAAAAAAACCCGACCGCTGTGCACTTTAAAAGTGCATGAAATTTGTTTATTTTAACGAACTTCATACCCAGTGACACTCGCGCCATCAAGACGAATCTAATGATGTATCATTTATCAAAATCGGTTGTGCCGTTGAGTAGTTACGAGCGGACATAGGAACGGACATACATACATACATACATGTCAAACACATAACCCTCCTTTGGGCTTCGCCGCAGTCGGGTAAAAATAGGCTAAATTTGATCACATGATTTCTGGACGAGCCCCTACCCTCCTACCCATGATAGGGGAGGGATTAGAGGATAGGCAGCGTCTTTTTGTCCTTAAGGAGTCCACGCTACGGCTCTACTGCATAGACCGCATGTCCCTTAAGGCCCGGTAGGACCTGGCTCGCATTTCACATACAACTAGGGTCGGGCGGAATGCAGATTATTGCAGATTATCTACGATTTCTAACATAAAAGTATACGTTATCATAACAAAATGAAAAAAATACTTTATTTTATAGTGTTTTCGCGCTACGTTTCTATCGAGCGAAGTGTTCGCTATCGTGTTCTAAGTGAGAGGAAGCCCTAGATACAGTTCTGAATATTATTACAGTAAACGGCCATAAAGAATGCACATCGGCAATCATCGCATTTCCGAATACAAACGAATACTAAATTTCCATGTACATCAATTATTAGATTAATCGTTCATCAGAATTTGAATTTAGAACTAAGTACTTTATTATTGTTTTGTTTTGATTTCACGTGGAATATATAGAGCTGTAAAACACGATGTAATTATATTTAATTATTGCTTGTTGGGGAAAAATAATATACATACGTAATATATTCACGCCCATATTCCTAAAAGGGGTTGACTGAGCATTAGCAACTGATGACTACTAGCATATATAAATGTGGGTTTAAAGATCGACAAAAAGTGTAATTTTGCGGTGACAAGTTGCTAGGCCATCGCCCACAACACGGTTTAACCCTGTACCCTTAGTCAACTCAAGAAAAGGTTTGTGTTATTCTAATGTGTTGGTGTTATGCCATAGTACAAATTTAATTTTGTAAAAGTTTTAGCAACTCTATATATATATTGACTTGGATATGCGACTGCACTCTCTCGCATTTGAACCACGACTGACAAAACAAACGTCATGGTGTGTGCGACACAGATATCGCTATACGAAGTCGAAATTAGCCGATTGTTTCTTTCCAAAGATCGATGTGCATTCTTTATCGCCGTTTACTGTATATATGTTTTACAGTGACCTACGAGTCAAATAAGTGCTCTAAAAATGATTTGGAAACTAGGCTTCCGTGCCCGATTCTGGTTTGGCCTCGCCTTAACGCGCGGAGTCAAGTTTCCACCGGTCGGCGCTTTGATCGCCCGCGCAGCCGCGCCAGGTCGAAATATTGGGCTATGAGGATAATGGCGCATTGTGCGCAAAAAACGTGCGCCGAATGCAAATGCGTGCGGTTTGAGAATAAATATCGGTAATGGGGTTTCTGTCCTTAGTTTTTTTTATATGAGAGTGATATGGTGACATTGTTTGTTATTGGGTTGTATTTTATTTTAATAATCGTCTTCATAAAAAGGAGATGGTTCTCTAGTAGGTTGTATTATGTGTGACCTGTCAATCCATGAGGAATTGAGGGAACTCGTTGAAGTAGTTTTTTTTTTAGAAGAGTTATTAGTTAATGTTCTCTCCCAGGCATTATCAGGCCCTTAAAACGACCCTTCGGAGAGGTTATGTAGGACTCACCCCTCAAAAGGAGGAGGCATACCCACTAAAACCACACCGGTGATGGAGCCTCTGCAGCGAGGCCTGTATCCACCGCCTGTTGCTGCACATCGGAAGTGGCTAGAACTCCTCAGGGGCCTCAGGAGCTCGCGGCTCTCCTACTACGAAGCTACCTAAGAAATTTCGTCCGCGAATTGCCCATAATTTGATAGATAGGTACATTTATTTGGTCTAATCATTAGCCTGCAAGTGCATTGTTCGCTTTTTTAAGGAATCGAACTTTCCTTAAACGAAATCTAAAATGTTAAACCCTATTATGAGTTGCAAATATCTGAGATGCAATATTTAATATTAAGCCTTATATAAACAATGAGCTGAGTGATTTCCGCATTATCCAGCCAATTGGCGGTTGAACTTTATGATGGAGCCTCCAGACTGCCGGCTGGCATTATGCCCATGAAGTACGACGTGTCACAGTAGCTATATTCAGTACCTTGACTTCGTAGCATACTCCTGCGAACAAAGATATCGTCATTCCTTAAAAAAAAAACATGAATCTGATACTGACTCCAAGTAAAAACGCAGTAAGTGTAAATGAAGTTCGTGTGTAACTTTTGATGTTTTTCTTTACGACGTTTTAAGATAAGAGTTTTTTTTAAAGTAGGTAGTGACGATATATTATGTGTATTTAGAAGACAATTTCGATTTAGGCGACTTGAGACTACAAGGAAAAATGACGATGTATAAAAATGTCTACTGGTCTTATTTCGTCCCAGTATAATAATGACAAGGTATATGTATGTCGATGTATAAAAATGTCGCTCTGATAATTGGTGAAAAATATAACTGTCAATGAGTAGATTTGTCGAAGTATAAAAATGACTACTTTACTCAGGCGTACGTCACTCCGCGATTTTGTTGCGCGGTGATTATTATTATTCCTTGCGATTAGGCAAGTCGCTCGCGTATTAGAGAGCTTTCACATTGTACAGCAGTGGCGTGGCGTAAAAGATATCCTTGGGCATACCAGTGGCATGGCGTAAGCCGGTATCCTTAGGCAAGCCGATGCAGATTAGGCGTACATTTTCCTTAAGAGCTGTAGAATAAGGTGCTCAAATATCTGATATTAATCAAGCCAGTAGGAATCGAGTTCTTTGGATGCCACGCCAATGCTGTACAGTCGAGTTCATCATTATCTGAGCAAAGATTGGACCAAAAACATCTGAACAAGACCCTATTGTCAGAAGCATAAGAACTAGATCAGATATTTTTGATCCGTTCTTTGCTCAGATAATGATGAACTCGACTCCCAAGTAACACAGAAGCAGTACAACTATTCACTCTTGGGTCTTTAAACAGTTCTTTGCTGATATAAACTCTTACCACAGTTCATCCGTAAATGTCAATTATAACGTCAATAGAGGTCTAGTATACTAAATGTGGACGTTACTCTTGTTTAATACCTACTGAAGGATTGCCCTTTTGATTTGTTTATGGTCATGGTGAATGCAAGACGTATCGGAAATTGAATTTGTTTAAACTCAAATGGCATATCGGTTTGGATCATCGGAATCCTCGGAATGAGGACTTCCTCACCTTTGAATCTTCCTTTAAGTATCGTCGCGTGAATCACATTGGTCATCAGTTTTCTTATCACCAAACGTGTTCCATCTAGGGCTTGCAATTCGAATATTCGAATATTCGAATTCTTCGAATATTCGGCTAATTTTGCTATTCGAATAATACCTGGTCAGGTATTCGAATATTCGAATAATTTTACTACCTATTTAAATTAAATGGAATTTAAATTAAAATGCTAACAAAGGACATAATAAAGAAGGATAAAGTAATCAATTCAATTTTTTCATACTAAATATACCTAAAATAGCGCAGCGTAACTTTTTACACTATAAAAAACAATGATTAAATTAAAAAATAGAATATCCTCTCTAGGCTGAGCTGCAGCCTGTGGTATGGTGTTTTTTTTGCATGCGTCATTAACTTTCTTAATCGCAAGGACAATTTTTTGAGAGAAGTATGCGCCAGCTCTGGGATCTCTCGAAGCATGGACCAGTTAGTTAAAATTTCTAAAACTAATATCCTCGTGAGGCCCATGAGGGGGTGACGAACAGGGGAGCATTTATGAAATTAGAATTCTATTCTCATCTTAATAAACTCGAAAATTACTTCAGCAAAATATCCTAAATTTAGGAAACGGGTTTTACGAGGATAAACCTACCAATTTAGTTAAAGTACAAAAAAGCGGTGACGGGACAGCTTTATGATTTGGGACTGGTTATACGCTGAACCGGCCTGTTAAAGGTTGCCTGAATGTGGAATGCAGCCAACTAACTACCCACCAGGGCTTGTGGACACGTTGCACCAGCATGTGCACCAGGGCTCTACGGAGCTTCCATGTGGCCGGCGCTTCTGTTGCATGAAAGGCCGTGTCACCCCACCTGATTAACGTCCATGCCACCAGAGCATGACCTTCAGAGCATGTGTGGGGAACTCTTAGACAGATTGATATTCTCAGGTAACTCGGGTCCAGGTGGTTTTAGTGGGTATGTCTTCTCCTTCTGAGGGGGTCTGTTCGACATAACTCCCCCAAAGAATTTTTTTATGAAATAGGGGGCAAACGAGAAAACGGTCCGGAAACACTGCAGGCGACAATTTATTCCACAGTTCAGTCGTGCGAGGCAGGAAGTTTCTAGCAAAACGCACAGTTGTGGACTGCCAACCATCTAAGTGGTGAGGATGGAAATAGTAGAAAGATGCGGCAGGGATCAATCCGAACTATTCCTCGGAGCACTCCCCGTTATACAGACGATAGAAGATGCAGAGCGAGGATACATCTCTACGCAGTGCCAAGGAGTCGAGCCGATCTGAATGCAGTCTAGAGGGAGAAGCTGGTACTGGGGAGCCCCAGCCCACAGATGAGAACAGTGTGGACGGACCTGCGCCTTATAAAGCTGTAGGCGGTGGGCCGGAGTGTAATACTGTCTCGATCTGTTGAGCACTTCTCTTCTTCTTAGAGGCTAATTTAGCCTTACCCTCTAAATGGCCGCGGAACTAGACTTCACTCGATATGTCGACATAAGGATTGCAATAGTGGCTGTGGCAGTTAGGTGGGGGTTTTCTCAAAACGAGGTGATGCAACAAACGTAAGCTTTTTAGCGGTGAAAGCGCAAACCTGTGTCTTCGTAGGGTTAAAACGGACTAGATTAAGTAGACCCCATTCTGAAACTTCTTTTAGGGAAGTTTCAATTTCAGACACAAGTCTGTGACGGCTCTCGATGACGTTATCCCGAGAAATATTGGCGCGGCCGGTGTAAGAGGCATCACCCGTGCTGTCATCTGCATAACAGTGAATGCCACAGATTTGCAGCATGTCGTTGATATGCAGAAGGAACAACGTAGGCGATAGCCCACAGCCTTGCGGGACACCAGCATTCACAGACATGGATTCAGAGCACTCACCGTCAACTACGACCTTTATGCATCTGGCTGCTAGAAAGCTACTGACCCATTCGCATAATTTCTCGGAAAACGCATAAGATGGAAACTTCGAAAGAAGTGCTTTGTGCCAAACCCAATCAAAAGCCTTCGCCATGTCCAAACTAACGGCCAATGCTTCACCCTTAGTCTCGATCGCCTGTGCCCAACGATGTGTTAGGTAGACCAGAAGATCACCAGCTGAGCGGCCTTTACGGAAACCGTATTGGGGGTCACTAAGCAACTGGTGGTCCTCTAGATACCGAAGGAGCTGGCAGTTGATAATGGACTCCCATTATCTTCGAGAACAGAGAGGTTATGGGTATCGTCCTGTAGTTGGATGGGTTTGAGCGGTCGCCTTTTTTTAATGTGATAGGTGTTGAGTAAGACTAATTAAGTTTGATTAGTCTTAAGGTAATCACAGCGTAAAAAATATCTCTTCTAACATGTTTTTCACAAAAAATACTAAGAAAAGCGATTTTTTTATAGTTTTTGGTAATATTCGAATAATATTCGAATTATTCGAATATCTACAAAATCATATTCGAATATTCGAATATTTGAAAAAGTCGAATATTTGCAAGCCCTAGTTCCATCGCATAGTTTCGGTTGTTTTAGATTTCGAAGCATAATGACTACCGAGCCAACCTTTATTTGTAAATAGTATGGTGGTAAGCCAGGCACCTCCGAGGAGTTTAAAACACTATGTTTTAAACAAGAGATTTGTTGTCTTATTTGAATTCACTTTTTATTCTAAGCAAGCTAGTAGGTAGGGTTGTCATTCTTTTGATTACACAAGATTAGGGCCGAAACAGACGGATTGCATCCCAGCTGCATTCCGACTGCAAAAAAGTTTTTTTTTTTTTTTTTTTGATCCTGACAAACTCACAACCCGTACCCGGGCATTGTGATTGTCGGACCGGGTGGTTGGCCGGTGCGAACACTGGGCTCGAACCAGGTCGCTTGGCCAGACCACCCAAGGTTGTCCGACCGTGTGCCACACACACAGTCGGCACGCACATCGGACTGGGTAAGTGCCGGGGGTGCCTGGAGTCGAACCAGGTCACCTGAGCCGGCCTACCTCGATAGGTGTCGAGGTAGGCCGGCTCAGGTGCAAAAAAGCAGTTTGGATGCCGTTTTATATCAACTGCAATAGACCTATATTCAAACTGCACTTTTGCAGTCGGAATGCAGCTGGGTCGAATCGATGCAAATCCGTCTGTTGTTTCGACTCTTTGTGTATTGAAAGTAGACATTTTTATACGTTGTCATTTTTCATTTTAGACCAAATTTACTTTAATTGTAGACATTTTTATACTGTGGTAGTAGACATTTTTATACATCGGTCTTATTAGACTAAGACGTTTGTATACCTTGGCTTTATAATACTCAGACGAATTTATTTTTAGAAAGTAGACATTTTTATACATCGTCATTTTTCCTTGTAGTCTCAAGTCGCCTAAATCACTTTTTCGCTCTATTAAAGGTAAATTGCCCGACTTCCACAACACTATCATTTGCTATCAGAGTGTTCCAGTTCCTACATCCCCAGATCAGCTCGATGGTGTCCTAATATCAATGTCACCGAACTTTCATTAGTATGCCATGCCAAGTTTCAATTGAATCGTATAGCAGCAAATTGTTTGCTAATTTTGAAACTGACAAGAGTGACAACTTGCATACGAACGTCAAGTTAAATAGTTTATTAAAATGTTGAATTAGGTCCTCAAGTGTAAATACTGCAAATTTGCACAGTTGCGATGTTGTGGGTGGATGTTATGCCGTTGATCCCAGTGTTTCCTGGTCGGGCTAAATACGGCGATTGAGAAACCTTCAATTAAGGAAAGACAATGTCCAATGTTTATTGAATTACGTGTGAACTTTTATATTAATTGTAGAATTTTTCCTTATCGGTGTTATTTATTTTTACTGTTATTTATTTTGCTTCGAAGCCGAACGTATTCTTCTCTTTTTTTCCTTCGAGTTCTTCTCATGCAAGTTGCTATTTGAAATTTTTATAAATGGATGATAATAACAAAGCGCCGTCAGCAAAAAACGATTTACTGTCATTAAGTACAAAAAGAAATTCGTCCACTTGAATTGACCATTTGGAATTTTGACCAAAGTGTAAATCTGATAAAAAGTAATTATGACCAAATTTATTTTCGTTAAAAATTAATTAAGTCTGAATGAATTATGGCCATTATAAAAAATGTGCAAAATTTAATACGCACAAAGTGAATAATGTCTAATTTTATTTCAGACTGTAATGTAAATTTAAGCTCAAAACGAATTATGTCCAAAGAGAATATTGTCAGCATTCTGTCTAGGATGAATATAGTATAAAATGAATAAGGGCCAAGTGGAAAATTGTCCTATTGATGAGCTTGTACCTTTAAAATCTTCAATAACGATAGGATGTTGATGTAAATAATAAAAAATATGGACGTATATACAAATGGACGTATTTCCATTTGTACATATTTCAAGTAGTAATACTTCCGAGTGAACGTAAATACAAATGGACATATTTCCATTTGTTCATTTTAAATGGTAATACTTCCATTCCAAGTGGACATACATACAAATAGAGATGGGCGGTGGGTAAATACCCAAGGTATTTACCGGGTAAATACCCGGGTATTTACCCAATCTACCCGGTAAATTGGGTAAATACCCAAATTGGTGGGTATAAACTATTTGTTTAGTATTTTTTACAAATTTCATTAAAAATTTTGTTGATATATAGACGTATAGTAAGAATAAATGCAATGGATAGCGAAATAGGCATCTTAAGTTACAGCAACAAAAGTAATAATACACTTTTTATTAGGCTGTCCCAGATTTTACGAAAATCCAAACTGAGTAACGCATACCCTCTAATTATGTTTGTTATGTGCTAAAATGCCCCTAAACCAAAAATCAGCTAATTTTGTGTATGGGAACCCGTGACGACTTCCGGTTGAGCTAAGTTTGCACCTGGTTTCTCTTGAATCACATACCAACCAGGTGCAAACTTAACGCAACCGGGATTGCGGGGCGCAACTATTGTGGCTCTTTTTATATAATTAAATCGCATTTTATTATTATATACCAAAGGTGGCGACTAATAAAGAGCTAAAAAATATGTTTTGTTCATAGATTATGTAAAATACCGCATTTTTCAAAATTCAGCGATTTTATTTCTTCATATTTGTGAAGTTACTGGAAGTGATTAGCTTGAAATACACATGTAGTTGCACACTCTGATTCTGCCTGACCAACTATCTTATAAAAATTCGTCACAATTAAACAAAAAAAGTCAAAGCAGAAGCTCAATCCGGGAATCCGGGTTGCGTTAAGTTTGCACCTGGTTGGTAGGTATGTGATGCTAAGGAAACCAGGTGCAAAATTTAGGATGAAGTCGGCACGGGTTCCCATACACAGAATGAGCTGAGTTTTGGTTTAGGGGCACTTTAGCACATAGCAAACATAATTAGTATGCGTTACTCAGTTTGGATTTTCGCAAAATCTGGGATTACCTACTTTTTATTCATCTTTAATTTTTGGTTGGTGTCTTGGTCGAGACGCTGACAATTTTAAGTATAATTTAAGGTTACAATGTAAACATGATCATAAAACCTTAAGAACCTTCTAGAAACTTAACAAAACCATCTAGAAAAATCACAAAAAAGTCTAGAATATGTATTATACTTTCACAAAACTCTTTTATAAGGTTTTATGAACTTCAAATAATTTTGTTGAAATATCCTCCTACTTAAAGGATTATTCTAAAAATCTCACAGAATCTTCTAGGGATCTCATCGAAATCTCTAGAACCATCATAGATACCCAGATAGCTTCCTGTAACATATTATTAACTCCTGGCCGAAGATGGTAACATGGCCTTTATGAAGCCTACTTTAACATCTAGAACTTCATAAACACTATAATGTATCATAGAAGATTCTGGCTCCTTAGTAAAACCACCTAGAAACTTCTAGATATGTCGAAAAACAGACGGGAAACTTGATAATTTTGTATATTTCTTAATTCGTAGACCCTGTAAATTTCATAAAACCTTCTCAAAACTTTACGGAAGCTTCAAAAAACCTTACAAGGACATTTAGGCGTATTATTGTTACATCTGGAACACATAAGCGTGGCTAGAAATACAAAAGAAGATTCTGGATTCCTTGTAAAACCACTTAAAGACTTCCAGATGTCTTATGTCATTTGGGAAACTTGATAATCTTAGTAACATCTCATATATTATTTAATTTTTAGACTTCTGGAAACTTCATAAAATCATGTCAAAACTTTAAAAAAGCTTCAAGAAACCTCAAGTCTTCTGCTGGTCACCTATAGTAACATCTAGAATTCATAAAAATGACAAGAGATACCACAGAAGATTTTGGATTCTTTGTAGGTCTCTGGAAACTTCATAAGACCATGTCAAAACTTTACGGAAGCCTCGAGAAACCTTACAAGGCCTTTTAGTTCCCTACTGTACATCTAGGATATTCATAAACATGACGAGAGATACCACAGAGAGATTCCATTTAATAATATTATTTCATTTGTAGGCTTCTAAAGACTTTATAAACGAAACTTCTAGAAATCTCTTAGATCTCTTTAAAACCTTGTAGTACCATCTATGAAGTTCGTAGGATCTAGTATAAACCCTATAGAACCATCCAGAAGATTACGTTTCTATCTTCAAGACTACGTTTAGGGACATCAAAGAAAATTTTAGAAATATGGTTAAACCTTCTATGAAATTCATAAAACATGAAGAAACTTTAATGTAACTTCTAGACGTTTCTAGACATCTTCTAGAAGCTTCTAGGAATCTGAAAACTTTAAAATACTGTGTAAACACTACTAAAGTACTCGTAGGATATTAAGTCCTCAAAAAATTTCTTATAACTAACGATAAATTATTTAGACACTTCGTAAAAATAATTTTTCACCAAACTATAAAAACCCTTTAATAAAGTCTTAATAATTATACAACTTCACTTCTTTACTGAAATTGAAATAAAGTGATTGGACAACCTTTTGAATCTCACAGAACCAGCATGAGATGAGAGGACTAGTACTAGTCTTTATGGGAAGCTTATAGATATATATTTTTTATCATATAAAAAATAAATTTAAAATCTGACTTCGAAAGTTTACAGAAAACTCAATATCATTCCTTTAATAAAACAAACATATTTTATTAGGTACGATCAAATCAAATCGGATATAAAAGCTAAGTCTGCAGAAAATATTCGGTAACAGTGCATTATCTAACAATCCAAGTTATATTATATCATTCCGATGACGACAAAATGTATTTTTCTTAATATATTATCCCTTGCACAAATTAATTTATTCAATTGTTAATTATCTTGGCCCTCAGTAGTTTCTACCCACCAAAATGGGTAGAAACGGGTAAATACCGGGTGGATTGGGTATTTACCCGGTATTTACCGGGTAAATACCCACGAGCGCCCATCTCTACATACAAATGGTTACTATTCCTATCGGCCTATATTAATTTTGGACAATTTTACCAGAGGACATGATTCTATTTTGGACAATATTCTGGATGGAAAACTTTCCTAATAGGTATATTTCAAATTGGCATTTTTTCCGATTTGACGACTAATTCTCTGTGGACGAATTTCTTTTTGTACTTAATGACAGTAAATTCAAAAAACTCGTATATTTCTAAGAATGGTACCATTCCGTATATTTTTGCCCTGCTACCTTTTCTAATGAAAGTAAGCCAAAGTTTGAGACGTTTGCTCAAGAATTATACTTAAAAAAAAAACATTAATAAGATCCCTAAAATGTCTAAGAAAACTTCAAACTAATCTTCCAAATCGATCGCATCTATATCTAATCCAGATGGCCTAACCCACTTTGAAAATTTTACTGATTCAAGACTAGCCAAACAACGTATCGGCGACTGGCAAGTGGCCATGGGTTGATAAATAAAAAATGTGGAGGTTTGCAGCTCGAGTGTACTCTAGTAAATCAGGGGCTGTACAATAATAATATGGAGCCTATTGGCCGCAGCACATCTTTTAAAAACAGTAAGCTACTCTTGTTGAACTTAAAAACCTAAAAAGAATTGAATAATGGCATTGTACGATAAAACAAGGCTGTATGTTCTTTCCGTTAATGTTGATGACGTGTGAACCTGACTACATCATAACCATTATATAGGAACTCATATAAAATGTTAATGTTCACTCTTGGGATGAACATACCTTGTTTTTTTTTATTGTGAGTACTATAGATCCATAGTACTAGGAGCTCTTTATAAAATCTTGTGCTAACCTTTTGTTATAAACAGCACTGAAAGCTCATTCTTGTTTACAAGGAATATTTTTTTTTTATTTCGGGCAAAGCGACCTTCCTTAGGGTGCTTTTCAACCAGAGATGTGCTATGCTACGTTGCTAAGAGTATGGATGCGTTGATATCCACCAATCACATTCATTGGTCCACATAGCATAGCACTGGTGGAAACGGATAGCTTTCACATCCTCACATCATAGCTGCATAGCACATTTGTGACAAAGCACCCTTAAAGTTTGCGCTGGGTTTGTTATTCCTGATTTCGTAAGAGAGCACTACGAGAGTGAGACATTTTGTTAAATTCTCTAGTCTTTGATAAAAACCATGCTGAGATGAGATCAACCTAGAGTCTATCTGCAGAACAGCGTCTAATCTTCAACCTAATGCCTGTACTCCCATGACGTCACGTCATAAACACTAGACAAGCACTGGAAAAGCCCAGTTGCATGAAATCACATACTACACCGAAACAACTGATTTATTGCTTTAGCAGTTCGTAGTACGATGAGTGTAGTAAACGTTTGACCATGACCATGCGTGGGCGGGCCGCGTCACGTACTTATTCACATATTTATTGCTGTGCTGTAGTAACTCACATGAGCTTATGGACTAGATGCTGTGATTTGTAAAATGCGGTTTAGTACTGTGTTCGGTATTGCTCAGTTTGCCGCAATGCATGTTTGCTTCAATATTCATGCAGTTTTCTTGATCTCGAATGCCAATTTTAGGGGCAACATAGATAAATCTTTACATACATTACAAAGCAAATACCTCTATACATCGAAGGCGGAATAAGCAATGCTTATTGGAAAAACAATCGTACTATTCTACTGTGAATATTTGTGAAACTAATGGGATTATAGTTAATTAATGCCGCGGTACTTGAATGGATTGAGAGGGTATTTAACACACAGGTAGACCAAGCCCTGGATTGAAACGTGGGACTTTATATCCCGGTAAAGATTTCCCTTGGAATAATATAATGTAAATAACGCGGGCAAAGCCGCTGATAAAAACAAGCAAAACATTACATTTATTAGTTACAAGTTTTAAAATTAATTAGGACAAGGCACAATCACAGAATAAGAATTAATACTATGTACAGAAGCCTCTCTTCCTAACAAAACTGCCGTTCGCGTCGGATAACCGGACGGAGCTACCGCATACGACCGTCTCTCTCTATCGCATAACGCGTGCTCTTCTTCCCCGCGCAACGGAATCGTGGAGTGAGTCAGCCCTGGTACAATGCGAATTGGACGGAGTTATGCAATATCGAATGAAGTGCATATGCACCGTGTATATTCGTAACACCGTCCAATTGGGTAGGTCAAATATTTCAAAGATGTGTAGTTTATATATTTTTTCGATAAACCTCGTCGTTAAGGTCTGTAATTTTTCCAAAATATTGTATTAAATTCTCGATTAAAAAGGGACGCCAGTCTGACAAAATTAGTGCTTAAGTTTGTAATAAAAATCAAACAATTGTCTATGCGACGTCTGTGTCGGCTGTCAGCTGTCAATTGTAATAAAACAAAATGTAAACAAATATCGTGAAAATCAATATAAGAGAAGTTTGATAGGTATTTATCGCAAACTTTATGCTAATGACAAGTACGTACATCAATGCTTTAACACCTTTTAATTTTAGCAATATTGTGCTTATCGATCGTCTGAAAATATTCAAGGATCATAGCCATCACACAAATTCTAACTCATTTTGATGTATTTATTTTGACATCAAGGGTGAAGCTCCAGAATTCTTGCAATTCTTTCTACATTTTCCTCATACTAAAATACCGGTTTTGGAAGCCTACTGTTGTAAACGCGTGCGCTGCGGCCGAGCTCTCAATTTTCAATGAGGCCTGTCTGTGGCGCGCCGTAAAGCTGTTTATTCCGCCGGTCACGCCACACGTCGGGAAACACGCCGCGGTTTGTGGTCTACATGTGGACGTGCTGAGTTTGTAGGATGACCACAATGTTTTACTTGAACAGGAACAGCATTTTTTGTATAAGCTATGACTTCAACTCAAATCTTCAATTTTGCCTTACTTACTTGTGTTGCTATTAAATTTACGAATTCGTCAGATGGTAATGATAAGAAATGCTGCCGACAAAAGAGCGTATAAAAATAATATTAACAATTCGTATTTTGTACATTAAAAAAATATATAATGTGGAATGTATCATAGCTGTGATCATCGTCCGAGTTTTCGTGAATATGTTACAAAGGTCATACAGTCAATTGTGGACGCGGTGTAATGGCTGGAAAACCCCAAGTACCTCGGGTCCATACCCGAGGTATTTGGGGCCCAGTCTGGGCCGAGACCGAAATTGAATTCATTCTGTCATATTGCCAGTGCCCCAATAAGAATAAGTTATTTCCACATTAAACACGGTTGAACACTATTTATATGATATATATGTCGGATTATCACGTGACTGACTGTGTCAGGTCAGGATGGGTTAGCTGCAGAATCCTGGCCGTTGAGGTATGTTGGTTAAAGAAGTGGATTCATGTCAGATCAAATCATTTATTCGTCTGATTCTTTTGGCCGCTTCGGTAATGACATTCTGGTGAGAAGAAGGGCCGAAGAAACTCACCAGGTTCTCTTTTCAATCATCAGGCATTACAATAGTTGTTACAATATTATGGCTTAGATACTCAAGAGAGCAAATAGACAATTACGTTACACAATATGATTCTTTTCACTATTAATCGACAGAATTACAATTATCAAGTAGCAACTTTAACTACTGGCAGGTGAACTCACAGAATCGTAAGACAAGTGTTGTCGCCACGACAGTCAGAAAGAGAATCGACACTCTTGTCCAACGAGCCCGTCTACGTGCAGCGCAACCGGACGTTACGTCACACGGCGTTCGCGCCATTTTAAATCTACTTAGTACTACAGTAGTCAATTGACGATCATAGATTTCTTGAATTATCGCTGCTGTCCCCGACATATAATATGTAATATGAGCCCCGTATGTAATATGAGCGAAAAATTCAAAAGGATCTAAACAGTTATCTTGATACTTATTTTAGTTATTACTGGCTTACACCCCTTCGACCCAATGGGATCTTTTGTGTATTTATCTCATATATCTTGACACTCTTGAAGGTGCAAGTAGTCGGGAAGTAACTAGAGCATGCAATACCGGTATTATTTGTATGGGCCAATACCGGAATCCCGGTATAAGCCATACACAAAATACAGGTATTGCATGCCCTAGTAGTAAGTAGGGCTTCCAATCCCAGGATTTCTTGTATGGCCAATACCGGAATCCCGCGGATTGGAAGCCCTAGTAGTAACCCGACTACTTGCACCCTGAAAAGCATACACGAGTATTTCTAGAAAAGTTTGTGCATCAATGAACGAATCGTTAATTGATTCCTATTTTGTTACCAACATTTTTGATGATTATTTATTATTGGTTTATGTTTGTTTGATTTGTTTGGATAATTAGGGAAAAATATTCCTGACACAATGTTAATTATGAAAAATAATCAATAATAGTACTGTTTATCATTTAAAAAATTGTGAAATTGTACATACAAAATGTGCAGACTTAGTTTAAAAGTTTAACCCTAATATTGACATACGCTGTGAAGAGTTACGAAACAGGGTTGTAAATAACAATCACGATATAATTTAAATCGTTTTTATTGCAAGTTTTAACCTTTATTATAATAGCGACAGCTATTCCAATGATCTAAATCAGATAAAAAGCATTAATTTATTCTGCATAATAACCTCTAAAACCTACGTGCTTAGGTCATGTAGGAATTTAGACCAGCCCACATGAAAGCCTACGTGTTGGCTAGACTAGTGAAATACAAGGTCCGTCTTGAGTTATTACAATACCTGCATTTTTATCAAAAAGATTTTGTACCTAATAAAAATGATTGATCATCGTCAACTCTTCAAATAAATTAGCAATTTTGAAAAGGGCATATGTATACCGGGTGGGACTGTTCCATGGATTTTCCTGAAAATATATTGTCATATATTTGATGTAGAATCGCCCTGCAGTAGTTAGCTTGTAATAATACTAATAATAAAGAAAAAAATGCTCAATCAAATGTAATGTAACATTTCCATTTGTTTTTCCACTGTGTAACATCATCGCCGCGTGGAGGGTATTTCAGATAAAAAAAACAATAACTATTCATTCAGCCAGTATTCCAACACAGATACAAAATATTATTCTGATTGGCTCAATGACCCAATTGACGTGATATTTTTGTTTATTTTTTGAATGACCAAAAAACCCACAATTTTCCCAACGAGTTTCTCATTTGACTTGGAAATATTCGCGAATCACTAATCTGTTCACTATTTTTCTGGCTTAGGTACAGCAGCTGTATCATTCTACTAGTTCCTAGTAATAACAAAGTATAAAGACAGATAAGTAGTCAAACTTCGGGGGTTTAGGAACGCGCGATACGTATTCGAGGTCGAGGCGCAGACGGTGCGATCCTTACTGGAGCATTCTTACGCATTCGTCAATCTTTGGTTGTAGTGCGTTCGCTCACGGCGCGCACACACAGGGCTATTCTTCAGAAATATGTCTGCGACTCATTCATCTGTCTCCATACATTTAGAATGAAAAAGGGCCAGATGAATGAGGTGACCGCAGACATATTTCTGAAGAAATGCCTTACAAGCCGCGCGATGTATCTTTTGTAGGAAGACTAATTACTGCTATTACACTGTGCTTGTAATCTAACTATCTAATTGGCTTGTATTTGTGTTCCAGTGCTCCTGAGCGAGGCGATCCTGCCCGACGACAACCTGGAAGACAAGACCCTGAAGATCACGGACTTCGGCCTGGCGCGAGAGGTGTACAAGACCACGAGGATGTCCGCCGCGGGCACCTACGCCTGGATGCCCCCAGAGGTAAGGTTATTTTCCAATAATCCATATAGATTAATGTCATCTTACTTCGTGGTCAAATTATCTCCTTATTATTAGTTTTTGATCTCTTAAAAATCATTATGCCAGATCAGCGGTCGGCAACCAGCGGCCCGCGGGCCGCATGCGGCCTGTGAACCGCTCACTTGCAGCCCGCGAGCCTCCCTGGCTATTTTATATGTAAAGGTCGATTTATTTAGAATAGTGTAAAATCACCAATTGTTAACAAAGTGCGGCCCGCGTCAATTTCGTTAGCTACTATGTGGCCCTTGGCTGCTAAAAGGTTGCCGACCGCTGTGCTAGATGAAGTTTAGTTAATTTTTCCTCCGGCTTAGTCGGGTAAAAAGTATCCTATGTGTTCTGTTAACCGGGGTCATAATCTACCTGTATACCAAATTTCACGGAAATCGGTCCAGTTGCTTTGAATCCTATCTGAAAGGGAAATTGGTCTTGTCTATGAGTTCTATGACTAAATAGTGGAATAAGCTCATGTCATTTGTGTTTAGTTCAACTGTGGACTGTGGATTCTGATACTATCAGGGGGCACAGTAGTAGGGCGTGCAGAGCCGGGAAATCTTAGTACTTATGAGAGAACCGGGAGTTTCCGGTACCGCCATACTAAAATTTCCGGGCTCTGCATGCCCTACACACAGTGTTGGCATTAATCCAATACAAATGTAATTGGATTATCAATCCCATTACATTTGTAATGAATACATTTGTATTCCATTAACTCGTTAATTCCAATTACTTTAATTGGGATTAACGAGTTAATTGTTAATTGCAATTACTGTAATTGTTAATCCCAATTAACCATAGCTTCAATTACTTTGGTATGACGGTTATATCGAGGGTGCCTTTCAATGTTTTCATAAAAGGTCTCCAGGGTCTGATGACGGAGCCGGAAGGTGGCCATGGGAACTTCGTAATAAAACGTCAGAACCCCAACGTGTTTGGGCTCATTTGTTTTGTCTTGACGAGTACTCTGAACCGAGATGTTATCCAGGGTCTGATGATGGAGCCGGAAGGTGGCCATGGGAACTCCGTAATAAAACGTCGGAACCCCATCGTGTTTGGGCTCATTTGTTTTGTCTTGACGAGTACTCTGAACCGAAATGATATCCAGGGTCTGATGATGGAGCCGGAAGGTGGCCATGGGAACTCCGTAATAAAACGTCGGAACCCCATCGTGTTTGGGCTCATTTGTTTTGTCTTGACGAGTACTCTGAACCGAAATGATATCCAGGGTCTGATGATGGAGCCGGAAGGTGGCCATGGGAACTCCGTAATAAAACGTCGGAACCCCATCGTGTTTGGGCTCATTTGTTTTGTCTTGACGAGTACTCTGAACCGAAATGATATCCAGGGTCTGATGATGGAGCCGGAAGGTGGCCATGGGAACTCCGTAATAAAACGTCGGAACCCCATCGTGTTTGGGCTCATTTGTTTCGTCTTGACGAGTACTCTGTACCGAAACGATATCCAGGGTCTGATGATGGAGCCGGAAGGTGGCCATGGGAACTCCGTAATAAAACGTCGGAACCCCATCGTGTTTGGGCTCATTTGTTTTGTCTTGACGAGTACTCTGAACCGAAATGATATCCAGGGTCTGATGATGGAGCCGGAAGGTGGCCATAGGAACTTCGTAATAAAACGTCGGAACGCCATCGTGTTTGGGCTAAGTTGTTTCGTCTTGACCAGTACTCTGACCAACTCGTCAAGACCAAAGGAACCTTTTTATTACGGAGTTCCCATGGCCACCTTCCGGCTCCATCATCAGACCCTGGATATAATTTCGGTTCAGAGTTCTCGTCAAGACAAAACAAATGACCCCAAACACGAAGGGGTTCCGTCGTTTTATTACGGAGTTCCCATGGCCACCTTCCGGCTCCATCGTCAGACCCTGGATATCATTTCGGTTCAGAGTACTCGTCAAGACAAAACAAATGAGCCCAAACACGATGGGGTTCCGACGTTTTATTACGGAGTTCCCATGGCCACCTTCCGGCTCCATCATCAGACCCTGGATATCATTTCGGTTCAGAGTACTCGTCAAGACAAAACAAATGAGCCCAAACACGATGGGGTTGCGACGTTTTATTATGAAGTTCCCATGGCCACATTCCGGCTCCATCATCAGACCCTGGATATCATTTCGGTTCAGAGTACTCGTCAAGACAAAACAAATGAGCCCAAACACGATGGGGTTCCGACGTTTTATTACGGAGTTCCCATGGCCACCTTCCGGCTCCATCATCAGACCCTGGATATCATTTCGGTTCAGAGTACTCGTCAAGACAAAACAAATGAGCCCAAACACGATGGGATTGCGACGTTTTACTACGGAGTTCCCATGCCCACCTTCCGGCTCCATCATCAGACCCTGGATATCATCTCGGTTCAGAGTACTCGTCAAGACGAAACAAATGAGCCCAAACACGATGGGGTTGCGTTGTTTTTTTACGTAGTTCCCATAGATACCTTCCGGCTCCATCATCAGACCCTGATCATCATTTAAGACATATCTAAGTGGATGTGAGCTCTGCTGTTCCTATTTTTCAAAAAGATGTCTTGCCTACTTATGATGCGTAGCTAAATCAATTGTTAATCTCAATTAACGATTAACAATTACGTAATGGTTAATTGCAATTAACCATTACTTTTCAGTAATCGTTAATGGTTAATTGCAATTAACAGATCAATCGTTAATCGTTAATTGTTAATTGGGATTACATTTTTGCCAACACTGCCTACACAGTAGTGTACACGCCAAGTCGAGCAAAACACAGGCAAAGGCACTGCCGTATTTATATTTCCTTATTAAACACAACGTTTTTAGGAATTATTATAGTAAATAACATTCATATGTAAGTTGTAACTTTATCGTTCAGCGTATTTGCAATTGGACCTACGGTCATTCTGTAAGTATCTGCATTAAGATCTTCCTGTTCAACTAATTATTTCTGATATATTTCAACTTATCTTACTTATTCACACCAATATGTTTGACTTGGCTAAGTCTAATCCTCTAAACGTTTCCAGACACGTCTTTAGCACTAAGTGCCGGCAAGTTTGCTCGGCAAACTCAATTATATGATCCTTATATCCGTTTATTATCGCTTAGCCACTATCTCGATCGGGATCGTAAAATTTTACGAGCACTCGGATTTCTTGTGAATAGTTTACTTGGTTCTGATTTAGGAGATGAAGTTACTAGATATGTCTTGTATTCGACGTTGTCAGTTTAACAATTTAGCACCTTAGTTGAACTATTATGAACGGTTCTAATACAATAATATATTGAGATAATTTATCATTTCCAAAATATATGCAACCATGCATTTACATTTCATTAGTCAAGTAAGTGCACCTTTTTGCAATTGGTACTCTGTGTAGCTGTGTGTGTAATCATTCACCTCAACGCTCTATACTCAACATGACAATAATATCAGTGGTTATCTTTAAACCTGTTTAAAAACCTATTTAAAGGCATATCATCAGTAGAGATCGCCACACGAGATGTCTACTTCCATTTAAATGCTCAAACGTGATGTAAAAACTAAACGTTATATGCCAGCTCCGTGGAACCGTAATTTTACAAA
This sequence comes from Eudemis profundana, assembly GCA_947034925.1. Lineage (NCBI taxonomy): Eukaryota > Metazoa > Arthropoda > Insecta > Lepidoptera > Tortricidae > Eudemis > Eudemis profundana. Next base: position 21,304,877 of record OX344808.1, read on the forward strand.
AGGACTTATAGTAGTAAAATCCTTGTCGGATAAGTCCATCTGGTATGGTGGCAGTGTAATTACTAGTTAGGTTAGGTACTGGTTATAATCAATGCGTATTGATTAGGTAATAAATTCAATAGGTACGTGAGGTCAATGTCCATGGTGCCACTTATATCTGCTGGTGATGTAATATTATCAGTTGCTAGAGTGCGACTACGATAACTTCGTACAGCGGATCATGGCAACACCTCCGTTTAAAAGTCAAATTTCTAGAAAATATGACCCTGCAAAGTTATCGTAGTCGCACTTTTAGCTGTTGTGTCTTATTTGACGACCGCTTTAGCTTAGTTGGTAGTGACCCTGCCTATGAAGCAAGAGGTCCTGGGTTCGAATCCCGGTAAGGGCATTTATTTGTGTGATGAGCACGAATATTTGTTCCTGAGTCATGGATGTTTTCTATGTATTTAAGTATTTGTATGTATGTATCTATTAAATATATCGTCTTCTAGTATCCATAACACAAGCCTTATTGAGCTTACTATGGGGCTAGTTCGATTTGTGTAAGATTGTCCCCTAATATTTATTTATTATTTATTTATTTATTTTATTCTCTTTCTTTTCGCAACTTTCAGCGACCAGTTTGCATTTAAACAACCGTCATGTGAATTGAGTCTAACCACTTTTTGCGTTCTGCATAACGTCGACCGTAGGCTGAATTACGGTAAGGGACAGGCAAAACAATGTCCCTTACCGTAATTCAGCCTACGGTCGACGATAAGTATTTGTCTAAGTACATGAGTTTTAAAATTACTTGCGTTTTCATTATTTGGTTAAGATACTCACGAAAAAAGTTAGAACAATAGGGCCCCGTTGGTACCTTTTGGGTCATCATCATCATAAGCCTATATAGCTGGACACAGACCTACTCTCATAGATACCCTCTGGGTACGGAACTCTAAAAAATGCGATTTGCAAGAGGACTGGCCTGGATACGAAGCACTAACCCCAACAGAGGCATTGTGTCTTTTTTTTATTTTACCTCCTATTTCATACACAATTCTAATGTAAATGATGAGGGAAAATCGGTTGGCGGCACTGATATGCCAATGGTAAGTTTCAATTATTGAGAAATATTGCAAAAACCTTGGTAACATCTCAAAATTTCCTATGGGGAACCTCGCAAAAAGGAAACTTTAAATTTCTTGTAAAAATTCCTAGAAACTTCCCAGCTTTTTGAAAATTTTATGTGTGTTATGCTTGAAGAAATTAATGTTTTATCTAACTACCTAACTTGCACATCTGTATTAGTATCTATTACTTATATATAGATTCTGTGCGGAAAGAGAATGGGATTTAGATTTGAGGGCGCTGTAATGCTTTTCTACCGTATTTGCCGTATTTGCCATACTGGTTAGGTTAGTTCCGTTTTTCGCCACGCCTATTCTCTTTCCGCACAGACTCTAACTGATAGTCAATGTGACCTGAACATCGAACTAATACCCTACCATTTGCCAAGAACAGATAAGAACCAGGTGGTTGTACTTTGCAAAATTCTTATCAGCAACACAAGGCGGACCTTGTATGATAACACAAAGATTATTTCGCTGACCTTGCCAAATAACCTTCAACTGTGGTCATTGTACTTCAAATAGAGAATTATATTAGCCTCAACCCACGTGTAGAGATCAAGGACGTAGCATGGAGATAACATCATCCAATATAAGGTGCTAACAAATTACATACCGATATTTTTACAGCTAGCATAGTAGGTTCTTGGAGGTAGGGCTCTCGGAGTGCATTAAATAGTACATTACATAACTAGGGTGGTAATACAAAGAAAAGCCAAGATCGCAGAAGTTTGCGGCCCGAGCTGCAAGCGAGGGACGTAAATATGCGATCGAGGGCTTTCTTTATTACCTCCCGTGTTGTGTACATCATTTTATGTCTACACTTGGCCAGAAAGCGGCTTTTTCGGCGGAAATTTTTTTTTTTTCGGTAAATGAAAACAAAAAAATCATATGAAAAGTTTTTTAAATTCTGTTTAAAGTTAATTATATATATTATTTGTCCAGGTTTCTTCATTTTCTCGCACTAGAGGGTAATATTGTACTAAGCTCACTTATTTCAATTCAATACCTCATTGCATTTAAAATAGCACAATTCATATTTCCCGGTTTCAAGATGGTTTTCCATAAAATCGCATGACAGATAACACAAGAATTTTCTTATCTTAAATGGAACGAAGTATAGTTAAGTATTTTGAACCTGCGGGTCCCTGACTGGATTCTCGAACATGGAGAAAAGGAAAAAGCCTTGTTGGGCCCTGATTGATTGTTGATGTACAAATATGGAGAAAAGGAAAAAACCTACGTCTAGGAATGGATTCCGAGGCAACAATGTTGATAATGAAAGCTCGTAAGCAGTGAGATGGCTACTTGATTTCACAGGGTGTGCTCATGATTTTACACCGAGTAGTTTCACTGGGCATTTCTCCAGAAATTTGCGACTCATTCATCCGTTTCCATACATTTAGTATGAAAAAGGGCCAGATGAATGAGGTGACCGCAGACATATTTCTGGAGAAATGCCCCACTAGAGACCGACTGCGTACAAATGTACTAAATCTGTCGTGCGAGATTAGATTCTTATGAGGAAACAGTAAGGTGGAGAGAATTGAAAATTAGGTATTTGTAAAATGTGTCGCTGTCCCGCACTGCCCGCGCAGAGCGCGATAGAGACAACTGCAGCTTGGACCGAAAATACCTTTTAAAAATTCATGAAAACAACGTTTCGTAGTCCCCTGATTTCTTCCCCAAAACTTAACCTATTTAACTAATTTTTTCATTAAACATTAAAGAAAGGCTTTGGCCGTGTTCCTATGTTTTCCCTTTTTTTAATAATCTAGTCAAATTTGTTTTCTGGATGTGTGAACACAGTGGAAAATCTGACATTTTTTTTAGGTTTTTGAAGGTTAATATCTCTTTTGAGAATCAATTTATCGTAAAAAGGAAAACATAGGAACATATCAATAGTAGCCATAGATTTTTGGACAAAAAATTATTGCTCTACTGGCGTTATTAAGTTAAATTCACTTCAACCAAACCCGGTGATTAGTACGCCATTAAAAGTGGTCCTCCTGCCTGGCGTTGAAAAAACCCGGAAAAATTCCGTATTTTTCCCAAACAGCCAATGATTTCAAAAGTAAGGATAGGCCCATCCGAACAGTTCGGAACTATTTTCCCCGAAACAAAAAATGCAGCTGTAAAGCCCAGCTGCGCAGTGCACGCGCCGCTGTCGCATTACCGACTAGCACTGATTTGGCGGTATTTTTACCGCCAAAGCGTTGGAACCGTCTGCGCGCTAGCTTAGCCCTGTCATTTGTATACGTCAATGCAAACAGCTCGTTTTTTTTCGGAAAAAAATTAACGAAAAGGCCGTAGCAGGATAAGGGAGGAAAAAATGCCCTTGAATGATTAAGAGCTGTTTATTTTTTCTATAGTTGCTTGCATTTAGTTGTATAATTGTGCAAAGTTTGGTTGAAAAATTCCCAGTGGTTCAGCCGGAAAAAAATAAAAACGAAATTTATGAAATTTGACGTATCTCTAAAACTATAAATCTTTATCATAATATCTTTAATTCATTTTGGTTAATTAAATAGTATGTATGCTTTAAAAGAAAATTGAGTCTGTATCTTTACAATTTCTGTAAAAAACACGTAAGTCAAATTTTCAAAAAAAAGTTTTTTTGATTCCTGAAGGAGTGACCACTTTAAGTGACATTTCTAAAGAAGCTTTATTTAACAATCTGTCAGTCATATAAGTTTGACGGTTAAAATCGAAAAGCAACAGTGTCAAAATTAAAAAACTATGTTGGTCGGATTTTGTTATATTTTTAACCGATTTGGAAAATTCCTTTTTTGTTTGAAAGGGCAGACTTCCGAGGTGGTCCCATTGCAACCAAGTCAGGATCTGATGATGGGATCTTGGAGAAATCGAGGGAACTCTTCAAATATCATAGGCACACATATAGCGATTTTGGTATTTTTCTTACTTTTTCGTGCATTTCTTATTAGAAATAAGTGTCCAGTCTTAACCGACTTTAAAACAAAGAGCAATTTTTATGTAGGTGTGTTCCTCGGTTACTTGAAAACGTCTAAACCGATTTGGATTTTTTTTCTTTTTAAGTCTATTTAGTTAAAATTTAAAAATAAAGTAAACTAATAATTTAAAAATAAAGTAAATTTTTAAAACAAAAAATGAAAACCGACGATTAAAGTCGGTGCCAGCTAAGGAGCTCAACTCAGCTTTGCGTGGCAGGCACCAACTTCAAAAATAACAGGTTAAAAACTATAAATATCTGTATATGTATATATGAATCGTTGATTATCCATTTCTTTGGGGTAATTAACATATTATTTTTTGGTTTTTAGTTAAAGTTTTTGGAAGGCGGTTTTTATTTTATTCTTATACTATTCTAATACAGCCAAAGAACTTAAAAATAAATCTTCTTTGTAAAGAATTAAAAATTAATAAATTTTTGACATTTCCATTAATTTTGGCTTAAAAATATATTTGTATTAATTGTCGCCTTTTAACTTATAAAACTTTTTTTTCAAATAGGTAATCATCATCATTTCTAATTAAGTCTTACTTATCGTTTTACCACATATTTTACCGTTAATGAAGATAGCGATAGTGATTAAAATAAGAAGTAAAAGACATTTTTAAGTTGATACATTTTCGAGTAAATGCCATAAATTTATTTTATTTTTAGTTCTTTACAAAGAATATTTATGTTTAAGTTCTTTGGCAGTATTAGAATAGTCTAGGAATAAAATGTAACAGAATCCGACCAACATAGTTTTTTAATTTTGACACTGTTGCTTTTCGATTTTAACCGTCAAACTTATATGACTGAAAGATCGTTAAATAAGGCTTCTTTAGAAATGTCACTTAGAGTGGTCACTCCTTCAGGAATCAAAAAAACGTTTTTTTTAAATTTTGACTTACATGTTTTTTACAGAAATTGTAAAGATACAGACTCAATTTTCTTTTAAAGCATACATACTATTTAATTAACCAAAACGAATTAAAGATATTATGATAAAGATTTATAGTTTTAGAGATACGTCAAATTTCATAAATTTTGTTTTTATTTTTTTCCGGCTGAACCACTGGGAATTTTTCAACCAAACTTTGCACAATTATACAACTAAATGCAAGCAACTATAGAAAAAATAAACAGCTCTTAATCATTCAAGGGCATTTTTTCCTCCCTTATCCTGCTACGGCCTTTCTGTTGCTAGTTTAACGAAAAATATGGTTTTTGACTTTCCTTTCGCATCCCATGACCTACCACCACCATACCATCATAAACCACCTGGAAGTGCCCAAACATGCATATAACTAAGTGATAAACTTTGAACTACAGGGGTCGAAAGACGGCCGAAATATTAGTGTAATATTACCCCCTGTGGGTGTCTTACCGTTCCGCTTTAAGAGCTTGGCTGACATTGCCGTATGCCTATTTGAAGCATTAATAAACGATCATTACATGATTTTATTCCTCCGAAAAAAAAAAACAGAAAGAAACGGAAAAAAGTATATTTCCAATAAACTCGGAAAAAACATTTGATTTAACTAACTAAAGAGACAACAAGCGCTAGAGCAAACGCACTAAGTTTCACTTTGACACCAGGTACCATATTTTCCGAAGCGCTAGTTTGATCTGTAAAAAAGCTCTTGAGGCCAAATTGCACTATAAATTTAATGTTTATTTGTACAGTAGTACTCGTAATACCAAAATATAAAGACGGACAAGTAGTCAAACTTCGGCCGTTTAGCGTGGTACGTATTCAAGGTCGAGGCGCAACAGTGAGATCCGTACAGGGCCGTATTTAGACATCCAGGGCCCCTAGGCACTTGGTATTGAGAACGCAAGCCACGCTTTTGCCTTATATGAAGGGTCCACCGGTGAGGCCCCTCTAGGCTGGCCGGGCCCCAAGCCCCGGGCCTTGTAGGCCTAGGCGGAAATACGGAGCTGGATCCGTACTGGTGCATTCATACGCATTCGTAAAACTTTGCTTGTAGTGCGTTCGTTCACAGCGTGCAGACATACAAGCACGCGCTGTACCTTTTGTACTTACTTACTACGCTGGCTCAGTGACCCAAAAAGGATCTTGGCCTCAGACACAAGAACTCGCCACACTTTCCTATTTTGTGCCATCTCACGCCAGTCGGGTACTTTGAGGGCACTCAGGTCTTTCTGGACTTCATCACTCCAGCGGTATTTAGGCCGACCAACAGGACGTTTTCCACACGGCCGCGCTATATATGCTCTCTTTACCGCTCGCTCTTCTCCCATCCGTTCCAAGTGGCCGAGCCAACGCAATCGGGTGGCCTTAATTTCGCCCATTATGTTTGGCACCTTCACCAGCTCTTCCAGCTCCCTATTCCTTCTACGCCTCCACGTTCCATCCTCGTCTCTCGTTGGCCCCAAAATCTTCCGCCAGATTTTCCTCTCCGCCACTAAGAGCTTGTTCTCTTCCTTCTGAGTCAATGTCCAAGCTTCATGTATGGGTATACATCAAGATTGGTCTGATGATTGTTTTGTAGACACGAATCTTGGTAGGTCTACTGATTAGCTTGGACACCAGGACTTTATGGAGCGCTGCAGAGCATCTTAGGGCGTTTTGGACTCGAACGTCAATCCTACCTTTTGTAGAAAGAAAAATTACTGCTATTACATATACTCCAGGTATCGACATGTGAGTATGAAGTGTAAGGCGGTTAGCCCCTTTTGCCATAAAACCGGAGATTTTAGTTCACGGTCGTCTTGTGAGATTTCGATCTGTTCGGAAATGGGATTATTATGCACCGGGCCGTGGGCGCTGACGCCTCGGAACATGAACGCTGCGTACGCGCATGTTTACATTCTTGCTATCCCAATGCAACAATTGTTTGTTGATTGATTTTAACATAGAGACTATTTTAAAATCACTTAAGAGACATTTTTTTTTAAATTTTGATGCGTCAAATAATCAGTCGGAGCATTGGTCTATGGTGGTAGTGTTCGACCAAAAAGACAGATAAGATAGACGTATTAGGTATAGGAATTCATCTGTTTACATTACATTTACATATCTGTCCTTGAGAAATTGACACTTTATCTGTGACGACAATGAAATGATGATTCGTAAATGGTATTACGAATCTGGCATAAACGAAATCATCATCTTTTCATTACGTAACATAGGCGCATATCCGTCGTCGAGTTGCCCAAAATTACCCCGCGTTAACATAAAACAAATAAAAAAAAACTCATTTAACACTTTTTAATTGTATCTTCATGTTTTCGTAGCAGTGAATCGAGAATAGAAACTATAACAAAATACAATATTATGTGATAAACTACACAATAGTATGATTAGTACCATCAGTTTATCTAGTTTTAGAATTATGTTTAGTAACATGTGCACTTTGATCCAAATGTATTATTAGATATTTACACACGTTACGTATGATATGATAATGATAATGATGATTTCTCAGTACATATATATATGACGTGTCTTTAATAAACCGTTATCTACATATTTCGTCATGTTTATACGTGTTAAATACACATTAATTAGTCTAGTCGCCAGTAAATATAAATAAATATATTGCCATATGAAGTTATGTTAGGTTTGAACTTAATAAATATTATTCTTTACTTTTATAATTATTTGATATGGGTGTTTTCCTTGGTTTGGCCACTAATAAAATTGTTAAAAAATTTCCTTATTAATAAAAGTTATTATACATTAAGAGAATACTTAGAGGAAAAACTACAATAAAATATCGTTACATAATATATGTATATATTCTACTACGCACAAAATATAAAATAAAATAGGTTATTTTAAGAAATTAAATTTTATTAATTATATGTATAAGTCGTCTTCTCTCCACTACGTTTGCTGTGCCCAACAGGGTCCACAATTAAGTTCTGTCATGTCACACCTAAAACTTAAGTTTGCCTAATATCTTGTAAACTAACATTGTGGAATGCAATAAATGATTGAGTATTGAGTAATATATTTCTCTTATATTCACTCACAATTCTTGCTTCCATTCCTGTACCAATAATTATGAAATCTAATGTGTTTTAATATTATGTCGCTACAATCATACATAATCTGAAAATTATCTCAACAAGTACAGATATTTCTATAAGTGGTAAACATTCCAGGAGAAATTACAACAGCGCGAAGTTCGACGTTGACTGCTTTCCATCAGGCAGCTCGTCTGGTCGTTTTGCCACTTATTACATAAAAAAAAAGTTTAAATTCTTTGGCAAGTGAAGAGCGCCATCTCTTGGACAATTGATGGATGAAGTTGCTTCTACGCAAATGCCTAACGAATTCCATTCCTATTTCCAGGTCATAAAGAATTCAACGTTCTCCCACGCGTCGGACGTGTGGTCGTACGGCGTGCTGTTGTGGGAGCTGCTGACCGGGGAGACCCCGTACAAGGGGATCGACGCCCTCGCCGTGGCGTACGGCGTCGCCGTGAACAAGCTCACGCTGCCCATCCCGAGCACCTGTCCGGAGCCGTGGAGCAAGCTGATGGAAGGTAACGGACCTGTGTAGCGCGGCGTGTGGGGCTGACCGGGAAGGCCCAGTACAAGGATTGGCGCTTTCTTTGTTCATCTAGACCCCCGAAAGAATGAAATATCCTCTCGCCGAGCTATCCGACCGTGCTTGGCTTTGACAGTTAAATCTCTATAACAGGTCATATTAGCATTACAAATAGATTTCGCATTTCCACCTCGCCTGGGAATAGTATCGCTGTCACTTTCCATCGGTTAGCTGGCTGACATCGTTCTGCGATCCCGCCTGTCTGGTGGGGGTAAGCCCGACGGGGCGACGATATTTATTTACAGAAGATCGGCAATATGCTGAAAACAAATGGGGAAAAAAAGAGGAGGGATGTGTTTCTTCCATGTAAGGCAATGAATTTTTTAAAAAAATTCATTGCTCTCTTCAATGTATTGTTGCAATACTGTATAATAAACACTTCTAAGTGCATTTAACAGGGTTGTGTAGTGCACTCAAATTTACCATCCAATTAATTCACAGTTTCATTACAACAACAAAGATAAAAATCCAAGGTTCCACCGTATTGTATTTCTGTACTTATCGCCGCAATCAATACGTGACATTAAAACGGTTACCTTTGTTTTTTCCGAACATTATTGACGGAAAATCCCCCAAGGACTAATTTCCCAAGAGGTGGAAGCGTGACGCGTACTGTTGTAATACCTAATGTTTACTAATCAATCTCCAAAATTCCCAAGAACAGATTACCATACATTACCAACGTAAAATAAAAGCTAGTGGGTGGGACCGGATTTTACGATTGTTTTCGTCGTAACATCAGAGGGCGTGTAATGGTTGATAAAACCTGACAGTGAGTTTCAAGGTTTTTGTTAGGAAGTGGAATGGAAACTGGCGATGCATTTATCCGTTATATCGCATTTTTATAATGGACTGCTCGTCAATAATATTATAAAACTATAAAATTTGTATGTTGGTAAGGGCGTTCGTAGCTGTATCACGGCAAAAGAGCTGAACCGATTTATCCATTTCACAGGAATTGCTGCTGGACAACTCCAGATAATTATGGAGTACAGTCGAGGGCATACTTAACCTTATTATAATGGGACAAGGTCTACTAATGGTTAGTTAACAGTGTCGTCGTTTGTACTTTAGGGCCTGTGCATACGGCGTATTTTAATCGCGCCATCGACGCGAGTTTCGTTGTGCTGTCTCTGTTTATTTTTAGGGTGCAAAAGGGAAGGGTACAGATGCCAAAATACGCGTCACAGCATACAGATAAAAAGTACAGAAGAATCTGTTCAGATTTTCAGTTTTTCACCTTGGCACCTGAAGTTACGGGAATTAACTCTAGTACCGAAATAAAATGAAACGTTCGATCTTGTTTAGTTTGGATCTGCGATCGGAATGATATCTCATTGAATGACGTTTCCAGAATGCTGGGACTCGAACCCGCGCGCGCGGCCGCTGTTCCCGGAGATCCTGGTGCGGCTGGAGCACATCCGCCAGTCCGAGTTCACGCGCGCGCCGCACGAGTCCTTCCACACCATGCAGGACGGCTGGCGCCTCGAGATCGAGGAGGTTCTGAGGGATCTCAGGAGAAAAGAGAAGGTACCACAGTTTAAACACACAAAAAATTAAACTTAAACTGCTATGCGGTAGGATTCCATAATGTGGACTTGGGCCTTTTTTTTAAAAGTTGTACACTATAGTACATTACACAACTAGGGTGGTAATATAAAGAAAGGCCGAGATCGCAGATGTTTGAGGCCCGAGCTGCAAGCGAGGGCCGTAAATGTGCGATCGAGGGCTTTCTTTATTACCTTCCGTGTTGTGTACATTATTTTATGTCTACACTTGGCCAAGCCACTTTATGGCCAGGTGTGGCATCAACTTTTTTTTTTAGATCAGAGAAATTTTACATCATTTCTACTCAGGATCACGCGTACTTATCGTCTCTGATAGAAGAAAAAAAGTGTCCTAATTTTTTTTCCGATTCCGTCATTTTTTCATACACACTTGTATGGCGGTAACGGAACGGAAGGGCGATATTTGGATGAAAAATTTGGGACACTTTTTTCTTCTATCAGAGACGATAGTACGCATGATTCTGAGTAGAAATGATGTAAAATTTCTCAGAAAAAAAGTTAGTGTACAACTTAAAAAAAAAAGGTCCACTTATGACCTGGATGACTTAAGGCTGCTGGAGTCCGTGGATGCAGGCAGCACAGGAGGGCATTTCTCCAGAAATATGTCTGCGGCCACCTCATTAATCTGGCCCTTTTTCATACTAAATGTATGGAGACAGATGAATGAGTCGCAGACATATTTCTGGAGAAACGCCCAGGACCGGTCATAGTGGCGTTCTTTGGAGCATGTCGCTGTCGAGCATGGACGTCTTTCGGCTGATGATAATGATATGCGGTAAATGGGGCTATAAGTCTCCTCGTCCCCAAGTTGTGAAAAGTTGAAGCGACTGGTTGAAACATTCGATGATCAGGGCAAGAGTATCGCTGACACAAATGGTAGTGCGCCAGTATTGGTTCGGACAGCCGCTTGAGAGCTGGCCTGTGGGTTCGAATCCGGCTGAGACATATGATTTTTCAATTTCATACATGACAGCGACTCCGCTGTTACGCATGCTCTGAAAAGTGTGTCCTGCCCGAGTTTCTATGCACCTCGCAATTCGGGTTCACCCTGCGGTCCCCGGACGATTACTCTGTATAAAAGCCTCAGTCGGTTGCCTGTATGTTCTTTGTGGCTAAGTCTATTTTTAAATGTTAATTGCAAGAAATTGTTTTAATGTGAGCAGTTAGATTAGGTGATTTATTGAAGTGCCAAGAACGGTATTATTATATTTGCACTACGTCGTTATGAATCATAAGTTAATCACTGAAAGCGCTACATTATTCATCATTTTCAATTTCAAGGAGGATACATCCTATATGAACTATTTAACAATTAATACTCTTACATTAAATACCTTTTGCATAAACACTACCATACAAAATTCACTACCTCCTGTCTCTGACCTTTGCTCTTTATTAAATGAGTTTTGCTCAATTTACTTTAAAATATGTAAATAGCTGCTATTGCCACACCGAGCTGTCACTACTTTGTTTGATATCTGGCAATACTGAGACTCATCGCATAATGTTTGCTTCGTCGCGTGAGTTTGGACCCTATGTGTGTTGATTTATACTAATGATCAGTCTCTTTCCCTTGTAATGCTTGCAATAGGAATGCAAAACTATAGAGGAGGTTAGTAGTAACTGTTGTCATTCATTTTGGCACCTTTGTTTTATCTTATAAATGTTCGGGCATTGTTTTATTTTTTATAGCACGACCGCATGGCTGTTAAACACATTTCTGCAGTAATTAGCAATGTCATCATAAATTGTTATAAATCTTGTTGGGTTACTTGTAATTTGCACAATTTAACCTTAGAATTGACCATTATGTGTTATGTCTTTTAGTTATAAGTATTTTTTAATTTCCAGTTGTTGAATCTAAGTTCTTTATTTTTTATGATAAACAATAATAGTAAATTACTACTCACAGAACCTAATTTTTAAAACCATCTTAGAAATTTATACAACTGTTCAACGTACTTCACACTTCTACGTACCAACTACACTACAATTATCATATTTTTTCATCACCGATTGTGGATCTATTGACGTCAGTTGATTGATTTTTTTGCTCTTATTGACTTTCCAATTGCAGGAACTCCGATGCCGCGAGGAGGAGCTGTCCCGAGCGCAGCTGCAGCAGCGACTGATCGAGCAGAACCTCGCGCAGAAGGAGCGAGAGCTGGAGATGCGGGAGTTTGATCTGGCGGCGCGGGAGCTACACATCCTCATCGTCGCCAGCAACATGTCGCACACGCAGCCGCCGCAGCCCAACAAGAGAAAGGGTAAGAGAAGAGAAGAGATGCAAATGTAGCATAGCAATAGAAAGGGTAATGGGAGGGATGAGCGAGTTTGGTCGAGCCGTGCGGGAGCTGGATATACTCATCGTAGCCAGCAAGAAGTCGCACACGCAGCCGCCGCAGCCCAACAAGAGAAAGGGTAAGAGAAGAGATGAGATGCAAATGTAGCATAGCAATAGAAAGGGTAATGAGAGAGTTTGGTCTGACCGAGTGGGAGCTGGGTACACTCATCGTAGCCAGAAACATGTCGCATACGCAGCTGCCACAGTCCAACAAAAGAAAGGGTAATAGAAGATAAGAGATGCCAATGAAGCATAGCAATAGAAAGGGTAATGGGAGGGATGAGAGTTCGATCTCACCGAGCTGGATCTACTCCATACACGACATACGATACGATACGACATACTCATTGTAGCCAGTAACGTGTCGTACACGAGGAGAAAAGGAGGTGAACAGCCACCCTTAGTTTAGCAGGAGAAAGAATTAAACAAAATTTTATGGGGGGGGGGGGGCGAACAAAAACATCTCTAACTCGGAAATGTGGGTATTTTGACATGTTTGAACACGATTTTCAATTGTAGCATTAACGACTGCCAACGAATTCCGAATACTTTTATTAGAAAAGAGAAATTGAAAAATTATAGTTTCGGTGGCGTAGTTGATAACGCGCCTGTGTTGGCCCGGATAACCGAATCCTGCCCGAGTCATATCATGTCATAAATTGTTTGAACACAAAATAAACAAAATGTGAACTATTCGAGTCGAGTCGCTACGCTAAAAAAGTTTGCCAGTGACACCTAGGTATAAAAGTGTCGGAATATTATTTTCGAAATAAGAATGCCTGATCGTCCTCAAAATTATAATAACCTAACCGTCGAGTTCTTATTCCTTTCGTTTTTCACAGTTTCGTATACAATCTCAAATACCGTTCTCCGTTTGCAGGCAAATTCAGCAAGATCAAGCTCCTGAAGAAAGACACGATCTCGTCCCCCGTAGACTTCCGGCACACGCTGACGGTGCGGCCGTCCGAGGACGAGTCCAGCGTCAAGCAGCTCGTGGCCGTCGCCAAGGACACGCCGCCCGGCTCGCCCGCCATCATGCGCGCCATCGCCCGTGAGTTCCGAGTAGAGATGCAACGGATATCCGGTCACTATCCGGTATCCGACCTATCCGACTACATTTCGCTATCCGGCCGAATACCGGATAGTTGCTTAGTATCCGGCCGGATACCGGATTTACACTCAAAGGGCGTAAGCTCCATTAGAACCTACGGCGTTTACGTCCTTTGAGTCTAATGGTATCGATATAAGGAGAAAAGAATAACATTAATATTAAACTATGAAATACTACTATAACAATCTTAAACTATAACGTGCTGCCGTTCAATGCGCACTGAGTGTGAATTAAATTAAGTTCACTTCTCTATCAAAAATTGCCTGCAACTGGAAACAAGTTGCAACCTGCACCGCCCATCGCGCCGCGCGCCTTCGAATTTACTCCATTTAGGTAAAAAAGTTTTGGCCGGATATTCGGCAGCCGGATACCGGATATCCGGCAATCGCGACAGCCGGATATTCGGTATACGGCCAAACCACTATCCGTTGCATCTCTAGTTCTGGGTGTTCATGACCTCCTAGTACCAAACGTTTCGCAATCCTAATAACGAATCAGCAAGGTTTATTATGTCCACTATCGCCTGTAGATTCCTCTTGTATAAACATATACGGCTGGTACGGTAACTTACAGTTACATTTCACACTCGGTGTGACTGAGGAAGAATCCATAACTCGCCTTCTGTCATGCGTGCCATCGCCCGTGAGTTTCTAATGTTAATGGGCTCCTGGTATTGACACAACTTTCAGGACGTTCTCACAGCCCAGCTGACTTCCGTGGTAACTCGTGGCTGTTGCGAATGACGCCTCCCGACTTGCTCGCCATCATGCGCCCCATCGACAATGAAATCCTCATGTTGTCCTCGCTCATTCCCAAAATACTAGATTTTTAAATTACCAGATTCTCGATTTATCAGATTCACGAGATTCACGATACACGAGATCATAAAATCGTAGGTTTCTCAAGAAACTAAATGATTATGTAGAATGTATTATTTCGGAAATCTGGTATACGCGGGCAAACTGGGTTACCCTAGTACCTTTACGAGTACCTAACTCGCAGCGAACTTTGAAGTTAGTCCTGCTAAACAAATACTTATCGTAAAGCAGGTTTTAAAAGACGCTTTAATATTTTCGCCGTAGCCTATGAGTTTATATCGTTGGTTCCGGAACCGGACTAATATCACCGAACTACTGAGACTAGGCTGACTCCTTGTCCAGCTTAAAGTTGGACCAGTACACGTACAGTTTCTCTAAGGGTTTTTGTAGCTCATACAGTTGTCTTTCAGATAAAAATAATAACGTTTTTGAACGTTTCAGTGCCAGCGGACGGCGTGAAAGGCAAGACGTGGGGCCCGTCCTCCGTCCACCAGAAGTCCCGCGGGCACCTGCCGCTGCCGGCCCTCGCGGCGCGTCCACGCCCCTCGCACCGCTTCAGCAACTCCGCCCCCGACCTGCCGCCGCCCCACCACACAGGTACCCCCCCGCGCGAGGACAAGCGGAAACCGCGCAAGTCCAAATCCCAGGTTCGACAACCGAAGGCGGAACTGTCCAAGAAACGATCCGGCAGCCACGACGATTTGCTCTACGAGAACGCGAAACCGAAAAACAAGTTCAGCCTCTGCCCTATTTTCACGTCGACGTCCGATCTGCCCCATCACTATGATACCGTTTTCGGTATCACGGAGAAACCGCAGACTAAAAGGAAGGGCAGTCACGGGGAGGTAAAAAAGAACTTCTTTAAAGGTTTCCGGTCGAACAGTCTCGCCGGTGGGCTGCTGGCGGGCAACTTGAGTTCGGAAACGACCGAGCTCCTCAGAGACGAGTAGGGGTAGAGTTTGATTTTCGACCGTATTCTCTAGTGTGTAAGGTTCGTTTTAAATTGAGCCTCGATTTCCTAGACGCGGGATTGTACAAAATGTTGCCATATTCGAGACATATAATTTTCTACTAACTACATTCCTGTATTGACCCGCTTGAAAATTAAATTCTATCCCGATTACAAAAGAAATTGACAGTCTAGCATTTTTTTCAATTAAAAATAGCCTTTTGACCCGAACGATTCGATTCGATCTAATACTTTAGGTGTAAATAAATTCGCTAGTTTTATTCCAAGGATTTGATAGTAGTTTTTAGTTAATTATTAAGTGAATAAAAAATTAAAAGACTTATTTGTTAGTTTTAAATGTAAAACCAGTGTCTGTTTTCGATTATTATGCAGTTGGTACATGTATCGAAAACTTATTAAAAAAAACATGGATTCTTATGAAGTTTATATTTAAGCAAAAGCGCTTGTTAATGATTTTTTTCAAAAATATTAGGTACTTCAACATTTTTCCGATAAATAATTGATTCAAATTTGTCTTGCGTGTGTTACGTAGCTAGAAGAATTCCAGCGCTATTGTTGTTTATTTACATGATTATAAAGTATTAAAAAAATTGCTCAATAGATTATATTTATTTTAGGTACATCTACCAATCTGTACGAACACGTAGTGCAATTCTGTATCCATACTAATGTACAAAATCTAAAGTAAAATCCCGAATATTCGTATTTCTCATACGTTTCTATAAAAAACATACAAGAATGC
The DNA here is from genome assembly GCA_947034925.1 of Eudemis profundana. NCBI lineage: Eukaryota > Metazoa > Arthropoda > Insecta > Lepidoptera > Tortricidae > Eudemis > Eudemis profundana. The sequence goes on from OX344808.1 coordinate 21,321,092, forward strand.
ATTTATCTCATTATTAATGTTAGTTAATTTATATTTAATTCCTAGTAATCGTTGTTTATTAGGATTATAAAAGACTTTTTAAATTAAATTCGTTTTTGAGGAATGTTTTAGGTTCTTGCCAAGTTGTAATGAAATGTTGCGAAGGATCACAGCGTAGGAGCCGTAATAAGATGAAAAAATAAAAAAAATTGGCTGCAATATACTCTGTGGTCTTTTGCAATTAAGTTTCCAAGCGATGTTTGTCTATTGCTAGTCTAAGTGACGTCATTGCGGTCGAATGCGCTCAGTTTTATAAACGACCATTAAATCTAATAGGCCTTTAGGACTGTTTCCCACCGCCGCTAAAGGCGACATTAGTAATTGCTAAATAACATAACAATCACTAATTTAAATGACATGAATTAGGATTTGAATTTTGAACATTTTTAATCAAAAAGAGATAAAATGTTACTTTTTTGACTTTTATAATTACCAGGTCCAATGACGTCCTTGAGGCTTGCTTAACTGAACTTGGAATTAGTAAATTGAACGACTGTAGAGAATTGTTTTACATAACACGGGCCGAATACCACACATTTCACAAATTGTATACAAAAAATGATATGCTCTAGTTTTAAAACAACAAGTGCACCATACATTTTATCAAATGGTTACCAAAACGAGCCAAGAACAATGGGTCTTTCAGATCAATTCAGCTTATTTTTATAAACCGTCAAAACACTCAAATATAATGTAGAAAAAAAAACAAATAACGTCGCTGTTTATTATGATGAAATGATATCCTTTTTAGGGTTCCGTATTATTTAATGTCACTTTAAAATGCTTGAAAGTGAAGTTAAATTTTATTGCGACAAGTTTTGTAAACTGTAATTTACTACAGGAAAATAATTCCAGAAATTGAAAAAAAAAAATACCATAGGGAAAAATGTCTATGGTTTCCGGCCCTGTTAGCATGACAATGACAGCCTTTGTGTTTCCCTTCGCTGCCAAGGAGCCTCACACGACAACCTGCCCTATGCCTGTAAGTATGTTTTTGTATTTACAGAAGCACCCAAACATCTATGCTAATATACCAAACCAATTTCGGGAAAGAAATTTCTGTTGCTATGAAAAATTTACATACTCAAGTTGAATATTTGAAACACTGTTGTTTTAATTTTTTTTAAACGTGCTCGTTGTGTCTTATTCAATCTCCTCAAGGTTTGATTATTTTTTTTTTACATTAGTAATTATTTTTTATTATTTAATTATATTTTTGTTATTTTAATTCCTCTTTTTTTATTAGCATCGAATTGATTTGGTATATTATAAACGGACGTTTGGGCGTGTACCTAAGTCACAAAAAAACAATGTCTCTATGGTTTTAAGATTGTGACATAAGAAGGGAACATTTCGATTTATTCGCAAACTTGTTCGTTCCGGTGGCGAGTTAATTTAATTTTACTATTAATTGACTGACTGAAACAGTCTTTAAAAGATCTCTAATTTCATTGTGAGTATGATTTGAGGCCGACAAATTATCCATCTTTTAATAAAATATTAAATACAAATAACTTTGCAATCAATATCGTAATAACATGCGAGTTCAAATAAAAAAACGGCTAATATAGTTCCTTCTTCTCATTCTCATACTGAATGATATAACACAATTATAAAATAAAAATTAGTTTTCATAATTTTAAATATAGAAATAATGGACCTTTCGCCGGAACGGACGATTTTGACACTATTATTAAGATATTAGTGTTCAAGTAGACATAATTATGGAATTGATTGTAAAAATTGTATGTTTCATTGACTTTTATATTTCGTGTGGCACATGATGTGCGTTAAGTAGACGTATTTCTAGAAGTTTGTATTGTTATATGTTTTAGTATCCGTTTGATTCTTTTATTTTGTAAATTGTAAGCATTTGTTTGCTTTCAGCCGTTTTTAGTTAAGTGCTATGCATGCTTAGCAGTTCATAGTGTATGCTATATTCGTACGTTTTAAGTCATATAATTATATATGTATTCGTCGTACTTACTTATTGTTAGTTATCGCTTGGTTTCACCACATACTGGCACGCTTTCAAATGTTTACAATTAATTTTTAATTTCGTTATGTATTTTGGAAGTCGATGTGATATAGATAAATATACAGAAAAGTTTTTAATAAGTGATACCTACACTTGGCAGAAAAATGTACATGCGAAGAGTACACAAAGTTTTTACCATTTATAGTTCGATCTTTTTGAACTCTTTTTGTGTGATATATACATACGACGACTTGGATATTTTCCATGTGTCTTGTGTTTTATATATTTTATCTATTTTTAATGTTATCAAACAGAGAAATATAAACTTTATCTGAGTGTAAGCTTCGGGCATGCTTAGTACAAACAAACAAGATGGAATTGATTTACTTACATATCAGTACACTTTTTGAGTTTTCGCATGGGCTTCCAATCCGTAGACAGATGTATCATACATGACCGTGTAACCCGCGTAATCTCGACAATGGTGGTGGACTAGTATTAAAAAATGAGGCTCAGATGTAAAAAAACAATGTCAAAAATCGCAGAGCGTAACATAAACTAAAGAAACTCTGCCAATGTAAAATTCTCTGGTGATCTGGTTCTTTATATCCTTTTTTATATATTAAATAAACCTTTTCCATGAAATCGATTCTGGTGTATTTTTTTAACATGGGTTTACTAATCTTTAGAACTAACAGACCCCTTAACAGTTTAAAATGAGCCGTAGAGTGATAAACGATTAAAAAATAAACCACTTGGTGTTGGGTGAAAAAAAAATCTAAATCCGCTTTCGCTTTCTCACTTCGGCTCTAATAATAACGGGAAGGCAGAGACAACGTAACTTTTTAAAAATTAAAGTGCTATATTAAGTTTTGCACATGTAAGTATGATTTATTTGTACACTTTGCTTATGTTTCTTTACGAATGAACTGTTTGGCATGTGTAGTATTGTTTGAAACACTTAAATGCATGTGATTTGCTGGAAAAATGTTTAGAAACTGTGTTTCTAAATGTGTCATGAGTTTTTTTTGTTATTTTTGTTGTAATAATTTATATAAATCGCTGTTTTTCTTAGAATAGTTATTTCGATGTCATTAATCAGTGTTGATAATTTAAAATTCATTTCACTGTTTTTTGCGAATTCTTCATGTTTTAAACATTAAACTATAATGAACAACAAAATTAATTTCAAGTATTTGAAATTTATTTTATAAGAAACATGCTTAAACCTGTTAACTACATAATAAAACATGAAGTATTTGCAATAACCATACGAATATATTGCGTTGGAAGCGACTTTCCTGAATTCAACTTTTCATTCAAAATTTCTGAGTCAGATATTAAATGGTTATTTTAGTTTTGCTGATGATTATTTAAATTTAATGATACTTGTTCAAATATAAGTGTAAAAAAATTAATTAAAAAATAATAATTCGTATTTGATAATTCAGTACTAATGAGCCTTGTAACTCCATCAATGCTCACCAACGCATGATCCGGACTCACGAGCAAACCTATGGCCTAGTTTCAGTAGTTCGGTGATTTTAGTCCGGTTCAAACAAATATATATGAACCGGACTAAAATCACCGAAATACTGAAACTAGGCCAAACCTATAATTTAAAAAAAATACTTATTACGTGATCTTCCTCATTTACCTTCCGTATTACAGTGCAATTGTATATATAGGTGAGTTGTGTATTCGAGAGTCAAGAGGCACAATCTAAATAAGCGGCTTAGTTTCAGTAGTTCGGTTTATTAGTCCAGTGCTATATAATTATATTAGTTCGGACGGGACTAATATCGTTATCGGTAGTTCTAATAGCGTTTCAACCGCTCTCACTTTCCTGGTAGAATTATGAAGCATTTCCCCGCAGACTCAGATTACTATTTTAGGCTATTTTGTAGAATACCAGTAACAACCTGTAGAAAATAACAGAAAATGGTAATCCGAGCCTACAGGAAAATAGTCAAAAATTCTACCAGGAAAGTGAGAGCGGTTGAAACGCTATTAGAATTGCCCTTATCACGAACTACTGAAACTAGGCCAAAACATGCTCCATCATCGATTTTATCGTTGCTGACCAACAGATGAGATTGAAGTCTAAATCGGTTATTGCCACTTTACGGCCAGGTGTGACGTAAAAAGAACGTCATTCGGCATAACAATCGGAATATTTAATGCAAAGAACGGATTCACTCCACTCGCTTCCAGGCATGTGTTCGCATGGTACAGTCAGCCGCATATATAGCCACTAACTGCCTATGTTTCATTCACATAGGTTGTTTTGTTCCTTACGCAGACTTCAGCCCCGAGGAGTGGGGGCCCGAGTACCCGCTCAGCACCTCGTCCCGCTACACCATACCCATGCCGACGCTTTATAGCACTGAAGGTAATGTATTGCAATACTATCACATCACACTATAGTACATTACACAACTAGGGTGGGGAAGTAAATATGCGATCTCCTTCGGAGAGGGGCACATCTTCAGTTTTACCAACGTGGTCAATATTGACCAAAGGGGACACAGACCAACCAAAAAAAAACACATATTTACGTCCCTCGCTTACAGCTCGGGCCGCAAACATCTGCGATCTCGGGCTTTCTTTGTATTACCACCCTATTTGTGTAATGTACTATTAATTGATTTTATCCGGGCAGTTTTGGAAACGTAATTTGATGGTTAAAGTTAGTTAATTAATTTTGATTGTTGTCAAATACCCTATTTCCAGGGTACAAATTCAAGAAGCCGAGCATAATCGAGCTGGTGCTGTACAACATGGCGGCGCTGCTGGGGGGCGTGGCCGCCGGATATGACGTCAGGGTCTCCAACGTCAGTCCTCTCCATCCGACGCTGCAACCACACAGGTGAGCATACGTTCAACTTGTTCAAACTGTTCTTAATTTAGCTATGTAATCAAGATTCGTTAGCACGAGGGTAATTCCATGAAAATGTAACAAAAGTTACCATTTAATTGCATGTTTGAAATGAAATGAAATAATTTATTTCTGCAAGTAGGCCTTAAGGGCTCTTTCACATGTCTGATTCTGATTCTTTTGGCACTTCGGCAGATGACATTTTGTTGAGAAGAAGCGCCGGAAGAAACTCACCAGTTTCTCTTTTCAAAAACATTACAATAATTGTGGCAATATTACATTGCGTATACAACAACTACATAACTAAACATAAAACAATTTCAATAAACATAAAACTACATTTTTAGAGATGTAGAGGGTTTCTAGGCGTCAAAACAAGATAAATTACAAAGAAAATAGAAAATAAAGACATACTAAAATTAATGGGGAAGTAAGGGGTCTCCGTTGTCAAAATATTGACGGCAACTCAAGTCAACGGCGTGCAAAGTAGGTCGTCGCCACTTTTTTTAGCACGCGAGGTGCATACACTTTTTACCCGACTGCGGCGAAGCCCAAAGGAGGGTAATGTGTTTGACCTGTATGTATGTATGTATGTCCGTTCCTGTGTCCGCTCGTAACTACTCAACGGCACAACCGATTTTGATAAATGATACATCATTGGATTCGTCTTGATGGCGCGAGTGTCACTGGGTGTAAAGTTCGTTAAAATAAACAAAATGGCGGATTTTATGCACTTTTAAAGTGCACCGCGGTCGGGTTTTTTTTAGTAAAAATATTTAGTTATTCCTTCTACCTCGATATATTTCCGTGGGTCAAATAGCTTAGTTCAGCGGTCGGCAACCGCTTAGCAGCCAAGGGCCACATAGTAGCTAAGGAAATTGACGCGAGCCGCACTTTGTTAATGATTTGTGATTTTATACTATTCGGAATATAGCGACCGCAATGCAGACCGGAATATAAGGCCACAAGTGAGCGGTTCACGCCCCGCAGGTTGCCGACCGCTGGCTTAGTCGGTTACGTTGTTTCTGTATACATCAGTAGCGTGGCGTCTAAAGAACTCGATTCCTACCGGCTTGCCTAATATCAGGCATTTGAAAACCTTATTCTACATCTCTTAAGGATAATGTACGCCAAATCTGCACCGGCTTGTCCAAGGATAACTTCTACGCCACGCCACTGGTATACATTCCTTCAATAGGTTACATTATGTTTCCAGGCCGGATCTAGAGCCAGAGCCTCTCAACAGTGCTTACGAAGGGTTCGGCTTCGCGCACAACACTTACCACGGGCCCACGCGGCACCTGCGGGCGCCGCTCAACGCCATCACTGGCTCGCCGGTAAGTTTGCTACGTCATCTGATGACGATTTCAACCTTCTGAAGGTAGGATCCTGCACAACACTTCCACAACGAACGGTCGCGCGTTTTTTGCCTCCTTACCAGAACCCTGTACCCTTATTATACATATAAATAGAAATTTCTAACTTACACCCCTAAATTACCCTTCTACAACGCCTTTGACAATATTTCTTTTTCTATCAAAATTTCTTGGACTCTAGTCACAGCATGCTTTGATATTTTTTTTTCATGAAATTAAGGTTAAAAAAAAATGTACCTATTTCTTGTATTCTTACCGTGGACTCTGTGGAGTATTATTATATCTCTTCGATTCTTTCCTAGTTGATGTATTTTTCCCTCACTTACTGTTGCTACAAGCAAACAAAAAAATACTTACACCCGCGTGCGTAAAAATCGTCTTTCCACTACGATACTAACACATAACGAATGATATAACAGGCTGAGAATATCACGATCACAATGATACATTTCAAAGTCAACTGGTCGTGTTGTTTGGCGGTGGCTTGGCAGAGCGTTTGGCTAAGTTAACTCCTTTCCCGTCTGCGTTGCTCTAAGGTTTATGAGATCATAAATTCAAGTATACATAATTATTTTTCAGATTTCCAGTCTACAAGCGGAAGAACAGAAACCCATAAGGTTCACTGACTCCCCCACTCACAACGCTCATCCCTCCTACTCATCAGGTTACGGGCATTCCGCCCAACCGCTCTCAGGTACGTCCGGGCTCGGCACCAACTACACCTCCACCACGCAACCACCCACCCCCTCCCCCAGGCGGACATCTTCAGCCACCTCCGACCATCTAGCAGACCTCTACCAGAACTACCGAGAAAACTTCCAACCGTCACCCTCCCAAGACAGGGATTTTTACTACCGAGCGGAACCCTACGGATACGACAGAACCGCCGACTACGTCGTCAAACATCCCTACTTTCCATACGACGAGAGCTACGAGTATAAAGAACCCGCCCCAGATTACAGACAAACTCAGTTCTTGACACATCGGAGAACGCCCTCGAACTCATCGGCCACAAACTCCCACGCGGAAGAATTCTCCCCATCCAGGCAATATAGCGGAAAATATAAGGAGCGCAGCGAATACCGAACACCCATAACCGAATATCCAAGGAAATCTTCAGACTATTCATTACCAAGAGATTACTATCGGCAGGAGACGCAAGCGGACGTCGAACGGCCGGCCAATTTAGGTTTGGAATTAGCACCGACCAAGTTGAGATCGAGTTTGAAGAAGTATAACAAGAAATCAAGCGCGTCAGGGGGCAGTTCGGGAGGAGGAACCCCCACTAACCCCACCCCCCCTGACAGTTTGACGAGTGAGACTGACAGTTCGTACGTGTCCGCTAGGGACGCCTCGACAGGGTCGATTTCTAGGGTCAGGTTCAGTCCGGAGACGTTGTCAGGCGGAGTCGAGCGGCGACCCTCGCGGCACTCGTAGCGAAGGCTGAAGAAGTTCGACGACTACCTGGTATGAACGCGTATCATGGCCGCGTGTATAATCATGAATAAAGCTGTTTCTCTCTCACTTATAGGATTAGAAAGAGAGAATTATCCGTGGAAATAGACGCGGCCGTATTAACGCTGGCTGTACATACGCGCGCCGGTAGCGTGGGACGCTTGCTTTTTAGCGAATTGGTTGCCGCGATTGAGTGTTACTGTGAAGTGGTTCAAATATGGCGACGAGTATAAATAACAGTTTTAAGAGCGCTATTTTGAATTTCATAGGTTTTTTACTGACTGAATAAATTTTGCTCTGATATTGACTAGCGAGTCCCAGGTCTGAGAAATAAACTACTTTAGTGACGTTTTTAGCAAACTTAAAAAAGAAGGTTACAGTTCGCCTGGACTTTTTCTTATTTAAATATGATTAGGGTTGTTTTATCAAAGTCGATGTCGAATGCTTTATACATTTTTGGTTTAAAAGAAGTCCAACTCTATAAACTGCATAGAAATGTACGTAAAGGGGCTTCTCAGCTCTATCAATCTATCATTAAAAAGGGCAGCAGTTTTGCAAGTGTCAGGGAGATAATAAAACGATAATACAGACTTTGAATGTTTATTTGAACTTCCTCACAGTGGCGCCATCTTCAGTCGCGGCCCACGTACGAGTGTATACTCGATTTTAACTTATCTTTAAGAGGTCGTAATTTAAATAAGTTGCTTGGCGTTTGAGATGTAGTTTTACACCTACTTTAGCGTGTGACGTCACGTTTTAAGTGGTAACATTGAATAACATAACATGAGTGTCATATACCGTGTATAGATGTCGCTACGGGCTCTTGGAAAATTGAAGATAATATTGAGTACTTGAAATCCTGGATTTGATTTTCTTTACTAGTTTTCTTTTACAGAGCATGGTTTTATACAACATATCACCCATTCTAATCAGGAGGGAGAAGAGAGGGTCGGACCATGAGTCGACCAATCACAGACGTCACAGTGCTCTAAGTGTCCACTTCGGTTAATGGAAACAGTGTGATTAGTTGACTCACGGCCCATTCCTCAGTGGAAACGTATCCTAACAGATACGTGTCCCTTTTGGCCGATCAATGTACTAACAATCTACTACTGGTATATTGTACCCAAAGTAACATTTCATAAATTATGTATCGTATTATGTTAAAATTTGGAAAGCGTCTGGTCTAATGAAGGAAACCGTAGCGACATCCAGCCAATTCATGCCGACCTCTGCGATGTCTCAGCTGATCTGCACTGATCTTTGAACTGGCATCATATTCGTATGAAATTAAAACAAAAAATAAAAATATGCCCTAGAATCTTACATTGGTATTCAATTTGAAATTCAATTGTCAACGTTTATATATATGCCGATTTCTAATTCGGTTCCTTAATTGGTTGCCATTAAAATGAAGAAAAAAAAACCTAGTAAATTTACATTTTGGGAAAAAAAATAGAGCGTTTACGATGCAGCGCGTAACTCAATATCGGCCACTAGATCGGCGATAGCCGTCAGCAATAGCGTCACACAAGCGCGCGCAGTCTATGTGTGCGTAAGTTGCGTAGCCGCCCGGGAGTATAGCGCGATTATGACATTTTGATACTTGAATCAAATAAAGTGCAGCGGTAAAGCGGCTAAAATGTTATTGCTGTATGTTGATTGACTTGTAGTCACTAAAAACTCTTTCATTTAAATGTTCCAGTTACGTTATTAACAAATATTTAATACGTATTTGTTCATTAATTTAACGAATAAAAAAAATTCAATGATACCTACAGTGTCGAAGTTTCGCGTGACTTCAAGCCTTTGGTACGATTTTAGCCGACTTCAAAAAAAGAAGTTCTCAATTCAACGGGATTTTTTTATATGCAAGTATGCATTTACAATTACTCGAAGACGGAAAATCATTTTCTTAAACGCTTTTATTTATTTTGCAATGTATTTATGTAACTGTTTGTTCGGCTGGAATACTGCAACTCAGTTTTAAAGCAGATAGGTATTTTCAACCGATTCAGCTGAAATTTTGCAAGAATATGTAAATTAGATGACAATGCAATATTATTATAAGATGAAGGTGATCTGATGATGGAGCCATAGGATCATCTACCGTGTTTATTCACCATGTTTGAGTTCATTTGATTAGTTGTGACGTGCAGTTTGCGATTATACAAAAAAGTACAGTCGGCAATACAAGCTTGTCTCAACAAAACATTTATTGACAGAAACTTATTTTTGTTTAAAAAGCTTACCTCTTGATGGTAAATCAGTTTTTTTTTGCATTTTTGATGTGCTAACTATGGCAATGACACGTTTGCAGGATGTTGCTGATTTTTTTATATGTTCTGTTTCACAAAAAATAGTAATGTAAAATTAAATAATTCGTCCTATGTTGATAAAATATTATTTACTTGTAATAGTCCTTACTGGAGGAAGAAAGAAAAAAGTTCAATGTAACCAAACGGTAAATTTTTTGGGCTCGGAGTCGCTTACCATCAAATGCTACGAAGGTTATTTTTTGTTTAATTAAGGAAATAAAAAATAAGTAAACGTATCGTAGTCGCATTTATTAGGGCTTTTTACATATTTCGAATTTTTCATTCTAATAATAATAAGCGCTATATGCTCCAGGCGTGGAAGTGTTAAAGGGCATAACGCCGCGAGTACCCTCGGAGAAAGCGCAGCACACCTCTCGACACCCTGCAGCCCTCGGCAGCGGTGTTGCCCCTGGGCCATTGCTCATAATGTCGCTAATTAACAGGGGCCCATCAGCGGAGGGCAAGTCACGGTCTGTCAGTGCCGCGAAAGCCATGAGACACTTTTCCTGACAGACGCCGTCATGTCTCAATCCATAGCCCAGTATCTAGTCCATAATTCCACCACCATAGCCCAGTAGAGTTAGATTCCATCAATCAACAATAGTCCCTGCATCTGGCGAGGGCTGTCTCTGCGTGCGTCCCATGACACGGGCAGGGACAACATCCGCTGGGTGTACACGTCGCCTTTCATTAAATTGTCGAAAGGGGCCTCTACGCGTTGGCTTCGGCTCCGCGCACGCCTCCCAAAGGGCCGGGACACCATTGTCCCGTGTACGGGAAAGACATATAAATATGTATCTTGGAAAGTACGCGTTTTTTGACTATATATAACGTTTTTTACTTTCAATAGTCGTTAGAATCTATAGTTAAAGTTTGTCGGGTTACTCGTTCCCTCCGGGTATACCGTAGACGAATTCGGTAAGTCAAGATTTTCAAAAGTGTGCAATTTATATATTTTTTCGATAGTTCCCGACGTAACGATCTAGAAAATACCCCTATTGCATTTTTATTCCCTGTAATTCTTCCAAAATGTCGTGTTAATCTCACTTAAAAAAAAGGACGCCCCGGACTGACAAAATTAGTGCCTAAATTCGTAAAAAAAAAACAAAGGTTTTTGATTAAGTGAATATATTTGGAAATAATCGCTCCGAAAGTTGTGTAAATTGTCCCCCCCCCCCCCTCCATCTTCTAAACCGTGTGTCCGAAAAATATGAAAAAAATCATGGCTTACGCAAAAAAATTACGCTTAATTAATACTTTCAACGAAAATTATTTTCAACAAGATCGAATTAACCGTTTTTAAGTTATTGCCAATAAACTACGCTTCTCAACAAAAGGACGTAACTGCTATGGAGATACGCTCATTTGTTGTTGTACTTTTTTTACATCGTATTTTTTACCTTATAGTTACGGCTATGGAACCCTACACTGAGCATGGTCCGACATGCTCTTGGCCAGTTTTTATTTCTAAAAAACTAACACCGTGTGTCTCGGATTTCCATAGATCTGGCTTTACGGGGGTCTATAATTTCCTTTAGTAGACAGTCATTATAAAAACGGATTAATTTTGGCTCCATTTGCTGATTCCAAAATGAATCATCTTTATAAATTCTTTCCACTTTTAGCGGAAGTGTTTCCCCCGTCCAGACTGCAAACAAGCACACATTGCTCTTTGAAATGTGTAATTGCCCCTGGATCTGGTAGAACCAGTCGTGCCTCTGGTTCACATTTCCATCAGGCTTCCAGAACTTAATTAACTTTCGTTTGATGGCGTCTTCTGGGTCCATGCCATAAGCTGAACTGGGGCATTTTATTTCTACAATGCCCCCTTCATACACACCGTCAGGCGAAGCTCCGAGAAAAAAATACGTCTCATCAACAAATAATCCGCATTTTTCTATAATTATTTGTTCTTGCGTTGCCAATTGTTGAAGGGCGGTTTTCTCGTGCGTCTTCCCATGTTGGATACTAGCAACGTTCTGAAGAGAATATGAATACAACATTGATTTAACCAACGGTGCTGAGTTGGTATTTGGGCGCCTTTTGCACACTTTACTGAAAGATGATGCTGTTAACAGACATCTTCTAAGTTCCAGCCATAGCGCACTCTCTGCTTGCAGCACTGTATCTCGCTCAATTTCATGTCGATTATTGACCTGGAATAGAATTGTATTTTGTCAACATACGTATAGTTTATGTGATCTTTTTTCTCAACGCCATACTGATAGGAACTCTCTTTCGACATATTTTAGATTAACATGCTTAATCGTAAATCTACTGTTCGTCGGGCAAGACCTTGTCAACACGGTGGGTGATATGGTGTAGAGCTATTTGAAAATAATGCGCACCTGTTCTTTGAGGTTGTTTAAGAATATACTTTTCGACGCTTCGTAATCCTCTTCGGACATGTCAGGCTTCTGGCATTCCTCACCGTAATGACCTTTAAAAATACCAAACAAGACTTAAAAATTAGTAAAATAACAATACTTATCCTTCAGACAGACTTCGCTGAACACAACGTAATTATCATAGGCGTATACGAAACCTATTACCTTTATCATTATCAAAGCCAATCTTCTTTTTGAATAAGCGGCGTGGCTTTAGTTTTTGCTTTTTATTAAAGCGTGCCATTTCCAGGCGTTTTAATGATTTTCCTGTAAAGAAAATCAATATTATGTATATCACATTTAAGATATATTATAAAACACGCATAAGTACTAACTTTCGAGTTTGTTATCCTTGCTACTAATTTACCTGGACTTTTTGAAAATCTGGATTTATAAATCATATACTGTGGGCGTGCAGTATTAAATGATACCACTGCGGCACGACATCGAACAGTATATGAATTTTTCAGCGAAAAGTTGACTCGTTTGCCTCCCACTAATTTCGCAACTATGCTATTGAACTGCTCAGCCCTATTGTTGTTCACATTGTGCAACAAACTTTTGGAGTGCAAAGCAATATGCCTTGTGTTCTCCATTATTTTGTTGAATAAGGCCTTTAGCTTAGGTACCTCATTAGGTTCTTCTTTTCTGCTTTCAGAACAGTAATACGTTTCACAATCCGCGTGGTCGCCAAACACGTGCTTTGGGCTATTAAGTATGTCCTTTTTCAAACTGATGATTTGTTCTGTGATTGTAACGCACTGTGCTTTTCTAAAGCGAGCCGCTGATTTTATTGCAGTGCGGAGTCTTTGTATGCGATCAGCTGTCAACAATCTCCTTTCCGATAGCGGTATTGCGGTGTTTTTAATTAAAGCTAGTAGTTTTCCGCAATAATTTCTCAGGAGATGATTGGAGCATTCGATTTTCTCCACTTGTACACTTGAATACGGTCGGCTCTCCAGTATTTTTTTATAAGTGCTCGCATCGCCGTCAGCAATCAACGTTCCATAAATGAGGTTACGGTTTTGAATGGAAGTTTTAAACCCCTCCACTATTACGGCTTGCTCCATGCTAGTGGACGAGCCACTATGGTTTTTTTGGCAGTCATGAGGTACAGGTGGCCGGCTTTTAACTGCTGCTTTGGCACAAACAACGCAATATTTATTTTTAACATCCATATAAAGAACTTTGCCTGTTTTGTACCCAATGATTGCTGCAACTCCTGAGGATGCTGAGTAGTTTGTTTTGTAAGACCTTTTTGACCAACAGCAATCGGCTACAACCGTTATTACTGGAATCCCATCTTTGACGTGGCCACATTTAATAGCCTCTGCCGCTTCTTCTTTCGCAGCTTCCATCATGCTATCTTCTGCAGCGGCTTGCCACCATTTTGCTTGTTCGTCATGGCACGTTATATATGTTTTATGCGATAAAGTAGGCAAGTCCATTGAAGCAAGAAACTCGTTCATATTAGACCATCCACCGCCAATCATCAAAGCTCCCATAACGGCTCCGTTATTGAGTTTCATGTCGTCAATACTATTATCAGTATTACAGATAGTGAACGTTGAATTACACATATTGCATTTGAGAATAAAATTTGACTGTAATCCGGCTTTAATTTCTTTTATAATATCAACATTACTTATGGTGCAACCAAAAGCAGGATTATGCTGACTAACCGTTTTTAACTGTTCGAAAAAATACTGTAAGTCCAGTATCCGACGCCCTTTCAAAGAAAAAGCAACTGGGGGCGTAGATTCCATTTCAATAGTCTGCAAGGCAATCACGTAAATAAATATAAGATTATTTTAATTCAACCAAAGGTACTATAATATACGATAAAATAAAATGCGCTAAATTTTGGATATATTCCATAAAAACAGATAATGTAACAACTTGAAAAGACGAAAAATTCCCGCCATTTTTATTTCAATTCGAATATCTCAAAAAAGGGTGAATCGATTTTGATAAAAAAATTCTAAGAACCATTCGTGGTCATCCAAGTGCTGAACATACCATATAAGAGAAAAAATATATATTTACAAGTTCTGTCGTTTCCGTATCCAGTTCCAAGATATTAGTGTTAGAGGTATGCTCATCTATGGCGCATGATGTTTGTGTACTAGATACATCAATTGTGGTAGTTTCCGTGTTAGTAGTGTCTGTGCTAGATATCAAATCTTGGTCAGTGTTTGACTTTGATGGTGTTAAAATTCCCTAAAAGCACATAAAAAATAAAACAAAATGTTTTCTTAATCTTTGTACTTATAAAGAAAAATAACCTCTAAAAAAACTGCTATGCTTACCTGTTGTATTTGATCTTGAACAATGATTTCTGTATCATCTAAATTTGCGACACTGCCACAAGTGTCTAATGTTTGAATTGGTTTTAATCTACAACAATGGTCTCACAATTTTATAAATAAATATTAAATACCTTTTTTGAATGGCACAAATACCAAATTAATAAATGAACTGGCACGCACGTGGACTTATTCAATGAATACGCACGTGGACATATTCAATAACTATTCGCATAAAACTTAAAAATTAAAATCTCACAAAACCACAAAAAATTAAATGGCGACAAATTTCAAAACCATTTAGACTTTTTACCTCTTAGCTTCTCTGGCTTTTTCCATATTGCCCTTATGATCTCTTTTTCTTTTTGATCGTGATGATTCTTTTTTATTACCCATTTTACTTGATCTAAAACAATTATATAGCTGAACCGTAAAACGTTTCTTAATGAAGTATAAAAAAATCATAAACATTACTTTCTACCCAAACGCGAGGGATCTACTGCAAGCCGTTACTTGGTTCTTGTCACTACCTTCCAAATGCAGCATCAGGTCATGACCATCGGCTGACAAAGAGGGCTCGACTAGACAATACGTTTGAGCCCAAACACGGGGGATCTACAGTAAGCCGTTACTTGGTTCCTGTCACTACCTTCCAAATGCAGCATCAGGTCATGACCATCAGCTAGACAAAGAGGGCTCGACTAGACAATACGTTTGAGCCCAAACACGGGGATCTACAGTAAGCCGTTACTTGGTTCCTGTCACTACCTTCCAAATGCAGCATCAGGTCATGACCATCAGCTAGACAAAGAGGGCTCGACTAGACAATACGTTTGAGCCCAAACACGGGGGATCTACAGTAAGCCGTTACTTGGTTCCTGTCACTACCTTCCAAATGCAGCATCAGGTCATGACCATCAGCTAGACAAAGAGGGCTCGACTAGACAATACGTTTGAGCCCAAACACGGGGATCTACAGTAAGCCGTTACTTGGTTCCTGTCACTACCTTCCAAATGCAGCATCAGGTCATGACCATCAGCTAGACAAAGAGGGCTCGACTAGACAATACGTTTGAGCCCAAACACGGGGGATCTACAGTAAGCCGTTACTTGGTTCCTGTCACTACCTTCCAAATGCAGCATCAGGTCATGACCATCAGCTAGACAAAGAGGGCTCGACTAGACAATACGTTTGAGCCCAAACACGGGGGATCTACAGTAAGCCGTTACTTGGTTCCTGTCACTACCTTCCAAATGCAGCATCAGGTCATGACCATCAGCTAGACAAAGAGGGCTCGACTAGACAATACGTTTGAGCCCAAACACGGGGGATCTACAGTAAGCCGTTACTTGGTTCCTGTCACTACCTTCCAAATGCAGCATCAGGTCATGACCATCAGCTAGACAAAGAGGGCTCGACTAGACAATACGTTTGAGCCCAAACACGGGGGATCTACAGTAAGCCGTTACTTGGTTCCTGTCACTACCTTCCAAATGCAGCATCAGGTCATGACCATCAGCTAGACAAAGAGGGCTCGACTAGACAATACGTTTGAGCCCAAACACGGGGGATCTACAGTAAGCCGTTACTTGGTTCCTGTCACTACCTTCCAAATGCAGCATCAGGTCATGACCATCAGCTAGACAAAGAGGGCTCGACTAGACAATACGTTTGAGCCCAAACACGGGGATCTACTGTAAGCCGTTACTTGGTTTCTGTCACTACCTTCCAAGTGCAGCGTCAGGCCTTGATAATCTAGCTACACTAACAAATACATGCCTACGATTCCTACGAACATCTATCTACTTGAGCATATCTACTTGAATGAATAATTTCATAATTACCAGTAACCAAGTATCACAGTCGTTCATACACCAAAACTTTAGATACTATATCGAAACCTGTAGACTAATCGGGCGTAAATGCCAGTGGCTACAATGGCATTTACGACTTTTGAGTTTAAAGTTTTCTGTAGTTCTTCGACCTTCAAGCTCGACACGACGTAAATATTTTTTTAAAATCGGCGATACGTCCGTTCTCTAAAGAGCCGCGGCTCGGAATGACGAGCCGAGGCGCACGCGTCACGTTTTATAGGTAGTTTTGAATGAATCTAAATACATATTTTATTAAATTTATTGTTACTTTTTTTGATTGATTATGATACAGGATAAGTTGTTTTGTCATATTCATGTATAAACAGACCTTTTGTTTAGCAATTAGTTAGCCAAAACGTGCCATAAAGTTAACGAAAAGTAAGTAGTTTTCATCAATCAAATTAGTTGAAGAAAACATAAAAAATCGCAAATTTGGTCAACTGAGGAAATAGAACATTTTATTACGTTTCTAAAAATGTACATCATGTTTCATAACTTCAGACAGTTTAGGCTTTAAATGCCGAAAATGACAGCATGTTTTGGCAAATTTTGAAAACGTGCATGAAAGAAGTGCCCACAATCGTAATAAAACATAAGAATATACAAAATTTAGTCAATTGACCCCAAAACTAATGAGTTGCCTATTATGTTGGTGTGATATTTTTGGTGGAAACTGTTAACGTTACCACGAAAACTATGCGCAAAATCATGGCAAATCAACGATTTCGCGTTTTTCCATCGTAAACCCTCTTAATTTTGGGCATAAACCTCAAATCAAAAGCCACATGGCTTCAATTCAAGTCGCACGTATTTCATGTGCTATAATTGTGTAGGCTTATTTTTCAAAGATAAATCCTCGATATAACAATTTATGAATAAAATACGCCAGACGGATAGATTTAGTGTCTTGATCCGTATTAAACAAAATAGAAGTCTGTGTGAGGTCTATCAGATGTCATTTGAATCGCGTTTTTACGCCTTCACAAATCAAATTCTGCATACATTTTTTGGCCTCGAAAACTATACATTCCAGGGTTATTCTATATTTATTTTGGTGTAAAATAAAGTATAAAGATCAGTGCACATCAGTGTCCGGCCCTCGGGCCTAGCCTTGTATAAATGCAATTGTGTTCATTAATTAGTTACATGTAGACCTGTACATTTGTATAAACCGTGTATGCGTGTGGGTGCGAGACAGTGCCTGGATTACCCACTAACAGTTACTTTACTCACCGATAGATGGCAGCACTTGGTTTTGGATTAGGTTTGCAGGGACAAACGCAAACTGCACAGTTTGCGCGCGAGTTGAATTGTTCAATGAATAACCGACAAGGACAGTTCCTTACTGTACATGCGCTATGCGTGAAAGAGACAGGGCAGACTGTTGGCAACTGGACTTTTCATCTCGCGCGCACTGTAGATGTCACTAGCGTTAGTTGTGTATTATATCAATATCAATCAACATCCGAAGCCTTATTTTAGTCCAGTAACTTTCGAAATTCTATAAAAAAATTATTAAAAATACTTAACAGACAAAAACAATGTAAACTTCAAGTATGGTTCGACAAAACTACGTTTTAATAAAATCTATACCTACTTACAAAATAGTGAACATTGTCATGTAAAAAGGCAACGAACTCTTTGATTGTTTTTCATCAATATTGTTTTAACTTAAGTAATAAATTCAATTAAAACAATATTTAATTTACAAATTCAATTTGTCAAATTTGTACTCGACAAATCTCGTAAAATTTATTTATTGAGGTAGAAAATAAATATATTTATGCCCAGTGATAACTAGAGGAACAAAAAGGCACAAATAACAAAAAAATGTACAAAATGTAAATATTCCGCGTAGTTGCAGCTTTCCCGGCATTTATTTTAATTTGTTGCGGTGCTTACGCACTATTAATTTGTTATTATTTTAAATTATAAATAGTACAAATATATTTTTAAGAACCCTACGAACGAATTGAATAGAAATTATTTCCCACATTATGGTAACTAACAAATAATGTATATCGAAACAGTGCGGATTTTGTACAAAATCAAAATGTTAGATTATTTTTTACTAAAATATCAATAAATATAGATTTAGTGAAACCAGTTTTGTATCCCACGGTAATGTTTAATTAGGTAAAAAAACTAGTCGGAGTTTTTCAAAATATAAATGTACCCTATTGCATATCCTGCGGTTGATATTGTATTCGATATTATGCTTTCTATACTCAGGAACACTGGTTTAAAACAATGACGACTGTATTTGTATGCAAAATATTTGAAAATGTATTCGAAATCCGTTTTTCGATTAACGAAGGCCTACGGAACAATTTTTCAAAATAAATTTAACTCGTTATTGGCAACACTAAATTTAAGACTTGTATGTATCAAATTTTAAATGTAACTTAGCTTTGGTATTTTAGCTGAAAGCAGTGCCTAACTTTGGAAGTGTGAGGAGATTACGCGGTGGATCTAGATTTTTTTTTCATTTCCCCACTTATTTTTGTAGGGCCGGTTGTGGCGAACTGGAAAATGTTGTGATTATTTATTCCTTTGCATTTTATTTCTTGTGCAATAATTGAAATTGTTTTGCGTCCATTTTATTTCTTATTATATTTAAAGTTATTTATAAAACGGGAATCGTGAATGTAGCAGTATTTCAGCAGTATTTGAGATTCATTACCACTATATTTTATATAAATATTGGAAATTTTATATCGATATGTATGTTGTACTATAGTAAATAATTTGTTTAGTTGACACGACTCAGTGCCAACTGCCAAGACGATGTTTAGTGCTACCGCGCTCTGTTTCCAAACTTGTTTTTAGTACAAGCCAAATCCTAACCAAATTATTATAAGAATCTCTTTATAATAAGTTTCAAATACTGGAGTCACAAATTATTTTCAAGTTACGAAAATGAATTTATTAATAGTTTTTTAACACTGTAAATATATATGTTTAATTAATTGTATCATTGTATGTATTGGGACTCATGGCACGATTACTTAAAAATACTCTAGTCTTGAAAAAATATTTAATTTTAATATCTGGCTTGTATGTATTTGAGGTACGAAGGTTGTAAGCATACTTCGGGCATTCCATGTTTCTGTGAAAATGACATTCCATTTGTTTACAGAGAAGTGATATTATGCTCAGTTACGTTCATTAGTCGAATGTGAGATGGTTCTTTGTGCCAATAACAAGAAGGAAAATGCCTTAAGTACGTTGAAATAAATTGACAAATAAAACTAGATTAAGCTTTTTATCAGGTCTTATCATTTCTTCCCGCTTCCTGACCCCGTTCAGATGGATACCCTTCTAGTTTCCTTGGGAGACTGGTTGGAATTTTGCCAATGAAGTTAGCATGAAGTATGTTTATGGAAACAGCTACATCAATACAAAAATTGCTTTGCCCGTGCTTTCTCTAACTAAACAGGTATTCTCCGCGATTTCGCCGCGCGGCTAATAGGGCCACCACATTTTGTTCTCGCGGAGGGGCTTAGACAGCCACCAGAAAGAGCACGCGTTATGGGATACAGAGAGACGGTCGGATCAGGTGCGTTCCGTCCGTAGCCGGACCCGAACATCGGTTCAGTTAGTAAGAGACTTCTGTACGTAGTCATACTGTGACTAAACCCACATGAATGTAGCAGACGATGAGGCAAGCAAAGCCTTATCAGTTAATTAAAAGGAGTTACTCGTGTTTCCCTTCGTGTGGAATAGCATTTTTTTGTGCTTAAGGTGATTTGAGTCGGATGGTAGAGAGAGAGACCACTCTATTGAGAGAGAGGTGGAGAGAGACCACTCTTATTGTCCTCTCTTCCACAAGCAGTAGGTAGGGTAGCAGTGGCGTGGGGTAAAAGATATCCTTGGGCAAGCCAGTGCAGATTTGGCGTACATTTTCGTTAAGAGCTGTAGTATAAGGTGCTCAAATGCCTGATATTAGTTAGGAAAGCCAGTAGGAATCGAGTTATTTGGACGGCACGCTACAGGTAAGTAGCTACCTATCAATTTCATTTAACTTTCAACAATGGATCATCGCATGTTCTGCACAGCGCAAATATGTCGGTATTAATACAGTCGATATTTTTATAAGTGTACCGTGTTCAGTATCATTTATAACTTACGTCACAAGAATTGGGCATGTAATTCTTTCCTTATTTTTCTTAACATACAATAAGGTGTTGTGTTCAGCCTCGAGAACCTTTGATTTATTTGGCGACAGTCTGAGCGGTGCTCCCGCCTAGTAAACATTCAAACTCCTCACGGCATATGTATGTACATACAATAGGTAAATATGTAGACGATATGTAGATTTAAACTTACATACTTACGTAGCTACATGTATAGTTCCAAGCCACATACCCAGCAGTATAGTAGTACGTATGTACATATAAGTAACAAATATCACAGTTGAATTTGAAAGGAGTCTTGAAATATCAAGGTTATCTAACAGGATAATAAATAACATGACAATGTATAAAAAGAACAATTTATTCAATACTGGGTATCATTAAAATATTATATCAGTGCATTGTAAAAATACTTATATAATATAAAATGTGCTCTTATACGCAACTTATATAGATACAAACCTGCGAGGAGATGTGTCATAAAAATATAAGTAATAGGTAGACCACGATATGGTTCCATTTTGTTTTCCTTTGTGTTTTAAAGAGAAGAAAACGGTGAGTTAGTTAACGCAGCAAAATGTCGATCGTTACCATTTTCATAACACAAATCCAAGCGGTCATAAAATATGCTTTTATCTTATACTAAAATTGGTTTTCTTATCCTAAGCAAGTCCGAACTGCGTTCCACCGATTTACGAAGCATTCAAATTTTGAAGCGAAAATTCGCCAAATAAAAAAATATAAAACACCTGTTTACTTCAGTCCAATAAGACCATAATAATTTAGGTTTTTAACCAAATTCTTAACTACGCCCGGGGAGGCGGGTATATCACAATGATCAAATGTACAGTTAGGACTATTTCTATGAATCGACTTACTTGCTAAGGGAATAGGGCCTGACTAGCGGTCCTGAGGCCAATCCTACAGAAGCTAAACCGTTATACTGACCATCATAGGCTAGTCCAATCCAATCGTACGCATACGCCCCACGCGATATTATGCCAATGACTACGCTGTAGTCGCGTCTGTCAAAAATTATAATCTAGCAGATCTAGTTAGTCCAAATCAGAATTAGCATTTCTGATATCATGAACAGTGTTAAAAACCGGTTTTACTCGTGAACTTTGACAAAGATCAAGAAAATTCAAGGACACAAGCCTAAACGGTTAGACTCGTAGGTCGTAAAGAATATAAAATACGTTATTATTTAGCGTCCTTACCGACTTCTAGAGGAAATCCTGTGAAAACGCAAAGCACATATTATATGCAGGTCGGCCGCAAATGTACAACGTAACGTCGCTAACGCAAGAGCCTATTGTTCTATTTGCGCTGAACAGGAAGTATCTTCAAAGACGCACTTCTGCAAACGATTACGGATGACTATTGACATTATATTTATGGTCGTTGCACTTGCCAAATCTCCTTTGCATTATTTAGCTTTAAGGAAACGTCTCGAGTACCTAATTGTTCATGGTACTTATTCTATTAACCAAAATTTTGCACCAAGCCATCTTAGCAATTATGCGAATCGATTCGGCTTTGCTGCCTATGACTTATAAAGTCATTCGTAAAAGGAATCCTACTCACTACAAGATACGTATCCTTAGCTAAAAACATCTTGAGCGTGAATTTCGACACGTAACAAAAGTATCATATTTAACGTGACGGACGTAGAAAAATATATCTCAAATGTTTGCCAAGTTACATCATGTTAGACAGATGAGAAATCCGATAGGCTAGCCATATCGGTTCTAATTTTTTGGTCCAAATATGTCAGGCGATCATTTGTAGTCCATTAAATATGGCGCTATGCCAATCTATTATTCCTGACTGATTACCCAAGGAATCGCAAAAGCTAGATTCTGAGCTTACAGCTCCGTATAATTATTTAACGTCAATTGGCTTGATTGGAGACGGTAGGTGGTAACAGACAAATTTTTAGTAACTTTATGTAACAAGAATCATGGAGTCTGTTTAGACAGTAACTATAGAAAGTTTTGTTAGTAAATTGAGGTTTTTAAGCTATTTAATCCAAACAACAATAATCGTCCCACGAAATTCTTGTCAAACTCCAGAGCCTAATTAACTACAGACGTTACGTAACTTTTATAACACTTCTACCGAACTACGAAAACAGTTTTTATTACCTCTTCCACTGGTTTTAGTCCTCCATATATGAAGTCAAATATTTCTTCAGTAATATACTTTTTATGTACCTACTTGCCTGATGCGAAAACTCGTTAAATGAGATTGGGTCGGGAGGCTGAATTTAGGTGCTACGCAGTCGACATACAGCCGTCTGGGGTCAAAATCGGATTCGAGGTCGTGTGACCGTTTCCAATTTGATTACAGAGACTCAGGTATTGAAGGGTTCGTATCCTATGCGGAAAAACTTGCGGGTTGAAACTGTTTCAGAATATTGGCTGGATGGATGTACTTTTGCGGCACTGAAACTACTTACACATTATTTTAACTAAAGTTACGGAAATATTTTTGGAAGATATTACATTATAGGGATGTAACGATACATAATTTTGCCGATACGATACCGATTATTGTAGTAAGTTATCGGCGATACCGATATCTTAGCTAAATAATGAAGTATGAAATTAACTTCAGATATTTGTATGTCCTTATTATACCTAAAACTTGGATATTTAACAGAGTCAACCCTGAAAGTGTAAAGGAAAAATAAATAAATTGACATTTTTTTTTTAATTATGAACCAAAGATATAATTAACATAAGTAATAATTATCATTGCACAAGCAAATGCTTTTCGCGCTCTTCAAATATCGGTTGTATATAATCGGCGATACCGATATGTATCGTTACATCCCTAATTATAACACGCGACTTCGGAAATAACGACTATGGAAGATACAACGGAAGTTTAAATTGTTAGATAGCATGTGTTACTATCAGGTGCATGGGAGCCATCATTATCTACATTCGATCCAGCGAGCAGGTGGCGAGCGTACACCGAAATTAACATACACATTTGGAATGTGGCATAACGATTTTCCGAATGCATAGTTGAAAAATAGGTGAACCCACGCAAGTTAAGGAAAAAATAACAAAAAAAGTCATGTACCTACCTGAGAACGAAACCTAAAATGAAATGTGAAAAGTATTTGGAGTCCTTTGAGACCAGTTCGCGTCGGTAGGTTAAATCCCTACCTACCTGTATGTGTCGCCTGAATAGCACCAGATGGACAACACTTTCCGGTGGTAGACTAGATCGTGACCGTCAAGATGGCGTACACCGTAAAGATATCCAGAATCTGATGCTGCGAATAAATAGTACCGACGAAATACCTAGATGAAAAAAATAGTACCCTTAAACTTTTCGAAACATAAGGTCTGGTACGGTGTACGCTACCGGGCCGTCAAGCTGGCTTACACCGCTTGTATTTCTGGAACGGCTTTGTTTTCGGAAACACTTTATATCTCGAAAAATAGTACCCTAGGGCCCATAAATTTCATTTCTCTAGCTATCGTAGAAGCCGAGATATGGAACGGTGTACAAAATTTCGCGCCGTCAAGCTGGCGTACCCGGGAATTTCACATAGAAAGACTTCGAATTCCGAAATGAGGCAGTCATGGAATCTGTAAATAAATAATTACTGGCAGTGTCAGATTCTGGATATCTTTACGGTGTACGCCATCTTGACGGTCACAACTGAGTTAGTCACCAACATTCTAAATCCTGCTGCTGCCACCAAAATTGTTCGTGTACCGTACCGACTGTGGGCTCAACTACGAACGTCTTTGTTCGAAGTGCGTCCCGTGCAGACTCGCTCTCTCCTTGTTCTTGTAAACATATGAGTGAGCGGGACGGCAGGATACGATTTTCGAACGTAGAGTTTCGGAGTATGGGCCCTAAACTCATGCATACGGATACGGGTTTGAGCAGGACCACCTCTTCGACTACCGTTTTCCACGTCTATTCAAGTATGCATCTTTGAGCTCATCACTGATCCATTCAACTATAAAACCATCGAGAATTTTCCTACAAATTGAACCCAATACTTAGGATCCGGGCACCGATAATGTTAACGCATTTAAGCGCACGTCAAAAAAACTTATCTGTGATGTGTTTGGCTCTCAGGTAGCGGAGTGCACAATACCCTTACTTTTCAACGAACACGACAATAACAAGTTTACCCCAACTCACCCTGTTATCGTATTACCATTTCTACCTACAGTGTGACTCATCGCGGGTTTAGAATAGCCATATAACGAAGGGTGAAGAGGGGCGGTTGTTTACAGGATACTGCTAAATAGCTTGGCACAACAACTTTAGTATCCATAACTATAAACTAACCATATTTTGTGCTTGAAACACACAATTTTATAATCTGTAAATCTGATGATAATTTTTACGACGAGGTGTTCCATATCCATTTCAATACTTTCCTTTGGATGCACTGAGAAAATTCTATACTCGTATATTACTTCGGTTTCACTTCCAGCGTCACAGGATCCCTATTTTAAGCGTGTCCAACACCAGCTTGAGAATTTTATTGCATAAAATGTCAACGTTCCTTCCACACGTGAACTTTTTATTATATCTACATTTACTAAATTCGTTTTAACTAGCCAAGTTAGCCTGAGAGGCATTTTCGTGTTCGCGGCCGTAATCCTCTTCAAAGGAAACAGCTAAACACACACGATTACAAATTCAGTGTTTGTAACCGTACGCGGTACGCAACTTGTGGACGCTTACGTAAGTCGTCGTGTTTATAATTCTCTATTCCCGGACAATTCGTTCTTTTTCAATGTCAAAAGAATCCGAGAGTATCTTGTCTACTTTAATTGGAGCTGCGAATCGAGAATTGAAGTGGTCTGTCTTTACGATCGCTGCGCGGATATCATTTTCTCAGGTTTCAATTTTAGGTTTGTACGATTTTCTGACCATGAACTCAGAATGTCCTCGGTTTATTGCAAAAAAGGCATTATAATTGTAAAATTTCCAACCGTGCTGAACTTGACTTTATAGCGTCGTGTAGACGAGTCTATTTCTTTCTCATATTCTAAACCGCCTTGTAATTTTTGTAGATAGATTCGTTCTTATCAGTATCACACTGAATACAAAGAAGCGAGGGCTTTCGTTCTGATAAATATAAAGTTAATTCATTTTGTTCAAGTGTCAGTGCGTTTCGAATAACAATTAATCAAACTCTCGACGATTTTTCCATTACAATAACTTTTCATGAATGTTTTAGCGGCGTTATCAGAGTTGGGGCAATTAAACCTTGACCTTTATGGCTCCACTCAATCGTACAGTATTTATAAGCTAAATAAAATTCTTAACTAAATATTAAACTTGGAAAACGAGTTATTACTCCCCTAGAGTTCCAACCCTCGTATTTGAACGGAAGTGGTATTGTTTTTACGTCAACCTAGGTTGCCATGGATCAGCGAGCGAGGTTAAGAAGCCATATGGTCGTCAACCGCGTTTCAAGAAACGATTTGCATAAACTTTAAAGCTTGTGGCGGTCTGCGTTGATTTAATTGGCGATTTGGAGTGAAGATTGCACGAATTCGGTAAAAATTCGTCATTAACAAGCGAGTCCAACGCGTGGCGAAAAAAACAACCAGTCCCGACGCCTGGTTCCGACAGCCGACAGGTAGGTAGGTAATTATAATGCCGCGACTCGCAGAACCATAAAACTTGATAAAAACGGTGAACGGCTCACCTATCAGTAGAATGTGATTCGTGTCATGTATTGCCACAAAATTGGCGTCAACTCTCGTCATTATATTTGGCATCATTGTGTTGTCACTAAGAATAAATTTTAGTGGCATTTGAATGTACAGTCAGGGAAGTTTTCACATGACCAGTTTCAAAACTATTTCGCTTGCAAGCTCATCTTAAGCAGACCCGCCCCTCAATGAGCCAACCAATCAGGAAAAGACACGTTTTTTAAAACCATCTGTTTTTAATTACCACAAATGTTTCGACGGTCCGTCTATTGATTTTGACGGTCCGTCTATTGATTTTGACTCAACTCTGCGAGTTGAATCTTCGAAGTCATTGTGATTTTTTTAGGATTCCGTACCCAAAGAGTACCAACGCTATTACCTACTGTGCCTCCGTTGTCCAACCACCATACTAGGCAGATACTTGAATATTTCACAGAATGTGTATTTCTGTTGCCGTTGTAACAGAAAATAATAAAATCAGAATAAATTTTATAATTAAATCAGACCCCTCATACTTACAATAAACGTGGTTTTCGGCGTATTTTGCTCGACGGTGGTACGGAACCCTTTGTGTGCGAATCCGACTCTCACTTGACGCATTTTTTTTTGCTGTGTGAACTACCCTTGTCGTGTGGTCTTTGAATCGCGCAATGCCGCTTTAAGTAAGCGAACCCAGCAGCAGGATAATTGCTTTTAGTCGCCTCGGGTAAAAAATATCCTATGTCTTAACCGGGGTAATACTCGTAATGAACGCATGTTTTTGCGTGATACGAGCACAAACGGTTTTGCGACGACTTTATTGTATGAATTGATTAATCATTTCATAATAATAAAACCTAGAGTCTATTAATATATTTATCCCACACCTGGCCATAAAGTGGCTTTTTCCGCACACTGCGCGTACGGAAAAAGCCGCTTTCTGGCAAAGTGTAGACATAAAATCGAAAAAGTAGTTACAATCACTTTAGCCAAATTATTTGTATAATACTTGTAATTATTCTCGAAATACATTACTATAGGTTGATAATAAAAACAAAACCAGTTGTCAAAAGCAGATCGTTCTTTAGCGATAAGACCACTTGTTATTTTTTGCCACTGCTTACATTCCATTGAGTTGAGATATGCAATTTAAACTACGTGGACTGGGGTTACTCTGATTCACGGGGTAACATTGATCATCGATTTTTAAACCCAAATACCTACCTTTGATTTTGAACACGTTTATTAAGTATTTTTATTGAGGTAGCCTACCTTAATAATAAATTGTTCTGAATGCATTCAAAAACTTCGTATAGTTGAAAAATCGTTGATCAATGTTACCCCCTGAATCAGAGTTACCCCAGTCTACCGTATACGTAAGTTACTTTGCTCAGAATGAAATATCTGTTGAAATCGAATCGAAGTTTGAGACAAAAGCAGGGTCTCGGGGTCCTTTTTTGTGACATTTTTTGTCGTTTTCTTTGTTATAGAACCCTCGGTGTGTCGTAACATTTGCTTTAAGAAAAAAATTGGCTTCTTGAACCATCATTGGTCAGTAGAGACTCAGTAGCCGCACGCAAAAGTGACCCTTAAGGTGGTCATGTGAAAACTTCCCTGACTGTACCATTCTTAGCATGGAAGATATCTTGGAGGAATAACGCAAGCTGACGTGTATGACGTGTCCATGTTCAATGATAAGGGAATTTATGTCCAAATATTAATTACTTGATAGGAGCGTCGCTAATCAAAAATGGCATGAGGAAGGAATCCCATAATGCAGGGGTAGTTATGGAATTCAATTTAGATAAAAGAACCAAATTTCCACCTCAAAAACCATTAGGTAACCGAAGAAACTGCGAATCTCGATAGGATTATGCGTGGGCAACGGTATACATAATTGTTACCTAGCAGCAGATAACGGGTATCCGAACTATGCACGAGGAGATATTTAAGGCCATACGCAATTCCATCGTAGGCAACGTGATAACGTATTGTGACTCAACGTTCATTCAATGTTCATAGTGGAAAGCGAGTTTGAAAGCCGGCGGCGGTTTCTCGGCACAATACTTGTGTACCTAAAGCCTGCGTCAATCGATTCAGCTAATTAAAGCCACAGCCACAGGTCAACCACCCCCTTTATCTGGGGGTTCGTTAGTTACATTAAACCCGTATCTTTAAAACCGGTCCTCTAGAATTCCTACCGACATGTGGAAGCGGTCGCAACTGTCACTTTAAATACAAATTAACATGGCTAGCTCTGTGACATTTAGAGTGCGATAAAACTGTGATTATGTTGATTTCGATAATCACGCAACAGGAAAGCTATTAGGTTGGTGAGCCGCTAATTATATTCGGTTTAGCTGTGGTTTTGCCTAAAAAATGAAGTTAATAATTTATGAAATTGTATAACGATATTATTTTAAGGTTGTTTTGCGAATAGCTCCGAAACAACTTTTTAAAATGTTTCTGTTATGCTTCAGCTTCAAATATGTAAAGTTCGAGTAGGCGCTTTCATATAAGAAAGCGCACTGATATTAGGAGAACTAGTAGCTATACTTCCAGTCTATTTGGTACCTGCTATCCCTAAAAACTACCTATAAAACAAACTCAACGCCAAATCTGTCCCAGTAA
This sequence comes from Eudemis profundana, assembly GCA_947034925.1. Lineage (NCBI taxonomy): Eukaryota > Metazoa > Arthropoda > Insecta > Lepidoptera > Tortricidae > Eudemis > Eudemis profundana. The sequence goes on from OX344808.1 coordinate 21,350,158, forward strand.
TAGGATCCCATCTCAGGACGCCGCGATCGAACGTGGGTTCAATGAATCAGGATTTATTCAGTCTCGAAAATTCTCCGATGGAAGTCCCCGCAGTTAATAAATCAAAAACCGTCTGAGCGAGGCCGGGGCCGACGCATCGGCGACGAGACGTCCTTGGGAAGGACATCCCGGCCAATATCTCCGCAGTCTCTATCTACTATATAAATATTGAATTGAGCTTTGCGAACGCCCTTCACCGCACTGGCTTCCAACATTATCGGTGCAACCTTATCTACTATAGCTGTTGTTCACTAAAGCTATCTATAACGTACAAAAGCGTTTTTACGACATTAATCATAAAACTAGAACTAGCATGAAATCGAATACACTACGTTACCTACCTATAAATGTTTCCAAAAATTGAAAAGATCTTTAAGTACCTATGTGGACTAGAATATCTGAAAGTCTGGCATTTATATTTCGGAAATATAAACTCAAGGTCTATGCTATGCTGATGACGTCGTTATACCTACTTACTTTCTACTTTCACTCCTAAACTCTTGGTAGGTATATTATATACCTAATTGTCCCACGTAATTGATATGGGGGTATGGGGTCCACCGCGACATTCTCCGAGTTTTTGTGAAAATGATCTTGACTAACTCAGATCATAAAATTAATATTTTTATTTAGTTGTACGATAGATGTAACCGCGAATTCCGATGTCGATTGTATGTTAATTGAGATGTGACCGTGACGTCACGTTTCCGACCAGACGGGCTGGTGCATCGAAACGTCTATTTTAGCACAATTGCGCTCGGAATGGCAAAGGGAAATATCGAAGCGGACCCGAGGAGGCAAGGCACCTAACGCTACGACTAATTTTATTGTGGCAGTCTATTTATTCCTTATTTTGTGTTAATTTGGCTTTCGAAAAATGGACAGCATCGTTTTGTTTTAATCTTATCGACTTCCCCGCGAGCTGATAAGCGCTGCCTGCCCAAGGCTTTGTCGCGCCTGGATACGCCTCCTGCCGACCTAATATTGACCGACAAGCTTACACTACGCTATGGTATAAGTATGCACGTACAAAAATATGAATATAGATCATTATATATCTTAATATTTCTCACGGTGGCGAGCAAAATAAATAGCTTGATTTATAGCCTGTCGTAACACGAGATTTCCGAAACGCGTAAACGCGATTGCGCCAAAAATAATATAGATTAAGAAACTAATGACGAACAAACAATAACGACAGCCATAACCCGTGAAGTAACATAAACAAATAAAACTTATTTCTGTATCTTCACTACACGCATGCAATATTTAAGCAGAATTATAGTGACCTGCCGCGAGACAATACACAAGTATATACTACATTTAGGTACATGAACAACTACTGCCACAAATATTATTATGTATATAATGTAAGTAAATAAGGACACGACGGGGAGAGGAATAAATCGTATATAGAAAAAAAATTAGAGAAATATACAATAAACTCTATTTAAACATGAAATTTATTAAAGAGTAAAAAACATACAATGGTTTGTTTTACACAAAATAAAATACCTGGAGGGTAAAGGCAGGTCGGGCGCGGCGGCGGCAGCGGCCGGGCCCGGCCCGCGGGACGAGTGCGACAGGCCCATACATAGTTCAATAATATAATACCATACGATAATAAAAAGTACACATATATGATACTGTCAAGCCAACTAAACCAACTCACAGATAGTCATGTCGCTCTCTCGCGAATATAAAACTATGTTAAATCTTACAAAAATACTTATGCGACTAATCTGAAATGCACATAGAGGATCTCGCGTCTCGACTACAAAAATATTTTGAGATTGGAATGAATCTTTCTTTAAGCTTTCGGCCTCGGAACGATCACAAAGAGACGGCGTTTATAACGTCCGTTCACATTCTAATTGCTTCTCTTCTGTGTCTTAAAGCTAACAGATAGAACCTGTCCATTGAGCGTGTAGCCGTTGAGCGCCTGGATGGCCATCGCAGCCTCATCATACTCGCGCATGTTTACAAATGCAAACCCTTTGTTTTTCTTGGTCTCGGGATCCTTGATCACCTTTATCGAGTCGATGGCTCCATAGGGGCCGAAGAGCTGCCAGAGCGCTAGCTCCTCTGTGTCCTCCCCGATGTTGTATACATACACTGTGGTCTGATGCGGCGCTGGCGGCGCGCCGAGCAGTGGCACGGGGCTGGCCGGGGCTCCCAGGAGCGGCAGGGGGGAGTGGTTGGCAGCGGCCATGGGGTTGAAGCGCTGCTGGCCCTTGTTGATGAAGGGCAGTGCTTTGCCCGGGGACGGCAGTAGTGGGGGCGGCGAGGCCTGCGGGAAGCCGGGCGCGAAGGCGGCGGGGCGGGCGCCAAAGGCGGCGCTGAGGTTGGTACCGTTGAAGGCGGCGGGCGCGGCGCCATTAAACACGGCCGTGCCGTTGTACGCCAGCGGTGCCGCGACGCCCACGCGCGGCGACGGCCGGGGCGCGTTCTTGTTCGCGTTGGGCTTGTTGGCGAACTTGACGACCACCGCGCCCGCGCCGGGCAGCGGCGTGCTCCCGTTCAGCGTAGTGATGGCCTCCTCTGCCTGAGCGCGCGTCTCGTAGCACACGAACCCGATGCCCTGCGACACGCGACTGTTGGTGATGCTTCCGAACTGGCCGAACAGCGCGTTCAGTCTCTCCAGAGTCATGTCTGGCGGCAGGTTGCTGATGTACAGGTTGGACTCAGTGTCCGGCTTGTGGCTGGCTTTGTTCTCGGGGTTGAGCAGCGCGAACGACACCTTGAGCGTCTTGCCTTGCATGAGCAGCCCGTTGAAAGCCGCTCGCGCCTTCTCGGCGTCCTCGTGTTTTTCATACTCGACGAAGCCGTAGCCGCGGTTGGCGATGAGCTTGCAGCTCTCGATTTTGCCCATGGCCGAGAACAGCGCGTACATCATGTCGCGCGTCATCAGCTCCGGGATGTAGTTGACCATCAGCTTGGTCGGTGACACATTGGAATTATTGGCGTCGCCGCCGCCATTCTCTTCGCGTTTCACGGCGTTCATTTCGTTTTTCATTGTTCTTTATACGTAAAAACTACACTACGGAAAACAAAATACTATTAAAACTCACACTATTGGCGCTTGATTATTTCATTTGCGACACGGTAAATGAACAAAGAACGAACACAAAAAATAGTAGCCGCACGAAAACGCCAACGACGCCGGTTCACAAGTTCATCATCGAGTTTGTTTTTCGAATGTTACCAGGATATCGGACCCTTTTCGTCAAATATGCAACTAAGGACTTAGTTACATTTCCAAAATCTGTAGGTACACTGAAACTCTGTCTCACAAATAATGTCTTTGGGATAAAATACTAATTAACACGTGCAGCAAATCTTCTGTCAAATAATAATTAAATTATTTTTTGCATATACGTGGCATTATTTAAAAATATTTTGTCTATGTGGTTTTTATTTTTTAACTTTTGGTGCAACAGAAACAGATAAACAAATGACTATGAAAATATTTGACATTTCTCAAAAGTTAGTTCAATATTTCGTATGTTGTCTAACATGGTGAAAACTATTATTTTATATCTTTTACAGTTATATAGTCTATGGGTAAAATGAAAGTTTCAATTTGGTACCACTGATTGATTTGATTTGTCTATTGTCTACTTGTCAGTGTCAGGTGTAATAATTATGGGAGACGATAATGCACAGCCAAAATAAAGTCCGGCCCGATAATGCACAGCCCCGATAATCCGCGGCCACAGGGCCGCGGATTATCGGGCCGGGCTTTATCGGGTCGAGCTTTCTCGCCCTGTACAGATAATGCTCAGCCCGATATTTCGAAGCCACGTTTGGCACAGGGTGATAATGTACAGCCCAATAATTGGTGACCAGCGATTCGAGCCCAATGGCTTCGAATTATCGGGCCGAGCATTATCTGTACAAGGTGATAAAGCTCGACCCGATAATGCCCGGCCCAATAATTGGAAGCCTCCTTTTTTTAGGTTAGGTTTGTTAGTCAGCTTGTGTCCCTCAGAGCAGAAATAGAAGCCTCGCGCAGCGAGGCTTCGTCGACCTGCTGGAGAAGTGGACACCAATTATCGGGCTGTACATTATTGGGCCGGGGAATATCGGGCTGGGCATTATCGGTACAGGGTGATAATTGGAGTCCCTGAATCAGAAGCGATGTACACCAATTATTTGGTTGCGCATTATCGGGCTGGGCATTATTTGGCCGTGCTTTATTGGGCTGAACAAGTTTGGTTCAGGGCGATAATTGGAAGCCACGTTTTGCACAGGGTGATAAAGCCCGGCCCGATAATCCGCGACCATTTTTAGGGTCGCCAATTATCGGGCTGTACAATACCGGGCCGGGCATTAACCGGACCCATAATTATTGCAGGGTTGTGTTTATTTTGCAAAATCTTTAATTAAAAAGCCAAAGTTATCCGAGATTTAGTTCTCGAAATCATGTTCCTAACAAACATATTGTTTAAGAAAGCTAAAAGCAAGTAAGTATTTACAAAACATATTAGGTTAGGTTATTTGCTACTCTTAAAATTAAGATGTCTAATGAACTTCTGCTTCTTTTAGGCACATTATGGTGTTAATGGAAAGCATGGTGTCTGGTCATAAGTTTAATGCTATCCGAGAACGACTGGCGGACAAACTAGAACTAATCCGATTCGACCCATACAGTAAGTAACCTATAATAATTGATTGAAATTTTTCCTAGAGGACTATGGCAAAGTATAAAAGCTATATACTGGGGCATTCTTACGCATTCGTAAAACTTTGCTTGTAGTGCGTTCGTTCATGGCGTTCATAGGAGGAAAAATTACACTCCGTCACTGAACATCATATTCGCTAAACATGATATTCTCAAAACATGATATTAGAAAAATATGATATTCGCAACAAATCATACTAGCAAAACACCATATTCGCGAAACATCATACTAGTAAAACATCATACTAATAAAACATCATATTAGCAAGACATGACATTGGCAAAATATTGTATTAGTGAGACATTATATTCGCAAAATATTACAGTAAAACAGTTGTTGCCGACTGTATCACCAATTACTAACTCTGTAATTAAATAGAAACCAAACTAGTCAAAACCAAGTTCGATATCAATACCACAGTCTTTTATGAAAGTCATTTTTGTTGAAATCGATTCCTTATACCATTCTAAATACTACTTATACTAAAACTCCGCCATCAATACAATGTGGTCTTTTTCTAAAGTTTCCCAGATAATGGGTCACAAAAAAAAACATAAAAATATAACTGGACTACTTAATTTAATTTCTCTTAAATGTTGTTTACACTTTTAATCACAAATTTTCTGACCAAATTTGGACCCAGCAATATGGATAGTTTACGAAGTAATACCAACTTTGTCACTTTTCTGTTTTATTTTTTTTTCCCAAGAATAACCCTGTATTAGATTAAGATCTTTATACTGTATGTGCTTCATACACATCTCTATCTACAGTATAAAAATCACAGGCTAATTCCGCATTATTCAGAAATTATTAGCGATACAATCCAAGTTCCGATTATTTTATCCAGCTGAATATAATGTAATAATTCATACAATACACATAATTGAGTACCATTACTCTTCATGTGCAATGAAAAATGTAACAAGGAAATGATTTCTGCAATAAAAAAGCCATGCAACAAAAATGACTTTCATAAAAGACTTTGGTATCAATATCAAACTTGGGTTTGATTCATTTCGCTTTTATTTAATTACAGAGTTAGTAATCGGTGATACAGTCGGCAACAAGTGTATTGCTGTAATATTTTGAGAATATCAAGTCCGACATTGAAACCTCCAAAGGGGTTCCTTTGATTCACAGGGTAACATTTATCATTAATTTTAAACCTGAATACCTATGATTTTGAACGTGATTATAAATTTTATTCAGGTTGTCAACCCTAATATTAAATTATGAACATATTCAGAAACCAGCTTTTTATGGTTGAAAAATCGGTGATAAATGTTTCCCCAGTGAATCAAAGTAACCCCTAGTCCACGGTTAATGGTGAGGATGCCAAAATAATCAGTTCAAATTACTGGTCCAGCTGACCTGGCAGGGACGAAGCCTCATCAAGGCACTGGTCCCACCACCAACAAGTAAGCGAGTAAAGTTGGGCGAGCAGCATTACATTGCGGATCTGGAAAGGTGGATTGATCACACTGTGCCTGGTCAGCCCACAATGTTACTCGCCCAACTTTACTCGCTTACTCGCCGACGGTGGGAGCAGTTCCCAAAACCCAGAAAATAATCAGACTAGCATAGTTTTTTATTGTTTCAGTCCGACACCTAAGTCTTTATAAGGAAAGGAAGAAAATCAGGAGCATCAAATCATCATAACTCAAATCCTGAGTAATGTCTAATGTAGGTAGATCTTAAATAATAATAATAGACAGTTCTGTGTTTAAAATGTTTTAATTTAATTATTGTACATTAAACAATAAATAAATCTTTGGATACAACATACTTTTATTACGGCTAGATTGTATTCCGATGGTTAAGTACTGAGGAATGGCTAGCATATGCTTGAATATTTGTATGTCTATGCATAAACATAATGTATAATAATAATAAGAAGGAAATATGCTAGTGTCTATGACACAACTAACAGATTTATTATTTAGTTAAAAAATTGGATGTCAAGTCATCAATAATTTAAATATTATTTACGCTAGCCATTCTGTAAATTCACTTTGTCATTACAATTTTCCGATAATATAATATGCGGCGCAATGCGTCTAACTATGTTCAATAGGTACAATACAATGAATTTAGAATATATGCTTTACTTTTGATCCTTAATGCTACTCGGTTCATACGGCATGCAATCAAAATACATCAAGTGCCCAATACATATTGTTCTGAAAGTGCCTTATTTAGATACCAAGCTCTTATAATGCTAATAGAAAATAATTTTAATTTAGTAAACGAACTTGAGACGCCATAAATTTTGACACTATCATGCCCAGTCCGAAATTTCGTAAACGATCCTAAAAATGTTTTCAAGAGCTTCGTGAATTCCCAATTCACTCGGATAGGCCAATTCTGAATATTCCCCCCCAATATCACAATTCCAAAAACTAACTAGTTTAAAATTGTTAAATTTCGTTTCATCAACAACTACAATACGAAAAGAATTTTTTTGTTAACATTTTCTCATAATACCTATACATTTTTATTATCAAAGTCAATAAAGTGCAATCGTAAATATTAATTTACAACATAATATTGATTAATAATTGTAAATTTTTTGAAATACATTTCAATATGTTAAGAAACACTTATGATTTATTCTCACTATCTTTTTTTATAATCTAATATTTAGAATAAATATATGAAGGGATTTATTATTATAATTTTAACAATGTTAACGATCTAGGATTCTCTACAATGTTTATTAATTTTATAATATACATTGAATCTAGGGTAGAATGTCAACCGTATGTAGAATAATATATCTCGAAGTATGTCGTGCGCAACTCTTTTAACTTTATGTAAAAATTGAACTTACATCATGTACTTTTATCCTATTAATGAAATTGACTAGAAATCAACAGATAGGTACCTTGATTAGACACCTAAATGATTTTACACTACATGGCAGCTATTCAGCCACCATTTGTAATAGACAAAGAAATATGGTTTTAAAAATATATATCTAATTAATATTGACATCAAAAGAGTCCACCTACCTAATAATTGATTTTAAATCAAATTATTTCGAATATATTGATCGAATTATATTAATCTCTTTGGCTTATAATTACGTCATTATAGTTATCAGTTACCGAATATTACCATCATTATTTATTACCTAAGATTAAACTTATTAGAAAAGTTACTGTAACTAAAAGTTAATATTCCGTATATATTGAGATAGAATAGTTTGGTCCACTAGCAACAAGTACGAAGTATGAGAGTGAGAGTATAAAATTGGAATGGAATGATTATTATACTCTTAGACATTCTATGTTCATATATGTTGAGGAAACACGGTAAGTATATGCGTGGATCACCTGACCGCGAGATCTGTCGACATCTTATAGCTTATTGAATGTTTTTTCCAAGATCTCATGGAGCGGTGAATTTACAACTATTTACTTAATAAACGTATAATTTCACAGCTACAATATTGTTATTTTCATGAGACATTTTGGCATTGATCCCTTACCAACGTTTAAATTAATTAAGTTTCGTTTAAGATACAATTAGTTTTAACACTAAGTAATATTACGCGTAAGTAGACATTGTCATGGTGTAGGAAAAGATTCGGTTAAAATGTTTGTCTATATATCACTTTCATGATCTTAAAAAATGTGTATATTAAAATCGTCAATAGTGACTTAAAGAAATAGGAAGAAATATAAAGTGAAGACTAGTATAATTATTACTGGAAGTGTTTAAATTAAAATACATTTTATCTGTACCCGTAGAAAAAACGTAAATTAGTTTCCATTACAACTTACAAATATGATTAAAATAGTCATTTTTAACAATCGAAAAGGCCGAAACATTCTTGATTTCAGTTCAATATTTTATTTCTCGTTAATTTCCTCGTTTCAATTTTGATTAACAACAATAAATTTTAATTAATTTCTAAAATATTCTTTAATGCTAAAGTGATTGATGATTTTTTTCCGAATAACTTGTTCAATAATAATATTTATAACTGAGAAGAAACACTTACTGTAAATTAAAATAAAGTTTAACGTAACAATCAACATGTTTTATAAATTACTTAAGCGACATGGACTTACGCTTATTACAATTTTCTAAAAAATATCTTAATAATAAGTAGATAATTCATGTAAATAAACGAATAAATGGTAACTTTGGAGTTTTGCACGTGGAGGATATTAGGTTTCAGATCAACATGGAGCCGAGGAGAGGAACATACGTCATGTTTCTTTCATATACATATAGTATCTTTTATCTAATCTAGAAAGTGTTTTATGTGCATATCTGTATAGAATAGTTTGCGAGCCCCCTCCCCCTATCTCTTACATAAAAAAAAACGATTTCGTGTTTGTAAAAAATGCTACGGGCACATTGGAATTCGCGTTGACGTCTCGTTCTTTTTATACGTCAGAGAAAGATATGCGAGATAAGAGCGTCCTATTACGCCCCCCCCCCCCCCCCCCTGGCCCATGTGGCTCTAAGAACTTAGGTAAGGGTTAAGACGACTGGAGAGATCACTTCACTGCACTGTCACTGTCTCAAGTCAATTGCTCGAACAGGGGAGCAATGTCGGGGTACTTTCATGCGAAGAACTCCGTTTTGCTCGAGTTGTCGAACTCTGACTCTTCCATCTTGTACATCTCGATCAGCTGGAAAAATAACAAATTAAGGAATGAACACACCGTTGCTCAAAATACGCTGTAAGAAAACGTGACGCCAGCGACCCGTCACAGCGTATATGCAGCGTTAAGCGTCGTCAAGTTTACAACAAGTGGGCGTCCTTCTAGTTGTTCCCATTGTAACCAAGTCTGGATTAATCATGGAGAAATCGAGGGAATTCTTCAAATGTTGTAGGCACACCTATGGCGGCTTGGCTGTTCTTTATAATAATCTGTCGAATAACTCCGTTTGAAGTCAGTTATTTTAATTTTGTATTAATAATTTAATTGAAAGAAATCCAGATCGGACCTCTATATTATACAGTTATGGTAGTCGGATCCTCGGATTGAGTGTTGTAGATTCAGTTTTAAAAACGTTTTTTTACCCGACTGCGGCGAAGCCCAAAGGAGGGTTATGTGTTTGACCTGCATGTATGCGGTTATTTGGAAAAGTTATGTAGGTAAGGTATTAATTTGTTTCTAAAATATCGATATCTTAGAACACAATAAAATTAATTACGTATTAATGCACCATTTTTAAGGAATTACATATTTACTGGAAATATTTTGAATCCTCATAGCTTAATGTGGAAACACCACAATTTTATTATAATTATAGATACATTGAGCAAATGCATCCCGGATGCCGGATCCGGCATTAGCTGTAGTCGATCGTATATGATTTTTCAATGCATTTGCTCAATGTATCTATAATTTTAATTACATATTTTTTGCCAATGAAATTGCAACTTTATGACTTATGCACTACCTAACGTGCTAGTTACAAAACCTTTTTTCTCGGCATCAATGTAACGCTATTTGTAGGTATAATGTATGTGCATAGTTACGTTGTCGACGTCCTTGGAGAGCTCCTCCATCTGCTTGTCGTGCGTGACCTTGAGCTTCTCCTTCTCGCGGTTCTGCTTGATCGTCTGCGTCTGCGCACGTCAACATAGCTACATTAGTTGGACGCATGGTTACTAGGGATGTAACGAATATCGGTTTTTGAACATTCGCGAATGCGAATACGAATATTGGTTATAAAATTTTATAATACTAGAAATAAACAAAATTAATAACTATGAAAATTCAATACTTCGTTTTCAATTACGATTGACTTAAATTTAATTCATTTTTGCAATAAAATAAGTAATTGAAGTTTAAGTTGAAATAATTCGTCAGCTAAATATAATGATTATGCATGTGGTAGAAAAATTGGAACCGGTGGAATTTAAAAATATCTTATTTTCATTTTATTTCGGTACTTATCTAACAGAGTTTTTAATTACTCATTGATAGTTTCGAAATCCGACTCGGACTTGGCCGTATTTTTTTCTTTTGCATGAATTTTAGGATCTAAGATGCAAAAATATTCGCAATATATTCGCATCGATTTTTGCGAATGCGAATATTGAAAATCTTGCGAATACGAATATTCGTTACATCACTAATGGTTACTATAGCGAGAGCGAGGTACGGACAGGGGGTTGCTCCCCTCCCCCAGCGGATGGAGCTGATTACTAGGAACCAGCCCAGCCCGGGTAAATAATAGGCAAGTCGGTGAAAATTGAGTTCTGTTGACACCCCCCGGTACTGACTTGGTTCAACTGACACACATCTGACTGACATCTCAAAACTTTTTTTGTTGTAAAAGAACTGCGTTGCGAGACTGCCATGTTTTTGATGGGATTCTATTATCTCTAGACAGTTTCGCCTTGCTGGTGACCAAGGGTTAGTACGCAGAACCACGAAGCTATATGCACGCTTAATGCACGCTTATTACAAGACTGCCGCGACAAGTATTGCTACGCAACATGTAACAGCCAATGATAACGCGTGTATCGTTGCACTGCGTTACGGATGCGCGTTCCCATTGGTCATTACTTATAGCGTCGCAAGTGAGATAGTTTTTTTTAAGCCTGACAAACTTGCAAGTCTTATTGACTCGCAAAAATCTGACCAGGTGAGGGCCGTGGCGTTCGCTGAGGTTGGACCAGGTCGCTGGCCGGACTACCTTGAGAGGGTCGGACTAGGTGGGGGCCGAAGCGCCTGGGATTGAACCAGGACGCTGATTGCTCAAAGTGAGCAGCGGACCAGCGGAAAGATTGAAGCGGATCAACCTGTCCTTATGTGGGTGTGTGAATCGAACGAATGGAAGTTTTAGTTGTCGGTTCGCTAAACCTAGCCCAGCTAAGAAGAATCCGGCAAGAAACTTAGCTGAGCCCGAGCAAGGTCGGAGTGAAGTTAATCCAAGATATTCGGGTCCTGGGGCAAGTCGGGGCGCGGCCCTAGTGTGCTGTTGTCGCGAAGAGGTCGAGGGAACGTGAGACAGTCATATCGCGGCCATCTATTTATTCAGTTGTTTGTTATTTCCTGTTGAACTCTATTCTTATCGACATAAGGGTGTTGACAGGTAGCTATAGCTACCAAAAGCAAGTGAGTGGATAGCAGTAGCGTGGCGTCCGAAGAACTCGATTCCTACCCGCTTGCCAAATATCAGGCATTTGAGCACCTTATTCTACAATTCTTAAAGAAAATGTACGCCAAATCTGCACCGGCTTGCCCAAGGATATCTTTTACGCCACGCCACTGGTGGATAGTATAGCTTCGTGGTAGTTACTGCGTGGACTGACCGTTAGTCTAGACTAGAACACCAACTAACCTTTCGCTCGTCCATGAACTTCTTGGTGTTGTTCTGCTTCTTCTCCCGGAGTCGGCGGTCCTTCTCCTGTTTGGTCTTCAGGGTCTTATCGTTGGCGACCTCCTTGCTCGTCTCCATGCTGATCTTGGCCTGCCGCCCGTTCATGTCTTTCAGTTCCCTGGAAACATAGTAAAGACGGTTATATAATAATAAAACTAATTATTAGCTATCGGTGAAGTAAATGTTGTTTGTTTGTATTATGGTGAAGGATCATTGTTGATGTATGTTGTGGAGCGATAGCACCTAAGTTATTTTTGATCTGCAACAATAATATGCTCAAACCATTATTCATTGGAAGTAGTTTCATAATCTTCAAACTAATAATTCACAGCCAGTGGGCACAGAACCGAGCAGTGAGTCCATAATATCTTTGTTGTTTGCAAAATGAATGAGGGCTCGCAGCACTTTTTGACAAGAAGATGTAGCGTGCTGCTGCGTAAGTAGTAAAACTTTTATTAAATGCAGTTGTTAAAATGGAACATAGGTTTGCTTAAACGTCTATGGTCCGATGTTGAAAAGGAGAAAGCTGAATCCGTTTCTTTGGGTTAGGCTCAGACATAGCTCGTTTCAGCCGTCTCCTGGCCAGCCAGTAGCATCACAACTGCTTGTCCGCCAGCTGTTTGATCTCCACTTGCTGCGTGGCCTTCATCATCTTCTTGATCAGCTCAGGGTGCTTTCAGCCGGGAGCGAGCAGAGCATTCCTCCCCTCGAGGCTGTCCTTGGTACCGGCTCGCTCCCACCATCTGCTGTCAAGACCAGTAGCCTGACTTCTCGTGCTTGGCTTCGAGCTGCTTCATCTGTGACTGCTGCGTAGTGTCCATCATCTTCTTGAGCAACTCGCGCTGCTCCAGCCGGGAGCGAACAGAATTCCACTCGCCGAGGCGGTACCATCTCGCTTCCACCATCTTCAGAAAAGACCAGTAGCCTCACCTCTCGTGCTTGGCTTCGAGCTGCTTCATTTGCGCCTGCTGCGTGGTCTCCATCATCTTCTTGAGCAGTTCCCGCTGCTCGTCGAGGCGGGAGCGCGCAGAGCTCCACTCCTCGAGGCGGTGCTTGGCGACGAGCTCGCTCCAGGCCGCGGACTGCTCCGTCACCAACTTGCGGAAGGCTGCGTCGTTGCTCAGCTGCTCCTTGCTGGAAATGTAAAGTTTTCACTTTAGTGCTGATATCACTAGAGTAAACGGCTGATAAAAGCGTCGTTTAGCGACCTTAACTTAAAAATCTCTTGAAAATTTTTCGTTCACAAGGCAGATAAAAGCCGTAAAAGTAGCTACCAAGATGCCTAAAAAGCGTAAAAAGTGTACCTACACCTAGGTTTTTAAGTTGTACAGCTAGTTTTGGAGAGGTTTTAGCTTATATTTTGGCTCCAAGACTCCATGGGTATGCTGGGCAAGAAGTATCATAACTTCGCATGAGCACAACCTACAACTCCTTCCAACCTGACTTTTCAGCCGCACCACTCCTGATAGGACTCGAATTGCATTGGGCCGTCTCACTGGAACTACTCGACTCTCTTATATACCCCTTGATGAGATTATTACTTATTACTGACTCAAATATTATACATGCATTTAAATCTGGACAAAACGTACTTCTTTCCTTTGACAAGTTTCTTGGGCGTGATACATTGCGCCTTCAAGGTTAAGTCCCCTTCAAGAGAAACTTGCTTGGTTCCAATCCAAGTCTAAATTGGCACTATGAGTTCGAATGCTAAAATTAGTACATTACACAACAAGGGTGGTAATACAAAGAAAGGCCGAGATCGCAGAAGTTTGCGGCCCGAGCTGCAAGCGAGGGACGTAAATATGCGATCGAGGGCTTTCTTTATTACCTCCCGTGTTGTGTACATCATTTTATGTCTACACTTGGCTAGAAAGCGGCTTTTTCCGTACGCGTAGCGTGCGGAAAAAGCCACTTTATGGCCAGGTGAGGCATAAATATAGTAAACTTAAGTTCCTTACTTCTTTCCCTTGATAAGTTTCTCGAGCGCGCTGCACTGCGCCTTCTGCATAGCGAGCTTCTCCTTGGAGTGGCGCTTGCGCATCGCCTCGAGCTCCTTCTGCTGCTTGCGCCCGGTCTTCACGAAGCCTTTTTCCTGGCGGAGCGACTCCACGGTGATGGGCTCGAACACTAGCGGAGGCTCTGAGGAGAGTGAATAAATATTTGAGGATTATCTTACGCTTTGGCCTAGTCCCAAACTAAATAATGCTTGAACTATGGCCTCACGGCCAAGATATAGAGAAGGAACGATACAAGATACAATTAATTATACGACAAGGGTGATGTGTTTTTGAGATTTTTTTGGTAAATTATGTATAAGTACTTGGTGTTAGGGAGGTACACATATAACGGTGCGCGTTAGTAAGAAAGCGGCCTTTTTTACCCGACTGTGGCGAAGCCCAAAGGAGGGTTATGTGTTTGACCTGTATGTATGTATGAATGTCCGTTCCTATGTCCGCTCGTAACTACTCAACGGCACAACTGATTTTGATAAATGATACATCATTAGATCCGCCTTGATGGTGCGAGTGTCACTGGGTATGAAGTTCGTTAAAATAAACAAAATGGCGGATTTTATGTACTTTTAAAGTGCACGGCGGTCGGGTTTTTTTTTAGTAAAAATATTTTTTTAACAACTGAGTGACTGAAACCGTTTTAGGTTGTTTTAAGATTGAAACTAAATTATCGTTTTTTTTTAATTAGACCTCTTTCTTAGTAACTGTGCGATGTATACTTTAATAATTAATTATAAAACTCGGTTAAAGATGAAGTCGGAAGTCAAGGTTTATTTACGAACAGATTTCTAACGCTTTGCTTTTCTTGTATTTTTTTATGAGAAAAAAATACTGAAAAATATTCGATATTTCGCTGAAACGCACTAAATAACTTCACGTTAACATAAATAAATATTAGGGAACAATCTTACACAAATCGAACTAGTCCCATGGCAAGCTCAATAAGGCTTGTGTTACATATACTAGACGACGATATATTTAATAGGTACAAATACTTAAATACATAGAAAACATCTAACACAAAACAGAAACAAATATCATCACACCAATAATAATTGCTCTTACCGGGATTCGAGCCCAGGACCATCAGCTTCGTAGGCAGAGTCACTAACCACTATATTTATATTTATATTTCATTTATTCATAATTATTTACATTACATGTCATATTACATTTATATTATCTACAAAACAAAGTATCAAAATCAGATAAAAATTTATAAAATAAAGATTTAGAATTAAAATTAATGTCAGTTATAATTAATAAGTTTAACAACATAATTGATAATAATGTTAAGTACCTATTTGGTACTCCGTATGCAAACGAAATAATAATAATAGATTAAGTACCTCTTTGGTACTCCGTAAATTCATTAAATGTATAAAAAGTGTGCTCGATAAGCCAGCGTTTAAGGCGAGACTTAAAGCTGGACAGCGACGGTGCATCCGTGATGTGTACAGTCAGTCGGTTGTAAACCGTCGGCCCCATCACGGGTGAGTTTGCCCGACTTTACCAGTCGATGGCTAACTCCCACGAGTTTGTTGGCGTTACGCAAGTTACGTCCGTGGACGTCTGATCCCCGCACGTACTCATTGAGGTGGCGCCGAACGTACATTGCCACTTGGAGTATCACGACACCTGGTAGTGTGAGTATCCTAAGTGATTTAAAATACGGTTTTGCAGAGGCACTTTGACTCACCTGTGCAATCGCTCGAACGGCTCTCTTTTGCATGCGGAAAACGCGCTCCCAATCTGCGGCGCGTCCCCACAGCTCTGCACCATACTGAATGAGCGAGTGAACAGTTGCAAAATAGCACGAGCGCACCACATTCCTGGGCACCACTCTAGCAAGGCGTCGCAATGCGAAGCAGGCGCCTCCAAGCTTATTGCACATGGCACTAGGCTATACCGGTCGTCAACATTAAAAATTATACGAAAAACATTATTTACACTAACTAGGGCATGCTCCCGGTACTCGGTTTCCATACAAATACGGTACCGGAACCGGGAATTCCCGGTTCTCGCCATACAAACTCAGTACCGGGAGCATGCCCTAACACTAACACATTCCTTCTCTCCTTTCGTTTAATATTTACCTTTGTCTACTAGTTTAAGAGTCCTCTGGTACCTCAACATCTTGACTTAAAAATCTTAAATGAACACTTTTTATTTTTATGGAACACTTATTTTTAAAGACTTACTAATATTTTTACTAAGACTACCGGCAACTCCAAAGGTTGACGGAAAACTGCGGGATCAAAACACTTTCTTCAGACTGAAGTTTTCCTCAAGCCGACTGCAGCGAATCTCAGAATCGTTTATTTATTTAAACCACGGTCCAAACGCACAGGCGACAGCGGTTTTCGACTGCGGATTTTATCGAAAATATACCTACTGATAATGTAATGTTGGGAAGAGTCTTAGATCTTCATTATTTTACTAGAGATTTAATAAGTTAAATGTCTCTTATTTTTTGCTTTGCCGTAGTCGGGTACCTAAAAAGTATCCTACGTTTTAAGCGAGGTTATAATTTACCAATACTCTAAATACCATGGAAATTGTTTAAAGACAGTTTTTGCGTGATACACCCTCAAACAAACACACAAAAAATCCAATAACGATGTATTTACGTTCTATTATTTGTTTCAAACAACTGGGAAGCCAGTCTTTTGAAAAAATCTTCGACGTACAAACAGAGTCTCGCTGCATGTTTGGAAGAGACGTAGCTTTTTATGATATTATATAATACATTAGTGATAATGACGAAGATGATACACGTAATAGCATTAGTTAAGTAAAATATTTATTTTTTCTGTAGCTTTCTATCCGTCCATTAATGATGAAACGACAGGTATCTTCATAACAAAGCCGAATTAAACATACCCTACATTATAATTTACACTTGATTGCACAAGTAGAATTGGCGGACTAAATGCCTTAAGGTATTCTCTACCAGTCAACCACTGGGTAAGCAGAGACCAATGGAAAAAAGATAAATTCGCTCCAGCTTTCATCTTACGCCACCATATTTCAGCGAAGCTTCTGAAAATATCTCTTACGCGCTCGGTTTACGCTCCAGTTTGATATAAATTATGATTTCACGGCTATTTCCAATCTGCACAACGTAAACATATCTCCCAAATATTATATATAACATATACATACTTATACCTTGCACTGTATGGGGGCAACGTCCACGTCCAGATATTTTTGTGATTTTAAAACTGACTAGCGATTGATTGATTAAATCATAGCGATTGTGTGTGTGGGGCAAGGACGTAGATATAGAAAGTCATCGTGGCCATCGAGTCCTAAAGGGGTTTGAACCCTCTAACCCCCCTCCCCTTATATACGTCCCTGGTGTGTTGGGGGAGATCTATGAAATCAAACCACTGGGAAAACCAATGCCAAACATCAAATACTCAAATATTTGATTGAAAAAAAGTTACGTTCGATATCTTTTCTGTATTGATGTACCTACCTAAGGTTCAAAACACGATATTTCCAATTTCAATTAGTCATAATAAATTTCACGTATTTTATTGTATACAACTAGGGTGGTAATACAAAGAAACGCCGAGATCGCATGTTTGCGGCCCGAGCTGTAAGCGAGGGACGTAAATATGCGATCGAGGGTTTTCTTTATTACCTCCCGTGTTGTGTACATAATTTTATGGCTAGGTGTGGCATAAAGTTTATTTTATCTATTAAAAACCTCTCTGTGATTTCCTTGTCATTCGTTTATGTTGGCGTTTTGGAATTGAGACTTTATAAATATCTGGCTATACACCTATTCTGTCATTTTACTCTCAGTATGTTCTGCTATTTAGTCAATTAGCTACTAGAACATTTTGCTTATTCAGCCGTTTTGCCAATAAAGACGTTGTACAACTAAGTCAAGTTTTATACCCAGTCATTTTAATATTATGGCATTTTACATGCTTGCATATTTTGCCACCATGACCTAATGCAAATTAGACGTTTTTATTATATACTCATTCTTCAAACTACATACGACCCCGTTCGTTATGGAAGAACTTTGGGGGAGACCTATGTTCAGCAGTGGACGAATACTACAAATGTAAGATAGAGGCGTTCCTTATCCCTGTAACTGGGAGTACACTTATAAAATTACGAAATATTCTGCTGCAAAGGTCGTCCATCTCTCACAGCTCTACCTATTTCACTTGTCGTACTAATAAGTACCTACTCATTTCGCTTAATGATATCGTATCCTATGTACCACTGGTTATTAGATGACCAGTGCCGGAGACCCAAATTATCAATGATGAAGACGCCGACGATGTTTTTTTTCCTTGAACCGTGAGGCCGTAGGCGGTGGCCCACGTCGCCTCTGGACCTGACACTAAGAGTGGCCGCGTAATGGGCCACTAAACGCGGCCAACAAGTAACGAACCCGCGCCACTCCCGCAGCTTATGGCCCGAACGCGGCCAATCGAGCGCCCGGCCTTTATTTAGGCCGCTTTCCTCGATGATCATGTGCTTCATGTTGTCGGTGCCTTCACCGGGTCAACACCAAGTGAGGTACCACCGACTATACGACCTTAGAATTCAGATACTGACCTTCCTTCTTGTCCTCAATCTGGACCTTCTTCTCGGGGCCGCTCTCCTCGATGCCCATCTGCTTCATGTTATCGGTGCGCTCCTTGGCTGCCCCCATGAACGCTCGTGGGTCCGACAGGGCCGCCATGAAATCTGCACAAATTATAATGTGATGACTACCACTAGTCCGGAGTCGTTGCGAACTATTCTTGAGACTACTCTTGAGGGTACAGAGTGCATTATCAACTATCGAACCCTTAGTAAAATAACGACGAATCTTCCGTATAAAAGTATAGGAGATGCATCGTTATTTTACCAGGGGTGTGAAGTAGTTTGCGCCTGAAGGGTGATATACCTACGAGTAACGAGATGGATTTGTACTTGAAGTTACCTCCAAATTAAGTGTGAGTTTTGCGTTCTAACTTAGAACTTCGTAGGGAGTAGCTAGACGTCAGGTTGCTTGGCAGAATCCCTTCTGCCAAGCAACCTGACCAAATTGGACATGTATTTCTTTGTGGCCGTGAAATTCCCTTCCCCACCCCGCAAAGAATTGCAGACTGTTTTGTATCTGAAAGATGTACTACGGTGACTCTTCCACTTTCGTGTCTCTCTAAGCGTTCCAGGGAAGCACACCTCGTAACTAAACGTGGAAGTCTGTCTGAAGAGAGCGGTAGCGGTCAACTGCTATTCTCCGAGGGATGGAACCTTCAGGCCCGTATTTATAGATCCAGGGCCTCTAGGCACTCGGTATTGAGAAGGTCAGCCAGGCTTTTGGGCTTATATGAAGGGGCCTCTTTAAGCAGGAAATCCGGTGCTGGGAACCGGGAAAGTGTTGCGCTTACCCTCGAACCCGTCGGGCACGTATATCTTGAGCTCGATGTTGCAGAAGAGCATGGGCAGCGACATGGGGAAGTTGGCCTCGGTGCGCAGCGAGATGTGCCGGTAGCCGGCCTGCAGCCCGTCCAGCGGCAGGATGCGCTGCCCCAGCAGCTTGCCGTTCTCGTCGTACACGCCGAACCGCAGCACCGCCAGGTCCGGGAGCACCACCTAAGGACGTATCATACAAATATTACAAGAGTGATACTACAAACCGACGAAGCGACGGCAGGCCTCCCACGAGGTGGACCGACGATCTAGTGAAATCAAGTGAAACCGCTGGATGAGAGTAGCACGATGCCAACAGTGGTGGAAATAGTTGGGGAAGGCCTATGTAGCTGTGGACGACTTTCGTATAGTATGATGATGATGAATACTACATATAACCACATAGTTCTTATGCACAGAAACGCCCTTCTTTAGAAAGTTGGTTAAAAAGCAGAAAACAATCTTATAAAATGATCATAAGCCTAAATTGTAGAGAGTATCTACTTATTCGCTGCTTTGCCGTAAAAAATACTGTTAGGTACCTTGACTACTTAGTACTTTTTTTTTAAGCCTTATTGTAAGGCCTTACAATCCTGCAAACCTTACTGGCTGTTGCAAAAATCGGACCAGGTGGGGGCCGTGGCGTCCACTGGGATCGGACCAGATCGCTTCGCCCGGACCACCTTGAGAGGGTCGGACTAGGTGGGGGCCGAAGCGCTTGAACCAGGACGCTGATTGCTCAAAGTAAGCAGCGGACCAGCGGGAAGATTGAAGCGGATCAACCTGTCCTTATGTAGAGTGTGTAAATCGAACTAATATTCGTTTAAGACAGGGTTGAGCCCGTTGACTGGAACCATGCGTATTCAGAACTCTTTACGAATGGTGCCAGTGGGCGACCGTATACTTCTACGTATGTACTGAACCGATCTTCTTGAGTATCTAATTTGAACCTCAACCGCATCTCATAAGCTACATTTTCACTTACCTTTCTGAACAGGAACTGCTCCTCATTGTAGACGGGGTTGAGCCCGTTGGCTGGAATGAAACCATGCATGTCCTGAACTCCTTACGAATTGTATCAGTAGACGGACCGTACATGTCTACTTCCACGTATGTGCCGATCTTCCTGTATATCTAATTTGAACCTTAACCGCATCCCATAAGCTACATTTTCGGTTACCTTTCTGAACAGGAACGGTTCTTCATTGTAGACAGGGTTGAGGCCGTTAGCTGGGACCATGCGTGTCCTGAACTCCTTACGGATGGTGTCGGTGGGCAAACCGTACATGTCCACTTCCACGTATGTGCCGATCTTCTTGTCCGACAAGAACTGCCCGGCGATGACCTGTGGACAAAATGGTACGAGACTGAATATTTAAGTGATTTATACTGAAGAATCTTATGCTAATCTGGAAACCATAGTTTGATGGTAGAACATCTGAACTTGTGATCTGAACATCCTAATGTATATAGTTCCTCTACCCTATCCCAATAAAAAACTTAAAACAAAAATGTAGGCACTTTGATGATTTTTTTTATAAGTCACCTGCACCTGGTCAGTAATGGAGCCGTGTAGCCGCAGTTGCCGTTATACTCGAGCCTGCCCTGGTGTCATCATCATCATCACTCACCTGCACGGAGCACTGGGCGGCGATGACTCCAATTACCCGCGCGTCGGCAAAGGGGTCGAAACTGCGGTCCGGCTTCAGGAGGTAGCCGCAGTTGCGTTGTACTCGAGCCTGCCCTGGTGTCATCATCATCATCACTCACCTGCACGGAGCACTGGGCGGCAATGACGCCATCTACCGGCGCGTCGGCAAAGGGGTCGAAGCTGCGGTCGGCGCGCCGCATGAAGTCCGGTTTTAGGAGGTAGCCGCAGTTGCCGTTGTACTCGAACTTGCCCTGGTTCAGCTGCATCGGTAGATCTGACGTTTGGAAGTTGAGGGATACCATCTGGCAGCCCGCGTTCCAGAACACCTGCGGTATAAAGGAGTATTAATGTAGATTGATCGCCATATAATAAGGATGGGTTGAACCGTTACAACTGACCCCGGTGGTCCAGATTAGGATTGAGGTTTGCCACTGAGTTAAAACAACTAACAAAAAACTCGCCAGGGCTGTGAAATCAAGTCAAGGTATTAAAAATTTAATATTTTTAGGGTTCCGTTCAACTAGGAAAGTGGTAAAATAAAAACCAGCAAAATAATTTTTCAGGGTACCTCAACTATATACAGAATGGAAAAAATGTATGGGGCCTGGAGAGGAACTACCTTAAATCTTTAGTTAGCTCTTTTTACTGAAAGGAAACTTTCCTTTATTTTTAAAAAGAAACAAAAGTTTATTAGATTTTCTTGGCCTTTGTATTGGAATTGATGGTGAAATAAAATTAATGATAGATTTCACGATCTTTTTACTTGTAACACCAAATGCTTATTAGAGATTATTTTCGCTGCAAGCCTATGATGTGGAGTGTCGTCTGATAGGTAATTAATAGTAAATCACTTACTTACGGCGGTAAAACAAAGAATGTCTCAGATCGCAGGTATTTCACGCCCGAGCCGAAGGCAAGGGCGATAAATATTTTCTGATTAGAAGAGAAGTCACGAGACTGTTCAGACCGGATTACTAGACAATAGACATATTGAAATATGCGTTAAATGTTAGGTTATCAACAGTTTCTGTGTCAAGTACCTGCGGCATGTAGTTGGAGGAGTCGGCGCGGGTGCCTTTGGGGTAGATGCGGGACATCTGCCGCTTGTTGTAGTTGACGAAGTCTATGGCTTGCTGCTTCAGGTAGTTCATGCCCGTGGTCTCCGCGAACGATGACATGTTGTGGTAGATGTTCTTCTCTGTAAACATGGTCATATATATTAGGACATTTCTTGCCCAAGCCCATTTTACTGCGGTCAAGTTTACTTAATCCGTGTCTTATGAGCTGGTCTATCAGCCCTTTTCGTATGTACGTTGGTTTTAGGGACACCCTGTATAGTCTACAGTCAATAAGTACGATAAGTTGGTGGTCCCGGGACTCACTCTCGGCCTCCTCGAAGCCCTGGAACTTGATGGGCTGCGCGTAGTTGACCATGGAGGACAGCCACGGGTGCACGTTCGTGGTCGAGCCCGTGTACGCCACCGGCGGCGGCGCGTCGTCGCCCGCCGTCGCCGCCTCCGCCACTATCTCCTCCGGCTGCGGAGAAAGATTACTAATGGTTTCTGATGGATAGATTATAAACTACCGAAATGTAATACCAAAGACCATTAAAACAAGAGGACTGTCATTCTCCATTCAAAAAGCTTGGTAAAAGAATTATATTATTTATAATTATTCAACTTTGCAAACGTGACACAGTATTTAAATGTTAGAATTTATTTATTATTAGCTGTTTACGAACTAATTGTTACTATACCATGCTTCTTTGTTCAATTATAACATCGTTAAATTAAAAGTTTAGTTTTTTAGCGCCATCTAGTTTTTTCCCGGAAATCCCCCAGTCCTCTTGTTTTAATGGTACTTGGTAATACGTTATATTGTAAGCACTATGGTACAGTTTTCAATGTATCGACAGATTATCTGACGAGTTAGATCAGAGGTCTCCGAACTTTTTTCCCAGAGGGCCATACAGCACCTTTGAAAATGTCGCGCGGGTCACATGACACGATCGACCCTGGTTACGTATAATGCTTTTTCGTCCTGGGGGAGGGCTGTGCTCTGTATCTGTATCAAACTGTACGATACATCACACATCATCATCATCATTTCAGCCATAGGACGTCCACTGCTGGACATAGGCCTCCCTCATAGATTTCCACTTAATTCGGTTGGAAGCAACCTGCATCCACCGTGAGCCAGCAGCCTTAACCAGATCATCTGTCCATCTTGTTGGTGGACGTCCGACGCTGCGCTTGCCGATTCGTGGTCTCCATTCGAGAACCTTTCGGCCCCATCGGCCATCTGTTCTACGTGCTATATGCCCTGCCCATTGCCACTTCAACAAGCTTATCCGTTTAACTATGTCGGTGACCCTCGTTCTTCTACGTATCTCCTCATTTCTGATTCGATCCCGCAGAGAAACCCCGAGCATAGCTCTTTCCATAGCCCGTTGAGCGACTCTGAGCCTATTCATAAGGCCTATAGTGAAGCACCACGTCTCGGATCCATATGTAATCACTGGCAACACACACTGATTGTATACTTTCGTCTTAAGGCACTGAGGTATTTTGGACGAAAAGACGTTGCGGAGTTTCCCGAAAGCTGCCCATCCGAGTTGGATTCGACGATTGACCTCCTTCTCGAAGTTGGACCTACCTAGTTGGACTGTCTGTCCTAGGTATACGTACGCGTCAACAACTTCAAGAGCCGAGTTCTCAACCATAACGGGAGTAGGCACGACATGGACATTGGACATAACTTTCGTCTTGTCCATATTCATTTTTAGGCCCACTCTTTGGGAGACTCGATTGAGGCCTTCGAGCATCGTGCTGAGTTCCTCCATCGACTTTGCCATGACCACGATATCATCGGCAAACCGAAGGTGAGTGATGTACTCGCCGTTGACATTGATGCCTAGTCCTTTCCATTCCAGCAGTTTGAAGGCGTCTTCCAAAGAGGCCGTAAACAGTTTCGGAGATATAACATCTCCCTGTCTTACGCCTCTTTTCAAGGGAATCGCCTCCGAATTCTGTTCCTGTACTCGGACCGACATAGTGGCGTTTTTGTACAAACACTTCAGCACTTCGATGTACCGATAGTCAATACGGCACCGCTGGAGAGCCTCAAGCACCGCCCATGTTTCAACCGAATCGAAGGCTTTCTCGTAGTCCACAAACGCTAAGCAGAGTGGCAAGTTGTACTCTTCGGTCTTCTGTATAACTTGCCGCAGCGTATGTATGTATGTGGTGTATCGTCTGTAGGTATTTTACTGTCGGTAAATATCGCTCATCATATTCTTCCCGCGGGCAGGACTGACTCACTCCGCGTTTCGCGGTAATTATTATTAAATCTTACCACTCTACAGTGGAAAAAAGAGCACGCGTTAGTCAGCTCCGTCCGGGCATCCGACGCGAACGGCAGTTTTGTTAGAGAGAGAGGCTTCTGCTTGTTATTCTGTGCCACGGGCCGGATTAGAATGCCTCGCGGCCGTAGTTCGGAGACCCCTGAGATAAATTATAAACTGACGGTGTTCGCAATTTTACGGTGACATATCCTCGCAATAAGAGTAAGACGTTTAGCAGTGGACTGAAAGGATGGGTAATGACAGGCTTTACCTTCTTATCTGGCACAGCGACGGCAGAAGCGTCCTCCTTCACCTCGTCCTCAATGACGAACTGTCCCTGGCGGAACAGCTCCAACTCCTGCCGTTCCACCTCTGGCTTCAGGCGCTTGTTCTTGATCATGATCTTGCGCTTCAGGGCCGAGGGCGGTGGGAGGGGCTGACCAGGCTCCAGCTGAAAAAAGAGAATAAATCATAAGACAGAGACAGGCAACATCCGTACGGATGTTAAATGTTATCATGACTTATTCCTTTCGACTTATGAACGATTCCATCAAGTTGTGCCTCATTACCATCATCATCATAATCAGGGTCGACCAGCGCTAACATGGCGAAATAAAAGTCTTGTCATGAATGCACCCCCCCCCTTCACATGGATATCATATCCGTCCCGGGTGTCACTCAGAAACAAAGAGGCGCAGTTTGGATGCATGCTCTAGGTGCCGTTTTACGTCGCTACGCTACTGCCGGCCTTAACCCTCCAGACTATCCGAGCAAGCGACATTTTGGTATCATATTTATTAAATTTATCGCCCCTTAGGCCCCAGCGCCCTGGGTGGCTTTGCAGGTCACTCCACCTTAAAGCCGGCCCGCCGACCCTGATCATAATGTTGGATGAAGAAGGTGGGTCACTGGCCTAACCTGGGTCGCCTGATTTTGATAAATCAAATAGTTATTCTCAAGGACCTCCAGAGCGGATAGGTGTCCCCAAAAGCAACTGAGTCTTCTCGAGACAAATGCTTACTTTTGTAAAGACCCCCCTCCCTCTTCTTCCCCATGAAATTCTGTCTCCGCTACGGGATCCAGTGCCGGTTATATCAGTCATGATTATCAGTAATGATTGCTTGTGATTCTATTCGTGTGAACGGAGGCCTAGCTCCCCACACAGTCAGTGATATCACCGTCGGAGTCCCTTCGGAAAGGGGTTCAAGACCGGTAATCTCATAAAAAAGATTGCTCGTGAGAGATCGAACTCACCGGATGTTCAGGAAGCTGTTCCTTCAACAGCAAATCTCCCAAGATCTCGTCGCAGTACTTCGCCAGCTTGTACTGCTGGGCCTTGCAGCAGTGGTTCTCGAAGGAGAGGATGATGGGGTAGTCCGACGTGACGAAGGCCGTGTCGCGCAGCGCGTAGATCACGTCCTTGAACAGGATGTCCGTGCACATGGCCATGCCGTGCGTGATGATCGGCTCCTCGTCCTCGCCCTTGCCGTCCCAGCAGTCCAGCTCTACGCAGCTGAGAAGAGGGGAGAAGTTGATTCAAATTAAGTAGACTCTAGCATACTTACATTCGAACGAGTCAATGATGTTTCTATATAAAAACTGTTGAACTGTTAGGAAAATAGTTATAGATAGAGTTGATGTACTGAATGGCGCTCTGCATCTTGCTCCATACAGATTCAAATCAGAAATTTTGGGGATGCAGTTTTTTTTTCATCCGCGGATGCGGATATTTTGAGGCTCACAACCGCAGATTCAGATGTAGATGAAAATTCCTTAGGTATAGATTTAGATTTAGATTTCTTTATTTCACAATACAAAATACATTATAAATTACATATGTCAATTTACACGATTTCATATTATGATCGTCAAAACATTAATAATAATAATAATTTAACAAAGTTCCATAGAAAATAAAAACATAAAACAGATCATCAAAGTAATTAATTATCACCGATAGCGGTTCGTCATCTTACATCCTAACGTAAAATATCACATGTCACCTATACTTTAATATAGGATTATGTGCCCAATTTTAATATGAAATAATCATTATATAGGTACAATGTCAAAAGAAAAAAGAATAAACATAAACCTTACTGATAAAATGTCAATGTATAAGGGATCGTCGCCTTATGCTACAAAACAGTAATGAGAATAACAATAACATAGAATAATCACAGGTCCATATACTCACTAATCGAATATAAAGGCTTATCCAACAAAAAGTTTCGCAATCGACGTTTGAATGCTTCATCAGATTCCTCATTCCGGATATCAGAAGGGAGACGTTCGTAATACGTCGGACCAATGACACGTGGGTTTTTGCGTGCCAGGGCCATACGACGAGGAACCGTGGCTAGTCGTCCAGTGGAGCGTATGTTTATGCCCGAGACATTCACACGTTTGAATTTATGAAGATTACTTCTAACATACATCAACACTTCATATAAATATAAGGAGTAGTGCGTTAAAATTCGGTGTTTTGTGAAAAGGTCTCTACACTCTATTAAAGAGTTTAAGTCACACAGTGCGGCCAGTCACGTAAACGAAACGACTATTTGCGTAAGTTCCGCGAATGCGGATGTGGACATCTGCAACAGACCTGATCCGAATAATTGAACATAATTCTGAAAACCACTTATAGGACTCACCGACACCCCGCCAGTAGAACTTGCCGATACATCTCCACCGAGCTCTTCCCGCCGAACTGTCGACCTGACAGGTACGTGTTGTGGGACGAGTTGATGTAGTAGTGGGCCAGCGGCTGGTCCATCTCCATGTAGTTGTCCAGCCGGTCCAGGAACACGGGCGCGTTCTCGTCCGACATCAGGTAGCGGATCAGCCCATCTTTGGTCAGGCATTCTGGGAACAATATGTTAATCTTGAAGAGCTAGATCACACACAGATTTAAATGCCAGAATTGTTTGGCGAGATATGCGTGTTTTATTGTCAAATTTATACCATCACAACTACAGTCATGTTTCAGGCAAATAAATGTTCATTTTCAAAGGAACACAATGGCGTTTATGATGTTGGTTTGGAAGCGGACACGGTTACAGTATTAAGATGATGGGTCATCACGGGACTCACATGAGTTTTCGCCGGCTTAGTTCGGCACAAACCAGACCACAAACTATTGCTGATAATACTTACTTTCCTCGTAGTCGCCAGAGACAGCAAGTTAAAGCGACAATGGGCTGGGAAGCCCATGAGCTCGAAGAACTGATGGCCAATGGGACGTAAATGTTCTTGAATGGAAACCACGAACCACAAGAGGCTGTGTGGGTAGGCCCACAAAATAGTCTGACGACCTCGTTAACCTTTTACACGCCAACGACGTTATAATATTGGCATTGGCACAGCAGGTTGGACGCCAACGATGCATATATTGGTCACAGACCGCAGAGCGATATAAACCTTCATACACCAGCATAAAGTTCAATCTCGGTTTTGACACTTATGTCATGGCGTCTGATTTGCAACTTTTATGTTTTACTTAGCTGCGAAAAGGTTAATGATGTCGGAATTCGGTAAGGGCAAAAAGCGGGCGATTGCTCGTCGTGGATGTCTTTGGGGAGATCTTTGTTCAACAGTGGACGTCTTAAGGATGAAATAATGATGGAATGACGATGACTCACTGTCGTTCTTCGCCGCTTCATCTTGCTCGTAGGTCATGATGATCTCGAGAGCTCGCTTGTCCTCGTACAGCGGGTACAGGATCTCGTTTAGCCGAGGGTCGCGTTGCTTCTCGTTTAGGAACTCCACGAACTGGGCGAGATTGATGCGGTCCGATTTGCCTTGGGTACTGAAATGGGAATGGTTGATTTTGTAAATTTAATAAATTCATGTTAACATGCTATATAATCTAAGCAGAAGTATTCCTGGACGAGGACTCAAAAGCAAGGCTCATAATGGATTTGTCAAAAAGACTTTCAGCTCTATAGGAGATTAAGCTTCAGCTTGTTGGGGTTTAACCCATGGCGGCAGACCGGCAGTTGATTGTTGAGAAAGCAAAGCAAGTTCTGATAAATCACGCGGATCCCACAATATGACAGGAAAAGTGTCACTATTTCTGACCTCGCACTAGCGTTTGTGGTCGGCCCTCGTCCATTCTAGAACAGAGAAAAGACGACGATACATTGTCTTAAAATTCATGTTAGAAAACTTACATAGATCTAAACAGCTCTTCTATATCATTCCTCGGACAGATCTTGTGGTACAGCGCGTAGAACTTATCGAAGGTGAATGCCTCCCGCTCCATAGCCTCATTCTTCCCCGCAGGCAGACCCAGCTCCGACAGGCACTGGTACACCAGCTTCTCAGTCTTCCCTGATGCGAAGGTCCGGGCCACCACCTTGACGGGCACCTTCCCTCGAGGGTCCGTGAGGAAACAGAGGCGCATCCAACTAGAACGTTTAGGTTAGTATTACCGTCGTCGAAAATGAGCAGCACAGCTTCGTAGAGATGCAAATCGCGCCAAATAAGTGTGTGAGAATTTAGCTTCAATTAGGCTCAGTGGCGTAACGTAACTATCGGACAGCCTGGCCACGGTTTAATGACAGTAATTTTTCTTCCGACAAAAGGTATATCGCGCCGCTTGCATGTGTGCGTGCCGTGTACGAACGCACTACAAGCAAACTTTCAGGAATACAATCGGAGTTGAACCGCCGCTAAATGTATCGTAAACGTGTATTGTGTATTCGGTTCGGATGCGAAACAATCGATGGACGGCAGCCCTGTGCCTCGACCTTCAATACGAATCGCGCGCTCCTAAAGCGCCTGAGTGAGTGTGCCTACTTTTATTTCCTTATACCTACTTTAGCCTGGCGGTCCGTCGGGGCCCTGAAAGCTGTTCGAGTTTTGTCTTGTTTCACCGTACTTAAAACTGATTATTCGAAAATATCTCCAGCCAGTTTTGATAGTGTCCTATTATTTTTTCACACCTGAGCCTTGCCTTACTTGGTTACGCTGAGTAGACTTGAGGCCAATTTCACACTTAAACTAATGTAGCGCTATCTGTACATTATACTGTTTCCTTCACCTGCAATGCAATTTATAGAAGCCGTTCTGGAAAATTAGCCGATTGTGGATCCAAATGACACATTTAGTGGACGGTTTTGTCATAGATTGTATGTATTGCCATGCCATATACAACTACCTATAAGGGTTCCTTTTTAGCCATTTTGGCTACGGAACCCTAAAAAAATATATGACATACAACAAACATAAGGGCTTTATCACACTTGCGGTTTCCGGGCGAGTTAGTTAGTTCCATACAAATGTCGGTTCGTTCGCAAAGTTTGCCGCGACTGGTTTTGTATGGAAACTCGCTCGCAAATCGCAAGTGTGATAAGGCACTAAAGGTGGTTTTCCACCGGCAGCGCGAGACGAGACGCGACGCGGATTGAATTGAAATTTGAATTAAATTTTCAATCCTCTCCTAGCGATTGGATTGAAAGTTTCATACAAATTTCAATTCAATCCGCGTCGCGTCTCGTCTCGCCTGCCGGTGGAAAACCACCTTTACGGTGTGCGCGCAAGATGCAATGTGCGCAAAAGGGCATTTCTCCAGAAATATGTCTGCGGTCACCTCATTCATCTGGCCCTTTTTCATACTAAATGTATGGAGACAGATAAATGAGGCGCAGACATATTTCTGGAGAAATGCCCAAAAAGCAAATGCAAGACGCCGCAAGATCAATGTCGTCCCGTCTCGCACGCAGCACTGGCTGTTATACCTTCTATACCGATTTACAGAAGTCGCACAGCTACTGTGGCCACCTAATTAGCACCACTAGTGTGATCTAGAACCACAATTAGCTTATCTTGTGGTTGCAAAAACGGTAAAAAGAATGGGGTAATGTTCCAAACGCCAGTAGAGTCAGACACCATACGCCTCGGAAATTTATATTAGCTCGTGTCGGTTAGACATAAACAAATGCCTAAAAGACGCAGAAATAAATGACTACAGCCGCGAGAGAAAATTTAGGTCAACCTTTTGATCCCTAGTGAATTCTATACCCTTTTCATTAAAAGATGGAATAGCGGGTCGAGAGGGACGCAGCTATACGTTAGAATGGGATCCTCATTAATATATTCTTCCGTCTCACTCGTCCTGCCATTCTGATTGATAAACAGTAGAAGCTTTATTTAAATATTATTAACGTATATATCGTAGGTATATTTGTAAATTAATTTTAAGTTGTCCCGTCGACGTTAAAGGCTTTAAGTTTAGGTAATCAAGTTAATGTTTCTGTTCAGCCCCGTAGAAATCGACATTCAAATCGCAAAGTATGATGTCGTTCAGATTTATTAGTATATTGTATGGCCTGGTTCGGGTACTGTGAATCCAAATTTGCAACTTGGAAAAAGTTGTGCTTGCTGTTCACTAGTACGCGAAAAACTTTGGGACTTTTTTACTTTCGACTCTAAGTTATAAAGCTATTAAACTACGCATTTTTTGACACAAAAATTTTAGCATAAAATAACTATATTAAAGTTACTATCAATTAGGCTCTATTCGTTTTGACTGTAGGTATAATAGTTACAAAAAAAAACCGGTCAAGTGCGAGTCGGACTCGCGCACCGAGGGTTCCGTACAAACTCATCAGTAGATACGTGAATAATTCAAGATAAAACTGTATGGTGGAATAAACTTAAATTTGCTCTTGAAAAACTGTTGTCCTCGTACATCGACATATGTCGCGGTTAGTTCAGTAGGAGCAAATAACGATTACGATTTTTGCGAATTTCTAAAAAACGCTGCAAGTTAGGAAAACCGTTTTATTTTTCTTGTAATATATAGGATGATATTAATAATTGGTAATTATTACAGATTTTTCTGTTCAGTAACTTCGGAGATAATAGGGGGAATGGTATTTTTTTTACGTTTTTTGTCTTAAATAAAAAACTGCATGTTGAAAAAACACAAAAACGGGTTTGGAATCTACACACTGGGCCCTTTTATTTGATGTCCCACTCGATATAATAGCTCTACTACTTTTGATTTTGGACATCCCATTTCGGTCCCCTTAAAAAAAAAGTAAAAAAGGTATAAGATTTTTTTTCTGTCCAATAGGCTCGGGTTTGCGGTTTTTAACACTATTTTACCAAATTTCAAGTCGATAGCATCAGTAGATCCTGAGATATCTTGCTGTGACAGACGGACAGACAGACAGAGTCGCACCATAAGGGTTCCTTTTTTAGCATTTTGGTACGGAACCCTAAAAAGAGAGTACTTTTCCTCATAGTGTAAAAATTGTATCACACGGTATCAAAATTAGTTTTATCTGGGGCGTTAGCATTTGATCTCATTTACCTTTATAGTTATAAAATGCTTTTTGTACCTTTGATATCTGGGGTCACGGCGTTGCCCCCGACTAGTCGAACATTCAGTTTCCGTTAACTAGTTCTTTGATTTGATGTACAAATCTTAACCAAATAAATAAATAAATAATAATAATAATAAATAAATATTAGGGGACAATCTTACACAAATCGAACTAGCCCCATAGTAAGCTCAATAAGGCTTGTGTTATGGATACTAGACGACGATATATTTAATAGATACAAATACTTAAATACATAGAAAACATCCATGACTCAGGAACAAATATTCGTGAACATCACACAAATAAATGCCCTTACCGGGATTCGAACCCAGGACCTCCTGCTTCGTAGGCTTCTTAAACTAATTAGGATATCTAGGTCAATTCGCTAGCTGAAGATCTCGGTAAAGTTTATACAGGCCGGGATGAAAACCCTTTTATCCAAGTATCTTTCGGCCTATATTGATCTTTTATGAGTTTGAAGATATAAAAGAATTTTCTTTCTAACGTAAAATAACCTTAATTTACAATTACAATTTAAATGGCACATTTAGTTTTAAACAATTAAACCCAACGTTTCGGTATAATTATAACAAAATGAACTATGATTGTTATTTTTCAACAACGAAATTTTTTTTTGATTGTACGTTCTAGTGTTTGACACACTAGTGCCCAATAAGTGACTGAAGGTGGTTTTCCACCGGCAGGGCGCGACGAGGCGCGACGCGGAATGAATTGAAATTTGTATGAAATTTCAATCCAATCCAATCCAATCCCGGCCGGATTGGGTCGCGCCTCGTCTCGCCCTGCCGGTGAAAAACCACCTTGACACCCTGCTTGACAGCAGAATGAATAGAGGTAACCCTCTATTGCTAATGACTTAACATTCAATATGGCAATTACCGGGACAATGTCAAACATTCTACCTTATATGTGTAGGTGAACAGCCTTTCATTTCAAACTTACGAAATAACTATAAAATGAATGCCAAACCCGCATATTAGGTACAACAGCGAAAATATGAAAAAAAACAACGTGCCATCGCGAAAACGGTTTAATTTAAGAAAACGTTACGCTGAAAATATTAGGGTGATCCCACGCTGGGATATTGCTTTTTTAAACATTTTGTGGCCTCAAATTAATTATTGTTAGGGTATCCACCCTTGGGGTGATTAGATGGGTTATTAAAGAAAAAGGATGAGGAAAACACTCGAGGGTAGCGATTAATTTAGAGATAAGACCGGCGTAGTACAGATGTAGGGATTTTTTAAAGAATGATGGCTTCTGTTTGGTCTTATCTAATGTATTATGGAATTTAAAGCCTAGCGATGAACGAGTTGTCTGATTCGAAAACCTCGAATCAAATGTAAATGAGTCAACTCGAATCAACTTCTTACGCAACTCGAATAAACTCGTGTTATCGATTGCCGATTATTTCGTGAAGAACACGAATCAACGAGCCGGCAATTCGTGTTCGACTCGTCGACTCGTCTCACTGCGGCCTCACTCGCGGTAAGCTAAACTGATTGATACTCGAATCGAATCAAACATAACTCGACTTGCTGATTCGCCGCGTACCAAACCGTGGCGCTGCTGAGTTGCGTTGTCGGATCGGACTGACGATTAAATAAATAAATAAACGTATACACGTATACGTGTATACGTTGTAACACAGCTCAATGTACGCGCGTCCCCATTGGCTGTTACTGAGAAACAATGTCGCGCCCGAGGCATTTTACAGCCATTTTGTGCTGATCTCGCCTGAAAGTAAAACCAAGTAATATCTTAGGTATGCTTATCCATATGCCTGTCCACTCTTACCTTAAGGCGCGTATCCACCAGAGCTAGGTAGCGGAACCACAGAATATATATAAGCTAAAGCAGTAAGGAAGCTACAAACAAAACGATCGAAACGCACGCACACATAGACGCGCGCTTTTACAAGGCCCCTAAGGGAATCTCGCGGTGCCGTCAGTCGCGAGTGCTGCATGGAGGCGAGCGGTCGCGCTTTGTTTTTGTTACGCGCGCGCGCCCAGACAGCCCGCGATCTTTTCATTTTAAACAACCCTAACGCTCTAATGGAGCGTAGGTATTTATTTCAAAAAGTAAGCGTAGCTTCCATACTGCTCTATTTATATTCTGTGGCGGAACGGTGTGGGAGGCAAAAATCCGCTAATCAACGAGCCTAGCCTCGCTCGGCGCGGCCCGGCATTGGTGGATTTTTTCCTCGCACACCGCTCCGCTACCTCGCACAGCTCTTGTGGAAACGCAGCCTAAAATCAAGAAAGTATAGCTTGGCAACTTCGTTGGTGACACTTACCTGTGTGCTTTTTGTTCTGTGCAGCCATAACTACTTATGTCAACCGATTTTTATGTCAACATAGATATGTTTCGTAAATTTAATTTTGTAGATATTGTAATATTAACTACAAAAAGGGTATATTTTACTAAATTAAATTCAACACACGCGAGTTTTGTAAATTCAACCGACGCTGTTTTTTCAGTGTACACAAGTTACAGCCAACACGAACGGCGACAGACGGAGGCAGCCTCCGGAGGCCTCCGTTCCTTTTGGCGGTAACTTGTGTAAGTAGTTACGGCTGCACATAACAAAAAGCACACAGGTGAGTGTCACCAACGAAGTTGCCAAGCTATAATAACCACTATTCCGCAAATTGTTACATGGCGTTTTCATAAATCTGACTCTACTAGCTTCTGATAACATGACGTCTGAGGAGAAGAAACTCCCTAGTAAGTTTTTTAAAAACGATATACCTACTATAATATAGCAGACGTTTAAAGCATATCCAAAATGAAATGTTTTATCCGGTAAACATTTTTTTCAGTATAAAACAGCCTTTTACCATGAACAAAAGAAGCTCAAACAATAAATGTGAATTTCCAAAACTATGTTCCAAAATAACGATTCAATTTGGATATTGCGGTTCGTATTTTAAACTAAATTGGCTTATGTAATAGTTATGACAAAATCTGAAACAATTGTTATAATCAATGTATATAAATGTTAAGTTTAAAAAAATATACATATTAGTAAAACATGCAGTTAACACTTCAACAGACGTGCAGTTTAATAAAAAACACCACAGTAATTAAATTACTTACGCAATAAATTTAAATATAGCTGCAAATATTTGCAGGTATATTTAAAGCTATATAGCTTTGTTAATAAATACGTTATTAACAAAGCTATTATACTAAATCAAGATAAGTCCGCTAAAAAAGCGATTTAAATACTAATCAAATACATTAATATAACGATAAAATGTATTTATATTATCAAATACATTCTCATAAAAAGTAGAAAAAAATACTGTCAATATTATATCGCTCGTCTTCCGAACCCGTCGCGTCTTATGCAAGTATCAACGGCAACTACGGCAAGCGTCAATGTAAAAAATATTTTTAATTGATTTTAATATTAGGGATTTTAGTTTTTTAGGAATAGATTTATTTTAGGCCTTACTTAGGTCGTATTTTTGCACTTAAGTATTTGTTAATCAAATTTTAAAATAAAGATTTTTTTATGTTCGATTTTATATTGTTGTCGGTGTAGTACACAGAGTTTTTTTTGTATGCAATAATTATTTTTTTCTACTCCTGTACTGTTATCTGTCTTTTACTTGGTCACGAACACTAATATAAGAACATACATAATATGAGTTCAGAGAAGTCTATACTCTATTCCCCATAACAGCACTAGTGTCGTTATAGTCACATTACGATACTGCTAGCAGCCACAGACTTCTAAATCTAGGTTAAACTTAGGTCAAGGATTAAGCGCTCAATTCTAACTTTACGATAAAAATGCACAACTACCAACTTAACAAACAATTAAATTCCTACGATTTTGAAGAAAAACAAAACTTTCCGAATTAAATTCATTGCTGCCAACATAAAAAAAAATATTTAAATTATCGTCACTTCGTCTCATTAACCAGTATACTTCATATTAAAAAAAAAGTTTACCATAGACACAACTGTCAGTCAATATGTCATATTTGCCTTGTTTGGGAGCTGTTTAATAAGGTATGTATTTCATATTTTAAAGCCTAGTCGTAGAAAAAGTATTGTATGCAACGTTGTATAATTAAGTCAAAAAACGCTCATTGCGTCTCTATTTGCGATACTCGCCGCATTCGCGGCTCGTATCGCAACTCACGCAATTCGCATATTTTGAACCTCCTTATACAACTGTTGCATAAAATACTATAAAATTTGCTTATGCTTAATACATGTGTTTTACCATCATTCGCACCATCTTCTTTTTTTTGTTTTACTTTTGTGTCAATTTCGCTACCGGTAGAGATCGCTTTTTCACGATAAAACCCCTGCTAGTTGTTTACTTTCAACTGTCATTTTAAACTGTTAATAATGTTATCCTTATCCACCTTTGGAATGGGTTATTGTATGTATAAAGTATATTTTGTGCTGCATTGTATGCTACTAACGTATGACAGTGGTCCCAACGCCGGCGAGCAAGCGAGTAAAGTTGGGAGAGTAGCATTGTAATGCGGTTCTGGAAAGATCGATGGATCACACTGTGCCTGGTCAGCCCGCAGTGAAATGCTACTCGCCCAACTTTACTCGCTTACTCACCAGCGGTGGAACCAGTGCCTAAGTTTGTTGATAACGAATAACGCTCCTTTTCACGTTACAGAAAGTTCGAAACAAAGAGCGAACTCAAACTCAACCGCCTGGTGTCCCCAACTCAAACTGAAACTAAATTCGAAGCCGCAGCGAAACCACTCAACTGAGTTTCAACCAGGATTGCCAGGGATGTAGCGCCTATAGAATAGAATCAGACATAAAAATGTGGTTATATTTTTATTAAAAAAAAATCGACCGCGGTGCACTTTGAAACTGCATAAAATCCGCCATTTTGTTTATTTTAATGAACTTCATACCCAGTGACACTCGCACCATCAAGACGAATCTAATGATGTATCGTTTATCAAAATCGGATGTGCCGTTGAGTGGTTACGAGCGGACATAGGAACGGACATACATACATACATACAGGTCAAACACATAACCCTCCTTTGGGCTTCGCCGCAGTCGGGTAAAAAGATCCCTTGAGGCCTATTCGCAGAAATAAATGATTTGGTTTGCGGGTGCGAGCCCAAATGAGGCCTAAAAATCCTTAAGAGGAAAGAGTAAGGTGGAGGGAATTGAAAATTAGGTATTTGTAAAATGTGTCGCTGTCCCGCACTGCCCGCCTCTCCCGCGCAGAGCGCGATAGAGACAACTGCAGCTTGGACCGAAAATACCTTTTAAAATTTCATGAAAACAACGTTTCGTAGTCCCCTGATTTCTTCCCCAAAACTTAACCTATTTAACTAATTTTTTCATTAAACATTAAGGAAAGGCTTTGGCCGTGTTCCTATGTTTTCCTTTTTTTTAATAATCTAGTCAAATTTGTTTTCTGGATGTGTGAACACAGCGGAAAATCTGGCATTTTTTTTAGGTTTTTAAAGGTTAATATCTCTTTTGAGAATCAATTTATCGTAAAAAGGAAAACATAGGAACATAGCAATAGTAGCCATAGATTTTTGGACAAAAAATTATTGCTCTACTGGCATTAACCAGGGAGGAAACAGGGGACTACTTTGTATGGAAAAACTGCCCTCCTGTTTCCTCTTAACTCACCAAATCCCGCCTAGAGAATGTGAGTAAAAACTACCAATTACCCACTGCAAGTGGGGCCACCATTAATGTATTACGTAAGACGGTTTATGCCAGTTTTGGGCCCCCTCCCACCCCTATGTAAAAAAAAGTCGCCCGACCCCTGACCCCCTCTTAGTGTTTATTATTTCACATTTGTGTTGTTTTAATTTGTATATAAAAGAAACATTTTTGTAGGAACGTTTACGTTGCAAATAGGTACTAAAAGGTTTTAATTTTTTGGTAAAATACATGCAACCGAGCCCGCGCCTTTGCTCTCACGCGGGTTCGCGCGGTTTTTTGAACGTATAATCTTAACTCTGCGCACGTTTATGATCTTACGTAAGAACTATCAAAACCCCCTCCCACCCCCCTGTAAGAAGAAATAAGGCATGGTCGACCTGCCTTTTCCCCTAAATCATCTAACGTAATAATAAATTAATGGCCCCTTTTCTATTGATGTCGGGACTTTTTCCAGAACTTATCGTATTTACATTATGGCAACCCTAGATGTGACTCAACTGGGTTGCAACTTTCGCGAGAGATTAGGCCGCTGTCTCGTTTGAGCATGTGCGATTCGAGTTCCAACTGAACGCTAATTTATTTAATTAAATCAGAAAAGTATTATTATACTACTTTTAGTTTGTTTTTGGCAGCATTCATGTTTTTCGTGTGTTTCTTATACAAATACTCCCAAAATTTTTATGTTACAAGGTTTTACTTTACTTGCAATGTATGTATGCCTCCACCGGTTTCTGTCCAGCGCGTCTCTTACAACCGTGTAAAATTTGGAGGACGACGAGTCCTTCACTTGATCGGTCTATCTTGTTTTTAATTTTCAATTTCTATTTTCTTTTGGTGTGCAATAAAGTATAATTGTATTGTATGTAACTACCTATGTTTGTTCGGGTGGAATCTTGCAACTCAATTTTGTAGTAGATATTTCAACCAATTGAGCTGAAATTTTGCAAGAATATGTAAATTAGATGACAATGCAATATTATTATGACATGAAGCTGATCTGATGATGGAGCCGGATGGTAGCCATATGATCATCTAAATTACATTGGATGAATACACCGTGTTTGGGTTGATTTGATCGGATGTGACGTGCAGTTTGCGATTAATAAAAAAAAACTACAGTCGGCAATAAAAGTTTGTCTCAAAAGAACATTTTTTGACAGAAACATATTTTCGTATAAATCTAATGTAAACATGTTTTCTTATAAGTACATACTACATAGGTACTTATTTTTATTTGAATATATGAGCTGTTCATCGTCACAGGTGGTTTCTGTATTCGTATTGGGGTGAATCAACTTTTCTTTGTCAACAAAATTTCACCTTCTCCGACTAAAATTGAAAGGAAATCTTTATTCGGATATTTTTTTGAATAAACTATATGCTCATTTAAAAGACACACAATAAAGCTACGTAATGCAAATATTTTTTATTATAACTTGTTTATGAGCAGTGACCCAGCGGACATTGCTGTCCCCCACTTTTGTATGAAAATATGGGTTCGTCCGCTGGATCACGCTATTTATTTGTTAATTAAAAACGAGTTTTATTTTTATTTTTACCTAATCTATCTAAATAAATCATGTTAAAACATGCAAAAGGTGAACAAATAAGGAGAAAGGGCAATCTTTACATAAAGCAAGAAAAACTTGATTCACCCATTGTTACTTTCGTTGAACAGGCGCGGGAGGCGAGCTGAATCCAGGATCCCGTTAAAAAGAACAGGTTTGTCAAAAATACATCCGAACAAACCATTTATTATTATCGTAACATTTTTCGTTTCAACTTTAGAAAAGAATTCCTCGAGTTCTGTTCGAGCCCTTCAGGCTTCCGACTACAAAAGAATTTCAAAGCCATTCAGAGTTATTAGAATTCTTATATTTTTCTTTAAAGATACAAGCGGAATACGGGACATGGAGGTTATTGAGAAATAATCTCCCTGAATTTGTACAAATGAGGGCGGGATCAAGACTCGGTGAGACATAGAGTACAAGTAGGTAAATAATAACCTTTGTGAATTGGTTTTGCGTACAGTCAAACCCTCCAACTTTGCCCACCGCCCAATCTTTGCCCAAGATTGGACGGTGGGCAAAGTTGGGGGGTTTGACGTATATTTAACATAATCTGATTTTGAAATAAACCCCTAGAATCGACGATATGAAATTTCTGAAGTTGTAAGGCTAAAAGACAAGTGTAATATGATTAAATGGGTCATTCTCGTTTTTGTGCACACAGTAGTGTTCGACCAAAACTAGTAGGCTGAAACCGAAACCGAATTTCGGCTTTGATCTCAGTTTCGGCCGAAACCAGAACCGAAGCCGAAACTTCCATATAAGGTCACGTTTTTGTGAGAAGATAAAAACCATGACAATCATAATCAGTCTGTCTTCATTTTTAAATAACATACTTATTTATTTATTTATTTATTTATTTAATCTTTATTGCACAATACAAATAGTACAATTGGCGGACTTAATGCCTTAAGGCATTCTCTACCAGTCAACCAATGGGCTAAACAGAAACATTGTTTTGGTGCAGGGCCTTTAACGTCAATTGGAAAACTTAAGATAAGTTACAATATACGTACATACAGTATATACTTACACAAATACAATATTATATAATATACTTACATATACTACTTTACGTACCTTGTGAAAACCTCATGTCGATAATTAATTTTGGACCGTATTGAAAAGATGCTTGCGCAACATGCGCTTGAATGTGAACTTGCTTTGTGCTTGCCTGATGGACAGTGGGATATCGTTCCAGAGCTTGATTGCTTTAACAGTAAAGGAATCCGACATAAAGCCGGTACGGTGAAGAGGGACATTGAGTTTAAGACTCCGAGATGTACGGAGACTGCAGCCAGGACGGGAAGTTGTGAACTGAAATTTTGATCTAAGATACTCGGGTGCGGCTGGATCGAATATAATGGAGTAAAGTGTACATAGGACTCGTAATGACCTACGCTGACGAATGGGAAGCCAGTTAAGTTGACGGCGAAAAGTAGATACATGACGGCGAAAAGTAGATACTTATTAATCATTTAGTCTCTGATATTTAGAGTAATCATTAATATAACATATTATAACTTCTTATTTCAAATAATTTATCTGTGCTTTTTGAAAACAAGACTGTCCGATCGCAGTGCGAAACCGCCGTTTCGGTTTCGGCCGTAGTTTCGGCCGGATAGCAGCCGAAACCGAAACTATGCCGAAACCCGTTTGTTTGCCGAAACTAGGCCGAAACCCACATTTCGGTCGGACTCTAGCACACAGTCATTACCGTAGTTGTCACTATCGTGGCTTTAATTGCTCTTTCTAAACGTTCGACCTAACC
This sequence comes from Eudemis profundana, assembly GCA_947034925.1. NCBI lineage: Eukaryota > Metazoa > Arthropoda > Insecta > Lepidoptera > Tortricidae > Eudemis > Eudemis profundana. Next base: position 21,391,053 of record OX344808.1, read on the forward strand.
GTCATAATATCATGAATTCTTTTTATCCGGTCCTCCGGTGATCATAGGGCTGGCTCGTTCCTCGCCCAGTGGATAGGCATTGCCATCCAGCGAGGCAACGCAGCCAGCCTTATGGGCACCCTACCCACAGGAGGCGACATAGGGGACATTTGTACATATAATCTAGGTCCCAATAGGTTAAGTTAGGTTAAGGTAGCTATTAAGTTGTAAATAATGTGTTTTTTTTAAAATCTTATATTTGTTATTTACACTAGAAGCTATTAATAAAGTTGATATTTTTTATCATATAAATGAGTGAGTTCATGATAGTAATATTTTTATTATTAATTAGAAATAGTAATAACGACCACTCTAGTGATATCCACGGTAGTGACTGTGTGCACAAAAATGAAAATGACCCAAATATGTATGATGGGGCTGTATTATACAACCCCGGGTTATAATAACCCGAAGGAGTATTGTTGAGGTATGATATTGTGGTTCGTCATCACGTTATAATATGCGACCTTAGACTTCAACACAAACACATTTTGCATGAGTATGTGTGAAGAAGCGAGATATAATGAAAACAAACACTACTGCAGAGGCAGTGTTTAGTTTTCATTCACAGAGAAAATGAATGAAAAAACGTGCGCCGCTCTTAAACCTTATCAGCGTCATACAGCTCCGTCTAATCTTGTTATTTTTTGCATCAAAACTCCGACGAGGCTGGAAATTGCTTCGTCCTACGTGTCCCTAACTTTTCTCATAACGCGAACAACGTACAAACAACAATACATCACAAACACGTGGTTTTAATGCCGCCATTTTAGGTTTAAAAAGCGAATGTAGGCCAATTTTATCTAACCGTTTTGGAAAATTTATGAATGGAACGCGCCGATATTTCATTTACCTTTTTTAATTTTATCTGTTAAAAAGCTTCGTTTACGGTTATTTCACAAACGAGTTTTGAAGATTTAGGTCAGAGAATGAGCACTGAATAATGCCTAAAATTATTTGTAACGGGGGTAACATTGTTTATGTTTTAGGTCTACATTTTAACAGTAAAGCTACGGCAAATAAAAATCAATTCTACGTACTGTTTCATAAGGTTGGTTCTTGGACAGACATTGTTGATTTTGTTGTTGTGAGTGATGGCGCGAAGACTCTCCTTCCATACCTTCAGCAGAAAGCGATTAAAGAAACAAATGGACATGCAATTAACACGTGCTAGAAAACCTGCGTATAATTTAAGAACTATAAAACATTTAATAATTTAAGAACCATTGAAACTAATTAACTTAACCAACCACGGGAGATTTAAATTTAAATTATACGCAAGTTATGCAACATAAAAACTAAAAGTTGTTAAGCGAGTGAATAAGATCCCAAAATTATGACAACATTTAGAAATTAAGTAAAACCGATCCGTAATACGATCCAACCAACAGATAAAATAATTTGAATATCGTTTAAATAGAAACCTTTTTGGAGATTAATTTTTATTTGGACATGGCAACACTATTCAAGTCTGGCATCATCGGAATGTTTTATTCTTTTTCACGCGCAAATGATAACTTGATTATTTCCACTTCAGTTCTTTCGGACGTAGACACAAAAACTCTGGACGTTCACGTCACTCAAAACCATGGAATGGAAGGTAATTATCTCAGTCTGGGATTCTTTATTCGAATTCAAAAGCTTTACGGACTCAGTAATTTTATCTAACTTTGAATATTTACGAGTACGAGTCTGTTTATGTATTGTTTTATTACAATTTGTTTCGCATTTTACATCTAATTCGTTTTAACGGTTAGGTACATATTTACCATAAATAAATGTTTTTTAATGTGTTTGTTTACAGAAAGGACGCAGACGATCATTTAAAACGTGTAGATAGGTATATCGCCTTTCGTAGGATGTTGTTACGAAAAAATAAAGCTTCTGAGGTACTATTATTTTCAAAGTTGAGTTACAAATTAATAAATCACGCGCGTTACCGAATTTACTGATTATTTCAATATCTATTGCATTTTTTTAAATTTGACATATCCGCTAGGTAGTTAATTTTCGAATATTACTTTATCTATTGGTTAACCGTCAGACCGACACACAAAGCCATGCGCTTGGTCATGCCACGCGACTTACTGCTTCTTGAGACAGGTCATGGGACACACGTTGTTCGCTTTTACATTGTGGGTGATCTTCCTCAGGCCTTCCAGCCAAACCTTGTGCGGTGCCGCAAAAACACGTTAATTATCTAGTCTGTGGTCGCAGTTGCCAGGGGAGAAAGTGAGTAAATGGCTAAAATAAATGCTTGATTGTCCTGTGGTCAGTGACAAGGGGGGAATGGAAAATGGCCTAAAATAATGCTTATATAAAGTTATATTTCCAATAAGATACAGTAATATAACAGTTGTCATAGTAAATAGTTCGTTATTTAGATAAAATTTCTTAAAAGCTTTAATGAGAACATGTATAAATGTAACTTTTATTAGCTAAGGTAACTTATATTGAAAAGTGCTGTACTTACAGCATAACGCAGAAATCCCATAAAATTTACGCACGTAAGAGTCAAGCTAATTAGAGAGTGTGACTATGATAACTTTGCAGAGCGGGACATGGCAACACCGCCGTTTAAAAGTCAAATTTCTATGAATGTGCCTTTTATACATGGAGGTGTTGCCATGCTCCGCTCTGCAAAGTTATCGTAGTCGCGCTCTACTGTATCTGATCAAAAATCCTAACTTATATAGACAGTGGTCAGGGTGGCAAGAGAGGAAAAGGTGTGGAATAAAAGTTGTTCTTCCGTATGTCACAAACATTACACAAATAAATAATTCATAAATGTCGTGATAATAACACATAGGTGTATTTGAAATTCGTAAGATTTACAAAAATGTACAGAATCGTAGGTAACTTTTTTTATTTTATCTTAATCAGAATACTTAGTTTGTACTTTGGAACCAAAATTTTTCGAGTATTAGGTAATACACGAAAAATTATGTCGCAAAGTTTTCATCTAGTTCGTCACGTTTTTGTATCAATGTTTTTTTATTTTATGAACGTGACGCAGTGGAAATATTATGTATTTCCGTATAAAAATTTGGTTCACAAGTTGAAAGTGCATTACGATTTTGAGTAAAAAAACTCAAAAAGTTTTTTTGCTGTCATGAATTTGATAATAATGGTCTGATATTGATTTGTAAGATGTTTGTAAGCTTCGGTTTGCGACAATGCACGAATAAAAATGTGGAAACAGATAAAAAAGAATGATTCGGGGCGTAATGGGAACTTATACATTAACATCGGTGTGCAATTTTGATATCGAGTTGTCAAATAATTATATTATAATTATAATAGATCGCTCTGTGATAGAACAACTCAAACATAATTAAAATAAACAAGTAACATGTCTATGAGCTTTACGAATGACATCAAAATCGCTAACCGTTTTGACACAGTGTAAAAAACATACAAACCGGCTCTGCCTAAAGTCTTCGTCGGCGGATTGAATCCGCCGACGAAGACTTTAGGCAGAGCACTCGTACGGGGGGCAAAGCGCCCGAGTTGCATACGTCACAACAATTAAAAACGGGACATAACTAGGGTTGCCAAATGGTCGGGAATTGGAGGGATTCTCCCGATTTTTTGTATGTCCTCCCGACTCCCTAAAAAGAAGAAAATCTCCCGACAAACAACTTCAATTTAATACTAAGTCCGATCAACTCAAGCTGGTACGGCTAGCGAAAATTTCTGCTCTTTCAGGCTAAAAAAAAAGCTCGCGCGTCAAGCGCGCGGGGCATCTCCCGACCAAAGTCTCAAAATCCCGACATATTGTTTCCTGCTCCCGATAATAGGGTAATTCAATCTGGCAACCCTAGACATATCATTCAGGGCTTCAGCTTAAACCTGTCATTCCAGCTCTTCCTTTCGAAAAAGAAAAATAAACTGGATAGAATGGCAGCGTTCATAGACACTGCGCCGCGGCTAGACGATTGTATCACTCGATATTATGGGGATTGGCCAACTGTATGTTTTATACTGTGGCTCTGATATTGTTTTATTATATTGATTTAAACTTTCACGATTTTCACTCATTATTACAAAACGGGACTTAATTGCGTACCGGACGTTTCGGACGTGCCGTAGTACATGGTCGCGAAGGGAATGGCTAGGCCGGTGTCAACATCTTCTAGCCGCGCGGGTTTTCCGAACTACCCGCACTTGGTCTTGATTATTACTTTATGCCACACCTGGCCATAAAGTGTTTTTTTCCGCATGCTACGCGTACGGAAAAAGCCGCTTTCTGGCCAAGTGTAGACATAAAATGATGTACGCAACACGGAAGGTAATAAAGAAAGCCCTCGATCGCATATTTACGTCCCATCTTGCAGCTCGGGCCGCAAACATCTGCGATCTCGGCCTTTCTTTGTATTACCACCCTAGTTGTGTAATGTACTATTGCATATTAGGGTTGTCATTGTCACTTGCATGTTAGCATGTTTTTACGCGATTAAGTCCCGTTTGTAAAAATAATTGTTTTATTATAATAGACTGTTCGCATTGCTAGTGCAGGTCGGAAAATTTATTCTACTTATGACTAGAGTGCGTCTGCGATAACTTTGCTGAGCGGAACATGGCAGCACCTCCATTTAAATTAGGGATGTAACGATACACAGTTTTGCCGATACGATACCGATACCGATATATAGTAGTTAATATCGGCGATACCGATACCGATACCGATATCTTAGCTAAATAATTAAGTATGAATTTCAGATATTTTTATGTCCTTATTATAACTAATGGTAATGGCAATGACTACTGGTTATATTTACCAGAGAGTCAACCTTGAAAGTGTAAAGTAAAAATAATAAATTGTCAACTCAAAATTCTTTTTTTTATTAAGAACCAAAGATTTAATTAACATAGTAATTATCATTGCACAAGGTAATAGAATAGACCAATACATAAATTAAGTCAGAAATTGAAATTACTTTTTGCAGATTTTTTTTCATACAGCAAATTCTTCAAATATCGGTTGTATAATATCGGCGATACCGATATATCGGCCGATATATCGGTATCGGTATCGGTATCATTACATCCCTAATTGAAATGTCTCATTTTCGTAGAAATTTGACTTTTAAACGGCGGTGTTGCCATGTTTCGCTCTGCAAAGTTATCGTAGACGCGCTCTATCAGGTAGGCCTTAAATCATCCCTTTCTTTCCAAGGAGTATGTGCGAAAGAGACACCCGAAAGTTTAAGTTTTAATGTTTAAAATACGCAGTATGTAGAGTAGACTAGGAAATATGTATTGTGTACTGATTTGTTTTACGGGTGTTTTCTATTAATTTTGTTGAGCAATGTTTGCTACAATTATGTTATGTTATTATTACTTGCATCACTATAATTAATAAGTAAATTAATTATGTATTTCATGTATAACGTGAACATGTTTAAAGGCACATTCAACAAGAGCTTTATATTCAACTTTAAAAACAGGAAGGTTCTCAATTCGTCAGAATCTTTTTTTAATTTTTATGCCACACTTGGCCATAAAGCTTTCTGGCCAAGTGTAGACATAAAATGATGTACACAACACGGGAGTTAATAAAGAAAGCCCTCGATCGCATATTTAGGTACGTCCCTTGCCTACGGCTCGGGCCGCAAACATCTGCGATTTCGGCCTTTCTTTATATTACCACCCTAGTTGTGTAATATACTACTATATTTATTATATTTTTATGATACTTATTTTTTGTTAGAAAGGTCCTGTGTGTTTGTAAGATTCTGATCTGGTGATTACAGGACGACCTGCTATCAAGCATCTACCTATTACTATTATTAAAATAGAGCAAAAACCGCTAAAAAACACGTTTCTTGTATGGGATTGGGGGCCCCCTTTAATTCTTAATTTAATGTTATATTTATTAATTGATCTTTTAGCAACAATTAAAATACACATTCTGTCATAATTTCTAATCTCTATCTATAAATGGTTCGAAAGTTACAGTCCTGTTGTGTGACACAAACACGTTTCATGTATGGGGAACCTCCTTTTATTTTTAACTTTATTTTGTTTTTATTATTTGTTGTTATAGTGGCTATTCTGTGAAAATTTCATGTCTATACATATTATGGTTCAAAAGCTAGAGCCCTGTGACGGACGGACAGACGGACAGGCTTAGTAAAGATTCCGACGAACTGAGGACCTCCTTTTCTGAAATCGCTTAAACAACGCCTTCTTTTATACCTCATTTAGTACAAATAAAATTATTCTATTCCATGTCACAATTCAAAAACGACATTAAAGTGAACTTGACGATATTTTGATACTACTAACGTTCGCTAATGGACCATTGTGGTTCCAGCGACTACCGACTGCAATCGTAACCGTTTCAACGTTAACGCTCCTGATGTCGCCATAAACGGCTTTATGCCTTCCGGTCCGGTTTACTTGTCTATTAAACGTGGTGTATAATGCTAGGTTTACACGAGCTTAGTACTTGTCATTAGTGTAAATAAATAAATAAATATTGAGGGACAATTTTGGACAAATCAACCTAGTCCCAAACTAAGCAATGCTTGTACTATGGGTACTAGACGACGATATACATACTTATATAGATAAATACATACTTAAATAGATAAAAAATATCCATGACTCAGGAACAAATACTCGTGCTCATCACACAAATATTTGCCCTTACCAGGATTTGAACCCGGGACCTCTAGTTTCGTAGGCGGTGTCACTCCCACTTAGCTAAATGTGCCGTTCGTGGTCGTGGCAGGGGTTCCCAATCTTTTTCAGCCCGTGGCGCACTTACAGTTACAAGGTACTTCGTCACGGCGTCCTACCCTATTTCGCTCAAAATAGGTATTGTTGCTTATTTACCCGTGAATATTTGTGGTTTTAGATAATGATAGAGGATCGACTTACGGCGCCCCAATTTACTTTCTACGGCGCACCCTGGATTAGGGACTTACCTGAGGAGCGACAAGTGACAAGTACCTACCCGTTTACACACTGTTGTAAGTCAATGGTATTAGTAAAAGATCTCGACTTGGATTACCGCCACCGATTTGTTGTGAGAAATATTTTAGGCATTATTTTATCGACAATGATAGAAGACAACTAAAGAATATTTGGCACATAAACAGTATCCATTTCACTACCTGAACGAACTTTGTATTTTTTTTATTTTCCTGGCCTGCCTGATGCAGAATCTAGAAGCAGTCACCAAGCCTATGACTGTTCACACTACTCGAGATGTCACAAGTATTAATAGATTTTTAGTTGGAAAAAGGGAGTTGGTAGGCACTTTGTCGCTTAGTAAACAGGATTGGCTTCTAATCACTTGCACTTGCAGCTTGCACTAATTAATACAATATGTTTACACACATGTGACAAGTGAAAGTAACAAGTACTACGCATTAGTTACTAAACTCGTGTAAGTAAACCCAGCATTAAGTTATCTGTATTGTTTATTAATGTAGGAGTTCACGTTGTGTGAGTTTGAAGCAGGTCACTTGCCTCACCGCCGGGGAATAGGCGTGGCGAAAAACGGAACTAACCTAACCAGTATGGCAATTTTTTTTGCAAATACGGTACAAAATCATTACAGCGCCCTTAAATCTAAATCCTATTCTCTTTCCGTACAGTCTCTAGCTTTTTGGCGGACAAGATAAACACTATAAACAGTGTGCGTTTTGATGTTTCTTTTGATGCGCTAAATATCATTTGTCTCTTTCGCAACATATCAGTTAGAAAGAATGGGATGCAATCTGTGTCAAGCAAACTTACAACTAAGGGCGAGTTAGAAGCGAAGTTCCATACAAATGTCGCTCGACTGGTTTTGTATGGAAAATCGCAAGTGTGATAAGGCTCTAATAGTTGTGTTATGATACCTATATATATCGATGTCAAAAAGCGGAAATGTAGTAACCGCCAAAGGAAACCCTTGGCGGTTACTACATTTCCGCTTTTTGCCATCGATGTCTGCACGACTCAGTGCACGAGTCAATAGGAAATTTAACTATTATTACGCACCTTTAGTACTATAATGAATGGCCTAATCAAAATAGCTTTTAGCCATAAAAAGACCTTCAACATTTTCCAAAAACTTGTAATTTTGTTGCTTTAGGTCACATTAATTCTAAATATGCGTAATTAGGTGTTGGTCGTGTTCTCTTATATCTTCAAAGAGATAATAGGATAGCGTGTGCATTCCTATCAATATGAACTAATGAATGCCGTACAAGTCTAAAAAGTAGTTTGAGCCAATACTTGGTTTTCACTGCTTTTTAATGTAAAACCCACGAGACGACAGAAAATGTGAATACCTACTGACTGTTGTTACTGTATATTTCAATCACAGCGAATTAGTACATGTTTTATATTGATTTTAGTGCCTAAAAGTTCTTTAATTAAATTAAAGATTAACAAACATTGAACATTTTCTATAAAGTTATGAGCATAGAAAGCATAGAAATGACCGGCAAAAACCACGGCATATCTTCGCGTACATAAATGCCGACAGAAACATTCCAAAATTGAGAAAATTTCCACATGGAAAAATCGGTAATTTCTTATAAAATGGAGTTTCAGTGCTGCTGACATAACACATTTAAACCTACTTTAAGCTCAATTTTAAGGGAGCCTTAAAATTTTGCATTAAGCGCTTTCTGAGGTCATATATTTATAGAAAATGTTCAATATCATTCATTCATTAATGGACGTTGAATTACTAAAATCCATGTAAAACTTACCAATTCGCTTTGGTTGAAATATACAGCAACAACAGTCAGTGTCCACATTTTCTGTCGTCCCGTAACGTGGGTTTTCCTACAGGCGATCCGTTCGCTCCTCGTGCTTGGAGTCAGCACCGGATTTCGGCCTACACCTACAAGGCCTAGGGGCCCGGCCAGCCAAGAGGCCCCAGCGGTGGACCCTTCATATAAGCCCAAAAGCATGGCTTGCCTTCTCAATACCAAGTGCATTGGGGCCCGGGATCTCTAAATACGGGCCTGCTTGGAGTGCTGGTACCTTGGCCGTGTTAGCGTCCGGACAGACGACGTGTTGGTAGTTGATGTTGATGTAGTCGGTGCCGCTGCAGATGGTGAGCGACTTGTCTTCGAGGCCCTCGCCGTGCTTGTTCAGCAGGTTTGTGCTCAGCTTCGAGTCCTGGAACAAGAGGCTTTTTATCAGAGTCAATTGCAGAAAAAATGTACCTTTTACTTTTTTTGTCTGATCATGGTGTGTCTTATACCATTTTACTCAGAATCACGAGCACTTTTGATTTAACAAATAAAGAAGAGTAGTGCAGAATGTCCTAACTTGTCCGTACAAATTTTGAATTTCTCAGTTTCGTTACGCCCAAACTAAATACCTATTTAGTTACGATTTTCCCCTATAGGCTATAGGGGAAAATCGTAACTAAACGGAGATTTTATTTTTTCTCAGTTTCGTTACGATTTTCCCCTATATTTAGTTTGGGCGTAACGAAACTCAGAAATTCAACTTGTACGGACAAGTTGGGACATTTTGCACTACTTTTTTTATTTCATAAATGAAAAGTGCTCGTGATTCTGAGTAAAATGGTATAAGACACACCATGAGCAGACCAAAAAAGTAAAAGGTAATTTTTTTCTGCAATTGACCCATCATCATAATTTCAACCTTGAGACGACTATTGTTCATAAGACTCCCCCAAAGATTCCGGCGACTTTGACTAGGTCATTATAGACCCTTTTGGGGGGGACTAAACCACACTTTGTCTTCGTTTCGAGGTTTGTGGTTTTGAGGTGGAAGCGAAAAAGCTGCTGTTTAAACTGTCGCAGTCACAGAAATAGGCCGAGACAGAAGACATCTTAGATTAAATACTTTAATCTCAGTTTAGTATTAGCCTTAGTCTGTAGTTTCTTATCAAATGTTAGACTTGAAATTGTAACTAGTTCTGATATTTAATTGTAACTGGTTCACCGCGATACAGGCATAGCCTAGTGCGAGACCCCGGGTATGTTCTGTTACTGTAATTCTGTAATAAATGTTCCTCATTCTTATTCTTTTAATATCAAGAGATCCAGATAAAAGATTAGTTAGCTGGGTAAGGCCGTAAAAAAGGGATGATTTCGTGACTTGTAAGCGTCCGGCATTGTTTTTACGAAAAGTAATTACAAAATTTTACTTTTTTAATTTTCCGTGCAAAATACAAAACTTTTTCTACTAGTTCTAGTCCACTAACAAATGTAAATCTCTGTGTTTGTATTCCAATTTTTTTTTCTTCTATGCAATTGCATCGATTTCCATACAAATAAAAATGTCCCAAAAATGTTCCTGAAAGATTGTAATTATCGTTTTTTAGTTTTGTGATATTATACTGATATGTTGGAGTTTTTTTTATAACTGTCATATATTAATGCAACGTTTTTCGAGCTTTAACATTAGCATTGCTCATTTAAAATAATAATTTACGCGTAACATAAGACAAGTCAACATATTGAAGCTTTTAAGTTACTTAATTTAAGTAACCGTTCTGTCTTGCTATTTTAGCAGTTGATTTGCGGAATTTGATTTCATTATAACGGCAACACTATTTATTCTTTAGTCTTGGTATACCTCTCACTGGTCGGCCATTTTGTGGGTAGTTCAGTGCGTCGATTCAACTTGTGCCGAGGATTTTTTATGGAATTTAAAAGTTACGAGTGAATTTCATGGTAAATTTGTTCTGTTTTGTATTACGTAATACATTATTAATATAATCTTCATATTAGTTTATAGCTAGGTGTCGTGTTCGAGTTAATATGTTTGTTATTGTTCTATATAATGCAAATGAAAGTGAATAGAGGCTAACTTTTATGTTACTTTTAAGTTACTTATGTTACCATTTTAATTTATTTTTAAGTTACGTAACATAAAAGTAAAGTAAAGCTTTGTTCACGCTTTCTTTTCAGTTACAAGTTCTTGCAGTCGGGTTTTTAGTTTAAAATATTTGGTTTGTTTTAATTTTTATACCGAACTGCGCAACACAAAGAAGAGTAACGTGTTTTTTATTTTATTTTACATAATTACAATGATTATAACAAGTAATCCGGGGAAAAATTATGATTTAATTTTATTTGTGAAGACAGCTTTTGTGTGGCTATCAGCCTTTAATTACTTATTCATCTTCGTTCAAAAATGTACCAAAGTATATAAGGTCCTAATTTATTAGTTGCAGATATTTTAACACATTATACTTTACATTAAAATAATTAACTTTAAATAGAAATTCAGAAATCTCTTCATATAACTTTTCTGATTTCATTTACCTAACAATAAAATTTATTATAATTTCGTCTAAATAAATCATCATGTGCATTATCACATGTCACAATAACACTATCTGTCATATCAACAATTTGTTGTCGTAAATGTCGTAACGGTTCGGCGGGAAAACTGCAAATGTCTTTTAATTTATCTACGTGAAGTGGCCAGTTACAGTTAAGTGGTACGTAAAAGAGCTACTAGAATCTTTTCAATGAGTTTTCATTTAGTAATCACATTAACAGGGTGTTATTACGTAGCAAATTTGTTTTTCCTTTTTCTCCAAAAAAACATCGTAAAAGCTATAATGTTTCATGCTTTAATATACTCCAGAGACCGAGTACTATCAGCTGTAAAAATATCTGCAACTAATAAATTAGGACCTTATATACCTATTTGATCTCTTAAATAAACACTTAGTACAAAAAGTGTTTGTATTGTAGACATTGTGAATATCCCTTTAGAATACTTTTATGTAACTTTTAAGTTACTCAGTAACATATATTTTTAGTTACTTTTATGTTACATAAGCCCAATTTTTTAGCCTTACCCAGCTAGTTCAATTACCTAATTGTCGCCAAGACGCGAGCGCCACCAGTCGACTTCTCAAACGTAGCTAACTAATCCGAATCAATGATATTAAGTCTGGATTGGATTTGGACTAAAAGAAAGGAAGGAAATCCTAGTTTAAGTAGATCAAGATTCCCTGTACTATGACCACTTACTTAATGCTTTATTTATTCATTCGCGAAATATTCTTGATTACGGGCTCATATTAACTTAAACGAGGAATCATATTAATTACAACCATTAACTACTCATTAAACTTTGGCGACGAACATGGAGGTGGTCCATAATATGTTTAATTACTCTTGGGAGCCATTGCCCTACTCTGAGAAACTTATCTCATTCTCTTATGAGGTAAAGGTAACTCATATGAGAACGAGACATTGTACGTAACTAGACACATAATAAAGTGAATGATATCTACAATTTATACAAGTAATAAAGTTTAAGTTCTAGTAATACATACGGTGTAATAACACCACACGCATTAAATCGACCCAGCTTAACAGCCTTTACACAGCCGTACCGTATAAGTAACATAGCACATTACATTACGCATGTCAACACTCGTGCGGCTAATATTTGCGCGGCCATTTTGTCCCGTGACGTCACGCTTGTCTCTGCCACTCGACGCCTGTCATAGACAAGCGAAGCTTTTTAACGGCGCAATTAGAACTTGGGAAGTTACAACTTTAATGAAGAGGAAAGTTACTTGAAAGTAAGAACTTTAATCGTTTCGTCGGAAGTCATCAGAAACATTTGAGCGAAAAAGGTGTTCACAAATATCTAGCCCAGACCAAATCAATTTGGTTTTGTGAAGTGTCCAAACGCTTCATTTTTTTTTTCAAGAAATCCTGACTTATGACGTCAGTGCTCGAAAATTGACATGTTCAAATTACTTGTGGCCTCATTTTGTTTTTGTCATTTTAAAACCGTTGGTGGCACGATAATGTTTTTATGCCACACCTGGCTATAAAGTGGCTTTTTCCGCATGCTACGCGTACGGAAAAAGGCGCTTTCTACATAAAACTATGTACACAATACGGAAGGAAATATAGAAAGCCCTCGATCGCATATTTACTTCCCCCGCTTGCAGCTCGGGCCACAAACATCTGCGATCTCGGCCTTTCTTTGTATTACCACCCTAGTTATAATAATAATAATAAATAATAACGCAGGGCAGCTTGTGGCGAGCTGTTGGGGAGTAGCAACCCCACGTACCCGAGTGCTCCGGGGGGTCCTTAGGGAGGGTCATGGGATTTAGTGAAAGGACCTCCGCCTCTGGCTTGCCTTAACCGGCCGTCCAGAGTGGAGTCGCGAGAGCTATATGCTCCAGGCGTGGAAGTGATAAAAGGCATAACGCCGCGAGTACCCTCGGAGAAAGCGCAGCACACCTCTCGACACCCTGCAGCCCTCGGCAGCGGTGTTGCCCCTGGGCCATTGCTCATAATGTCGCTATTTAACAGGGGCCCATCAGCGGAGGGCAAGTCACGGTCTGTCAGTGCCGCGAAAGCCATGAGACACTTTTCCTGACAGGCGCCGTCATGTCTCAATCCATAGCCCAGTATCTAGTCCATAATTCCACCACCATAACCCAGTAAATTTAGATTCCATCAATCAACAATAGTCCTTGCATCTGGCGGGGGCTGTCTCTGCGTGCGTCCCGTGACACGGGCAGGGACAGCATCCGCTGGGTGTACACGTTGCCTTTCATTAAATTGTCGAAAGGGCCTCTACGCGTTGGCTTCGGCACGCCTCCCAAAGGGCCGGGACACTATCGTCTCGTGTACGGGAAAGACATACAGATAAATAATAATAAATATTAGGGGACAATCTTACACAAATCGAACTAGCCCCATAGTAAGCTCAATAAGGCTTGTGTTATGGATACTAGACGACGATATATTTAATAGATACATACATACAAAATACTTAAATACATAGAAAACATCCATGACTCAGGAACAAATATTCGTGCTCATCACACAAATAAATGCCCTTACCGGGATTCGAACCCAGGACCTCTTGCTTCATAGGCAGGGTCACTACCAACTAAGCTAAAGCGGTCGTCATGTAATGCAGTTATGTAATGTACTATTTCCCTCACCGTAGTCCGGTAAAAAGTATCTTATATTTTAACTGGGGACCTGTACACGCCCTTTCATGGAGATCGGTCCGATAGTTATTAAGTTATGGTTGAACAAACGAACAAACAAATAAAAAAATACGTTTTATTATTTATTCTTTTTAAATTTAAGTCTGTTTTTGGAAAAATCTTCAATGTAAACATAGCTTTACTAGTTTACTACTTACTTTTTTTTTATGTTTATACCTAGATAGATTAGGGTAAGGATAGATAAGTCTTAAAGGTGACCGCAACCTAATATCCATCTAGATATTCTACAAAGCAAAGTGCTTATATCGTAGAATAATGATGACGGATAGTTTCCGTTTCCTATACAGACTGTACCGTAAAGTGAGAAGAGAAACTATAGTATTTTATGCAACAGTTGTATAAGAAGGTTCAAAAAATGCGAATTGCGTGAGTTGCGATACGAGCCGCGAATGCGGCGAGTATCGCAAATAGAGACGCAATGAGCGTTTTTTGACTTAATTATACAACGTTGCATACAATACTTTTTCTACGACAGGTTTTAAAATTATAAAATACAAACAAGGCATAACCTGCAAAGAAGGCAAATATGACGTATGACTGTCAGTATGTGTCTATGGTAAACTTTTTATTTTTTAAATGAAGTTGACACGCAGTGAATATATTAAAAATACTTTTGTTTTTATGTTGGCATCAATGAATTTAGTTCAGAAAGTTTTGTTTTTCTTAAAAGCCGTAGGATTTTAATTGTTTGTTAAGTTGGTAGTTGTGCATTTTTACCGTAAAGTTAAAATTGAGCGCTTAATCCTTGACCTCAGTTTAACCTAGATTTAGAAGTCTGTGGTTGCTAGCAATAACGTAAAGTGGCTATAACGACACTAGTGCTGTTATGGGGAATAGAGTATAGACTTCTCTGAACTCATATTATATATGTTCTTATATTAGTGTTCGTGACCAAGTAAAAGACAGATAACAGTACAGGAGTAGAAAAAACAAATAAATTACCTTTGGCACACCTCCAGAGCGCACGTCGCTGACTTGGCACAACTCGATGACGTCACCGTCCTGGAACAAAGACATAACTTTAGTCTGCAGCGGTGAGCAAAGTTTGTTCATGGGGACTATTAGGATATGGAAGCCAATAAGAAACACAACGATATCAAATAATTGTCCTTTTCTCAAACATGGCATGAATTGTTGACATTACGTGCCTAATAATAGGCCGCAAAGTACCTCGTTTCCGGTGCGGCTTGGCTTGACACTTGGCATGTAATGGAATTTCATACTTCTGGCAATGTATTTTTTTTTAATTTCCATTCCACATTTATTTCACAGCATCACGGCATTCAGCCGTTAAAAAAACAAAAAACGATGTTTGCTATATTTTGCAGTTTTATTTATTTAAAAATTGACATGAACATAACAAATAACACATTATAAACAATTTCCAATGATTATAAATTGCAAACTAAACTACAAGAATACACATTTAAAATATTTCATCTAAATATTCGCGGTAAAAATGTAAACTGAAACAGCTTTTGGTTGTATATGGTTTCCGAACGAGACTTGACATTATCATTGTCTATGGATATAATATGTCACTAACGTGAAACGTCACTTTCTGATAGAAAGTTTCTGTTAAGTAAAAGGCGAGGCGAAACAGAGCCAGACCACGACAGAATGAAAACCTATTCTATTCGTAGCAAAGGTCCCAGGAATTGATAAAAAACAAAAGGGCTGTGTTATACTTTTAAGTGGTGCTCCCACGTATGAAAGAGACAGCTTCTTAAGTTTACCAACATTAGTTGAAGCGAGATAGATTAATTTCACTAAAAAGACTCAGGGATTTGATCAAATTACCGATTTTTTCTAGGCAAATGTTAAAATGAATTCACCATTTTAACATCCTGCGTGATTTGGTCATATAAGTATGTCATATCCCTTAAATATTTGATCAAATTTCGGTTTTGGCCATTTCCCTGCGACATATAAACACGACATATTCTCTTAATTTAACTCTTCAAAGCAACACACTGCATGTAGTATTGTAAGTACCTACCAGTAACGTGGCGTCCAAAGAACTCGATTCCTACCGGCTTGCCTAATATCAGGCAATTAAGCACCTTATTCTACAGCTCTTAAGGAAAATGTACGCCAAATCTGCACCGGCTTGCCCAAGGATATCTTTTACGCCACGCCACTGGTACCTACATATTTTGCGGTAGGAGAAATTAAAATTTCAAATCATCTGTCACAAAGCCATTATATTTCCCTACCGCTGTGCATTCTGTTTGTAGCTTGTTATTTGATCCATTCTCTTAGTTAGCAGGGAACTTTCCGCGTTTGCATACTTCTGGGCATTCCTCCAGAAATATGTCTGCGACTCATTCATCTGTCTCCATACATTTAGTATGAAAAAGGGCCAGATGAATGAGGTGACCGCAGACATATTTCTGGAGAAATGCCCTTCTGACAATTTTCACGGACGCGAGAATTCGGAGTTTACATGTTTCGGCCCTAGACATACACTTTATCTGTATATTTAACGACGTAAGTATGCATATCTCAATTTTATGTTAAACTAGCATTTGCCCACGGCTTCGGCCGCGTTATACCCGTTATTTTCCCAAGGGAACTCTTTACCGGGATATAAAGTACTCTATGTTTCAATCCAGGACTTGATCTACTTGCGTGCTAAATTTCACCCAGTTTGAGATTAATTTTACTTGAAAATAAGAAAATTTTAGTTAATGCTGTTTTGATCAAATGCTATCCTAAGATAATATTGACCAGTTATAGAGTCAGAAAAACTGGTCCGGGATCACGACCCAGAAATCACCCTGTATGTATTGGCAAAACTGAATAACAATGGGTTTGTGTCAAGTTAGCCCATTTTGGACATGTTTAGTTTCTAAGGCCCCTTGTAGACGGGGCGACTACTCGTATGCGAATTAATATCACGACTGTACACCCCTCTGTGCGTACCTTAGTCACAGAATTATAGTGTGGCAACTTCGTTGGTGACACTCACATCATGTGAGTGAGTCACATGTGTGTTTTTTGTTATTTGCAGCCGTAACTACTCACACAGGTTACCGCCAACACGAACGACACTCGACGGTGGCAGCCTCCGGAGGCCCCCGTTCGAGTTTGCGGTAACTTATTCACACAAGTAGTTACGGCTGCACATAACAAAAAGCACACATGTGAGTGTCACCAACGAAGTTGCCAAGCTATACGTACGGTAGTTTCTCTTTCTAACAAAACTAACGTTCGGGTCCGACCACCGGGCGGATCGCACCGCATCCGATCGTCTCTCTCTGTCGCATAAAGCGTGCTCTTTCTGATCGCTGGCTAAATCCCTCCGGGAGGCAACATTTGGTACCAGTAGCCGCGCGGCGAAAAGGGGATGACGACTGGATTAAATTAAAAATATAAATTCTATTTAGTCCGTCAATTAGATCATGGAAAAATAGGGGACACGTATTTTTTGGTTGATCAAAATATTAAAAATCGACAAAGTTATATATCATCAAACTTCTGGAGGCTTGTGACGTCACTCCTAGGTGAAAATTGTACTAAGAAGTGACGTCACTAGAAACTTCTAAGCGCTCTATCCTCGTAATTTTTTGTTTGTCAAACAAAAGAAAAAATACGTGTACCTATAACCTACAATATTTTTTAATAATTTAACTGACGGACTTAATAGTTTTTTTAGTCGTCTAGCCCATTGCGGAGTGGGCCACTGCCTGTTTTATATGAAGAAGATTAGATTATTTTGAAAATTAAAGAACTAGACAACAACAGGAGAAATCCATTAGGCGAGCTCTGAATGATGACAGCCAAGTGACCGAGCGGCTGGTTCAAAGTTGTCATTACAGAGGTGAAGATTACCCGATACTCCGTCTGGTGTATGTAGTACAAGAGATCGCCTAAAGATGACCGTCCCTCATCTTTTATCTTGATAGAACTAATTTTGTATGCAATAAAAGGTAACCCACCCAAGCACTTTCCCAAACAAAATGTAATTTTAACATTTTTTCCTGAAGTTCCTAACCTAACCCAGTAAATATGAAAAGTAGGTAATTTTATAATAACCACGATGATAGGGTTGTATATGCAAAAGCTGGCAGATTTAGAGTTACCGCGATTTTTTAACCTGTGATTTTTTTATTACACAATAATTACTAAATTCCTTACCCGATATAGACGAGCTAGAGATATCATTAGAATCCTTACGTTATCCCGAGTGTAATAGGCTATATGATGTCATAATAAAAACAATATAACGGATTCTATACGTCATTCGTCATTTTTATTCGTCATTTGATCATGCGTTGTAACTGGTCAGTTCGCAGTTATAAATGTAGTCAGTCATGTTTCTACTTTTTACCTCTTTGCGAAATTGGTTACATTAAGAAGAAAGAAGAGGGAATTTCGATGTTAGCGCGTATTTTAGACTATACAAAGTTGCCAAATTCCGTCGAATTGCTAACTTTCCCCGAGGGGAGATTCGGGGCAGTTTTCAAACACCGGCTTTGTTGTCAGTGTTTGCTGTTGTTTAACAATAATTGGCAGAAAATGTTACGTTACGAAGTTCATGATTTTTCATTGGACTTTTTGACTGTTGGAAATTCGTTAAGGCGTGATTTTTAAAGCCACTTCAAGAATTTAGTCCGGAAGTATAAACTCACTCACTCACGTAAGGTAAACGTCCTTGTGGTTGACAAGCTAATGCCCTAGGACAGTCTCAAGCTCATCTACCTTACCTGGAACAGGAGTGGCTCACTCCGCGATGTCGCCGCGGGGCCACTAATAACATATGTTGCCCACCCCTCCGGTGGGGCTTAGCCAACCACCAGAAAGTGAACGCGTTACACGATAGAAAGAGACGGTCGGATCAGGTGCGGTCCGGTGGTCGGACCTGAACATCAGTTTTGTTAGAGAGAGATAGACGTCATGGTCATGTACCTAACTGTTTTATATGTATAGATCAGGGGGTCTTCAACCTCTTCAAAATCAATGGCGAAGAATGTTTTCTTTTGCATAGCGGGCCGCATCATCGGTATTTATAATGATTTTCTTAATGGCGTAAAAATTGGCCCATATTCTATTGTTATACAAAAATCAGGTACTCAATTAAGTAACTATTGGCTATGTATTTAGTTTTGATTTCACAAACACAATTTTAAAATTAAACAATGATGAAAAAAAACTGGCTAAGTTGTTGGCGGGCTGAAACCTCCACGGGTGGAAGACCCCTGATTTAATGATTAGTATAGTATCTTTAATATAAAAAGACGGTCAAGTATAAAAATACGCATACAATTTTAAATCTTAACAGACCTTCCGAAGCGTGCATATTTTTAGAGGTGACTGAATGCGATCTATTTTATGTACAATTTATCCGAAAGATCACATTTAATGGCGTTCAACAGTTTCCCTGGCTCTCACTACATCATTCAGTCAATTCCGCACCCATTCCCAACGTTATTCGAGCACCCGATGCTTCGACCCGTGTAATCTGGAACATAATGATCGAGCACCCAACTCGCACGCGAAACGAAAGCCTGCTCGTTAAAGCTGCAATTATGAGCATGAACTGGAGAACTTGGCCGGCTGCTCTACCTATACCAATAAACATACAGGCTGAGGAGTATTTGTTAATACTAGTTAAAAATTCGTTGGCTGTATTTAAAAAAAACTGTGTGATACGTTGCGTACGGAACATATTTTATTTTTGAGAATAAACCATCGCTTATAAAGTAAAAACGTTTCGTACGGATCGTTCCGTATCGTTATAAATACCGATGATGATGATAAAGACTATAAAGAGTACTAATTCGGTACTAATTGAGTACTAAAATTTTGCTATCGAGAATAATTAAAAAATACCAATTTAAGCGCCATGGCCCCTAGGGATTAGGTACTCGCTACGCACCGGCGAATATTACATTGAATCGGCTGTTATGCTCGATCCGTTGAGGTACGATTTTTTTAAATGAGTATTTATACGGTAATAATTGAGTACTAAATTTTGCTACCGAGAATAATTCAAAAATACAAATTTAAGCTCCATGGTCCGTACGGAACGTACTCGCTCTGTCTGTACCGATCAACAACGACTGGATTTTTTTTTTAAGTGTTGTATTAAAACCTGAAGGTACATTTTGAGTAGAATTTTCACATCGACGTTATACTTGAATTTGCATTATAGGCTGCTGGTCGGTCTAGGCCCTAGAACCGGTTTTTCGGTGTTGGCCTATATAAGTAAAACCGGTATTGCATGCCCTATCGGTACGGACCGAGTACGTTCTGTATAGACAAGTTTAAACTTCGTATATTAGGATAATGCCAAGAAGAACTACTATTCTATGTACTAAATAGTACAATTTGAGTACTATTTTATGCGATGGTTTATTCTCAAAAATAAAATATGGTCCGTCTGCAAGGGCCTCCGGCGGCTGCCTCCGCCGATCGTTGTTCGTGTTGGCGGTAACTTGTGTGAGTAGTTACAGCTGCACATAACAAAAAGCACACAGGTGAGTGTCACCAACGAAGTTGCCAAGCTGTAGTAAATGTAGCCTTGTAAGCTTAAGATGTTTTGTAATGTTATTTAATACTGTTTGTTTCTTAAATATATAAAAATTTTGATTTTTTTGAATAAAATGTACTAAATTGACTAGGTTTTTCGACTGTATTAAGCAACAATTTCCCAAAAACCTTGACCTTAATTAAACGACAGCGAAAACTTCTGTCATTCTGAACAGAGCTTGACTTCCTCAATTAAACTACCCCAAGGATTCGAACCCGGAACTCGGCTGGAAGCGGGTCATCGCGAAGTTAAGTCGGCCATCAAGACGACCTACTTGCTAAGTTACTTCTTACTTGATTCTAGTTACTGTGTTAATGAGAGATAAAACTTGTGGAAGACGTCTTTATTAAAGTGCTTTGAAAAAAAAACCGGCCAAGTGCGAGTCGGATCCGCGCACCGTCTCGTAGGTACAAAATTGTAATTATGTATTTGGTTCGAAATTTCAGAGATAAAAAGGGGGATTTTTTTATATCAGGCAGTGGTGTAACAATAAATTTAATTTCTAAATGACGAATGAAGCTTATTTTTCTATAGGTAGACGTAATTCAGATAGGTAGAAATTACGTAAAAAAAATATTCATGATTATTTCCCCAAGCAAGCCATGTGTTTAATTCGCAGTGATCAGTGCACAACATCAAAAATTGTAAAACTTACAACCAAGGAAATAAGAATATTATTGGAGTTGTTCGAGTTATTCAAACTAAATAACAATATTTTCATTGTCACATCCTTAAAATAAATAGCCGGACGGAGCGGGTTGGGATCATAACGACTACAATGTCAAAACGACCAAATCATCATAAGGTCCAGATCTCTAAAGGACCATCTCTTTAGAACGCCCATAACTCCGAATGACTAGGTAGCAAAACGACTACTTCTCGAGAAGGCCACATCGTTAATAGTCCACATATCACAAAGACAAGGGAGCAAAACGACTAGTTCGTGAAAAGACTATTTCGTTAATAGACAACATCTCAATAAGACGAGGTAGTAAAACGACTTACTGAATTTATGTCAGTGCTAGTACAGTTTATTGCATATTTTTTATTCATAACATAAAAACGCAGAAATACAGTAAAATTAAATAGACTTTATCTATTCATTTATATAAACTTACAGGTAAATTAAATTATACCTATATATTCTTAATTTAATGTATATGGGTAACCGTTATGACCCAAATAATAACTAATATGCAAACAAAAATTAATCTTAACACAAAGTTTTACGTTGGTTTATCATTTAGAACTTTCGAATCATATTTTATAGAGGAAATCTGTTAGGTAAAAGTATACTATAAAATTTATAAAACTATTAAAAATACAATATGTAATGTAATAGGCATGAGGTTTATTTCAACAATGTCCAAAATGACCACAATTAAATGAAATAAGAAAATCTAAATACATAAAATGGGCATGATTATACCAACATTTTGCTATCTAGTCGTTTTGCTACCTCGTCTTATTGAGATTTTGTCTATTAACGAAATAGTCTTTTCACGAACTAGTCGTTTTGCTCCCTGGTCTTTGTGATATGTGGACTATTAACGATGTGGTCTTCTTAAGAAGTAGTCGTTTTGATACCTAGTCATTCGGAGATATGGGCTTTCTAAAGAGATGGTCCTTTAGAGATCTGGACCTTATGATGATTTGGTCGTTTTGACGATGTAGTCGTTATGATCCCAACCCCTGTTGGCGAGCCTCCGTCCGGTTTCGGTCATTTTAAGGTCCTTGGTCTCATCCCATAAACACTCTGTAAAAAAAACTTTTTTTCAATTTAATTTAGTCTACGAACCTTACAAATTCTCTCAAACTCTCTCCACCGCAAATCAACTTCGCACACAAAAATCAAATTCCTAATACGTTTATCTCGCTTATACTCGTAGAATCCACTTCCCGTATAAAATTCGACATAAGAAACTCGGCAATATGGCGTCGTGTCACCGCCAATCACGTTACCAGCTGTCATTTCCAGCCGTCGGTTCCGCGACATTTCCCATTTCTACGGGAAAGGGTTTTCCGGGAAATGGGGAGATGCATCTTTGCCGAGGAAATATATAACCTATCCGTAGGTAACTATAGACAATACTATGATAAACTACTAACATGCATCAAAATATAATAAGCATGGAAGCGTAACGGACGCTCATAGTCGGCCCCACGGAACGTACGAAATACGTACCAAAGGGGCGGAGCTAGTACTTAGTCTAGAATACTCTAGAAGAACAAACTACAGCATCAAATGAATCTCTCACGTCAGTAGGTTAGTAACCAATCACAATTTTTGACGTGATAACGTCTTATAATTCGATGGAGCCGGCTGCACGCACGAAAAAGTGTGACGTCATTTGCCGTTACCTTGCGGGGCCGTTACCTTGCAGGGCCGTTACCTGTCAAATAGGTACTTTATATTATTCCAGCACTAAAGTCGTTAAGACGATAGTTTCTTACAAATTGTTAATAAATTAGCCCTTATTCCCTAAGATACGGATGTCAAAATCTCTATTGAATGACAAGAGACACTGCTGAGTTTGGCAAAAATCTTTAAATTTTAATAGTGGATGCTGCTTTGGCAGTTCCGTTTTACGCCTGCTTTAATCGTAGTTTAAAAATTATTAAAACAAATCTTTGACATTATATTCGTGGAAAGGCAGATATTTACACTGGCCACTTAGCCATCATTTTAGCGTGTCAATGTCATTGTAGCAGCTTATTGGGAAAAAAGTCGAAGTCAAAGCAAAGTCAAAGTCAAAGGCAAAGTCAAAGTCAAAGTCAAAGTCAAAGTCAGGGTCAAGGTCAACGTTATCACGTTCGACTATCGTCATTAAACCGACTTTACAGACAACCGATTTTTTTTTGTCTTATAAACGATATGCAAGCTTTTATAAATTGCGACTCCTCAAACTAATGTCTCTCTCAAAATTGTTGTCTATATTACCCCGCGTGTCCCAAGTTCTCCCATTTGATGGTAAAGTCACCCGGCAATGGTAACTAATTGAAAATTCTCTCAATCTAATGGTTTTTTAAACTAGGATTGAGAGGCTAACGAAAAAAGGCTTCCAGCCGCGAGCTCCTGAGGAGCTCCGGCCATATACGAAGTACAGAAAGGGACCCCAATTGCAGGACCCGCTACAAAAGCTCCTGTCAAAAAAAATAACGAAGAAAGACTAACGAACTTATTGGAGTTTCTCTCAATCGGGCTCGTGCCTCCGTCACACTTCTACAACCGTACTTCCCGCCTCAGGAATAAGGTTCATCCACACTTTTTGGATGCTTGGCATCCCTAGAAAAAGCGGGTTTCACGCTCTTTTTTGTCAAGAACCGGCAGGGTGTGGAATGAATTCCCACCTGAGGTGTTCCCAGCACGCTGTGACTTAGGGAACTTCAAGAAATGAGTTAACGGGGCTCTCAAAGATCGGCAACGTATAGGCAACACCTCTGGTGTTGCAGGTATCCATGGGCGACGTTGACTGCTTTCCATCAGGCAGCTCGTCTGCTCGTTTGCCACTTATAAATAACTACGGGTCGGATACCGGTATTTTCTCCATACAAAAATACCGGTATTTCTTCCGATCTTTTCGTTCTTTCGTTTATTATTTCATTTTTTAATATTACAATCTAATAATACGAAATCATTATTTAAATCAAGGACCATTAAAACAAGAGGACTGTCTTTCTCCATACTTTGGATCGTAACCCGACCGCTAGGGGATTTCCGGGCAAAAACTAGATGGCGCTAAAAAACTAAACATTTAACGAAGTTATAATTGAACAAAGAAACATAGTATAGTGACAATTAGTTCGTAAACAGCTAATAATAAATAAATTCTAACATTTAAATACTGTGTCACGTTTGCAAAGTAGAATAATTGTAAATAATATAATTCTTATACCAAGCTTATACATAGATGGCGTTGTAAATTCGGGGAACAGCTTTTTGTATGGAGAATGACAGTCCTCTTGTTTTAATGGTCCTTGCTTAAATACATGATTGAGCCCTACATAAAAAGCCTAAAAAGCATAAAATAGGGGGTTTTTGCAAAATACCGGTTCCTAGCCCTGCTGAGCTGAAAAAAATCGAATGGTTTGCCTCGTAGACGCTTTTGCCCTGAGTCGAGTTAGTTAAAAAACAACAATGGAAAAGAGAAAACCTGTCACAAAAGAGTTTCGCTCGCAAAACAAATTAGAACAATTGTTTTTTTATTCTTCAAAAAAGAATGAACTCGAACAAGCCCGACCGCACGACCACGCAAAACTCGCTGTCGCTTTTGACTACTGAATAAATAATCGTATGCAAATTCGTCGCAAATTTTACTAAAGTGACACGTCCGTACTTACTTACTTACCTAATCTCCCATCTGTCCATTACCTTTTCCAAATGTGAGCTCTATTTCGTACTCGTTTAAGTTGATTTTGCAACGACGCAAAGTATGTTAGGTGGTTTTTAAAGTAAACAGTTTTCGTTCTACATGCCGGTCAGTATAAAATATTGACGCGGGAGCCTTTGGGAAATAACTGCTGGTAATGGAGCCACATTTGCAGGGCATTATAAGGCTTTAAATAATATGAAATGTTTACAATCGAGATATGACAAAAGCGTTGATAATTACCAACCAACTGATTGACCTATATTATGATAGTTAGTTTTATTTATTTTATTTTATTTATTTGGGACATCAACAACAAAAAATAATAATATATTGTGTGTAATAATTAGGGATGTAACGATACATAAATTTGCCGATACGATACCGATACCTATATTTGTAGTAAATTATCGGCGATACCGATACCGATATCTTAGCTATATTTAACAGAGAGTCAACCTTGAAGGAGTAAAGTAAAAATAAATAAATTGTCAACACATTTTTTTTTAATTATGAACCAAATATATAATTAACATAGTAATTATTATTGCACAAGGTAATAGACCAATATAATAATTAAGTCAGAAATTGAAATTACTTTTTGCAGATTTTTTTCATATAACAAATTCTTTTCGCGCTCTTCACATATCGGTTGTATATTATCGGCGATACCGATATATCGGTATCGTTACATCCCTAGTAATAATAAGTTTAAACAGTGGGAGCCATTTATCAGCCATTATTTGATTTTATTGCGTGTTGTGCAATACAAGGGCGATCTCAGCTTAAACGTTAGTTGAAACGTTGAAAGGAACAGAGTTCCTCTTCAACTGAAGGCTCTGAATAAATCAACATTTTCATGTACAGTCGAGTTCATTTACATCTACACACTTACGGGAACAAAAATGTCTGACTGAACACGACCGTATTGCGAGGAGCATAAAAGCGTGTTCAGATATTTCTGTTCTCTTATATGTGTTGATGTAAATGAACTCGATGTAATAAACAAATCAGTATTTCCTACTTATTATTACCAATTCAAAGAATTCTGCCCAAATTCACCCCCTCCTTTAGGCTGCTTTTCCACCGGAGCTGTTCGAGGTAGTAAGGCGAAGAACACACTGAAATCGCCCGTCGCCGCGATTTTTTCGTACTATGCGCAGCTACACGGAAAAAATCGCCGCGATTTACGCGCCAGTGTGCGCCACCCCGCGATTTTTCTATACAAATCGATGATTCTACATACAAAGTTGAAAATCGCTGAGTCGCGTGTCGCCGCGATTTTCGCTGCAGTGTGAGATCCGCCTAAGCGGTGTGCGCTGTGCGAGGAAAAAATCCACCAATGCCGGGCCGCGCTGAATGAGGCTAGGAACGTTGATTCGTGGATTTTTCTTTCGCACACCGCTTAGCTACCTCGCACGGCTCTGGTGGAAACGCAGCCTTAAGCAGGTTGTAAGCTCGAATCGTCGGTCTACAGTCTACATTGTAGCTATGTTCGAAACGGCTGACCAATTCAAAGGACGTAATCTGTGCGCAAACCCCTCGAGTCCACAAGAGACAATCCGCACACAATACCCTTGTACGACAGACATTAGCTCTCCACGAAAACGCCCGAAGGGTTCACAGGACAATAGCCACAAATATTGCTGGACTCGTATATCGTCAGCCAAGGGACGAGCGATTCATTCCCGACGAGATATGTAGGACGAGCTAAAATTGATGTTTTCACCCGAATTTTCATTTCGGGCGCGGGAAAGTGTACGAATGAGAAAATATTTGCCCAACTTATTTGGTTTGAAAATTAAGTAGTAAATTAAGCAAAGAAATTGCTTTTCCGATCTATTTTTCGTAACATTTACCTGTGAAGCTTTAGATTTTGTGGCAAATAAAATAAAAGCGTTCTTTTTCATTCATTCAGGTAGGTAATAAAGTTTATGTGCTTGATAAATTACGTGAATAAAATATTTTTGTTTTAATAACATTTTTGTAGAAGTTTTTTTTTTATTACAAAACATAGCCTCACTTCGCTATTTAACCGTGGAGAAAACATTTAATAATTCTCAAATGAAGAATGGGTAAATAATTGGTAAGTCGGTGGAAATCGAGTTCTGTGGACCCCTCCCCCCCCGTACTGACTTGGTTTAACATTACATCTCAAAACTTTTTTGTTGTAGATGAACTGCGTCGCGCGACTCGCGCGAGACTTGCATCTTTTTACATGTAATGTTTTTAATGGGATTTATTTTGGCTGCTGCACACACTTGAGCGTACTGCCCAAACTGACTGTTTAAATGATAGCCATCTTAAAATACCCATTACATTACAAACGCACTTATCGTAATGCACTGGTATTTAAAGCAACATTACTGGCACAATCAAGATCATACACATGGTCACATTCAAACCGCTCTTAAATCAACTTTTTTCATACCAAACCACAGAATAAGCAATATGGTACTACGTACAGAAGTTTCTCTTTCTAACAAAACTGATGTTCGGGTCCGACCATCTCTATCGCATAACGCGTACACTTTCTGGTCGCTGACTAAGTCTCTCCGGAAGACCATTTGGTACTTACCTGCACGGCGAAATCTACTCCTGACCAAACTAAAAACGAGAGGTTTTTGGTCTGGTCTGCTACATTGGCTCATTTGTTTAGAGTTCAGACTGTAAAATCTCAAACCGAAACTAGAACCAGCTCCCTCATAAGGTGTTTCGTTCGCGACCCGCTTTGCCTCAGGATTCGAATATCCTGGATTCACTTTACTCCGACCATGGTCGGGCTCAGCCAAGGCTCAGCTAAGTTTCCTATCGGAGTCTCAACGGGGCTAGGGGTTGCAGAAAGTCGTTGGGTGCGACCTAATGTCAAAGTATAAACACAGACAAGTAGTTAAACTTTGGCCGTTTAGGAGCGCGCGATACGATGTATTCAAGGTTGAGGCGGGTAACCTTTTTGTTTTTTTTTTAGGTATTTATGTACATTTATTATTCTATTTTTGATTTGAAGATTGTACGGTAGAGGCTTATCGGAGCTGGCATAGTCAGTCTGACAAAAGCTCCCTAAAAAAAAGGTTAAAAAAAAGGTTGAGGCGTAGACAGCACGATTCTTACGCATTCTTAAAACTCGGCTTGCGGCCATTCTCACGAACTATGTCTGCGGTCACCTAATTACCGCGACGCTGTTTTCATACTCAATGTATGGAGATGCGGTAATTAGACGCAGTCATACTTCGTGAGAATGGCCGCTTGCAGTGCGTTCGTTCACGGCGCGTATAGGGAACGTGCACGAACTATAGGTGGCAGCACTAAACGACAAAAGAGACACATTTGACAGTGTCAAATCAAGCTGTCAATGTCAATATCTAAGTGTGAATGTCAAATATGATAAGTCGTAGCTACACTGATGTTAATTGTCCTTCATCGCAATAAATTAACGGCGTTTCCGTCAATGTGGCCCCAGCATGAGAAACTTGATTTAGATTGGCGGCACCTTCGTCGTGCACGTTCCCTCTTACAAGCGCGCGATGTGGCTTTTGTAGGTAGAAAAATTACTGCTAGAGAATAAAAAAAAAGAAAGAATAGAGAATAGGGATTAATTTTGGGGGGCGCTGTAATGCTTTTCTACCGTTTGTGCCGTATTTTCTGTTCTGTGGCCATACTGGTTAGGTTAGTTCCGTTTTTCGCCACGCCTATTCTCTTTCCGCACTTCCACCACACTCTATTATACTGTGACATAGGCACAGAGCGAGCGCACTACAAGCAAAGTTTTACAAGTGCGTAAGAATGCTCCAGTATGGATTAATGTATATTTAACGCGCTCGCCTAAACGGCCGACGTGTGACTACTTGTCTGTCTATACATTGCCTGTGTTTAGCAGGAATGGAAATAGTCGTACCGCACGTCACTTCTGTTTTGGACAGCGCAATGACAATGGCCACTCGGTGCTAGTTTTGTTCGGTGCTAATGCGTTTTATGTCTGTCTGCAAGTCATCGCCCAATCGACTTAAGCGCTTTGTAGTCTCGAATATTGTAAGACCTTTTGTTTTTGTGGAAACGCTGCTGAACGTTGCCGGTTTAAGAGGTTTTAGGAAATTTGATATGTTTTCAATCAAGACTGGCAAAAATATGATAAAATATGCAAATGCAGCAATGGCTCACTCCGCGATTTCGCCGCGCGGCTACTAGTAGGTGGGTCTATCAACTTTTTTACCCACACTACGCTGTCCGCAACTTTTAATTTTCGTTGTAAAATAACGCCTTGAAATGATGGTTTGTCTATGTTTAAAGGCCGTAGCAGGATAAGGGAGGAAAAAATGCCCTTGAATGATTAAGAGCTGTTTATTTTTTCTATAGTTGCTTTCATTTAGTTGTATAATTGTGCAAAGTTTGGTTGAAAAATTCCCAGTGGTTCAGCCGGGAAAAAATAAAAACAAAATTTATGAAATTTGACGTATCTCTAAAACTATAAATCTTTATCATCATATCTTTAATTCATTTTGGTTAATTAAATAGTATGTATGCCTTAAAAGAAAATTGAGTCTCTATCTTTGCAATTTCTGTAAAAAACACGTAAGTCAAAATTTCAAAAAAAAGTTTTTTTGATACCTGAAGGAGTGACCACTCTAAGTGACATTTCTAAAAAAGCCTTATTTAACGATCTGTCAGTCATATAAGTTTGACAGTTAAAATCGAAAAGCAACAGTGTCAAAATTAAAAAACTATGTTGGTCGGATTCTGTTACATTTTATTCTTATACAATTCTAATACAGCCAAAGAACTTAAACATAAATATTCTTTGTTAAGAACTAAAAATAAAATAAATTTATGGCATTTACTCGTATATGTATCAACTTAAAAATGTCTTTTACTTCTATTTTAATCACTATCGCTATCTTCATTAACGGTAACACTAATACCGTTTCTCAAAAAAGGTCCACTAAGAATTTCGGCAGGCTGAATAATTTTTGATAAATATCTTGCGTGCGATAGGTAGTACACAATTGCGGCAATGTGTGAACAACACCCTACCTACGAATGAATATATCTGGTGAAACGATAAGTAAGGCTTAATTAGAAATAATGATGATTACCTATTTGAAAAAAAAAGGTTTTATAAGTTAAAAGGCGACAATTAATACAAATACAGGCTGGTTTTCGATAATCTGTACATATTAAAAGGGGTGAAATTCCATTTAATTTTATCGGTAAAAATGACTAATTTTTGTTTTTGGGCAAAAAAAAATTTTTTACAGATTTTTACAGTTTGCTATGAAATTTTGGGCAGTACATCTGTTTGACGCAGTATAACTTTTGATCTTATTGTTCAAAGCTGTAAGAAAAAATGTTTGTAAGATCACAATTAAGTGCTAAACGAAGATAAGCATGAAAAAATGGTCACAATATTCGCAAACTTTCGAGAAAAACGGTGTTTTCCGTAAAAAAAACTGAAGTTTTGCAGCCGTTTTTCACAATTATAATTTTTTTTGACGAGTTTTTCTTCAAGTCGGTGGTTTATTGTTATTGCTACTAAATAACGTGTCTATTGCCATGACCCTGCAATTTTTTCTTACAATTTTAAGCAATTAGTTCAAAAGTTATACCGTGGCAAACAGATGTACTGCCGAAAATTTCACTGAAAGTTTAAAAATCTGTAAAAAATCCGAAACACTACGCTGCGTTCCAAAACACGTATAGCTGACGTTGGAGCGAAAACTGCCAGGCTCAAATGGGACTGGGCCGGGCACGTTAGCCGCATGCATCCGGATAGATGGGCCCATATAGTCACAAATTGGGTGCCACAGGATGGGCGGCGACGGCAGGGCAGGCCAAAACGGAGATGGCGGGATGACCTAGACGCTTTTGTAGCCGATTGGCCGGAGGCTGCAGCTAATAGGGAGTTGTGGGGATCCAATGGAGAGGCCTTTGCCCAGCAGTGGGACACACTAATAGGCTAGGTAAAAAAAAAAAAAAAAAAAAAAAAAAAAAAAAAAAAAAAAAAAAAAAAAAAAAAACGAATGACCACAAACAAAAATTAAAATCAGTTTTACCGATAAAATTGGCTGAAATTTCACCCCTTTTCATATGTACAGATTATCGAAAACCACCCTGTATATATTCAAGCCAATATTAATGGGAATGTCAATAATTGATTTATTTTTAATTTCTTACAAAGAAGATTTATTTTTAAGTTCTTTGGCTGTATTAGATTAGAATAGTATAAGAATAAAATGTAACAGAATCCGACCAACATAGTTTTTTAATTTTGACACTGTTGCTTTTCGATTTTAACCGTCAAACTTATATGACTGACAGATCGTTAAATAAGGCTTTTTTAGAAATGTCACTTAGAGTGGTCACTCCTTCAGGTATCAAAAAAACTTTTTTTTGAAATTTTGACTTACGTGTTTTTTACAGAATTTGCAAAGATAGAGACTCAATTTTCTTTTAAGGCATACATACCTATCAATTTACCAAAATGAATTAAAGATATTATGATAAAGATTTATAGTTTTAGAGATACGTGAAATTTCATAATTTTTGTTTTTATTTTTTCCCGGCTGAACCACTGGGAATTTTTCAACCAAACTTTGCACAACTATACAACTAAATGAAAGCAACTATAGAAAAAATAAACAGCTCTTAATCATTCAAGGGCATTTTTTCTTCCCTTATCCTGCTACGGCCTTTATAGTGTATGTTAGAACATTGAATGCCCCGTATCATTAACTAAATAAATAGAAAAATATCCTAATAGAAGTACGATTTCTTAGTAACTCCAGAGACATTTTTGGTAACGCCAGAGACGTCAAAAGTATGGGTCTAAAAGTTGATTCACCCAGGTACCAGTAGCGTGGCATCCAAAGAACTCGATTCCTACCGGGTTGCCTAATATCAGGCATTTGAGCACCTTATTCTACAGCTCTTAAGAGGAAACAGTAAGGCCGAGAGAATTGAAAATTAGGTATTTGTAAGATGTGTCGCTGTCCCGCACTGCCCGCCTCGCCCCCGCAGAGCGCGATAGAGACAACTGCAGCTTGGACCGAAAATACCTTTTAAAATTGCATGAAAACAACGTTTCGTAGTCCCCTGATTTCTTCCCCAAAACTTAACCTATTTAACTAATTTTTTCATTAAACATTAAAGAGAGGCTTTGGCCGTGTTCCTATGTTTTCCTTTTTTTTAATAATCTAGTCAAATTTGTTTTCTGGATGTGTGAACACAGTGGAAAATCTGGCATTTTTATTAGGTTTTTGAAGGTTAATATCTCTTTTGAGAATCAATTTATCGTAAAAAGGAAAACATAGGAACATATCAATAAAAGCCATAGATTTTTGGACAAAAAATTATTGCTCTACTGGCATTAACCAGGGAGGAAACAGGGGACTACGTTTGTATGGAAAAACTGCCCTCCTGTTTCCTCTTAAGGAAAATTTACGCCAAATATGCACCGGCTTGCCCAAGGATATCTTTTACGCCACGCCACTGGTAGGTACCTGCCAGTTGCGTTGGCCCCTCCGGAGGGGCTTAGCCAGCGACCAGAAAGAGCACGCGTTATGCGATACAGAGAGACGGCCGGATGCGGTGCGTTCCGTCCGGAGCCGAACGTCAGTTTTGTTAGAAAGAGAAACTTCTGTACTATTACTTATTCTGTGCCAACTGTTGAAGTACATGACGACCGCTTTAGCTTAGTTGGTAGTGACCCTGCCTACGAAGCAGGAGGTCCTGGGTTCGAATCCCGGTAAGGGCATTTATTTGTGTGATAAGATAACACGAATATTTGTTCTTGAATCATGGATGTTTTCTATGCATTTAAGTATTTGTATCTATTAAATATATCGTCGTCTAGTATCCATAACACAAGCCTTATTGAGCTTACTATGGGACTAGTTCGATTTGTGTAAGATTGTCCCCTAATATTTATTTATTTATTATTTATTTATTTACATGATAGTTGTATCTGAGTTTTAAACAACGGGGGGCTTATATTCGGTTCTAAAAGTATCAGTTACGGGCGTAAGCGATAACGCACAGACATATCTCGGGATAGAAGGAAATTCGTCGATTTATATGGGAAACAAGCATGTAATGCTTTTCGCTTGGCGTTTGACAACTACACTGGTAATTTAGTGATGGAAAACATAAATTTTCCATTTCATCTGGTTTTTGTACAATTATTATACCATTATTATCAGATGTTCAAATATTGACGGTGACTGAAGTTAGCGGCGTGCAAAGTAGGTCGCCGACACTTCTTTTTAGTACGCAAGGTATATAGGTACACTTTTCCGTCTACCCCGATATATTTCTGTGCGATAACCCGATATAGGATCGTACCCTTACATAATTCCTGGTTCCAAGCACTGTTTAAAATCATTAAAATTGGGAAACAGGAGTCGCCTCTCAGTGTTGCCAATTTAGCAGTTTCAGTGCTAAATTTAGCATAATTTGGACTGGTTTAGCAGAATTTTTTTACATTTAGCAGTTGGCATAATTGACGACCGCTTTAGCTTAGTTGGTAGTGACCCTGCCTACGAAGCAAGAGGTCCTGGGTTCGAATCCCAGTAAGGGCATTTATTTGTGTGATGAGCACGAATATTTGTTCCTGAGTCATGGATGTTTTCTATGTATTTAAGTATTTGTATCTATTAAATATATCGTCGTCTAGTATCCATAACACAAGCCTTATTGAGCTTACTATGAGGCTAGTTCGATTTGTGTAAGATTGTCCCCTAATATTTATTATTTATTTTTAATTTTTGGCATAATTTTGTAAATAATATAAATGTTACCTGTTAGTGACAAACACACAGATAAATGGTAAATTTAGAAACATACAAGTTGTTGATGTGATGACATAAGTTTGTAAAATGACCTTCGATTGCATGGTTGACAATAATATAACTATCAAGTTCATTATTTATCTTTTGGTGTGCAATGAAGTTGTATTGTAAGTCGTAATAAAAGCGTAAATTTTTTGCCACTTTCATTTTTAACATATTTTACTATGATTGTTTGTATGCTGTAGTAAAAAAGATAATTTGGTTTAATATAAAAAAATGACGATTATAACACATTGACATTCTTAATTTACTTATCTTTAGCAATTTTTTTCCTGAAAGTTTAGCATGGAAAAAGAATTATTGTAAAGCTGTAATAATCACAATACATTATTTTTTTATTTAGCACATTTTTTAACAGAATTTATAGTTTCAACAAAATTTTAGCATTGAATGAAATTCAGAGTTGGCAACACTGTCGCCTCTAGCTAAATTGTTGAGTTAACATATTCTTTACCCACAGGAATACCTCCTTCAAAGTTGCTCCACTCCTACACTAAAAATGGAGGTAAGTAAATACAGAACTTTCCCCTTCATTATTAATTTCTCGTCGTCTGCTCTTCTTAGAACTAAGGTAAGTACAGTCATCGGCAATTATAAATGATGAAATTGATGAATGATCATGATTTATTGAATATAATGATTTATTTTTATTTTATTATGAACCAAAAAAATTATTGAACCAATCTACAATAAAAAAAATCCGCAACATGCTTCGTCAACGACGAAAACAGAAAACTTCAAATTGATATCGAAAGTGCGTTACCCAATGAGTAAAATTACATTAATAACTTTTTTGAAATAAAATCAGAAATATCCCAAATATTTACTTCAAACCCTCCCATACATTTAGTACCTACGACGACTTACAGCCTCCAAGAACTTCGGCGTCGTAAGAGATAAAACTGCTTGAGATTCATTATATTTCGTATCCCAACCGAAGACGATTACTATAGTTTACATGCAGCAGTACATGAGATGGTGCTGTCCTTGTCACACATTTAGAGCTATAATATCTTAAAAAGCAAAACCATACTTCCATCTCTCTCCCGCGGCGCATCGACACACCCGCTCCCGCGCTTACCTGACCGCATTACATTTTTTGGTGTTGTCCGAGTCGCACGAAATTTAACGTTAAAAAATAGTGTAGTGAAGTGAAAACGAAAGCGATCAAGGGATCGAAATTACAACCAGGATTATGAAGGTAAATTTGTAATCATTTTAACAAAAGTACTAGTTACTATAAAGTGTTTTTAGATAATACGGCACTGCCAATAACGGTACTTTCAAATTTCCTTTACGCATCTTACCTACAAAATCATTAAACCTGGTTACTTACATATTTACGAATAAAAAGTAAAGATACGTGTATAAAGTTATATAATTAGGAAAGATGTATAACGGATTTGCTGAGTTTTTATCTAACTAACTTCATATCACTGTGTATGCCATGTGAAGGACAATTTGTCTCACCTATTTTCACAGTACCTAAACCTAACGGAACTCATCGTTTCATACTAATTGTAAGTTTAAAATAATTAAACAAATTCACTACGGTTCATCACTTTAAGTTGGATGACTGCGGTAGCGTACCGATTACTTTATTTCATTTCATTTATTAATTGCTTACATGTAGGTACATTTTATGTAAGGTATTGCAAGATATGGCAACAATAGATCTACATGATGCCTATTTTCTGATATCTGTTGATGAAAATGATCGCAAACGATTGCGTTTTAAGTGGCGACCACAATTGTTTGATTCGAATGTCTTGCTAGACGACAAGAATTTGTACGGCTCCATTTGTTTATATAAAATTATTAAAAGAAATATCTACGTACTTCGGGCCTATTGTCATTTAACTACTTAGACGATTTTTTATATATAGTAAGATCATAGATTTAATTACTTAACAAACGTAAAAACTACAAGACTTTTTTAAGTCGTTGGGGTTCGTCATCAATAGTGATAAAAGTGTTATGACACCAAGTAAAATTGGCAAATTTTAGGGTTTGTGTTATGACTATCACCTTGCCTGGCGAAAAGAAACAGACATGTAGATGTATTTACACGTGTATAGCTCCACGAAAATCGTGTTGAAGATTTCAAGTGTGATCATATTGATCATCCACGTTACAAAATGTTGACATTTGTGTACCTACTCCATGCGAGCCGTGTAAAGGACTATTATATACGAATGTTTACGTCTACCTACTCCATTTTAACAGTGTCGAGGATTTCATACTCCACGTAAATCGTGTAGAGAATACATACGTTTCATTCAGAACATCTGCTCCACTTTAATAGTGTCGAGGATTTCATACTCCACGTAAATCGTGTAGAGAATACACACGTTCTATTCAGAACATCTGCTCCACTTTAACAGTGTCGAGGATTTCATACTCCACGTAAATCGTGTAGAGGATACACACGTTCTATTCAGAACATCTGCTCCACTTTAACAGTGTCGAGGATTTCATACTCCACGTAAATCGTGTAGAGGATACACACGTTCTATTCAGAACATCTGCTCCACTTTAACAGTGTCGAGGATTTCATACTCCACGTAAATCGTGTAGAGGATACACACGTTCTATTCAGAACATCTGCTCCACTTTAACAGTGTCGAGGATTTCATACTCCACGTAAATCGTGTAGAGGATACACACGTTCTATCCAGAACATCAGTTCCATTTTAACGGTGTCGAGGACTTCATACTCCACATGAACCGTGTAGAGGATACATTCATATTTACGGGGACACGGAGGCCTCGGACCCTGAGTTGGCCGAGCCGGGCGAAGCAACAACTACCTACTACTGCCGAGTACGTCGCCCGCGCCGATCGCGCCGGCCGAGCCCGTAACGATCGAAGCGCCCACGCCGCCTGGCGGCACTTGCCGTGCCCATAGATAGAGTGGCGAGACTATACCGTCATTGGAACCGAAAATATTAGAACTACTGGGCGAGGACCCAACTAATAACAAAAAATACGGCAAAAACCTACATAAGGATATTGCACCCAAGTCGGCACCCATTTTGGCAAATGGATTAGCTAAGGACTTTCACCTGGAACTAATCAGACGTTACTTGCCTCCTGAAAATTGCCCCAATATGAGGTTTCCGATGCTAAATCTTGAGATCAAAGCAGCCCTTTTGGAAATCAATGTATAAAAGGACTTCTACGGCCAAAGTAAGCAGAGCCAGCTGTTCGGTAGTCTCGGTGCAATAGGACAAGTGTTAAATTAGGCACTGTCATCTAAGAATACAGTATCTCAAGACATAATAAAGCTATTATAGAGAAGCTACAACAGCTATTATAGAGAATCTCAGTCTCGTCGGTTCGCAGCCTTAAACACTTTTAATTAAAATATTAGAGATACCGTCAAAAATACCAAAAATGGATGAACATCTCTTCCGTTCAGCCTTAACAGAGCATATCAAGTTTTCAAAGGCGATCGTTGAAACCGGTTCAGAAATGAAATCGACAGTTGTGAGTCCTGCTTACGAACCATCAGTAGAAAGAAGCACAGCAACAACGGAGTGCTTTAAACTCGAGGGGGATGCCGCCACGAGTAGCAGCAGCGGCCGAGCCGCGGCCGCCCCCTGCACCTCACCGGCCGCCGCGGGACCGTCGCACAGACGCGCCGCGCGGCCGCCGCCCGACCAGCTACACGCGGCATTACGCGACCACGTGGTGGAGGCGATACTAGATGAACCGCACACATGTTACAATTTGATATTTAGCTGAATTCATCAGATTTTTGCCCTCCGTATGTCCAGCCGTCAACTACGGACGGATGTAGGTATACTAAATTCTTCGAACGAGAAATATTTTAGCTCGGGATCATTTGGAAAATTACAACAAACAAATGAAACTAGAAAAATATTTAAGTCCACATTTTTCATGGCGGATTAATAATACAATGATACATTCTCCCCGATCCGCAAGAATAACTACTTGTTAGAAATGTATAGTAATGCATCTATCTATAACTGGTTGGGGCGCGACATGTGGTGCCCAAACGCTTCTGGCAACTGGACAGTCAGTGAACTGACACTTCATTCATATAAACACGCTGGAACTTGTAGCCGCATTTTATGGACTGAAGATATTTACAGCAAATCTAAAAGATTGCAACGTTTAACTGAGAATAGACAACACACCTGCCATGTTATATTAACAGAATGGGGAAGTACAATATCCCCATTTAAATAAGTATGCAAGAAACATTTGGCAGTTGTGCGAGTCAAAAAACGTCTATGTATTTACATCATACATACAGTCTTGCGATAATGTAGTAGCAGATCGGGAGTCTAGGACTCCAGCCAAATGAATATAGACACTGAATGGGAAATTTCTGGTCATATATTTTCACAGATTGTTCATATGTTAGGCTGTACACCTGCATTTGACCTTTTTGACAGCCCTCAGAACTACAGCCTACTGCAGTAGATATGCGTCTTCGAAATTAGATCCTTATTCAGAAATAGTCGATGCCTTTACTTTTAGTTGGGAAAATATTACTTTTTATCTCTTTCCCCCATTCAGCCTAGTGAGCAAAGTATTAGAAAAATCATTTCAGATAAAGCTAAAGGTATCGTTGTAGTACCCTACTGGCCATCACAAGCATGGTACTCCTTGTGGTCTAGTCTTGTCGTACCTGAAAAAACGTTTATTGATTCCGACGGATCTTTATTAGTCTCTCCGTTCAGAACGCGCCTCCCGCTTCATGCCAGCCTTATCCTGGTGGCAGCTAAATTATCAGGGATATGATAATAAAGCGTGGCCTACCACATGAATCACTAAATATAGTGATGGCCTCTTTAGCAAAAATACTTTTAAAGCAATAATTTAAAACTTTATTAATTCAAATCCTGGGAGCTTCTCTGTAAAAAACGAGAAATCTTGATGTTTATGACGCTAATGACGGTGATGTGTTTTAACACATCACCGTCTTGTCTTTTTGATGATGTCTTTTTGACCATAAAATTTTAAGCTATAGCTGTTTGATCATACACAGATCAGCCTTATCGCAATACGAATGTTACGTCAAATGATTGGGTTAATCGATTTCTTAAAGGCTTACAAACTTAAACCTCCGAACCCAAAATATAAATCCACGTACAAATATAGTTCTAAATCATTTCTTAAATATTTATCGAAATGAAGATGTCTCATGAACTGATTTATCATATAAAACTTGTACTTTTATCGCCATTGCTTCGGCACAATGGATGCACACGATCAGGCTACTGATAAAATTAGATAATATGCCAATAAGTAATGATGTAATTATGGCTTCACCTTCATTAGCACTGGTACTGGACAGTATAGCTAATGAGATGATACTCCTCCAGTAGG
This sequence comes from Eudemis profundana, assembly GCA_947034925.1. Lineage (NCBI taxonomy): Eukaryota > Metazoa > Arthropoda > Insecta > Lepidoptera > Tortricidae > Eudemis > Eudemis profundana. The sequence continues at coordinate 21,430,194 of OX344808.1, forward strand.
AGTCATCTAAATGTTAAATATAATCATGGTTACAAATTTAATTAATACTTCGAGGCCTGGAGCTTGTTAACCAATCAACAGATTACCCTATATCCGCGAAAGTCCTTATTTGCCCAGCACTCGCAGTTCAAACGTATGTTAGTAGGACAAATGAATTGAGACGCCATCATACTAAAGGATACCTCTTTGTACGAAGGCCTTATAAAAACTTTGGATCTCAGACCTTAGCACACTGGGTTAAAAAGGTATCACGAGACAATGCCATTGACATAAGCATTTTCAGCGCTCACAGTACACGGGTAGCATAAAAATCTGCCGCGCACCGTGCCGGGTTTAATCTGGAGACTGTTTGCAAGGCTGCAGGTTGCAGTGATCGTTCCAATGTCTATCTGAATAAGTAATATTATAGAGACACCCTGGAATCAAATGAAAATAATTTTACGTATGCTATATCTGACATTCGCTAAATAGGATTAATTGCATTTATGCCATTAAAATTAAACAGTTAAGAATCTGATAAATGTAAATTGAACTTTAAATTAAGTCATCAGAATATTGTTCTCAATTTCGTAGCTAATCAGCATTATAATGATTGGAATTACCAGTTTTTTACTTTTCATTTTTCACATATTGAACATAACAATGCTCTGAACATCTGCATGTAAACTATAGTAATCGTCTTCGGTTGGGATACGAAATATAATTAAGAATCAAACGAACTTACCTTACGTGATGTTTGATTCCAATTATGTGAGTATCCCAACCGAAGACGATTACATCGTCCCATCCCACCCTAGCCCAAGGGATAAAATAAAAAATAAAAAACTTGTCTACAACACAAAATATCTAACTCTGAAAAAATGAGGTCAGGTAAGCGCGGGAGCGGGTGTGTCGATGCGCCGCGGGAGAGAGATGGAAGTATGGTTTTGCTTTTTAAGATATTATAGCTCTAAATGTGTGACAAGGACAGCACCATCTCATGTACTGCTGCATGTAAACTATAGTAATCGTCTTCGGTTGGGATACTCACATAATTGGAATCAAACATCACGTAAGGTAAGTTCGTTTGATTCTTAATTATTTGCACGAATATACTGTAATAATAGTACATTACACAACGAGGGTGGTAAAACAAAGAAAGGCCGATATCGCAGAGGTTTACGCTACGCGTACGGAAAAAGCCGTTTTCTGGCCAAGTCGTCGACCGTAGGCTGAATTAGCGTAAGGGACATTGTTTTGCCTGTCCCTTACCGTAATTCAGTCTACGGTCGACGAAGTGTAGACATAAAATGATGTACACAACACGGGAGGTACCTAATAAAGAAAGCCCTCGATCGCGTATTTGCGTCCCTCGCCTGCAGCTCGGGCCGCAAACCTCTGCGATCTCGGCCTTTCTTTGTTTTACCACCCTAGTTGTGTAATGTACTATTATTACAGTTTATTCGTGCAAATAATGAATCTCAAGCAGTTTTATCTCTTACGACGCCGAAGTTCTTGGAGGCTGTAAGTCGTCGTAGGTACTAAATGTATGGAGGGTTTGAAGTAAATATTTGGGATATTTCTGATTTTATTTCAAAAAAGTTATTAATGTAATTTTACTCATTGGGTAACGCACTTTCGATATCAATTTGAAGTTTTCTGATATCTGCTATATTTACGGAATTATCGCCTGGCTACACTTAACGAATACACCCTGTATAGGCTGATGATGATTACTAGTTCAGGCATTGACGTATATAAAGGACAGGGCTAACGAGCGCGCAGACGGTTCCAATGCGTTCCTAAAAATCAGTTTTAGGACCAACGCGGCAGTGGGACAGCGCAGCCGGACGTTATAAAAATGCCTAATTGCGTGGTAAAAGGCTCCATTTACTGTTACGGGGAATATAGACCCGGGTGGATTTTCGTCCGCGACATTTGTATGCCATACATTTAGTTTGGCACACAAATGTCGCGGACGAAAATCGACCCACCCGAACTGTACGGATCGCCCTATACTTACTTTTGAAATCATTGAGTTCAGGGGTGAAATTATATTCGAAGGACATTGACGCAGAATTTCTGAATTACGCTACCGTCCCCCTAAAGTGCGACGTAATTAACGACCCCTTGAACGATGGATGTTTAATTACCGTTTAAAAATATTTACACTCACGGTAATGTCCACTTAAAAGGCTTCGGGGATGAACGGGCGGGGATGAATGCATATATATGTCGCGTGGGAGTCGGTCACGTGTCGCATGCGGCATGCGGCCTCGTAAACCTGTCCACCCACCGAAACTGGGTGCGTTTTAGGGTTTGCTCCCGGGAAATACCGGAACCGAAAATACCGTGATTTCCCGGTATTTTCAGCCGAGCAAAAAACCAGGACGTGAAAATAAAAGTCCCGGTACTTTCGGGAAACATATTTAACCAGCATTTTTCATTTCATTTTATTTACTTTTTTTGGTATACTATACTGAGTTTTGACTATCGTAATTCAAATAGTGAGAAATGTCGAAAAAAGACGTATACCGTGGCGTTCCCTGGGGTCGAACCAGGTCGCTGGCCGGGCGACCTTGGGGGGCCGTGGGGCGCTTGGGGTCGAACCAAGTCGCCAGTCCCGAGCCCCTTTGGACAGAGGGTCGTCCGCGGGATTATTTACTAAAATAATCGGTATCGGTATCGTATCGGCAAAATTATGTATCGTTACATCCCTAATTATAAAGATGTGTGGGTGGCGATAGCGATATGATATATCTGGCGCTTCGGATATTAGGTACAGACTATTTGATGCTGACTGTACGATAAAGCTCGACTAGTGGCCATTGCCCTTTTTAAAGCCGTACTTTGGGGATAGAACGAAAGTGCATACATGTGTCGCGTGGGAGTCGGTCACGTGCCGCAAGCAGCATGCGGCATGCGGCCTCGTAAACCAGTCCGCGCAGAGTTACTGCTCCATTCTAGCTTTGTAAAGGGAAATAGTGTTTATTACTATATGCGATTTCAAGTAAAACATTTTGAAACCAGAAAATATGAATCGTGCTATCTTTAAAACGAGACGAAATGAAAATTCGACGAAATGTTTATCGATAGTCCACAAACTCTCAAAATACTCTTGTCGAATCGCGCAAAAAAATGGCAAAAATATTTAGCTCACAAAACGTTAGTGCCCTATGGTACAAATCAAAATGGTTAACATCCAGTCAGCTCAATAGCGGCTCAGATGCACGTCCCTTTAAAAGTTCCAACCGTTCATGTCAATAATGTCCCAATGACCCATAATAGACACTCTTTTACAGCATGTTAGAGTAGATAGCTGGATAACAGTGCCGTAGATGCATCATTAAGTCTTTATGCCTCTCACAAAGAACGTCCTTATCACCTGTCAGCCCGGCTACTCGCTTTGTGCTTCTCCGGGAGTTTATTGTGTGCCGTTCAAAGCATTGCATACTAAGTAGTTATGAGGGAAAATGAGCCAGATGCGACAATTCATTGTGATATAAGCGTGCTATTATGTATTCAAGTTTTCCGGGGCCTCTCGTCTCTGAATGCGAGTAGTTCTCCACGTTTTCTTATAGATGTACAATTTAATTAGGAGCACAGAATAAGTAAAACGGTCCCACTTTGAACCAAAATTTGCTCCAAAATTAGAAAATTCGAAATATAATTGTCTATTTTGAATTTTCAGACATACTGTTTTTATATATAACAAGAAAAATGTATTTCCTAACGCGTTACAAATAAAAAAATACGCCACTATCTATTTCGTCAAATATATAGAAACAATAAATTCGGAGCAAAGTTACCCATAGACGCGGCAATACTTTGCTCCTAAATACTAAATGTTTCTGGAGCAAAGGTAAACCAAATTTGCTCATAAAATGGGAACCGTAATAAAACAAAAAACCGGTCAAGTGCGAGTCGGACTCGCGCACCGAGGGTTCCGTACAAACTCATAAGTAGATACGCGAATAGTTCAAGAAAAACTGTATGTCGATTTGTTTAGTAGAAGCAAATAAGTATATGTTATGATTTTTGCAAATTTCTAAAAATCAGTGCAAGTTAGGAAAACAGTTATATTTTCCCTGTAATATTTAGAACCTGACGTGTAATGATTCTATTTAATAGCAAGGACCATTAAATCAAGAGGACTGTTATTCTCCATACAAAATGCTGTTCCCCGAATTTACAACGCCATCTATGTATAAGCTTGGTAAAATAATTATAATATTATTTACAATTATTTAACTTTGCAAACGTGACACAGTATTTAAATTTATTTATTATTAGCTGTTTACGATCTAATTGTTACTATACTATGTTTCTTTATTCAATTATAACATCGTTAAATGTTTAGTGTTTTAGCGTCATCTAGTTTTTTTCCCGGAAATCCCCTAGCGTGAAAAAGGCCATCGCTTAGTTTTGCTACTCTCCGCTAGATGGATTAATGGATGGATTAAGTTTTTGTAAATTTCTAAAAAAGTATTAAAGTTAGGAAGACCGTTCTATTTTTCCTGTAATGTTCAGGTTGATATTGATAATCAGTAATTATGATACATTTTTCTGATCAGTAACTTCGGAGATAATAGGGGGGGAATGGTACATAAAAATGTATAAATTAAAAACTACTTATTTAAGAAAAAAAATAAAAATGGTGTTTTAATCTACAAATTAAGCCCTTTCATTTGATACCCCACTCAATATAATAGCCCTACTTTCAATTTTCAAAGTCCCATTACGGAGCCTTTTAAAAAAAAAGTAAAAAAGGTACAAGATATTTTTTATGTCCAATAAGCTCGGGTTAGCTACTTTTAACACTATTCCAAATTTCAAATCGATAGCATCAGTAGTTCCTGAGATATCTGGCTGTGACAGACGGACAGACAGACAGACAGACAGACAGACAGAGTCACACCATAAGGGTTCCTTTTTTACCATTTTGGTACGGAACCCTAAAAACAGAGACAGAAAAAGTGGCGTGATCGTCTTTCGTTGTTTTCGTATCGGATGCAATATTAATTTTATACGTACCAACATTCATAGATATCAAGAAACAACCCGTTAAATATGTTTTCGGGGTTGGAGCATAGTTATCCCTGTAGGAGCAAAGTAGAACCGTTTTACGGTACATAACTATAGTCTGTCCTTTTGGGTACCGTAAGGTCGGGGTACTTTCGCCCTGGGGGGTAACTTTGACCAATAGGGATTAACTCAATTCAGGTTTTATTATTGCATTTAAATTACGGCACATTGCCATGTGGTTGGTTTTAGCTGACCCTTCATGTTTTTATGTTTATTATCAGACGTTATAGATCTGAGATATGTAAGTTGTAAGGTGGGCAAAGTTACCCTATATTTGCCCAAAGTACCCCGACCTTACGGTATTTAAAAAAAGGTAAACAAAAACACCACGTGACTCGGGTCGTTCAGCCAATCAAAGTAACGTTTTGTATCTGTGGTGCAATACTACTGGCTGTATAGTCGAAAGGTCACAACCATTCGCCTATATATCGAGAGAAAAGGGAGAGGATAGATAAATATAATACAGTCAAGGAATTTAATTTCCTACCCTTTTCATTGAAATGTTGTTAAGCATTCACAATGCATTAAGGCCGAAATTTCTATTTCAGTAATAGTATTTAAATGTCTATACGTATTATTTGTCACTGCATATTAAAGATAACCTCTTTGCGGAGTCATTTGCTCATCTAATTACGAATACGTGTCAGTTGGTGTCAGTGTCAATCGAGAACATTTTAAAATAATTCCGAATCCAGACTCCGGAAAGTCTACCACAAACGTCGATAATCTAAATTTCGTTATCTGCGTTCCTTTCATTCGAATATTGCAAGAGCGAGAAAGATTGACCTTCTTCGAATTTCGATTCCGCGGTTGTCGACCTTTTTTGATAGTGCCTTGACGTTCCGAATTTCAGTTCACCATGTCAACGTTGTTAATCTGTTACCTAGTTACTGACACAAAACAATGCGTGTGATATGTCAAAGTAACGTCGTAGTCTAGCTAGCTCTTATGATGACAGTATGCTATACGATATTGGACCTTAGGTGGGTTGGAAATTAAATTCCTTGACTGTACAAGTGCATCATCGAGAGTATCTACGGCTCGCACAAAGAACTCGGCACTCGTGTCTGTCACCTGTCAGCGACAGACAAGCAAGCTATGTCAGCTACTCGCTTTGTGCACATGAATACCGCTCCAGCTTATTGTGCGCTGTTTTAAGCATTCAAAGCATAGTTATTAGGCAAAAAGATCCACAGGAACGACCATTTGACCAAACACACATGTAAAATCGAAAATTGGGATAAGTCATATTTGACTAATATCGGATATCAACGAACAGTTTAACAGTACCTCTAGCACAACTGTGACACGCGACTCTTTCTCGCGCGACAAATGCTACCTATCTCTATCCACTCAATATCGTGCGACAGTGACAGGTGATGCTCTGTCGCGCGAGAAACGAAGTCGCGGCCAGTTATGCTAGACGTACTGATCTATATCTGGGGGCGCTAAGTCGAGCAAAAAAGGCACGGCCGTAGGTACCATCCTTTTCTCGAAGCCATTCAGGCCATTTTCAGCCTCCCGTAATTTTATACTGGCTAAAGCTAAAATTTTTAAACATAGTTAGTTTTTAGCCTATCAAGTCGTACAAAACCTAAATATATTGTAATTTCAGTCACAACTGCACACATAAGTTTGTAATCCTATACAAATACATGCGATTACAAATTTAAGTTTTGCAGTTCAAATTGGAAGACCCCTTACAAAAAGAAATGAGATCCCATCAAAAACATTACATGTAAAAAGATGCAAGTCTTGCAGCGCAGTCCTTTTACAAAAAAAAAATTGAGATGTAATGTTAGACCAAGTCAGTACCGGGGGGGGGGGGGGGGGGGTCCACAGAACTCAATTCCCACCGACTTGCCTATTATTTAACTGTGGAAGAACATTAAATACTTCTCAAATAAAAAATACATAGTTGGTGCCAATGAAATTGCAACTTTAAAATTTCTTTAAAATTACAAAACTTTGTTTCTCATATTTAGTCGGTGTGAACTAGGGTTTCGATTTATTAGTTGACTGAGCGAACGAAGTGAGTATCCTTATACTTAGAACGCAGATTTGTTGCCTTCAACAAATCTGCGTTCTATGTTTGTTATTAACTGATAACCCGCGTTCCCACGTATGTATCCACGGCGCCCACAAAGAACTCGACACACGTATCTGTCACCTGTCAGCGACAAGCGAGTCCCGTCGGCTTCTCGCTTTGTCGCTTGAATGCCGCTCTAGCTTATTGTGCGCTGTTCAAAGCATATTTACATTGGTATTATGGAAAATGGGATGCAAATACAACAGGTTTACATTATCGTTATAATATATACACAGGAGAGAAACGGGTTGTCTCAGACCCCTCTTTCCCAGTGGGCACTTTGGGCAAGTGCCCAGGGCCCCGCGATCGATAGGGGCCCCCTCAGATCAAATACAAAGTCATTATCATAAAATAAATAAAATAAAATAATTTATTTCTGTAAGTAGGCCCTCAAGGGCTCTTTTACATGTCTTACATTCTTTGTCTTCTTTTCTTTTTGGCGCTTCGGGTAATGACCTTCTGGTGAGAAGAAGCGCCGGAAGAAACTCACCAGTTTCTCTTTTAATAATTTAATATACATTACATTACCTTAAAAACTACATTTATAGAGATGTAAAGGGTCTCTCTATGCGTCCAAACAATACAAATAAAAAAATAGAAAATAAATTGATACTAAAATTAATGGAGATGTAAAGAGTCTCCGTTGTCAAAATATTATGTTTTGGAGGTGTAAAGGATCTCCAAACGTCAAAATACAAATTGAAAATACTTATTTACTAAATTAAGTCCATTTTTTCTTAGAGATGTAAATGGTCTCTAAGTGTCAAAACAATTGGCAAGTACAAAAACAGAAAAAGACAACTAATCAAACATTGTTTTTAAAATATATCTATTTCCAGTCGCAGTTAATCCCACGGTGTTTCATCATTCATGTAGTCTTGTGTGCTGTAATAAGCCTTAGACATGAGTTTACGCTTTACACAATTCTTAAATTTGTTAATAGATAATTCAGTTATATTCCTTGGCAGCTTATTATAAAACCTTACACAATTACCCATGAATGATGTTTTTATTTTATGGAGCCGAGTGGTGGGCACTGCGAGCTTATGTTTATTCCTAGTATTAATATTATGTATGTCACAGTTCTTCTTAAAATTCATGATATTTTTATGTACATACATAATATTCTCATAGATGTATTGACAATGCAATGTCATTACATTAATTTCCTTAAACTTATCTCTAAGTGAGTCTCGATAATTCATCTTATATATCGCTCGAATAGCCCTCTTCTGCAGAACAAATATAGTATTAAGCTCTGAAGCACTAGCACTGCCCCACAGCAGAATACCATACGACATAATACTGTGGAAGTAACTAAAATATACTAATCGAGCTGTTTTTATGTCTGTTAATTGTCGGATCTTGTTGACTGCAAACGCTGCAGAACTTAGTCTATTCGAGAGATTACCAATATGGGGACCCCACTGGAGTTTAGAATCCAATGTTATACCAAGAAAGACTGTACTATCAACTAGTTCCAATTCCTCATCCTTCACAATGACACTTGCTTGCTCGCGATTTACGTTACGCGTGACAAAGTTTATACATTTAGTCTTTCTTTCATTTAACAGTAAATTGTTAACATTGAACCAATTCACTACTTTAGATATAGCATTGTTTACATCATTGTAAGCTTGCTGCTGTCGCTTGACTTTGAAGATAAGTGAGGTGTCGTCTGCAAACAATACTATATCATGGTGGGTCTTAACGAGGTATGGCAAGTCATTTATGTAAATAAGGAACAGGAATGGTCCCAATATTGATCCCTGCGGTACACCCATCGAGACCAATGACCCCGGTGAGTGCTGTCCATTCACGTCAACCCTTTGAATTCTACCTTGTAAGTATGACTTAAATAAATTCAGTGCCGATTCTCTGACTCCATAGTAGTGCAGCTTCCCGATCAATGTTTCATGACATACGCAGTCAAATGCCTTGGATAAATCACAGAAAATACCTAAAGCATCACATGACTCCTCCCAGGCATCGAAAATATGTTTAATTAGCTCGACACCAGCGTCGGTTGTCGAGCGACCCCGAGTAAAACCAAATTGCTTATTATGCATTAAGTTATTTGTATTAAAATGTTTCATTAATTGGGACAAAACTAATTTCTCAAAAATTTTACTAAAAGTTGGTAGCACAGATATTGGTCTAAAGTTAGTGGGGTCAGTAGTGCTACCTGATTTGAATAAAGGTGTTATTTTACTATATTTCATTAGATCAGGAAACTCACCGCAATCAACACAGTTATTAAACACGACTACCAAGTCAGGCGCTATGATTTCTATTAGGGATTTAACAGCATGGACAGAGACTCCCCAAAGGTCACTAGTTTTTTTGACATTAATTGATTTAAACGCCTTTACTACATCTGAAGTACTAACATGTTCAAAATGAAAGTCTTTACTACATTCTGGGGCGTTATCTTTTAACAGTGTAACGGCAGCCGAAGGTGATGAATTTAAATGCTTAGTTGTGGATACTGGTATCTCGGTAAAAAACTTTTCAAATTCTGTTGCTACTTCTAAATTGGAATCTACAATTTTGCCATCAATTTTTAGTTTAAGATCGTTTACTGAGTGCTTCGATCGACCAGTCTCCACATTAATTACTTTCCAGGTTGTTTTAATAATATCAGAACTATTTCTTATTTTCTGGCTTAAGTAATTACGCTTAGCTAAATGACAATCTATCTTAAATTTCTTCGAATATTGTTTCACATGCTCTTTAAATTCATCACTCGTATTGAACCGCCGTTCTTCATACAAGGCATACAATTCCTGTCTACGTTTATGTAAGTCCACAGTAGCCCACTCACTAAAAACTGGTGCACCACTAACCACGACCGATTTAGAAGTAAATATTGCGTTATAATGTTCCATAAAGGTGTGAAAGAATGAATTGTACATGTCGCTAGGAGTCGTGTCGGAAGATAAAAAGGGTAGCGCCTGAACTAGACTATGTTTCATTCGTTCGACACGGTCCGTAGTTACTGGTACAAAAGTAATTTGTTTTCTCAAGATATTATTCCTTAATGACTCAAATACAATTAATTGACCTAAATGATCTGATTCCAAATTGCTGATTATACGTTTGGTATTAGGAAGAATATCAGTGAAAATGTTATCAATACAGGTGGCGCTAGTAGCAGTCACTCTTGTTGGCTCCATAAATATGTGTTTGAGATTACACGATTTGAAAAGATTCAACAGTCTGACACTTAATGTTGAATTTTCCAAAATATTTACATTGAAGTCGCCGCATATAAGTAATTTCTTACTAGAAGTAGCAATTATTTTATGAAGCACAGATTCCATTACGTTTTCAAAAAGTTCGAAATCACTTAATGGCGGCCTATAGACACAAACAACAATAAATTGATCTAATTCTACGGCACTTAGTTCTATGGTCCGTTCAACAGACAAGGATACAATATCCTTGCGTTCCTTAAATTTTAATTGTCTATTTAATATGATTAATGACCCACCATGTATGGAACTTAGTCTGGTGAACGAACTACCCACCTGGTGAATCTTAAATTGAGGCATTAGTTCATTATTTTCTAACCAATGTTCGGTTATACATAGAATATCTATATTGTAATCGTTCAAAAAAAGTTCAATTTGCAAGTCTTTTCCTCTAATGCACTGAATGTTTTGATGAACCAGGTGGATATGATTTTTATGTTTGCAGCATTTTTCAATAGATTTATTTAGAACTAAATTGCCAGAGACAGAGTCCTCCTTTGTCTTAAGATTTAATTTAAATTGTTGGTTAAAACTGGAACCAACTCCAAATTCAAACTACTGGACTGCTCAATAGGAGCAGAACCTGCCAAATTCTTGGCAGAAATGTCGAATAAATATGATAGCGACAAAGCTATTTGTCTTTTATAATAATTAGAAAGGTAAAACTTACCTTTAGTCAAAAATACTTTACTAACATATTTGTTTGTGTCTATTATGGTAAACTTACTACTATATGTACAAAAATTATACAAATATATATTTAAGTTATATCTAGCATCATTTTCTGTTTTTGGCACTTGATTACAATAAGGGAATGTGAACATAATAATTTCTTTCACTGTAAGACTGTTTAACTTTTCTAGGAATTTAATTAAATTATTTTTGTTCGCATTGCCCCGGTTGCCTATAAGAATAAGCAGTGTTGTCTTAGAATGAATATTATTATCATTCAAAATTTGTTTAGAGAAATTATCAAGGCTACTATAAGGCAGACAATTGCTGATTGCGCTAAGTCCCTTTAAATAGAAGTTCAAGTAATTGCCCATATTACTTCCAATCTCATCACAGTACATAATAACATTAGGTTTAGGTGTGCTTATTTGTGTAGAGAGGACGGAGCAATTATTTATTTGTTGTTGAGGAGGTAAACTGCCACACAGATCCGGGCTAGGTACACCAGCAGACAAACGACCACTCACTTGTTGACATACACATGACTGGCCATTTGTCAGTGACTCAAACCGCTCTGAATTATGTTTAATTTGTGATATCAAATCATCCATGGCTAATGAATATTCAGTAATAATGTTTTTTGAACTCTCATTCATTTCATGTAATGATTTTATTGAATCCTCCAAACTCTGAATTTTTAATTGTAAAACCTGTGTGTCAGTTTCATATTTTGACTGACTATGTTGTAACTGAGCAGAACACAGTTCCAATTCATCTACCATATTTACATTAATTTTACTAAATCTCAATTTCCTAAAAAACAATTTATTATGTTTTGATAACTTTTGCGTTTTTTTAATGATTCTGTTCAGTTTAACATATTTCTTTAGTTTTTTACCGCTGCACTTTATTAATGTGGTAGATTCATTAGTTAAGTCTATAGTAACTACAGGGTTTTTAATTGCAGCGGTAACCAACTTGGGGTCGGGCCCGACTAGTAAATAATATGCCCAGGGCCTCCAATAGGTTAAATATTAATAGTTCTCGCTGTTATTCAAGAGTCCTGTCCTGACCAATGGACCTAAAGTACAGTAAATGAATCCATTTTGCTTTGAACTTAGTCCTGTACAAGTATATATTAGGTTGATAATAATATAAATGCGTTGAAGTCGGTTATATTAAAATTTTGTATTGTGTCTTTGTTTTGCGTTAAATGGAAACTTATGTTACGTTTTATAAAAATAAACAGTGAGTTCCAAGAACATTCTAAAGTTTTTAAACTAAATTGTGCAATACTATGAGCACTATGACCCGTTTAGCACACTCTGGGAGCATAACATAAGTGGAGTTAAGATTATTGGAGCGGCTTAACGGATCTGTGCCAATGGATTTATTGCGGCTATACAGGATGTCCCAAGACTATGCGACATGAAGGGAAAGTACCTCAAATATTGTAGATACGATATTTTGCTGAAAATAGACTGTATTTTGATTTTTAAAATAATTGGAACTGTATTCAAAAATTCATATTTGAAAAATCACCTGCCTTAAACAGGAATCCCGATCAAATGTGAAAAAAGCAATTATTAATTTTACTACACCGATAGAAAGGGTTACCCATTAGAATATTATAAATAACACAGCATCTTAAATTTAACAACTCTAATTATTACGTATTGCATGGTACCGTATGCGATTTTTTCAACAATGTTTGAATGCAGTTCCAATTACTATTAGAAATTAAATAAAATCTTCTTTTAGCAAAATATCCTATCTTCACGTCGCATTATAGTCTTGGGACACCCTGTATAACATTAGCGCAAATTGGAAAATACAAATGGTGGCATTTGCATTTAGAACGTGCACGACACTGATGCAAAGACAAGTAAGACAACGATTACAATTTAATGAAGGTTAAAACTCGTTCTATGCTTTCTAGAATATATGACTTCAGTCTGTTTTGAATTTTAAGTTTGTTTCATACGATCCAATTTCGTCAGCCAACTGATTGGGACAACTGCTACCGTAATGGACAGAAACCAATCTTGACAGGTTACTGCATCTCTTGGTTGGCTGACTAAATTGACTCGTAATTATCTACCAAATCTAAAAACGTGTTTTTTTTTTAATTGCCTATAGATAGCCTCCTTCTATACTACCGCCGCCCTGATGGCAATAAAATGGCTCTTACTTAGCCCTAATTTTGGTTTTGATGAGTAGTGACTGAAATGAGTAGTGGACTGACTCATAAAGATAGAAAACACTCCTGTGAATGCGCGCTGTTAGAAGCGAATGTGTCTATGAGTAAGCAATGACAATTAATATTCATTAAGATTGAATCCCAATTTTCAAAATAATAAAACTTCCTTGTTTGACTACGGAACTCCAAAAATGGCGGTACGTGCCTCGGGGTTCCGTCGCAAGTTGAAGAAGCTCGCAACAAGGGCTCGTTAGCACAAGGTCGGGCAAGTGCATGGTAATGGCGGTCACTCGGCCAAGGGGAGCCTCGAGGGGGCTCCGTCCGAGACAGGCCTTACGGATCTTATTCAATTTATAAAGGAGGTTGTATTCTTCTTAAACCTTATTGAACAGACTATAAAAAGAAGGATTCTTCCGTGTTTCCTTCGTTGATTGTAACCCTTTTTTTCAATAGGATAACCCACAAGATTGGTCATAGGTATGTAAATTTGACCAGGACGAAGAGGATGTTTAAAAAGACGTTTATGGATCATTCTCATTTTTGTGCATACAGTCACTACCGTGGGCGTTATTACTCTTTCTAATTGATGAAAAAAATATCAAGTTGGGGTATAGCAAAAGAGGCCCGATTTTAGGACTTAGAAACTTTACGACCAAAATTTTTTTTGCATTTTTGTTAGTTTTATTAAACTTTAAAAAAACATTAAAATAAGCATATTTTATTGATAGAAGTTTTTTTATAAACGACCATTTAGGAACTATGTAGAGCGATCTGAAAAATGAAGAGTAAACATAGGAATCATAAAAGACAGAAAAATTTCAACAAAAAACGCACAAAACATAAGTGAAAAAAAAATATTTTTCAGTTTTTTTTTAAATTGAAATATGTAAAAAACATAAAAATAAGCATCTTTTGTCGTATAAACTTTTTCGTAATAAAATCTTACTAGTTTTACTCCGCACTCTTGTCTTTCTGATGTCAGAATAGGATAGTCTGGGGAGTTAATTGAACAGTCTAGACTAGACAAATAACAAAAAATGTTTCTTAGAATAACAAAAAAATCGAAATACTAATCTAACATTGGGTCAACGTCAAACCAGCCAATCGCGATTGTGTTTTTAACAATTGTATAGTTTAGTAGTGTAAAACTAATTTGTAGTAGCTTCGTAAAACGGGCCACACTTGGCGTGGACTAATGTACGTTTGAACATAGGAAAATCTCATATTCCCTGATGACCTTTTGCGTAAAAACGGCTATCTCGCCTCGATTAGGGTCAGCCGGTCAGCCACGCATGCCACTGGGGCATTCGTATTTACAATATATATTGGAATATATCGCTTACAACGTCTGTGAAATGGAGGTATTGGTGTAACGCAAGCACAATGCAAAACGTACCTTTTCTGGCACAGATGTTTAGGCTTAGGCTTGCTTTAGGACAGTGGTTCCTTACCTTTATTATCATATCACCCACATTCTCATCGAGATTAGTATTACTACCTCTCCAAAAAAATAGGTATTATAAGCTTATAAGAAACTGCTCAAAGTAAAAATGGTTAACATCCATGCGTATTACCCCTGAGAAAACTTCGTTTTACCCCTGGAGGGGTAATTACCCCCAGGTTCGGAACCACTGCTTTAGGAAGTTTTATCGTGGATGGGTCGATTTTAGTTGTTTATTTATTACATTTCTTAAAAAGGAGAGAGGTTCTCAGTTCATGTTGGAATCTTTTTTATGTATGCCACCCGATTACTTAAAGTCGGCTGGACCAGTTTGATTTTTTTTTGTTTAAAAGGGTAGGTATTGGCACCATATCAAAATCTGATGATGGGATTGATGGGATCTTGGAGAAATCCCTTCAAATATAAGCACACCTATAACGATTTGAGAATGTGTTGCTCCTGCATTTGTATTAAATAGGTTAGGTAGCATTCGCTATCATGTTATTAATTAGGTTCGTTTGAAGTAAGTTATTTTTAATTTGTATTAAGCTATTGTCCGTAGGATAACCGTCCCTAGGACCAGGGATAGGGCTGCCATCCGTCCGGGTTTGTCCTAGCTTGGAGAGCGTCCGGGGAAAGTTTCATTTGTAGTCCGGGTTTGCTACTCCGGCTCGCGACAGCTAATGCACCCCCCCCCCACCCCCCCCACCCCCGGAAGCGAAAAAAAACTGCGTTTGCTGTTGAGATATCCGGGTTTTAAGCTCCAAAATCCGGGGATTTACGCTTTTTGTCCTAGGTGACAAATTTTGGAAATGGCACTTACCTTGCCGTCGCTCTTCCAGTATATGAAGAAGCCATATTCGTCGACTTTGAAGGTGCAGTTCTGTTCGAACTCTGTGTTGTCCTTCTCTTCTGTCCACCGGTCGAACACCGCTCCCTGTAACAATGTAGGCAAGATGTTTAATACTCCCAGTGACCTGATAGACAACGCAAACCATAGACAATTATGAAATGCCTAGACTAAGTTTCTGTACTATTTGCACACATGCTTTTTATTGCCGACTTGCCACCAAAGATACCCATGTTGTTAATATATTATTGCTTATTTATGACACTCCCTAGTTATTTTTTTTTGAAAAATCTATAATACGTTTGTCCCAGTGGCCCCAATGTGGGGTCATGAAGGTTTTTTCAGGAGTCCTTGCTTTCAGTATAGGGTCACTTTCCCATACTGATTGCATTGTACAGTTAGGACTTGTGACATTGTCCGATAGTTTTGTATGGGGACTTTTTCTTTATAATTGTTCATAGAAAATGAACTGAATTAATTGTTCCTGAGTGTAGATCAGCGGTCGGCAACCTGCGGCCCGCGGGCCGCATGCGGTGCGTGAACTGCTCACTTGCGGCCGTATATTCCGGTCTGTATTGCAGTCGCTATATTCCGAATAGTATAAAATCACAAATTATTAACAAAATGCGGCCCGCGTCAATTTCCTTAGCCTTGTGTGGCCCTTGGCTTCAAAGCGGTTGCCGACCGCTGGTGTAGATGATAAGAGGTAGACCAAGGAAAGGGTGGATGGATTGTGTGAGATATGATATTGCTAAAAACTATGCAAGCGTTGAGATGACAAAGTGACTGAGAGGCATGGAAAACAAATAAGAAAATAAAAGGGAAAAAGAAAAATTTAATTTTATCATCATCGATGATAAAATTAAATATTAAATGTCAACATAAATCCGAACTTAAAAGTTTACTCCGATCAGATGCTGCAAAATCACTGTTGAACAGTGTTGTCATTATCGCGTTAGACCTATTAAATAGTACATTACACAACTAGGGTGGTAATACTAGTAATACATGGAAAGGGCGAGATCGCAGATGTTTGCGGCCCGAGCTGCAAGCGAGGGACGTAAATATGCGATCGAGGACTTTCTTTATTACCTCCCGTGTTGTGTACATCATTTTATGTCTACATTTGGCCAGAAAGCGTGCGGAAAAAGCCACTTTATGGCCAGGTGTGGCATAATAGTACATTACATAACTAGTGTGGTAATATAAAGAAAGGCCGAGATCGCAGAAGTTTGCGGCCCGAGCTGTAAGCGACGGACGTAAATATGCGATCGAGGGCTTTCTTTATTACCTCCCGTGTTGTGTACATCATTTTATGTCTACACTTGGCCAGAAAGCGGCTTTTTCCGTGCGCGTAGCGTGCGGAAAAAGGCACTTTATGGCCAAGTGTGGCATAAACATTATTACGTATTGTGTTTTTCTATACGTAACCACAAAACGTACGTCAAACCATTGAAACTATACGAGCCATTGACAGATATTATAATTGTGCTTCATTCACGCGATACTTTCGCGGTCTGTCTATAAATAGCCGGCTTATCGCTGGGATCACTTTTAGCTTAAATTTCAGCGTTATTTTCGTTAAACCGGCCATTGACGTTGAGGAGGACTCTTAATATCGATGAAAGCAAATATAAAGTGACGTCAGTACCAGTCATAGTAAAATGACATCGGAGACTTATTACATCTCCATTAATTTGACTAGTCTATTTATTTTCTATTACTTTATTTGTCTTGTTTTGATGCCTAGTGAGTGACCCTTTACATATATAGATAGATAGATAGATCATTTATTTCACGACAAAATAACAGTATAAATTTGTACAGACAAAATTATAAGTATTCATGATCGTCAAAAACAAAAATACAAAATGAGGATTAAGGTAACAATGTCAAAAGATTTAAAAAATATAAGTAACAGTCAATAATCAAATCATGTCTCCCAATAAGGATCGTCATCACAATTTTTAATAACAAAAACATAAATGAAAACAAAAAAAAGTAATTATTAAAACAATACCAAAAAATGATGTTTTAAGTTCAATGTGTCCTTTATTTGTATCCTTTTCGTGTCACTTTTACTTATTAATGAAATTTCATGTATTAATGTCATATTGTTGTAATACTTAATATTTTTGAAAAGAATAACTGGTGAGTTTCTTCCAGCGCTTCTTCTCACCAGAAGGTCATTACCCGAAGCACCAGAGAAAAGAATAGAATCAGACATGTAAAAGAGCCCTTGAGCTTACTTGCAGAAATAAATTGTTTTGATTTTTTAAACTTTTAGATGATGCGAGTTCTCAAAATCGCGCTTCTCGCTCTCTCCCCTTCGCCCTCTTCTCATTTTTATTTTTTCTATTGTTCAATGTGCGCTTTTTAGTTATTTTTCTATTTTTTTTATATTCCTACTGCATAAATGCTTATACAACCCTTGTAGCGTTTATACTGGAGGTGTAATGGCTGTAGGTAGAATCTAATTATACAACTTGTGTGCTACTTTTGGATCTTCTCTTAGAACTCCGTTTTAAAGTATCTTCCTAACTTATTTTTTTAATTAAATAAATACAGTCTTTACCATATTCCATTTTATCATCATCACTATCATCAGCCTATACAGGGTGGGAGGGACTATACCGACAAACTTTAACAGATTCTAACAACTATTAGGAGTAAAAAAAGTTATGTGATGTATATTCGAAAAACGCTTACTTTCAGAGATATTCATTATTTTTTAAATGAAAACTACCAAATATTTTATTAGAAGAGAAAAGTTGAAAAAACTTTTCTCTTCTAATAAAATATTTAGAATTCGTTGGCAGTCGTTAATGCTTTAATAAGAAAACTACCAAGTGTGTAACAAGCCCTAATAAATGTAACTAAGATAATTTTACTATTTTTTAAAATCTTTTAACTTAACAGCAATTGACCTTCGCAGTATTTGATGGTAAGCGACTACGAGGCCAAAAATTTACCTGTCGTTTCCATTTTAGCTTTTTTTTTTCTTTTTGATAACTTTGCCTCCAGTAAGGACATGTTTATAACGAGGGGCTGAATTTACTGATTTATTTTGTTCCATAAGACTATTAATGTAAAATGACAATATTCGACCCATGTTGATATAACATGTTAAATTTTAAATTTGATTTTAATTTAATTTGATTTTGATATTAATTTTAATTTAATTTTGTTTTTGATTTAAATTTAAATTTTATTTGCTAAGCCCTAACAGGGTCCATGCTGTACCTGTAATACTATAACATCTTGTAATGTAATACCATGGTTGCAATAAATAAACATACGTACATACATTATTTACTCGTCACACCACCAGGAATTCATGGCTAAAATATGTCGGTATAGTCCCTCCCACCCTGTATATAGTATAGATAGTCCATTTGCAAAGATTTATTCCACTTTATGAACTACGGGGAAGCAATAAATAAGTTTAAGTGGAGCAAAGGAAGCTTAAAGCAGGCCAAGATCTCTTTGCAAGAACACTTATAAAGTCAAACTGTGTTACGAATCCAGGAATTTCTTCGAACTAGTTTAATTTCATATTTAATCTCTGTGGCGCTGACATTTTCTCTGCATTTTTAGGGTTCCGTAAAAGGAAAAATCAAAACCCTTGTAGGATCATTTTGTTGTCCGTCTGTCTGTCCGTCTGTCAAGACCCTTTGTTGAAAATAAAACCATATCTCCATATCGACATATATATATATATATATATATAGCTCCATATCATATACTTTGAGTCTACGGTTCCTTGAAGCTGTGAAAAAAATCAAACTTCTAAGTTAACGCGAAAAAAAAGATACAGCCGTTTATGCCGCAAAAAACGTCAATTTCGACACTCTCAAGGAAACCAAAATACAAGGGGTACTTTAACCTAGAACTATAAAATTTGGCAAGCAATATACTACAAATATAGGGAAAAATCTGAAACCTATACATTTTTAAGTAAATCATAAAAAAGCTTTACTAAGGGAATCAAAATTTATAGGGTACTTTAATATATGTACCTAACCAACAAACTCGTATGGAACCCTCGGTGGGCGAGTCCGACTCGCACTTGTCCGGTTTTTTATATTACTAGGCTAGCAAACAAGAGTGCCTAATGGCAAGGACCATTAAAACAAGAGGACTGTCATTCTCATTGTCTTGTCATTTGGATCGTAACTTCTAATGGTAAGCAGTCTCCACAGGTTTACTATTGGATCGCATAAATTTAAAAGGCATAATGCATCATTTCGCATAATTCATCATTTGGCATAAAGCTTTTTTTTCTGATCCCGTAAACTTTTCAGGATTATTATAACGCTAACCTAACTTATTTAACAGGATGAGGCCTTAAATTGTCCTGAAAATTCTACAGTTTAAGAAAAAAATACATTATGCCGAATGATGAATTATGCCAAATGATGCATTATGCCTTTTAAATTTATGCGATCCAATAGGTTCCCGTCTCCACAGCCTATGGATGCTTACAAAGCCAAGGCATTGCGTGCGTGTTCCCGTCCCTTCACTCCCCTCTTGAAGAACCCATACTGTAACTTCCTGGGTAAATCGCGATAGCTTATTCCACATGCGCAATCTAAAATACAAATTAGGCATGCTTTTGAAAATCCAAAAAAATATCAAAAGTCAATGTCAAAGCACCGTCAAAGAGTTAAAATATAGTTTTAAGTTTACAATACAATACAATATTCTTTATTGTGCACCAAAACAAAAGAAAACAAAAACTTAAACACAACTTAAACTAAACTTAGTTTAATGTAATGTATTAATGAAATCTCTTGTAATAATGTCATAATTGTTGTAATACTTAACATTTTTGAAAAGAGAAACTGGTGAGTTTCTTCCAGCGCTTCTCACCAGAAGGTCATTACCCGAGGCGCCAAAAGAAAAGAATAGATTCCGACATGTAATAAAAGAGATCTTAAAAGGGCCTACTTGCAGAAATAAATGATTTTATTTGCAAATTCAACAAAAAAAACCCAATAAAAAAATTCAATAAAAAAACCCGTCCAGACCACCTGGGGATCACAGAGCGCTGATTGGCTCCTCATTCAACTGATCAACATAGGGTTATTCTTCAGAAATATGTCTGCGACTTATTCCTCTGTCTCCATACATTTCGTTTATAGAGAGACATATTTCACCACCACACACCAGAGAAACGCCCTATGCTTGCACCATTTGTCCGTCTAAATTCACACAGAGCAGTGCCTTGTTACGACACTTAGCAACACATTCAACAAACAAGTGCCACGGTTGCCCAACTTGTGGCAAAAAGTTTGGAACCAAAGAGAAACTCAAGTGCCACATTGAGACACATTTCAGAAGAATAACAGACAGACATATTTCTGAAGAATAACCCCATAGCAATACGGTGGACGCAGCCTAATGGGAACTCTGACTATTACTTATTCTGTGGTCTAATCGAGAATCACCATTTCTAAAAAGTAAAGCCATTTTTACACTGTTGTTACTAGGCGGGTTGCGTCACTTGTGCATACGGGGTGTAATTTGCATGTCGGCCCCCTTTAATTAAGGCTTCGCGGCCAGGGACAAACAGCAGTCTGCGCCCTTTGTCCTGTGGATACCAATTAACCTGTGCGAGAGTACAGATACGATCACCTATTGTCATGTAAAGAGGGCATGTAAAACGCAACTTACGATACACTACAGGATGCAATTTTATTTATCCATCACTTTAGTATACATGCCCCGAGTTAGCATACGTATTATGGTATCAATATACATATACGTATGTGGCGGGATTGCAATGTTCTAACTTCAACATTCAATTACTCAAATGCAACTCACGAAAAGGAGTTTCGTGTAACTACGTCCTATTTGAAGACGAATATGTTTTCAGAGTTTTACAGACCTGTGATCAGCCATTCAGCTGACTGGAAAATAAAACTGTAAACTGTAAGCTTGTCAGTAGACTTCTAAAATGGGATACAGTTTTACGGCACGTTAGACTGTAAAATGGTCGTAAAGGCGCCGTTAAATGTTGTAAAACGAATGACAGTGTGTCTAACTGTCTGTTAGTGATCACTGATCACTCACAGGTGTCTAAAGGTGGTTTTCCACCGGCAGGGCGAGACGAGACGAGGATTGAATTGAAATCTGTATCAAGTTGCGCGAGGAGGATTGCAAAACTTCATACAAATTTCAATTCAATCCTCGTCTCATCTCGTCTCGCCCTGCCGGTGGAAAACCCCCTTGACAGTGTTATTACTCGGCTGTAGTAAAGTATATTGTACGCCAAAAATCCCCGGTCCAGGGTCCCCGACGCAAAAGGGGTGTTATTTTGGGTTAAATATTTTTTTTTACGTCACATCTGTCAATGTGTCAATTTCGTACTTACCACGGGCGGTAATAGAGAAACCTGATATTCAAAAATGTTAACTCACCACGTTATGTACGAGATGTATACATATGTATACCAGTGGTGTGGCATAAAAGATATCCTTGGGCAAGCCGGTGCAGATTTGGCGTACATTTTCCTTGAAATCTGTAGATCAAGGTGCTAAAATCCCTGATATCAGGCAAGCCGGTAGGAATCGAGTTCTTTGGACACCACGCTATTGGTATATACTGAAATGTTTACACACGCAAGTGCGCCATCTTAAAAGAGATATTTCCCAGCTACTACTCAATTTTATTGCCAGTCCAAATAGCCAATCTCGAATGTTCTCTGTATGACGGCAATCTATCACGGAAATAGCTAAGAGCTATACACCAAAAAATATGACGTAGGTACATTACATATAGCTACATGATACCTAAAGGAACCTGTTAACCACCTACGAAGCTAGAGGTCCCGGGTTCAAATCCTGGTAAGGGCAAATATTTGTGTGCATTTGTTCCTGAATTATGGATGGTTTCTATCTATGTAAGTATGTATTTATCTATATGAGTATGTATATCGTAGTCTAGTTTCATAGTACAAGCATTGCTTAGTTTGGGACTAGCTCGATTTGTGTAAGATTCGTCCCCCGATATTTATTTTATAATTTTTACGCCGGTTCTTCTCGGGGCAGAAGATTTACAGACGAGTTCATCTAAATCTACACACTTACGCGAACAAAAATATCTGAACACGACCCTATTGTCAGGAGCATAAAAGCGTGTTCAGATATTTTTACCCGACTGCGGCGAAGCCCAAAGGAGGGTAATGTGTTTGACCTGTATGTATGTATGTCCGTCCCTGTGTCCGCTCGTAACTACTCAACGGCACAACCGATTTTGATAAATGATACATCATTGGATTCGTCTTGATGGCGCGAGTGTCACTGGGTATGAAGTTCGTTAAAATAAACTAAATGGCGGATTTTATGCACCTTTAAAGTGCACCGCGGTCGGGTTTTTTTTTAGTAAAAATATTTAGTTGTTCTCTTATACAGGGTAATGAGTGGATAACCTGTAAACTGGTGATAGGGGGCACTTAGGTCTAACAAATAAAGCTAAATATAAGTTTAGTAAAAGTGTCACCATTTTTGAGATATTTTGACCCCCTTCCCCCCTGAAACCTATATTAGCTTTATTTCATACGTGCATTTTAATATGCCTAAATTGAAGACTAAAGGTCCTTGACATCAACTCTCTATGAAACATTTTCATTTTGGGCGGTTGCATACTCTGCCTAATCGTTAATCCGAGCCTGCCTGCCCATTGGCACAGTTTCTGCCAAAAAACCGCGAAAAGTAGTAAGCAAAACAGGTATTTCGTTTTACGTAATAACCTCGGTTATTTGCTTATACATATTTACCGAGCACTCGCCGGCGTCCTCTCCAAACTTCCATTTGGATATTGAAATTGTCTTATATTCTGCCAATATTAATGTTAAATTGCCTACTTACCGGATTTATCAATGTACGGTCAAGGCTGAAGTGAAGATATTTATAAAATGTTGTGTCTTATTCAGTGGGCTTAACTTCCAAAAATGTATGCACGTTGTTAAACGAGACTTTTTCTGTACATATATCGATTCTTATAGGGCGCATTACATGCTACCGTGGTACACTCAGCATAGTATAGTTAATGGAATATTGGCAAAGTATAAAGACAAACGAGCAGTCCAACTTCAGCCGTTTAGGAGCGCGAGACACTTATTCACACAGACGCACGATCGCGCGTTTGTGTGAGTGCGATCGATACTGAAGCATTCTTACGCATTCTTAAATCTTTGCTTGTAGTACGCTCGTACACATTCAAACGCACGGTGTACCTTTTGTAGAGGAAATAAAACCGGTCAAGTGCGAGTCGGACTCGCTCACCGAGGGTTCCGTACAAACTCGTAAGTAGATACGTGAACAGTTCAACAAAAACTGTATGGCCGTTAGCTTAGTAGAAGCAAATAAGTATGTGTACGATTTTTGGAAATTTCTAAAAAACGATGCAATTTAGGAAAACCGTTTTATTTTTCCTGTAATATTTAGGATGATATTAATAATTAGTAATTATTACAGATTTTTCTGTTCAGTAACTTCGAAGATAATAGGGGGGGAATGGTATTTTTTTGAACGTTTTTGGTCATAAATCAAAAAGTACAAAATTAAGAAAAAAAACAAAAATGGTTTTGGAATCTACAAATTAAGCCCTTTCATTTGATATCCCACTCGATATAACAGCTCCACTTTTGTTTTTCCACATCCCATTTCGGACCCCTTTAAAAAAAAAGTAAAAAAGGTATAAGATTTTTTTTCTATCCAATAGGCTCGAGTCAGCGACTTTTAACACTATTCCAAGTTTCAAGTCGATAGCATCAGTAGATCCTGAGATATCTTGCTGTGACAGACGGACAGACAGACAGACAGACAGACAGAGTCGCACCATAAGGGTTCCTTTTTTACCATATTGGTACGGAACCCTAAAAATACTTCTATTATAACTGTTCAAATATTACAGGCACACATAGCGATTTGGGTATTTTTAGCACTCTTGCATTTGTTAATTTGATAGACAAGTTTGAACTCAGTTATTTTGATTTTTAACTTTGTATCTATAGGGTATTTGACAACAATGAAAATAAATGAATTAAACGCCAACCATCAAATTACGGTTCCAAAACTGCTCGGATAACACCATTTACATTCATTTTCGTAACGCCAACGATTTTAAAATGACATGAACTAATAACTAAATATTTTTACTAAAAAAAACCCGACCGCGGTGCACTTTAAAAGTGCATAAAATCCGCCATTTTGTTTATTTTAACGAACTTCATACCCAGTGACACTCGCGCCATCAAGACGAATCCAAATGTATCATTTATCAAAATCGGTTGTGCCGTTGAGTACCTAGTTACGAGCGGACACAGGAACGGACATACATACATACATACAGGTCAAACACATTACCCTCCTTTGGGCTTCGCCGCAGTCGGGTAACAATAAGGCACCATGTTGAGCATGACGTCACAAGTCAGTATTTCATACTAAACTGCATACTTCCTGAGCGTATTGACACTTCTTAAAAAGAAGCTGAGTTCAAATAGCCTATTATTAAAATTATACCATCCTTTTCTGCGCAGTCGGGTACGAAATGAATGCATTACTCAACGAGCAAGCTCTAGCGATTATTTTGAAACCGATTGAGATGTGGAGTGCACTGAAGCAACGTTCGTGCTATATTCGTTTGATTGCTTAACTACGAAAATTAGGCTAACCATTACAAGTGCTTCCCGGTTTGCCCAATTCAAGTAAACCCTGACCAAAAACATACTCGTAGGGGCTCTGTGAATGTAGAGGGTTATTCTTCAGAAATATGTCTGCGATCACCTTATAGTCTGGGACCCAATGAGAATAAAATTCATTTCCGTGGGACTTACCTCCGCCATACGAACTACTGGTATGTACTTATTCGGCATACTTTCCTGAACATAAAAAGTGCGGTAGTCACTTCCTAGGGGTATGGAGGGGGTAGCTATGACGTAACAAAGATGGCGGCCGGGCCTATTCTATTTACGCTATGTTTAGATAACTACTGAGCCGATTTACTCAAGTAGGGTGTCAAATGAAAGATAATTAAATGAACATTATTTTATTTTAAGAATTCAATACTGTAAACCTAAAACCAAATGAAATATTTTCCAAAAACTACAATTTGTAAAATCAAACTTTTTTTAAAATGTGAAAAACTCGGAAACCGTTAGGATTATGAAAATTTGGAGTATTATAAAAAAAATTGATACATTTATCACTTTTCGAATAAACTTTAAATCATTAAAATCGAGCTATAAACAACGGAACTGCAGTCGTCTAAGTGAGCGTGGGTAGCGCCGAACTGACTATGGTACTTAGATTTTGGTACGAATAATCTTGTAAATAACGTAACAAAACGGGTACAATCACAGCAAAATAAAAAAGTATTATGGGTGCTTGACTAAATGTCATAGAGGTTTGCAAGACAAAGAGAGTGGCATTTGTTTTTTTTTTCAAGATGGCGACTTCAATATGGCGGCTGATTTTCAAATTAGTCCGAGGGGGCCGAAATTCAGTATGGTGGGGTTTTTGGGGCCTACGAGTCTGAATCTGAAATCAGAATTTTATTGTTCATACAAAAAATATTTTTTTTTCATACAACTAAAAAAAGTAAATTTTGCGAGCCCGAAGGGTGAGCTTCAGGGTACAAGGACGAGTCCCCGCGGAGGGCCGCAGACCCGACGCGTCGTCACCTTGGCAAGCTCTCCTTATCCCCAAGTAACCTAAAGCGAGGCCGAAGGCCGAGCTCCGCGTAGGACCGAAGGCCCGAAGCGTCCGAATAGTCCCAATTTTCTCTATATCCAAGTATATTTAAGCTCACCCGAGGGCCGCAGGCCCTCGGGCGAGTGTCAGCGATGCGAGGCCGAAGGCTGCTCCCAATTACGCGAGCCCAAGGCCGCAGGCCCGAAGGGCGAGCCCACCCAGATCCTTACTACCCTCACAGTATCTTATAGCTCTCCCGAGGACGGCAGGCCCTCGGGGGAACGTCAGTGACGCGAGGCCGAAGGCCGAGCTCCGCGTAGCACCGAAAGTGCGGAGCGTCACAGCACCGCTCCCACTTACGCGAGTTCAAGGGCCGCAGGCCCGAAGGGCGAGCCCACCTAGATCCTTACTACCCCCTAAGTATCTTATAGCTCTCCCGAGGGCTGCAGGCCCTCGGGGGAGCGTAAATATACTTGGATATAGAGAAAATATTATAAAATAAAATAACTATTCGGACGCTTCGGGCCTTCGGTCCTACGCGGAGCTCGGCCTTCGGCCTCGGTTTAGGTTACTTGGGGATGAGGAGAGCTTGCCAAGGGGACGACGCGTCGGGCCTGCGGCCCTCCGCGGGGGCTCGGCCTCATACCCTGAAGCTCGCCCTTCGGGCTCGCAAAATTGACTTTTTTTAGTTGTATGAAAAAAAATATTTTTTGTATGAACAAAAAAATTCTGATTTCAGATTCAGACTCGTAGGCCCCAAAAACCCCACCATACTGAATTTCGGCCCCCTCGAACTAATTTGAAAATCAGCCACCATATTGAAGTCGCCATCTTGAAAAAAAAAACAAATGCCACTCTCTTTGTCTTGCAAACCTCTATGACATTTAGTCAAGCACCCATAATACTTTTTTATTTTGCTGTGATTGTACCCGTTTTGTTACGTTATTTACAAGATTATTCGTACCAAAATCTAAGTACCATAGTCAGTTCGGCGCTACCCACGCTCACTTAGACGACTGCAGTTCCGTTGTTTATAGCTCGATTTTAATGATTTAAAGTTTATTCGAAAGGTGATAAATGTATCAATTTTTTTTATAATACTCCAAATTTTCATAATCCTAACGGTTTCCGAGTTTTTCACATTTTAAAAAAAATTTGATTTTACAAATTGTAGTTTTTTGAAAATATTTCATTTGGTTTTAGGTTTACAGTATTGAAGTCTTAGAATAAAATAATGTTCATTTAATTATCTTTCATTTGACACCCTACTTGAGTAAATCGGCCCAGTAGTTATCTAAACATAGCGTAAGTAGAATAGGCCCGGCCGCCATCTTTGTTACGTCATAGCTACCCCCTCCATACCCCTAGGAAGTGACTACCGCACTTTTTATGTTCAGGAAAATATGCCGAATAAGTACATACCGGTAGTTCGTATGGCGGAGATGAGTCACACGAAAATCGTTATTTGAAGACTTTTTTACAATTGGGTCCCACACTATTATTCCTCTGGCCCTTTTTCATACTAAATGTATGGAGACAGAGGAATAAGTCGCAGACATATTTCTGAAGAATAACCCTAGACCTCGCGTGTCTGTCAACCCCATGGCTTCACCGTTTTAAAGTTTCCAAAAACTGAATCGACAAAATACTTTTATATACTTAATCATCGAACCTTCTCACTAATTTTCACGAAAATCCGTTGAAAAATGAGAACAAACGGACAATCGGACAGACAGACATACGAAAGCATTTTTTCCCAAGCTGAAACGGAGACGAGAGCTCGCGTTTCGCTCTCGCTCAATCCATGAAGTTCGGCCTAGGCCGTGCAAAACCGGGAAAATCTAGTATGAGAGAACCGAGAATTCCCGGTACTGTCCATACTAAAATTTCCCGGTTCTGCACGCCCTAGTTCGGCCATAACTGCGGAATTTCATAGGAACTCATTTCTTACGCTGGCAGTAATAATATGTTTGTCAATGCTACTCAGTAATGCAAGCTAACTTAGCACATTTAGTGCTAAATTAAACACATAGGCGGACTCAAGGCCTCAAGGCATTCTCTACCAGTCAACCATTGGGTTTTATACACGCGTAAAAAATGAAGAACGAAGCATTCAGTTTAGAATTTATTTTTTTTGCATATACAGGATGAATTTTAAATCGTGAATCGTAATAATTTTTTTGTAGTCTATACATAGTTAACAATAATTTACAATGCTTTTAAACCTAAATTAAGTATGTTTTTATTTTGTCCACTTTTTTTGATTTATCCTAATTTTTAAAATCTCGTGGTCACCCTACATTCATGTTTCGTACTTGTCATGAAAATTTCAACATTAGATATCCAACCTCCTAATATTGAAGTTGGCTGGATAGAATTTTGGCACGTATTGTCAATAATGTCAACATCGTCGACATTGTCAACATAAGTACCTATTTAAATCGTATTTACTCATAAAAAAATTCAGTTTTGTTACGATTAATGGTATAAACGCCTCCACCATTTTGTTCATAATTAATTAAGCGGGTCTTTAATTGTAATTAACACTAGTGCTCTGTATTAGTCTTAAGTAGCTTTACCGGTAAACGTGGTTACGATTCACGATTTAAAATTCACCCTGTATTTTAACACTAACTTGATCTTGCACAATTTTCACTGTAAATGGAATTTAAGTTGGTAGAATTGGTGTTGGTAGTAGTGTCCGCCCGAAACCAGTGTTCACGGCCGAAACCGAATTTCGGATTTCTTCTCAGTTTCGGCCTAACACGATACTGAAACCGAAACTTTCATATAAGGTCATGCTGTCGTGGGAAGAAAAAAAAATTCAATCATAATCAGTCAGCCCCTCATTTTTAAATAACATATTAATCATTCAGTGTCTGATATTCGTAGTAGTATATGCCAGATTATGACTCCTTATTTCAAATAAATTATCAGTGCTTTTTGAAATAAAACTGTCCGATCGCAGCGCGAAACCTCTCAAATTCAGTTTTAGTTTCAGCTGAATGGCAGCCAAAACAGAAACTAAGTAGAAACCAGTTTTTTTACCGAAGCTAGGCCGAAACCTCTTATATTTCTGGTCAAACTTGATCTGCTTGTCAGTGTCTATTTCCCTTTTCCATCAGACAACTACAAGCTATGGGGAATTAAAATCCCCAAAGGTTTTTGTAATAAGTTAGGAACCAAGGACCATTAACAAGAGGACTGTCATTCTCCATACAAAAAGCTGTTCCCCGATATTTACAACGCCATCCATGTATAAGCTTGGTATAAGAATTATATTATTTACAATTAATCAACTTTGCAAGCGTGACACAGTATTTAAATGTTAGAATTTATTTATTATTAGCTGTTTACGAACTAATTGTTACTGTACTATGTTTCTTTGTTCAATTATAACATCGTTAAATGTTTAGTTTTTTAGCGCCATCTAGTTTTTGCCTGGATATCCCCTTGCGGTCAGGGCACGATCCAAAGTATGGAGAATGACAGTCCTCTTGTTTTAATGGCCCTTGCTAGGAACCGACGATTGTAGAAAGAAGCTCGGCTATTCAACAGCCTATATGTGCAAAATGTGTAATGCCCGTTGTGTATGTTTGTATTCGTGAACGCTGAACGGCGACGGGTGTGCACATCGTGTGCAATGAACTGCACCTTATCCATCTGATGGCACGGTTGGTTGTAACTCGCTATAAACAGTCCATACTGTATTACTAAATTTAAATATTACAGGATAATTTTACACAAATCAACTGAGTCCCAAACTAAGGAATGCTTATATCATGGGTTAGCATGGGTTTCCCGTCTAGCGACTGGGATATACATAGGCCTTCTACAAGGTGTCCCAAAAACCGAGGATAATCCATTAACAGTTGATAGAGGGTCTAAATATCTTACAAAATATTTAATTTGAGGTTTTGTATAATGCCATAATTTTCGAGATACTTTTTGTAAAAACCGAGATTTTACGCCGTTTTTCGAATGCTGTCTCAATTGTAATAATATTCTAAATCCAGTTTTTACGAAAAATTGTGGAAAAATTAAGCTTTCTTATGTCATGTTTCAATAATAGGCTACTTGATGACACTTCAAATCAGATTCAAATTCAAATCATTTATTACCAATAACATATTCAATTAAGTACTTAAAAAAACGGTAAAAAAAAAAAACAAACTTATTTAATAATTTAACATTTAATAGGTATCCGTATACAAAAAAATCTTCTTTTTATGAAGTGTCGAAACGCTCAAAATGTATGCAGTTTGATATGAAATATTCACTAGTGAGTAGTGACGTCACGCTCAACAGTGTGCCTTATTTTTAGTTTTAGTCATTTTAAAATCGTAGATGTCACGAAAATTAGTGTAATTGATCTTAATTTAATGGTTCAAGTTAATTAATTTATTTTGATTGTTGTCAAATACCCTATTATATCATTTTGAGAGGTATCCAACAGCCTTTTAGGTGCAATGTGTAAACCCGCCGTTGTGTTTGTATTCGTGAACGCTGAACGTCGACGGGTGTGCAGATCGTGTGCAATGAACTGCACATTTCCATCTGACTGCACGATTGGTTGTAACCCAGATAGCATTGTTGCCCGCGATCAATTGTAAATTAATCTCACTATAAAGTGCACACTGTTTATACATTATATTAATAAATTTAAATATTACGGTATAAATTTAATCGAACTGATCCCAAACTAAGCATTGCTCATATCGTCGCCCCCATGCTAAACTGACAAATCTGCAATTTTGGTGAACTTGGATTTTAGACCTAAACCACGATATACCGACGATATTATGGGTTCTAGTTGTAGTACTAGAGGACGATACCTATGCAGACCTGCTTATAGTGCGAATCTTGCCAGGTGATTTTTTCGCTTCGAGCCCTAATCTTTCAAACAAAGGCCATTGTATCCATTATGGTAGCTTTGCTATAATAGATACAATGGCCTAGCGCCAGGCGCTACAAGCTAGTTACAATAGATACAATGGCCTTTGTTTGGCGCTAGCTAGCTTATAGGGCCTGGCGCTAGGCTATTGTATTTATTATAGCAAAGCTTCCATAATGGATACAATGGCCTTTGTTTGAAAGATTAGGGCTCGAAGCGAAAAATTCACCTGGCAAGATTCGCACTTTACATTAATCCATACTTCACACTAATATTATAAATGTGAAAGTCTGTGAGATGTTTGGATGTTTAGATGTTTGGAGGTTATATGTTTAGATGTTTGGAGGATATGTGTTTGGATATTTGGATTTTTGTTACTAAATAACAGGGTAACAACTGGGTGGATTGAGCTGAAATTTGGCATGCAAGTAGACCAAGTCCTGGATTGAAACATAGGATACTTTATATCCCGGTAAAGAGTTCCCTTGGGACAGTAACGGGAACAACGCGGGCGAAGCCGCGGGTAAATGCTAGTAATATTATAATTGCAAAAGTAGTTTTGTGTATTTGTCTGTCACCTTTTCACACTTAAACCGTTGGGCAGATTGTCGTTTGTTATGCAGATAATTTGAGGTCCGAGAATGGACAAAGAATATTTTTTTATCCTGGAAGAGTGTGAAATGTAGGGAGCTTTCAGATGGAAAATTCTTTAACAGTCATCAACATCATACATTTAAGAGAATTGCTCTTGTCGGTGGAGTAACCGCCATTCCGTTCTCTTTTCTTCTACCATCTTGAGCTCCTGAGACGTTACATAAAATAAACGCACGCCTAAAAATACTAAATTATCAAATCGCAGAAGAAATAAACAAAAATTTATAAAAAATATAAAGTTATGAGACCACAAAGTTTAAAAAAAAACGATATTTTTCTATCGTCTTAAAGAAAAATTAAAGTCAATTTCAGAAAGCTTAAATAACACTGAATTAATAAATGTATGACAACTATGTGCTTAAACGCACTTTTTCGTGCTCAAAATGACAAAATGCTATTTTTTTCATACAGACAGTACAGGTACAGCGAGGACACAAGATGACGTCACAGGGTGCGTCCGTTTTGTATGGGGCGTTATCAACGCTCGGTGCGGTCGGCTACTTTTGATTGCAATTTTTGGCTGTTATAGTAATCCAATTGTAGTAGTTATATGTATATATTTGTTCCTTATAAATAGAAGAATCGATTTACATCAGAAACAAAATTTAGTACACAAGCCTATTATAGTTCTTATATATAGGTACCTAGTTGTCATATTCTACCCCAACATATTCTACGCTTTCACGTTACTGAATATACACTTTTCGATTAACGAGACTATGCGGACAAAATCGCTGACAAATACCAGTGAGAAATTGTTTTACGCCATTTACGGATATATTTACATGAATGTTAGCTTTTATCAAGGGTTAGCTGGTGATCCCTTACAGGGATAAGTTCGCCTTTGTACATAATCATTGATTTTTGTATTGCTTTTGTATAATTTTGTGTGCAATAAAGTGTTTACATACATACATACATACTTTAGTGATTATGGAAACAAAAACGCTACGAAGCGTTTGTGTCATTAGCGACGGGCAATATTTTCATCACAAAAAGAAGCAAATCTATATTTAATCGCTTCCGCATACCAGATTTAAAGAGCCATATAATTACGTTATACATCTTCAGACAGCTGAATAGCTGATTGTTATTCAGATTTGAGTGTTATTTAAATCAGTTTAGCAAGTCGGGTGACAATAACAAATGCACATCACTCGCATGCCTCTCGTAAAGCTATGTATGTTTATGTATGAAATAATGTTTAAAATTAGATTCCCATTCAGATTTTCGTTGGCGTGTTGTTCGGAATCGCTGTCGGATCTTAATTATGAGAAATGTTTTATTTATTTAGATGATTTGATAACATTCGGTAGAAATCTATAAGAACACGACAAAAACTTACTTAACGGTTTTGACAGACTAAGGAAAGTGAACTTAAAACTTAACCGAAATACTTAAATGTCAATTTTTGAAAATAGAATTAGGTATTATATCTTGGTCATGTTGTTAGTAAAGATGGAATATCACCAGATAAAAAAACTGCATCGAAGTCGGTCCATCCGTCCGAGAGCTAGGTACGATGCCACAGACAGACACACCGACAGACAAACAGACATTATTAAAAAACACACCTAACATACCCTAACCAAATGGATTCAATGGGATGACTTTTTAAACAATAAGGGATGATCGATCGGTACGAAACAAGAACAATACTTTCAAAATCCCGCTGTCATTACATGAAAGGTGTTGTTGTGTGCGTGGCCTCAATTCTCGTGAAACTACCTATAGTTGATGGCACGAAAATGAATATTTGATTTTTTGATATGCGTCCTTTTGAATTAGGACGGCAGTATACTATTTGTTTCCTCGATTTCTCGTAGATCCCATCGATCCTGGTCTGATGAAAGTGGGCCTTCCAAACGAAAAATATTTTTCCAAATCGATCCCGCCGTCTTTGAGTGATCAGGTTACTTACATACTTGCACTTAGGTGAATGTCAGAAACTGAACAGTGCTTTATCTTAATCGTGCTATATACGCGACCATCATAGGCTCGTAGGAGAGATCCTAGACACGACCTCGACATTCAGCATCATGGCCTCGGAAGCAACCACATCACGGTGTCATTGGCCTGTACGATCGTCATCTGTTTGGCAACGTTCAGCAGCCAATTCGCATTTTCTTCGTAAATCTCACCTCTAATATCATTTGACCCGTCACTGTGGCTCACTCCGCGATTTCTCAGCGCGGCTACTATAACCCAAATTTTGTTGGTTTACTATTGGATCGCATAAATTAATAACCACATTTTTACTAAAAAAAACCTGACCGCGGTGCACTTTGAAACTGCATTTAATCCGCCATTTTGTTTATTTTGACGAACTTCATACCCAGTGACACTCGCACCATCAAGACGAATCTAATGATGTATCATTTATCAAAATCGGATGTGCCGTTGAGTAGTTACGAGCGGACACAGGAACGGACATACATACATACAGGTCAAACACATAACCCTCCTTTGGGCTTCGCCGCAGTCGGGTAAAAAGTCATAATTCATCATTTCGCATAATTCATCATTGGGCATAATGCTTTTTTTCTGCACACGTAAACTTTTCAGGATTATTATAACGCAAACCTAACCTAACCTATTTAACAGGATGAGGCCTTAAAGAGTCCTGAAAATTCTACAGTTTAAGAAAAAAATGCATTATGCCGAATGATGAATTATGCCAAATGATGAATTATGCCTTTTAAATTTATGCGATCCAGTAGGTTCCCCAAAATGTGCCCCTCCGGAGGGGCTTAGCCAGCGACCAGAAAGAGCACGCGTTATGCGATAGAGAGAGACGGTCGGATCCGATGCGTTCCGTCCGATGGTCGGGCCCGAACGTCAGATTTGTTAGAAAGAGGACCTTCTGTACGTAGTCCTATTACTTATACTGTGCCTCGGGGGCTTATTTGCAGGTTTATTTGGTTGATTCGATTTAATTTGAGTTGACTGGTCAAATTATATTTGAGACGCGATGACGGCGATTTGTGAATTAGCCTACAATACATGTGGACGCATAAATAATGAATTGACGCTCTCTATTATGATTTTACTCTTGTTTCAATTTCAACTTTATCTATATGCGGATAAGATTACATTTGCAATGTCGCGATTTAGAAATACGACCTTGTGATGTAATGTTGACGGTGATCTATGATAACATTATTTACAACACATTCTGTAATAGAAATGAGAAAATGTTGGTTACCGTAGTCCGTTGGTCCGTTGCTCACTTTAAGCAAACAGCGAAACTTCAAGTTGGACCAGGCCAAGCGACCTGGTTCGATCCCAGGCGCTTCGACCCCCACCTAATCCGACCCTCTCAAGGTGGTTCGGGCCAAGCGGCCTGGTTAAATCATTTTTAAAAATTTGACGGACTAATTATATAATAATGTATGTTTTTTTGCAGCGCTGTCTAAATGTTTTCTCATATGCTAAGAGGCCCGTGTAGGGAATGCAATCTCGATCTCGCGAGATCTCCAGCAAATTTTCGAGATTGACTATCGTCAGCAGAAAATCGGGATTTTAGCAATCTCGGATATCAATTAATATTTTCGACATCTCGGACGAGATTAAAAAGTTGTCGCGTATGAACCCACAATTTTTTATTGTATGATTTTTGCTCGCGTACTTATAATTTTTTTGTAAGTCGCTCGGCGTTTGTCAAAAATAGTTTGTATATACTGAATACTTAGGCAATCTTGATGAAAATTACTAATTTTTAATTATTTTGTCAAATCTCGATCCCGAAAGTCTGACGGTCGAGATCTCGAAATACCCAATCTTGAATCAAATTTTTTGCACGAGATCTCGAATCGCCAATCTGCCGGCCCGTGTTATCAACAGCCAATATATCCGTCAGAACGCAGAAATATTTACGTTCGAACAACCTCGAACGATAGTTTAATATTAACCAGGGGTCGAGTTCATGGTTTCGGCGAATCATTAATACAGGGTGATTTCGAATTGGTAATACAAAATGAATGTTTTATATACATATCCCCTAAACTTAGCCCCTCAATTAAGTCTCATACTTTTAAAATAATCAGAAGTATGTTTTTTTATTTATTAATTTATCCCATTTTTGTTGACTTAATCCTACCATAATACTAAACAAAGAGGTTTAAAGATTTTCAAATGAACACTTTCCTCTTTGGTTATCCGTCACATGCCGCAATATTTATGAAGAAAACGTGTTTTGATTAGTAATTGTCAGTTGTTAAAGAAAATACGAGTGACAGGTATGACACTTAGGTATTTAATGGAGTGTAACCACACTTTAGGACTTTAATTATTTGTTTTGTTAGAAAATTAGCAATAATTAAATACAGCAAATTTTAACATAGGGGTTAATGTGTTACACTACATGGCATTAACTGAGCCATAATCAAGTGTTTTGTATTACCAATTTGAAGTCGCCCTGTATATGAAGGTCCTTACTGGGAAAGCACATATCTTGCTCTGAAACCGTTGACTTTACAGAATAGGGTATTTGACAACAATCAAAATAAATTAATTAACGCTAGTTATCAAATTACCTTTCGTAAATCGCTCGGTTAAAAATTAAAATCAATTACACTATTATTTTACTTGAATTGAATGTTTTTGTATGTGGGCATTTTTATTTTAAAATCTACGGCTAGGCGAAACTTAAGCTATGTTCAAATACCGTCTAACCTGTCAGTCCGTGACGAAATGTATAGAGTTTGACACTAATCGTCAGTTCTGTGACTACCTGTTAACTGTCAGTTAAGAACGCACTTTAAATAAAAAAGCCCATGTACTAGATTAATTATCGACATTTTCTGTGATTGCTCTTTAATTTTATAGTTGTGTTTGATAGTGTAAATTAGACCGAATTTTAAGCAATGTAATAAACTAATTAATTATGATAAGTAGTAATTACTGATACCTGTGCACTGTTTAAAAATTGACATGTAACTGCGTGACAATATAGTTCGGCTAGCTTTAATTATAGTAATAAGATCTATTGTACCCTATCTTGAGCAAATAAAGAAATAACTTACTTACTTACTACTAATTTTCGTGCCATCAACGAGCACTTTCACTTTTTAACATTTTTGCATAGAAAATATATCAACGGATCATATGACATTTCCAAAGAGAAATCTTAGTTAGGTAATAACATTTTCTTAACACTCATTAAGAAATTTAGCTCATGTCCAAAATGATGCCATTTCCAAAATTAAAATTGCTTGTTTCTCAAATCTATGAAACTGAGATGCGTCCTTTTGAATTAAGAGTATAGGGGCATTGGTTTCAGTTAACTTTATCCTATTTTTTTTTTCATTATTAATCAAATCGACTATACTTGATTTTCGTAATTCTATTCCAAATTCAATAGTGCCCTTTACAACCACAAACACCCCCAAGAACACCATACTTGCACACTAACTTACACCATGCGGGGGACCCAAAGTGTAGACCGAAAGCGCGGCGTGTTCCCCATGCACACTCTACAAGACGAGGGGGAGGTTTTTGTTCGTAGGTGTTTGTGGATAGACTCGAGACAACGTGACGCTGCCGTGTGTGCCGTGTGTGTCGATAGCTAAAAATTAAAAAGCTAATCAATCTGGATTAGTTTAAATTGTTGTAAGGGTCATCAGCAGTGCGCCCGACAGCTCTCATGTCAAAGGAAACGTCGGATCCAAGCTTTTTAATTTAAGGAAATTAAGAAAGACGAAGCAAAGTGAAGTATCCTTGAGAGATCAAAAGATATCAATAAATTAAAAATTTAGATTTCAGGATACTTAATTAGATGGGTAGCATTGTGTTTCAAAGGAAATGGTTAAGTACCTCAGCTACTTATTATGATATCGAGACTTTTGAGTTCAATTGGCGTAAAAGCTATTTATGCAATTAGGCTTTTACGCCAACTGAAGCCAAAGGTATCGCGTTTCGCCGGTGGACAACATTTTTAACAGTTATGCGTGCTTTAGGCCCCGTTTCACGAAGCTACAAGTTACAATTTTACAAGTCTAAACTAGCAACATTGGTTAAATCAACCTATACGAGTACGTTGCTGTATTTGACGAATGTTGCTTAGTTTAGACTTGTAAAATTGTAACTTACAGCTTCGTGAAACGGGGCCTTAACGCGCTTTCGGAAATTCACTAAAGTTACCATTGCTTTCAAGCGCCTAAAAATAACGGCAATATGGCCGAATATCCGATCTTCTAGTCTAGTAGATAATTAAAATAACCACCTCTAAGGGCCTCCGCTAGCTGGCGCGGACGCACGCAGCGCGCGGCCAAAAGTATGGACCCGCGCCCGCTTCACTTAGCGCTGTTCATACAATTTCTTATTTTTGCCCGCCCGCCGCGTGCGTCCGCGGCGGGCGTCCGCGCCAGCTAGCGAAGACCCTAAAACGGCTTGAAATCACTTTTCAGCCTCTAAATATCTCAAAAATTTCGACGTCCCGAAAACAAAGGCATTTTACTAAACCTGAAATCAGATATTGTGATGTGAGTGGCATTTAAAAGCTCTATCAGCTGTTAAAGGAATATTTTCAGTTTTTGGAATACCCTGTAGACGGATCAGGATAACCATTAAGTGGAACCCATCCAACCCGAGGCGATGACGTGGTCGGATTGGTCGGTCATGGAAAAGATGACGGGACACGTTGGATGCCTGCATTAAGGATTGGCCAAAGCTAGACACAGCAAAAAACAGAGGAGAATGGACAACGGACATGATGGTAGAATGCCTAAGCTTATCTGCAGTACATTTTACGTGGACGCTACTACCATCAGTTACACAATAGGGATGACGACTGGGTCAAAACTATATAATTCTATTTAGTCCGTCAGTTTGATTATGTAAAAATATGGGACACGTATTTTTTGGTTTATCAAAATATTAAAAATCGACAAAGTTATAGATCATCGAACTTCTGGAGTGAGGGCTTGTGACGTCACTCCTAGGTGAAAATTGTACCTAGGATTAACGTCACTCGAAACTTCTAAGCACTCTATCCTCGTCATTTTTTGTTTGTCAAAGAAAAGAAAAAAAACGTGTACAATATTTTTTAATAATCTAACTGACAGACTAAACAGTTTTTTTTAGTCGTCTAGCCCATTGTACATGTATCACAACCTAGTGCTTTCAACATTGCAACAACACAACAACAACAAAATATCGCTTTTTCTTTTCATACGAAATAATTTGCAAACTTAACTTAAATCGGGGTGATGATTTCGAGAAAACTCTTAACAACGCCATGAGCCTAATTTCGATTCTTTTTTTAGAAACTGACAAACTCGCATCCCATTCCCGGGCATAGCGATTGTCGGACCGGGTGGTCGGCCGTGGCGTTCCCTAGGGTCGAACCAGGTCGCTAGCCGGACCACCCTCGGGTGTCGACTGTGTGTATCACACAGTCGACACACAGGTCGGACTAGGTGAGTGCCGGGGGCTGCCTGGGGTGGAACCAGCGACTAATTTCGGTGACAGCATTAATGTCGAAGGCCTGGGGAAAATTCCCCACGACACTTTCAAATATTTAGTAGACAATCTCGACGGTTACCAGGTATCTGAAAATGTCATATAAATCTCCCAGGACTTCGACATTAATGATGTCATTGAAGTCAGTAGGTACCGTAAAATGGGGTGAGAAGGGATTGCGAGGACAGTTGGGCTACGAATGGGAAGAGTAGGGTGGGATGGTTTTTAAAGGCTACTGCTACCTAAATAATATATTCTTATTGCAAATGGAGCTGTAGTAATATTCATAATCCAAAAGTGGCGATCCAACAAGTTGCCCAACTCACCTTAGTATAAAATCCCTTCTCACCCTGCACCCCAACTAGGAGGGACTACGGTTTGAGGAGGGATTTTGTGTTTATTATCAAAGTTATGAATTGAAACTACCCAGAATCATAAAAAAAACTAAAATACAAACGGCCGGAACATTTATTCTATATACAATTCAGTTTGCATATATATATAAAAAAAAAAATATCGAGGTTTGAATGTCAGTTTTGTCCCTACTCACCCCGTTTTACGGTACCGCGGAAATAACCGGAGAAATGCCCCCATGTAGGGTTTCCTTGGTAATAGGCTACCTTCCTGACAGATCAAATCAGTTACTTTTTATGAAGTGTCAAAACGCTCAGATAGTATGAAGCTTGTATGGAATAAAAGTGAAATGACGTAATTTTACTCAAACATCAAATCATCTTATTTATAGGTTTTGATCTTTTAAAAATCGTTTAAAACGCTAAATAGGTGATCTTTAGTTCATTTTTGCAAATTTTCGAAAGCTGATTTAATGGCTAGCATGTATAGCTTGGCAACTTCGTAGGTGACACTCACCTGTGTGCTTTTTGTTCTGTGCAGCCGTAACTACTTACACAAGTTACCGCCAACACGAATGGCGACCAACGGAGGCAGCCTCCGGAGGCCCCCGGTCGTGTTGGCGGTAACTCGTGTAAGTAGTTACGGCTGCACAGAACAAAAAGCACACAGGTGAGTGTCACCAACGAAGTTGCCAAGCTATAGTAATTTATATTGACTACAGGCAAATACCCTATTGTACAGTACGATCTCTAGGATGATTCGCGAAGAAAAACAGTATAGTTTTAGTACGAATTAAGTGTGAAAACTTTGAAAAATGCCGAAACGATCATTTTAAAATTCCTATCAATTTCTCTGACTCGCACTCGCTGCCTAATTTATCCTCATCCCATCTTTTGAAATCGCCCCGTAAATATCAATTTATGTGAATAATTTTACCAATTTACAAATATAAATGAATAATTCCATTTACCTGCAGCAGCGGTTCGGGCACAGGGATCTGCCAGTTGAATTCGAACTTTTTCGTCATCGCGTAGAGTCCAGATTAGCTCAGCAGAATCAACGAGGCATCTTCACTGAGGACCTGCGAAAGATATTGGTCTAATAAATTTCAGATCTGCTGTATCGAAAGGGAGTAAGCGACGGTTTAAATGATATTGCTTATGGAGATGCTTGCTGGATGTAAGAGATGTTTATGTAAGGTAAGTCTCCTGCCTGAGCCTGCATTCTGAATACATATGCGTAAGATTGTCGCCACAATATTTATTACATACTAGCATTTTCCCGCGGCTACGCCCGCGTTGTTCCCGTTACTCTCCCAAGAGAACTCTTTAACGGGATATCGTAGAGTCCCGATACAAACTTTCAACCCCCATTTGAACCCTTTAGAGGAGGAATTTCGAAAAACGATAAAACCACTTTTTATTTATTTTAATGAGGAGTCTAAAACATGAAGTTTCAAACCTCTTGCTTCAAAAATCGTAAACTCTCCATACAAATTTTGGACCTCTATTTGAACCCCATAGGGAGTGAATTTCGAAAAATCCTTTCTTAGTGCACCCCTAGACCTTATAAGGAACCTACGTGCCAAATTTGGGATTTCTAGGACCAGCGGTTTGGGCTGTGCGATGATAGGTCAGTCAGTCAGTTTCTTCTTTTATATATTTAGATTTGGAGTATTCCTAGAAAACGTCTACTTTTTGTCGTTTACGTAACGCTGTGGTAGCTCCCTAGTCCCTTAATAAAACTTATTAGCTGCTAAAAAACACTAGCAATCTTAAATCCAAGTTGTGATATTTATATTACTATACCGATATTCAGCTTCCTAAATCAGGGCTCGAAACCGTTATTTTGCAAAAACCCCGAAATAGCCCAATATTTTGAATTATTTTATGCTTTTTATGTAGAGCTCAGTATGGTACATTACACAACTATAGGGTGGTAATACAAAGAAAGGCCGAGATCGCAGAAGTTTACGGCCCGAGCTGCAAGCGAGGGACGTAAATATGCGATCGAGGGCTTTCTTTATTACCTCCCGTGTTGTGTAGGTACATCATTTTATGTCTACCCTTGGCCAGAAAGCGGCTTTTTCCGTACGCACAGCGTGCGGAAAAAGCCATTTCGTATTATTAGATTGTCTGGTTAAAAAACGAAATAATAAACCAAAGAACGATAAGAACGGAAAGAATACCGGTATTTTTGTATGGAGCAAATACCGGTTTCCGAGCCCTGTCCTAAATGTACATGTCAAAATTATTAAAAAGTAGTAGCGCTTACGTAACGTTTCCGTGGAATGCTACATTTTCAGAATTTCTAATAAATGAAATAAATATTGCGGGAAAAATCTTACACAAATTTAAAGCAAAAATATAATAAAAAAACTTTTTACCCGAGTAAATACTTTTTTTATTATATTCTTAATGCATTCTGGGTGATTCTCAAAGGACGTCATTTTCTTGGTCACAAATATTCAGAAGATTTCGCTTCATTAATAACTAATCGAATTAACTTTTGGTTAATTCGTGCTTGGCTGGAGCTACATAATAACCAAAATGGCATTTTAAAGAGGCTTCTGTATATTCGCCAATATCTATAAACATTAAACAGAGGAATGACAATTTTCAAGAAAGACCCTTCTGTTCGTGTGTTAGTTTCTCAAGTTATACCTTTTCCACCGTTCACCTATACGTCGGTTGAAATATTCACAGCTCGGGTGTTACTTGGAATACTTTACAAAGTTAAGGCGTTCGGAATTTAGGCTAAGTGAAAAGTTTCCTTGGACCGTTAAATATTGAGTGGGCATTAAACACGATGGGGATTTTGCATTGGATTATATATAAGGGCGCGACTAATGGTATCAGCGTAATGACTATAACTTGGCAACTATGTTATGTTATGTTATGTGCAGCCGTCACTACTTACACAAGTTACCGCCAACACGAACGAGGGCCTCCGGAGGCAGTCTCCGTCGGTCGCCGTTCGTGTTAGCGGTAACTTGTGTAAGTAGTTACGGCTACACAGAGCAAAAAACACACAGGTGAGTGTCACCAACGAAGTTGCCAAGCTATAGTTTCCTGTAGTAGACATAAGTTATTCAACGCTAATTATCAAAGTCAGTTTCAAAATGTACCCCGAACAAATCCAGATTCACCTATTTTCTCGGCTTTAACGATTTTGATATGATAAAAAATTAAAATAAGGTGATAATTTGACCATAATAATTAGTAACGTCATTAAATTCGTTCGTATTTTCTATGAAACGGTATAGGCAGAACATATCTGAGCGTTTTGACAAAACTTTTGATACTTCATAAAAATAAGCTGAAGATGATTTAACCTGTTAGGGCCGATACAGACGGACTGCAACCTAATGCAACTCCCTACGATTTGTATGGGAACTGCATCACAACTTCACACCGACTGCGCAGTTGTGATGCAGTTCCCATACAAATCGTAGGGAGTTGCAGTTGGGTTGCAGTCCGTCTGTATCGGCCCTTAGGAAACTAGCTATGTGCGAAGGGCATGGTGGCAATAATATGTGCATATTCGTACGTTAAGTTATTGTCTGTGATATTGATGTCATGGTCTAATTCTGCTTAAAATATGATAACTAATAAACAACACTTCTTAAATCCAAAATGTGTTAATAATGTGTACGCGATTTAATCCGTTAAACTTGTTTTATTACTAATATAGGTATACAGAAATTGCTCGCTTATAGGTAGGTATTAGATAGGATAGGCTGAGTCGTGCCCTTTGCCCTGGTCCCTATACACCGTGAAATTTTACTCGTAGCGGTTGTTTTCCGTTAAGGCGAGGCCAGACCAGAATCGGGCACGGAAGCCTAGTTTCCAAATCATTTTTAGAGCACTTATTTGACTCGTAGGTCACTGTAAAACATATATAATAATATTCAGAACTGTATCTAGGGCTTCCTCTCACTTAGAACACGAAAGCGAACACTTCGCTCGATAGAAAAGTAGCGCGAAAACACGTTAAAATAAAGTATTTTTTCCATTTTGTTCATTACCAGTTACCTTTTCTGACGAAATTAATACCTGACAATCATGATTTCACAGTCATGCAGGGCATCCTCTCATGTTTGGGTTGATAACGTATACTTTTATGTTAGAAATCGAAGATAATCTGCAATAATCTGCATTCCGCCCGACCCTAGTTGTATGTGAAATGCGAGCCAGGTCCTACCGGGCCTTAAAGGGCATGTTCAGTATCGTGTTCTGATAAGGAAAAAGAAGAAAAAAAAAATTTGACGTAAAAAAAATTGTCTTTTTTATCGGGTAATTTGAACGACCTGCTCCATAAAAAAAATTTTTCTTTTGCGTTAAAAAAAAAATTCTTCCACTTTTTCCTAATCAAAACACGATACTGAACATGCCCTTAAACGGAAAACAACCACTAAAATTTCACGGTGTATATACATCAATGGGGATATTAAGTATAAAATTATGTCCATTAACGGGAATTATGGAATTTTGGACCCTTCGTTTGATGGTCAAGTTTCAAACTTGACGATTATGCTTTGACGGCCTTAGTAAGAGATTGTATTGTGTCATAATCATAAAGTTTAACCCGTTTACTGCTCAGCAGGCAATAGGCGTTTAGAGGTTTTCTTATACTTAAATTTACGGAACCGAAAATGAAGCTCGGTGGTACAGAAACAGGCTATTTAATAATACCAAAGATTACAGATAGTAATACTAACATAGTATACCTAATAGCAGTAATTTTTCTTCCTAAAAAGGGTCAATCGCGCGCTTGTATGTGTGCGCGCCGTGGACAAACGGACCACAAGCAAATATTTAGCAC
The DNA here is from genome assembly GCA_947034925.1 of Eudemis profundana. Classification (NCBI taxonomy): domain Eukaryota; kingdom Metazoa; phylum Arthropoda; class Insecta; order Lepidoptera; family Tortricidae; genus Eudemis; species Eudemis profundana. Next base: position 21,474,648 of record OX344808.1, read on the forward strand.
TGCGTAAGACTGCTTCGGTACGGAGCGCACTTACACAGACGCGTTATCGTGCGTCTGCGTTGTCAGATTTTTATTTTGCCAAGTCGGGATTTTGAAATTTTTTTGAGTAAAAAAGGGGGATTCTTTCGTCGAATGCGGGGCATATTAAAAAAACGTATATAATCAGAAGTTTTCAAATATTTATCTTTTTATTTGAGTTTTAAATTACGTTTGACGTGACAATAGATAGCAAACCTAGCCATAGAAAATGTATTTTAATAAAAATATGACATCCGGCCGCACTCCCTCAGCACGCTGCACGCACGGTCGAGTTATTCCCGAAAAGCGGGACTGAGCCTGTCCCGCGCGGGACACTTAATTTTATTTAAACATCGGGACGTCCCACCAAAATCGGGACGTCTGGCAACGCTGTCGTGCGTCTGCGTGAATACGTGTAGCGCGCTCCTAATCAGCCATAGCTGATTTGATACTAGTGTCCAAACCGTTTTGTTTTATTTTTGAGGAAATAGTGTTTTCAGCAAAAAAGTTCTATCCTAGAGGATACTTGATTACTGCTTAAGACAGCTTTGCATAATCAGTCTGTTTCTACGACTCTTGATAGCACCTTCATGTGTAGATCTTTTTGAGCTCTCCATCTGTATACAGGGTGATTCGGGAAACGTGATCAGGATCAACCCTACGGATTCAGTACATTATAAGCTGGTGTTTCGTACCAGTATTAGTGAGACCAACGTATTTTTTTGTGTATTTAAAACAAATAGTAGGTACATTGTGTATCTAGGGCAGTAAGTAAGGAATGCCGAGGGCTTTAATAACACGAGTTAATACTCATAAAAATATTCATTTATTTTTTTTTTTTACCATTTCTGAATTAAAACGATAATTAAGTACATGCTAATATTTTTTGCGGAGTTGTAAACAGATTAAAATTTAGTTCGATTTGATATATTCTATGGCTCACAGAAAAAAGCTCAATCATTAAAAAATATGCTCATTTATATTTATTTGCTTACCGTTTCTGCAAAATTAAAACGCTCATTAAATAATAAAAAGATCGTTTAAATACATGACAGAAACTTTTAAACGTATACATTTCGTAAAGTCTACTTATGCTTAACGAGACAAGTTCCAGAGATCATACAAATGACATGATCAAATGCTTAACAACAGCATACACAAATTACATACATACATACATAGAAACGAGCTCGTTAAACCGAAATTGCAACCTCATTAGGGATCTTCTGGTATCTCCAACGACACGAACCTGCGACCTCGCCGACGCACGCGCACTTATCCCGATAAAGACGGAGAAATCTATTGCGAAATTATCCTCATTCGGCGGTGTTGTAAGATACCAAGTGTTATCAGATTTTTCAAATCTGATAATAATGTTGACGGCGACTGAAGTTGACACTGAGCAAAGAAGGTCCCTTTTAGCACGCGAGGTACCTACATACACTCATTCCTTCTTGGATTATTGGTTTACCGTCATTTCACAAAAAACATTATGAGAAATCCTTCATTTTCAGAACTACCCCGTGCTCGGATTTACTCCAATGCACCCTATAATTTGTGTTACTTATACGAGCTGTCGTACACGCTTCCTTTCTAAGTGTAACGGAGTAAATTGTGTTTGACTTCCAAAGCGCTGGAACACCGACGAGTTGAATACTCGCGTTCCAGTTTATACAAGCGAACTACATTGGGGTAAGTCAAACTTTACCGATGAACTCGCCGCTAACATTATTTCACCTTAATTATTTAACATTATTTAATAGTGAAGCCGAATGTTAATTTATAGAAACTGAAAATTTTATGGATGGAATAAAACAAATTAAGTGTGTATTTAACCTTTGAAATAGTAACTGTTCCCCGATTATTGTACTGAATTGTTATAATGTACCTATAGTACTTCAAAGGTAGGGCTATCAATACCCGTATTTTTTGTATGGCTAATACCGGGTCCCCGGTAAGCAAGTGGTCATTTACGGCTTAAAAGATATAGGGCCGAAATTTACAGCGAAGTTGTAAATTACTCTATCAGTAACAAAAGGACGTAACTGCAAGAGGTTTTTTGTAAGGGTTCGCTCTTTTGTACAAGCCGTTAATATAATCTGCATTCGAAATTTTATTTGGATATAGGCACCTATAGAGAGTTTCAATGATCGATTGTATGGCAAACAAAACATGAACAAAAGTCGCTTCCCGACTGGTTTCACCCTGTATTTTAGCGCCGGAAAATTCCGTGCTAGTGTTCCATAGTGTAAAGACGAACAAGTAGTCCAACTTCGGCCGTTTAGGACCGCGGGACACGAATCGAAAGCACGTCTGTGTGAGTGCGATCCATACCGGAGCATTCTTATTTCTTTGCTTGTAGTGCGTTCGTGCACGGCGCGCACACATTCAAGCGCGCAATGTACCTTCTGCAGGAAGAATACCGCTATTAAACTGTGGTGTTATGTTTCAAATAAATACACTGTGTACCTAAGTAGTCTGGAAGGGGGAGACTGTCAACAACCCCTGAATGTGGTCGTAAACCCGGACGACGACCTGCGCTACGAGGATTCAGGTACGAGCCAATAAACAAATGTATAGTTTACGCCGAAAGAAGCTCAGTTTAGCACTTTCTCGAGTACCTACCTACAACATATTGTATAGACTTATTGTAGACCATAAATGTGACTACAGAAAACGTATCAAGAATAATTATAGCATCTTATAATATCTATGCCACTTGTAGTTTGACAATGACCCGACTGAGGCGAAGCCCAAAAGGAGGGTTATGTGTTTGACCTGTATGTAAGTATGTCCGTTCCTATGTCCGTTCGTAACTACTCAACAACACACCCGATTTTGATAGATGATACCTACATCATTACATTCGTTTTGATCACGCAAGTGTCACTGGGTACGTAAAATTCGTAAAAAAAAAAAACAAAAATGGCGGATTTATACACTTTAATACGTGGTATGTTTTGCATCGCAGTTGAGATTTTTTTTAGTAAAAATGTGGTTATTTCATTCAGAGTTCGTGCGAGGCAGCCTGGGCGTCCGCGACATGGCCGATAAGCTACAAGAGAGTAGGCTGCGATGGTACGGCCATGCTAGGAGAAGACCACCCGACTACGTAGGAAACTTGGCACTACAGCTCTCTATTCCCGGTCGAAGATCCAGGGGCAGACCCAAAAAAAGGTGGAAAGATGTTGTGCTAAAGGATATGACTGAATGTCAGGTATCGATGTCGGAGACAGAGCGAAGTGGAGGAGACAAGTTCGGAAAGCTGACCCACCACCATGTGGGATAATAGCAAGGAAGAGATAGAGTGGTTACTTATTACATTCAGACTTCATCAACAAGGATTAGGCGCAATTATTCAGACGTCGAAGGGATAATTTTCCGGGGGTCTCAGAAGGTAATCCTATAAAATATTTTCTAACTTCACCCTGCTAGGGAGTTATTAGCTAAGAAAGAAAAAGATTTCATTCAATTGTAAGTTCTCTAATTGTAGTTAAGGTCTTGATTCGAAAGTCGAAACTCAGTTGCCAGGAGAAATAAATTTTCAAATACCTGTAAATTTCTGGTAGAAATATTCGACTTTGTCTAACCTGTAGGTAAATTCTGGAAATTGCGTAGGCTAGGCGAAAAAATATGTTGCTGGTTGACTAAATCTACAGAACGCTAATATTTCGTTTTATTTTGAGTGGTAGAATACATTTCAAAAATTTAGAATGAATGAACTGAATGCTATTGAAACACAACTGTTCTGAACTCAGCAGTAACGTGCAGTAACGCTAGGAGGGGCTCACTCCGCGATTTCGCCTTCCGTCTGACCACCGGACGGAACGCAACACATCCGTCTCATACTCGTACTTTCGAGTACTCGCGTTCTGCGCCAGAAAAACTTCAAAAGTCCATATTCTGAGAAAGTAGCTCACGTCGGTTTTTTTAAAGACGCTTACCTAATATTTTCCTTTATGGTTTGCACGTGGACAAAAAATAAGTAGGTAAGCGATTTATTCCATTTCAATTGTGTTATTACATGCGATCTCAAAAAATAATAGTACATTACTGCAGAGGCCGGGAAATATGGGGTTGCCGGCCGAGTACGTATAGCTGGCCGAGCGAAGCCAGGCCAGATAGTTACGAGGCCGGCAATCCCATTTCCCGCCTAGGTATGTATAGTGCTTTTCTCAAATATGCAATGAAATAAATAAACTTACTAATATCCTTACTTACCCTAAATATTATTTTAATCAGAAACTTTCTATCAGAAAGTGACGTTAGTGACACTGACATATTATATCCACAGACAATGCAAATATCACGTTCGGAAACCAAAAGCTGTTTCAGTTTACATTTTTACCGCGAATATTTAGATGAAATATTTTAAATGTGTATTCTTGTGGTGTAGTTTGCAATTTATAATAAATGGAAATTGTTTATAATGTGTTACTTGTTATGTTCATGTCAATTTTAAATAAATAAAACTGCAAAATATAGCAAAAATCGTTTTTGTTTTTTTAATGGCTGAATGCCGTGATGCTGTGGCCCAAATAAATGTAAAAAGGAAATTAAAAAAAAAACATTGCCGGCCTCGGCAATGTAAGTATGAAATTCCATTCCGTGCCAAGTGTCAAGCCGCATCGGAAACGGGGTACTTTGCGGCCTATTTTTAGGCACGTAATGTCAACATTTCATGCCATGTTTGAGAAAAAAAATATAATTCATATGGCAGCTTTTAAAGAACCCAATTACCTTCTGCCTACATGGAACGTTCGTAATAGTACATTCCAATTTTCCAACTAAGACTGATCTAGACGTCGAACGAAAACTTAACCCATCATTCATAGAAAACTAGGCTTCAAATAATTGAAGATGGTCTACTTGTCACGTCCCACTATGGCAGCGGTCAATATCGGCGCAAAAAGTTGGCAACACCGAAGTGGCAAGTTTGCTCTAATGGAGGCCACCGCTAGTTCCAACAACTTGGCGATTACTTGGAAAACTTGGCCCATACCCGCCGGCTAGCTGCGCCATAGTACAATAGCAATAATTTTCCTTCCTACAAAAAGTACATCGAGCGCTTGAATGTGTGCGCGCCGTGTACGAACTCACTACAAGCAAAGAAATAAGAATGCGTAAGAATGCTCCAGTAAGGAGCACACAGACGTGCTATTGTGCGTCTGCGTGAACACGTGTCGCGCGCTCCTAAACGGCAGAAGTTATACTTTGGTTGCGATACCAAATATAAGTATAGCCCTTGATAGATTAAGTCATGTTCGTAACATTTGTGTATTGCCAGTCTTGTATAACCCGTACCTAAATGAAAAAAAGTTAAATGACAATATAAGGCTTGTCATAAGGAATTTTCCAAATTGTAAATATTTTGAGATAAACGAGTCATACTATACTAAAAGAAATTATTTGAAAAATGTATGCTTTAGGATTAACTCTTATATTGACTATATACAATATAAAAATCAATTTTTGGAATTTAAATGGATAAATAAAACTCACGAGCGCAGTAACATGTCGGTAATAATAGAGCCTGAAAAACCACGCAAAGGAACTATACCTTTTTATTTTAAGAAGCTTTCAGACTTGCGCTCAAAGAACTCACGGCAAAAAGAAAATAATGCGCAAATAGTTATTAGTGGGGAGCAAAACTTGGAAAAGGCTGAAATTGATTTATTTCGTTCCTAACATCTCAAACGTAGCACAAAATCCATCGGATGATAGTAATGATTTGAACGTCTTCTGTATTATGCATCAGAATATATTAAAAATTACTAACAAGATAGGCGAATTAGAAGTATTAATTGAGGAAAATAAATCAAAGCCTGATATTTTATGTTTCACTGAATCTTTCTTAAAAGACAATGATGCAGAATTAGCAAAGATCAACGGATATGAAATGGCGTCACACTTTTCGAGAAAAAGTAAGGAAAGGGGGGGTTCAATAATTTATGCTAAAAATAACCTTAAATATAACAAACTAAATTGGGTAAAAGAAATATCGATTGAAAATCATTTTGAAGCATGCGGAATTTCTATCCCCGATTTGAAATACATAATTATCTGCATCTATAGAACTCCTGGTAGCCACTTCCCTAACTTTATAGAAAAATTCGACTTCGTACTAAATAAAATATTTAATCATGATAAAAAATCCATAAAAAAAATTATTGTTGCTGGGGATTTCAATGTAGACTTGCTGAAGGTTTCAACAAAAAGGAAACAATTTCAGGATTTATTAGAAATATACAAATTACACTTTGAAATAACTGATCCTATACGAATAACGCTAAGTACTCAGACATGTATTGACAACTTTATAACTAATGTAAACAATTGTAAAGCGGAAATAATCGACAATGGGCTGTCTGACCATACGGCTCAAAAATTAAATATTAAATGTAAAAATAAACCCTATTTAAATCAACCTAAATTCAGAATATTAAGGGACTATTCTGATGAGAACGTCGAAAAATTCATATCGTGTATTTCAGTATTACATCACGAAGATGTATTTGCTTCCGCAGACGCAGACGTAGCATATAACGCTTTCTTAGACGAATTCTCGCTTTACTATAATTTATGTTTTCCCATTATAAAAACTAGGATTAAGTCAAGATCGGCGACCTCTTGGAAAACAAAAGGGATATCTCTTTCGTGTAAAACTAAAAGAAAAACATATCAGTGCCTGAGAAATAAAAATAATGACATAAAATTAAAAGAGTATTATAGGTCATATAGAATTATATTAAAGAAAGTAATAAATCAATCCAAAAGAATTAGTAATATGAAGTACATAAACAACAGTAATAATAAGTGCAAGGCAACATGGGCGCTTATCAATAATATTACTAAAAGTGAGACGGACACAAAAAATATACAGAATATAAAACATGGTAACGTCCTAATTAGTGATCCATATGAAATCGCTACTGTATTTAATAATATGTATGTAAACATGAACTACAACACCCATTTCAATAGTAAAAATTACAGCCATTCAACTGAAAGGGTAATGTCGTCTATATTTGTATCACCAGTTACTGAGGATGAAGTCTATAAGATTATAAATACGTTGAAAAACAAGCGCAGTACTGGACATGATCAAATAGCAATACCATTAATAAAGCGGAGTGCTCCATATATATTGAAACCTTTAGTGCATGTCATCAACCTAGCTCTTGAAACTGGTACGTTCCCAGAAAGCTTAAAAAAGGCAATAATAGTACCAATTTTTAAACATGGAGATGTGACAGATTCGAAAAATTACCGTCCAATTGCATTGCTTCCAAATTTTTCAAAAATATTTGAGAAAGTCATATACCTTAAACTCATGTCTTTCTTAAATAAAAATAACATTTTAGATGAAGCGCAATGTGGGTTTCGGAAGTTTCTGTCAACGTCGCACACCTTGTTAAAAATAATGAAAGGAGTAGAGAATGCGATCGATGCTAAGACTCCGGCAGTTGTACTCTTACTGGACATGTCTAAAGCATTTGACTGTGTGAATTATTCAATATTATTAGACATACTTGAAAATATTGGCATAAGAGGAGTGGCACATAAACTCATGAAATCGTACCTATTAAATCGTACACAAGCCACTCAAATAAATCATTACAATAAGAACGAGAAGTGCTTTCAGTCAACGCTGTCCGCGTTTATAGAGAACAAGATAGGGGTACCACAGGGTAGTATTCTGGGACCGCTATTTTTTCTCATATACATAAATGAGTTTGCTAAAGTTAGTCCGCATCTAAGCGCCCTCTATGCAGATGATGCTTCGGTTCTCATCCTAGGTAAAGGATTGAGTACGTCAGAATACGAATTAAACATTAATAACTCACTGGAAAATATTGTGCAATGGCTGTCCACACTTAATCTCAGTATAAATCTGTCAAAAACCAAATATATACAATTCAGACCTCATCAAGCAAAATCACTACAGTTAAATATACATTATAATGGCACCCCGATCGAAGAGGTGACTTCATACAAATTCTTGGGGGTCATTGTTGATTCGCATCTAAACTGGAAACAGCATATAGAGATGGTAAACAGTAAAATAAGAAGGTTTTGTTATGGCTTACAGATGCTCGTGAATATAGCGAACACAGAAACGGCACTGTCTGCATATTATGGACATGTTTACTCTGTCTTAAATTACGGAATAATTTATTGGGGAAACTCTGTAAATATCCAGTCAACATTCATTTTACAAAAGAGGTGTTTACGAACTATTTTCAGAATGCGAGACGTTGAATCATGTAGGGCTACATTCAGAAGCCAAGGTTTGTTAACTTTGACCTGTATATATATTCTGCAATGTTGTCTTTTTATCAAAAATAACCCCAGTGAGTTTCAACTGAAAGAAGCTACTAGACCAGTAAGACAGAAATATTTATTAAATTTACGACTACCAGATTCAAGGTTACAAATTGTGCGCAAAGCAATGTATTATAATAGCATTAAGATATATAATCATTTGCCAAACGTTATCAAAACGATGTCAGGAATTAAATTTAAAATGACATTGAAGAAGTTACTCGCTCAGAATTGTTTTTATAGTTTAAATGAATATTTTGACTCTAGCCTGACATTTATTGATGCATAATTTATAATAAAATTTTATTCCTATTTCATTAAATTAATTGTTAATTGTTACTAATAATGTTATATGATGATAGATAAATTATAATAGCGTAATTTGAAATGTTGACTATCTATTGTTTGTCTTTTACCACGACAAGTATAGTTTACATGTAATTATAGTTATATTTAAAACTATTGCATGCTCTGATGGGTAGATTATGCGCTCTTGAAATAATTTAAACATCTTCATATTATGTACTCACCATAATCTTGCAATAAAGATCAATTTCATTTCATTTCATTTCATTTACCGGCACAAAAGAGATTTCATTGTATTTTATGCAAGACCAATTTTCACCATTGTCGTCGCCAGTAATATTGTTCAAAAAGACGAAGGTAGAGGTTTTTTTTAAGGGATTTCACGAACAGTGACGATTTAATTAAAAATGCATAGTTTTCAGATTTTTCCCTATACTTGTAGTATAAGACGGTCTTAATACCGTAACCTAATCACATTCTATACTATCTATGTAAATATACCTAACCCCAATTAATACGCTTAATACTAATACGAATCTCACATTCATATACACACACACACACACACGCACACGCACACGCACGCGCACACGCACACGCACACACACACACACACACACACACACACACACACACACACACACACACACACTTAACACGCACGGATTTTAACTGTTGAGTGATTCCGCTTTCGCTAGCAATGTAAGACTAATTGTTCACGATACTTGTTGCTGTGTCAACTACGTGCCCTCAGGCTCCACGGAACACCAGCGCTGAGACATCATCAGCACATGCTGAGTGGTGTCCTTTTGCGGTTGACCTGGAAGCACCATTAGTTTTTGTAATTATGGAAACTTGTATTACTTAGTTTTATCTATCTCTTCTTCTCCATGTTGTTTATTTTTTAATATATTCTTTTGTATTGGTGCTGTTATCTCTTACCGTAATAAATGTGATTCTTTCTTTCTTTCTTAATTACTCGCCAAATTTTATAGTTCTAGTTCTACGGGAAGTAACTACCCCTTGAATTTTGGTTTCCTAGAGTGTCGAAATTTACGTTTTTTGCGGCATAAACGGCCATAGGCTAAAATGTCGGAAGCCGGAGAGGAAAAAAAGTTGGATTTTTTTACAGCTTCAAGGGATCGTAGACCAGAGTAGGTATATGATTTTATTTTCAACTCGATACCGCCACGCGTTCCCGAGATAAAGGTCATAAAGGGTCTTGACCGACGGACAGAGAGACAGACGGACGGACGAACGGACAGACGGACAACAAAGTGATCCTATAAGGGTTCCGTTTTTCCTTTTGAAGTACGAAACCCTAAAAACGATAGCAAATCTTCCGATAGTTTTGTCGAGATGTGGCTACAGACTTCTCAACATTTAAAAATAAACTTTATGCCACACCTGGCCATAAAGTGGCTTTTTCCGCACGCTGCGCGTATGGAAAAATCCGCTTTTTGGCCAAGAGTAGACATAAAATGCTGTACACAACACGGGAGGTAATAAAGAAAGCCCTCGATCGCATATTTACGGCAAACTTCTGCGATCTCGGCCTTTCTTTGTATTACCACCCTAGTTATGTAATGTACTATTTTAGGAACTTTTTTAAAATTTCACGTGTATACAATTTTCATAGGCAATTATAAAACGACAGGCGAGAACAAAGGTGAGCTTATACCTATAAGGGGGTATACACACTCTCCGATTAATTGGAACATCCTTGGGCATGCAATATCACGAGTCACAAGTTAGCGCGAGGCGTCAGGCAGTTTGCGCCTCATCCGACGTCCAATTAAGATCAACCTACCCCTTATCTCTGGGGGACACGGTACTTGCATCAGGTACAGCACCTTAACTTCACACAAACACTGTAAACTTGGATAACGTTCTGCTCTTTATATTAGGAAAGGACCGATCAGATGAAGCTCATCCATTAAGGTTTCTGATATTTTTAGATTAGTTATTTTCTTTTTCTTCAAATCCTTAAAAAGTACCGAATAGTACTGCGGAAATAGATAGAAGGAAGACATTTTATTATACCTTTTACAAACGTGAATGCAACTGGCTGTATAAAATGATGAAGGGAAGTAACTTAGAAAAACGCAAGTAGATGGCTGTCAACGTCGCCGTCAGCAACACGCTTCACTTAGCTACTATAGCTGTTGCCTACACAACTGCATTAAAAAGTAAGAAAGAAAGAAAATACATTTATTCATGACAGCATAAAAACAACATAGAAAAAAAATATATATATTATGGGTATAGGTAGGTAGACCTTTTAATCATAACTACATAGTATAAAACAAAGTCGCTTTCTCTGTCCCTATGCTGTTGCGTAGTTTTAAAGATTTAAGCATACATAGGGATAGGTTATAGGTTCACGCAAAATAGGCGCATGTTTGTCGTCGAGTTGCGGAAAACAAGCCTGCGTAAACCTATAACCTATCACTATGTATGCTTAAATCTTTAAAACTACGCAACGGATTTTGATGCGGGGTTTTTTAATAGATAGAGTGATTGAAGAGGAGCGTTTATATGTATAATACATGCATAATATAATAGAAAAACACCGTGCGAAGCCGGGGCGGGTCGCTAGTTACTTAATAATAAACTGAGGTGTTAAAGCGATACATAGCACAAACATAACGCGTCCTTAGAATTATAGTGATATAATGTGAAATTAAAAAATCAAAGGTTTAAGTCATTATAATTCTAAGGGTGCGAAAACACCCCCTTAACGTCATAATGTTTATAAATTTTATAAACATTATGACGTTAAGGCGGTTATTTTGCAAAAAGCCTGTACATTCACAAGGGCACTTAAATAACTGAATCTATCAGCATTTGTATTTTCTCGCTCAAAATACTGCTTATAATACGTTGACTGTGGCGGTAGTTGGTAGTCAGACTTGGTTAAGTGCAAACTACAAACTTACGAGCAACTTATGCATGCAGGCATGGCGGCGCCACTGTCAACGTTGACTTGATACGTACCTAGTTACTAAATTATAAGTCAACAGTGATGTCGTAACAAAATAAATAAAAAATCGACCGTCACTGCGATACTAAGGCCCCATTTAGACGGGGCGAGAACTCGTATGTATTAAGGCGCGGTAGGACCTGGCTCGCATTTCACATACAAACTAGGGTCGGGCGGAATGCAGATTATTGCAGATTATCTTCGATTTCTAACATAAAAGTATACGTTATCAACCCAAACATGAGAGGATGCCCTGTATGACTGTGAAATCATGATTGTCAGGTATTAATTTTGTCAGAAAAGGTAACTGGTGATGAACAAAATGAAAAAAAATGAAAAAAATACTTTATTTTATAGTGTTTTCGCGCTACTTTTCTATCGAGCGAAGTGTTTGCTATCGTGTTCTAAGTGAGAGGAAGCCCTAGATACAGTTCTGAATATTATTATATATGTTTTACAGTGACCTAAGAGTCAAATAAGTGCTCTAAAAATGATTTGAAAACTAGGCTTCCGTGCCCGATTCTGGTCTCACCTCGCCTTAATTTGTTTCTAACCCTAGCTTTAAATCTATAATATTCAGGCATCGGATATTCCTGCGCCTATTTACCTAAAGTTGGCGAATTCCCGGAAAAAACTAAGCAAGTATGGAGTCGGCATCTTAAAAATATATTTTTAAATAATATAAGTGATTACCTGTTCATTGCTATCGTCTCTTTGTTAAAATTATATTTAAGATAAAACTTAACGCAAATTGTCCTACTAATAGTAGCTATAACACATACATTGTGTATCAAGGGCGGTAAGTCACAAGTGTGATGAAAAACACCGCCCGTGGCACACACAATGTTTTTCATCACACTTGTGAGGAAATCTTAATAATATCTTAATAACCTTACTTAACCTAAATAAAATTGTAAAACCGACAGTGACATTAGTGACATAATCCATTGACAATGCGAATTTGAAGTCACGTTCGGAAACCATAGCGGTAAAGACTTAAAATGGTTGATTTTATATTTGTAAAATACTGAAATGCACTATTTAAACATTTAATTAATGTTACAGAAATATGTGTTTACATGTATTTGCAATAAATAACAGTTCTCTTTAAATAAATATTTCAGTAATAAAAGTTAAAAAAGTAAGTTGGCGATTCCTTTGAACATGACAAATAAGAGTAAAACAGAACCAGCGTTTCAAATTTAAAAAGAAAACCATTACGCCCTAGGGCGTAATAGGTCATTTACGGCCCGCAGAACCTACGTGTAATGACACCATTTTCGAGCAAGTGTGATGAAAATAATATTTAGTCGTTCTGTACATGGGAAATAACTTAGAATAGTACATTGCAATACTATAATAGGTATGTGTTTATGTTAGCCTAATTTCCGAAATCCCGGTAAATTTACGTACTAACAAAAGTAAAAGAATAAATTGAGTCCGCCTCCATACCATTCAACTACCGACGCCGACGCCGAAGTTTAGGTAAATAGGTTCAATACAATATACTCTAACCAGCAAATTAAGTACCTACGCTTCCAAAACAGCCCGGATAAAATCATTCAAACTTATTTTCGTGCCATCAACGATTTTACAATGACGAAAACTAAAAATAAGGCACCATGTTGAGCATGACGTCACAAGACAGTATTTCATAATAAACTGCATACTTTCGGAGCGTTTTGACACTTCATAAAAAGACGCTGATTTGAACTGTCATCAAGTAGCCTATTAAGGCGTGCACAATCCCTTCCCAATTTCATGACTACTCGAGCACCACTATCTATTTGTGCACTATCTACTGACCTCTGATTTTATTTTGCGCCCACTCTACTACCCTAAGGTTGTCTGGAAGAAATCGCTTATTAGCGACAAGACCGCCGGGTGTTTTAGACTTAAGCTTTTGTAATCTTTTGTTTTGGTGCACAACAGTGGCGTGGCGTTGAAGAAATCCTTGGGCAAGCCGGAGCAGCTTTGGCTTCAATTTTCTTTAAGAGCACTAGAATTAAGTGCTGAACTGCCTAATAGTAGGCAAGCCGATGGGAATCGAGTTCTATGGACGCCACGCCACTGGTGCACAATTAAGAATATTGTATTGTTATTAACAACTTATGGATACAGAGTCCGAAATAAATGATTTATTTTTCTAGCGCTTCGTGGTTGCGACTTCGTTAATTGGCAGGGTAAGCCGGCCACGGGCTAAGCGTGGCACGGGTAAGCGTGTCACGGGTAAGCGTGACACGGGTAAGCGTGAGGCGGGGTAAGCGTGGCGGGCCACGTGCCGCGTGACCACTCTTTAAGTAACTAGTTACGGGTTATTGGGCACTAATGGGAACTGTACGAGTCTGAAACGTTGACATTGTATAACGTGGTGACGTTAATTAAAGAATCAGTAATCGTTTATGTTATAAGAGAAACCATAAATAGCATATTCAGGATGGACCAAACAATGTGTGCAATAAATTGAAGAAGCGGCCTGGGACGTTTGAGACCCCCATCCGGTATCCTACCTTTTCACCGAATAACTTTTTCCCAAATGTTTCATTTCCCAAGTCATGATTTTCTCCGGGACAAGGCGACCTGGTTCGACCCCAGGTGCCCCGGCACCCATCCAGTCCGATCCACTCAGGGTGGTGCCGCTAGCGACCTGGTTTGACCCCAGAGAACGCCACGGCCGACCACCCGGTCATATTATGGCTACGCCCACTAGGGTTGCAATTTAGTCAGGCTTTAAAAAAAAAACTTCCCCTGCATAGAAAGTGAGACTCCCGTTTATCGCCAGTTAACGATATTCGCGGGCCGTTGTAGCTCGAGTAATAAATCCTCATTTGCTGAGTTCCTCCATCAATCCTGGTTCCCCGCGGTTAGGGTTGACACATTTTTCTATTAAAGTATGAAATAATGTCACCCGGGCCACAAACGACTATGAAGCAAGGTAACTAATTGAAATTTCCTTCAATCTAATGGTTTTAAAACTAAGATTAAGAGACTAACGGACCGATTGAAGGGTATAAATATAATATACGGAAAGAAAATGAAAATGTAGAGTTCGCAATGAACTATAACTTACCCACTGATTACAGGTGAATATATTAAAAAAAAAAAACACTTTTACAGAAATGGTTATATACCATAGTAATTGTTCCCGATGACTAACTTTCAAACCGCTATAACTCAAAAAGTTACTTAGATGACTAGACATGCTCTTTGCGTGTATAGGGTACACGGAAAGAGCATGTCTAGTCATAAATAAATACATTTTGTGAGCAGGTTCCATGAATTATAATAGTACATTGTGTATCAAGGGCGGTAAGTAAGGAATTACAAACGAGTGTTTGTTACAAGGCCGAGGCGAAGCCGAGGGCTTTAATAACACGAGTTTGTAATTCCTTTACCGCCCGTGGCACACACAATGTTTTTCATCACACTTGTGAGGAAATCTGATTAAAATAACCTTACTTTAACCTTAATAAAATTATAAAACTGACAGTGACATTAGTGACATATCCATAGACAATGCGAATGTCAAGTCACGTTCGGAAACCATAGCGGTAAAGACTTAAAATGGTTGATTTTATATTTGCAAAATACTGAAATACACTATTTAAACATTTAATTAATGTTACAGAAATATGTGTTTACATGTATTTGCAATAACAGTTCTCTTTAAATAAATACCTATTTCAGTAATAAAAGTAAGTTGGTGTTTCCTTTGAACATGACAAATAAGAGTAAAACAGAACCAGCGTTTCAAATTTAAAAAGAAAACCATTACGCCCTAGGGCGTAATAGGTCATTTACGGCCCGCAAAACCTAAGTGTAATGACACCATTTTCGAGCAAGTGTGATGAAAAAAAATTTGTTGATGCAATATTTGGAAAAAATTGAGATGATGGAGCCGTGAGGGTTGTTAGACTCGCAAGGTCTACACCTGCAGCTCACATAGCCTCTAATCATACCTATGTACCTATATGTATTATTACTACTACGTAGACTATAATCATTTCCCCTGTATATCTCGATATAAAAAAGAAAACATTTTTTAAGCGATGAAAAATTTAAGACACAAATAAAAAAAAAACAATCAAAGTATACTATCATATCGGTGTGTACATCTACATTTTGGAAGTGAAATACAATTCAAAATGGTAGGTATAGATATTTTTAGACTTCACACAAAGTATCTATGCAAATATGTTTCTTCATCAAAAAGCAGAACAGTAAAACGCAAAATATATTTTACAAACATCGTTTATCTTTTGATATACAGGATAAAGCGTTAAGCTATGCAGGAAAACCGACAAACGGCCGCAATTGGATTTCCCCCGTAAAATTACCTTTACGTTACACTGCATCCACGTGTTTAAAAAATCCAATTGTCCACAATGGTATTAAAGAAGCCCCGTAACCCGATTAGGGGCAGTCGGAGTCGAGGGCCGAGTCCAGAGCGAAGGCCGAGTAATCCACTTAGGGGCCGGGGGCCACGGAAAACAAATGCCGAGTGATTAGCTCGGATTCTATAAGGTCAGGCCCGCGGGGGATTGATATCTAGTCAAAGTAATTTCTTGTTAACAACTAGGGGATACCTAGGCGGAGGTGAAATGAGCAATTATAAAACAAAATTCAAGTAAATTTTATGGTATGTCTACTAAGAATTACGGGATCTTACAATCCCAATGGGACAAAAATTGTCCCAATGTTTTTCTATTGTGTGACATTTTTACCCGACTGCGGCGAAGCCCAAAGGAGGGTTATGTGTTTGGCATGTATGTATGTCCGTTCCTGTGTCCGCTCGTAACTACTCAACGGCACATCCGATTTTGCTAACTGATACATCATTAGATTCGTCTTGATGGTGCGTGTCACTGGATATCAAGTTCGTTAAAATAAACAAAATGGCGGATTTTATGCAGTTTCAAAGTGCACCGCGGTCGGGATTTTTTTAGTAAAAATGTGGTTATTTCCATATACTTTGTACAACGGTAACACAAAGGAAAGAAGGAGGATGGAAATTCGGGACACTTTTTTTTCTATTAGGATGGAAAGAGCTCACAGTTCTAAGTAGAAACAATATAAAATTGGCACAAAACTGCACAATGAAGAAAATTACATGTTTTAGGATTACATTCCTCAAAAGGAAAAAACGGAACCCTTATAGGATCACTTTGTTGTCCGTCTGCTTGTCCGTTCATCCGTCTGCCTGTCTGTCTGTCTGTCTAGACCCTTTATCTCCGGAACGCGTGGAGGTACAGAGTTGAAAATAAAACTATAGAGTTAGTATACAGTCAGTGCTTTGAAGCTGTAAAAAAAACTATTTTCTAGGTAACGTAAAAAAATATGGCCGTTTATGCCGCAAAAAACACACATTTTAACTCAGTCTCAAGGAAACAAAAAATTTATTAGGGTACTTTCCGTTAACCTAGAACTATGAAATTTGGCAAGTAACACCGTCTAATACCACAAGTATAGTAAGCAATATTACAAGTAATAAATAAAAACTGAAAGTAGAGTCTGTGCGGAAAGAGAATAGGCGTGGCGAAAAACGGAACTCACCTAACCAGTATGGCAAATACGGCAAATACGGTAGAAGAGCGCCCTCAAATCTAAATCCCATTCTCTTTCCGCACAGAAAATAAAAAAAATATATTCTTTATTTAAAGTATTTGTACAGAACCCTCGGTGGGCCAGTCCGACTCGCACATGTCCGGTTTTTACCCGACTGCGGCGAAGCCCAAAGGAGGGTTATGTGTTTGACCTGTATGTATGTATGTATGTATGTCCGTTCCTGTGTCTGCTCGTAACTACTCAACGGCACATCCGATTTTGATAAATGATACATCATTAGATTCGTCTTGATGGTGCGAGTGTCACTGGGTATGAAGTTCGTTAAAATAAACAAAATGGCGGATTTTATGCAGTTTCAAAGTGCACCGCGGTCGGGTTTTTTTTTAGTAAAAATGTGGTTATTTAGAAATGCTTAAATAAGCTAAATGTCTCTTTTCGCTTCGCCGTAGTCGGCTAAAACGTATCCATATTAGTAGTCCGCTACAAAAGTATCCAGGATTTTTCCAAAAAAAGCCACTGGGCGGTGTTAAAAATAAGCGATAAACGTTTTTATTAAATAGTTCTTGAAATGTCGGTCTGCTTATTTTGTTTGTGCGCGCATGACGCCAAAACTACCCGACCTATTTTCATGTGGTGTACATGTAGATTATGAATCCGGTAAACACATACGATACTTTATTACTATGACGAAGCAGAAAAAATACATTGAACTTTTTTCACCTCTGCGGAGTTGCAGGCCGGTCATCTAGCTAACTGTAACTACTTAGTAGTATTTTATGCAACAGTTGTATAAGTAGGCTCTAAAATGCGAATTGCGTGAGTTGCGATACGAGCCGCGAATGCGGCGAGTATCGCAAATAGAGACGCAATGAGCGTTTTTTAACTTAATTATACAACGTTGCATACAATACTTTTTCTACGACTAGATTTTAAAATATAAAATACAAACAAGGCCATAACCTGCAAAGAAGGCAAATATGACATATGACTGATAGTATGTGTTTATGGTAAACTTTTTATTTAAATGAAATTGACACGCTGTGAATATATTAAAAATACTTTTGTTTTTATGTTGGCATCAATGAATTTAGTTCAGAAAGTTTTGTTTTTCTTAAAAACCGTAGTAATTTAATTGTTTGTTAAGTTGGTAGTTGTGCATTTTTATCGTAAAGTTAGAATTGAGCGCTTAATCATTGACCTAAGTTTAACCTAGATTTAGAAGTCTGTGGCTGCTAACAGTATCGTAATGTGACTATAACGACACTAGTGCTGTTATGGGGATAGAGTATAGACTTCTCTGAACTCATATTATGTATGTTCTTATATTAGTGTTCGTGACCAAGTAAAATACAGATAAAAGTACAGGATAGAAAAAATAATTAATTTTAATTATATGCTAGCGGCGTACCTACACAATTGACTGATAAGGACAGGCCAGTTTCCTAAAAATATCCTGTATACCGCTTTGCGATTTCCTCAATCAGCCAGTCATCTCATACAGTTTGCGCCGGCCAGCCTCCAGTTCTATCCTCTTTTTATTTATTTCTATCCTATTTTTACTCTATCTAGTTTAGTCTATCCTGGGTTTCCCATGGATTTTCGTGGCATCTTTGCGAAGAATCCAGTAGGCAGGTGAGCAATTGGGAATTGGGATTGTCTAGTTTTTGCTAAGGTTTAATCGAAAACTTTTTATTTTTATGCATTATAACAACTATAAATTAAATTGAAACTAAATCGAAAAACCATTTCGAGGTTATGCTTTCTAACGCTTTTATAATAAAGTTATATTTTGATATATCAATTATTATTACTTTTATTTCACTTTAAAAATGATGACGTCACTTAAAATCATGCTCCATTTTTACAATATGTTTTTTTAAGATATGAAATTTGTTAGCACAATATCAAACATAAATTCTGTTTTTTTTTAACCGCTTATTTTTGTTCAAAAATCAAAATTATTGTTGCGTTCAAAGCAGTGTTTTTCAACGTGCGGGTCGCGCCCCATAAAGCCTCAGGCAAAAAAAAATTAGGGGGCTCTAATATAAATATATATAAACATCAAAAGGCAGCGAAGTGTTTTCACATACAAAGAGGGTTGTGCCTTGGTTGAAATACACTGGTTTAGAGAGAAGCCACAAATTAAAATACTCTTTGATTTCTGTGCCAGGATGAAACAACGCGATCAAGAAAATGGAATACATGGGGAATTCGGGGTAAATATCCAATTTTAAGCATTCCCATTTTTAACCGACGTCACTTAATGATGGAGGTTCCTAGTCGGTTGTATTTTTTAGGGTTTCGTACACAAAGGGCGCCAACGGAACCCTATTACTAAGCCTCCGCTGTCCGTCTGTCACGGGGCTCTATCGTTTGAACCGTTTTAGGTAGAGACTTGAAATTATCAACGAACGTGTATTTCTATTCCGGCTATAACAACAAATACGAATTGAACGAATACAAAAACGATTCCTCTTTTTCCTAAGTGTTCATCAAAAAAAGCATAGGTCTCTGCACTCATATAAAGGCCGTTTGAAGTATTTTAATATGACCAGCCTCGAAGATCGCCGGTGGGTCTCCGACCAGGTATTACTTCACAAAATAATTAATGGAGGTCTTGATTGTCCCCAGCTGTTACAAAAAATTAGCTTCTCTGTACCGCGACAGCAAGCTCGCGCGGTTAATTTCAGGCCATTTGCTGTGAGCACCTCTAGAACAAATGTCGGCAAACACAGTATTATTTGTAGAATGAGTAAAGAACATAATAAATTTTTCAAAGAAGTAAAGGTCGATATTCTGAATATATCTTTAAATAAGTTTAAAAAACATTTGTATGAATATAAAACCGGTGTAGATGGTAATTAAGTATTGTGTGTATGAGACGTCTTATTTTCTCTGGATGTGCTGTAAAATTCAACGTAGGATTATTTCCCTGGATGTTTCACATAAATTTGTTAAATGTTAATAATTTAATTTAATTTAAAGTCCTATATTATTTCTTGTATAAGTTCCTTGTTCTCCTTTTGAAATGTTATATTTTATTTTAGTATTGCAAAATGTAAGCGATAATATTTATGCAAGTTGTGTTTGCCTGTAATTGGGTGAATACTCAAATACGATAAGTAGGTACCTATTGTTTTAATTTCGTGTCATATAGTATTGTACCTGTTGGCAAACCTTATAAATAAATAAAATAACGTTTCGGCGAACGGGCTTATAGCGAAGAGTCTCAACCACCATCTCAAGAGACTCTCGCTAGATGGTTGGATCAAGGGTCAGATACAGAAAGCGGTACTTCTGGACACGGCGCGCATCGTCAGGAGGTTCCTCTCTCTGCGGCCCTAACCACCGGTAGCCTGGGCCCCGCCCCGCTGCCGGCGGCACTCTAGGTTAGGTTTTTTATAATGTTTATGTTTTGTAATTTCATTTTGTATTTTACTTTTTATATATATATTGTAAAAAACCTAACTTAAGAAAATAAATGTATACTGAGAATAATAAAATAAAATAAAATAAATAATAAAAGCGACATAAAAGGGGGTCCCCATACCATACAAGAAATGTGATTTGTTCGCATCTTTTTTCATATTTTAATAATGGTAATAGTTAGATTCTTGACATGCTCCCAGATTCTGTGTTTCTATTGCCGCTAAAACAACAAATACCGTAAGGTCGGGGTACTTTCGCCCTGGGGGGTAACTTTGGCCAGAGGGATTATCTCGATTCAGGTTTCATTATTGCATTTAAATTACGGCACACTGCCATGTGGTTGGTTTTAGGTGACCGTTCATGTTTTTATGTTTATTATCAGACCTTATAGATTTGAGATATGTGATTTACAAAGTGGGCAAAGTTAGCCTACATTTGGCCAAACTACCCCGACCTTACGGTACTAAAAACTAAATAAAGTTACAAATAATACGGGGACCCCATACTAGAAATGTGTTTTTCGGCGTCCTTTTGCTTGACCGTGGTACGGAACCCTTCTTATGCGAATTCAACTCGCACTTGGCCGGTTTTTAATGTTTATTTTTTATGGTTTTTACCTCAGAACTCTGTCGTTGATGAACTAGAGGCGAACTCTGCCGTCCGATATCTAAAACTGGACTAACCTCTATACAACTCCATAGAGGTTAGTCTAGTTTTAGTCGTAGGACTGGGTATACCAAGGTTCCTTAGGGCCTTATCACACTGGCGATTTGCGAGCGTTTTCATACAGATTTTGATCGCAGCGAACAAGCTCGGCGCGACAAGTTTTGTACACGTTCGCAACTCGCTCGCAAATCGCCAATGTGATAAGTAAGGCCCTTAGGGCGCCCAGGGTATATCCTAGGCCCCCTAAAGGATCTTCACCAGAAGGCTTCCCTGCAGCGCCCCATACATTCTTTTTTCACTTGGCTGATAAAATAGTCCTCTAGCCCGTCATATCATCATCATCATTTCAACTTCGACACGTCAACTGCTGAACATAGGTCTCCCCAAAGACTTCCACAGCGAACGGCCGCACGCTTTTTGTCTCCGACATCTGGCAACCTCAACCAGGTCGTCAGACCATCTTGTGGGGGGCCGACGTTCCGGTTCGTCATATCCTGAACCCTCGTATGAGTACTGTAATTTAACAGACTTAAAAAAGGTTCTCACTCAACTCGTCGGATTTTTTATGTGTTACGTTCCCCGATTACACGAAGACTGCTGGACTAATTTGTAAATTTCTTTTTCATTTGAAAGGGTAAATCTTCCGATTGCGACCAGGTCAGGATCTGATGATGGGATCTTGGAGAAATCGAGGGAACTCTTCAAATAATATAGGCACACCTACAATGATTTTGGGTATTTTATGGGTTCGTTTGATTGAAGTAGGTATTAAATTGTTAAATTTTATACACCGGCGCAACAATAAGAGTAGGTAATACCAAAACTTCAAAATAGAATAGAACCAATATAAATTTCAACGTGGTTGATAGTAACCACGTTGTGTAGTGGTTAGCTCGCTGTCCTGGGCAGACTAAGACGCTGTTTTGGATCCGGCCTTGTTACTGTAGGTCATGTGCAATTTCTCTATGTATTATGTCTTTGTATCAATATTATCAATATTCAATAATCGTAATAAAGAGGTGTCTCCACAATAAAAATTTTAAAGAATCAAATTATTTCCAACAAATTATATTGGTTCGAACACACTGAATAGAAATCTTTACTTAATAACAATAACCCCTTACATTATACCATATACTGCGATTTCCTTATTTTAGTTTTCAGTGAGAGACATTCGAGAGTCACAAGCATATGAACTACCGCCACCGCCAAATTTTGAAGAAATGAACAGGGAGTGAGTATCTAAACAAGCAATGAGGTACAAACCGCGAAAATTATTGCAGATGGCGCGACAGTTCGAACACACTTCTATTCTCTTTGGTGTCTGTTACAAATATTTTATTAGAAGAGAAAAATTTAAAAATTATATTGTCACGGGCAGGATTCGAACCTGCATCTCCTACGGCTATCCGGGCTAACACAGGCGCGCTACCAACTACACAACCGAAACGTTGCCCAAATTATCCAATTTTTCAACCAGTCTCCTCCTTTGTGACGTCATCCTGGATGACGTATGTCTCTCCTGTCACAAAAAGGCCACCCACCTCAGCATAGTGCCAACTCTAGAGCCGGCGCCGGTGGAACTCAGTTAATAATATTTACGTGTCTATAAGAGTTCAAGCTCTTAATTATGTGATATCTACAGGAAAAATGTAAACACTTAATTCATACTACAAAATCTGTGTAACCCATAGGTATAAGGTCCATCTCCATGGAGGTAAATCCGAATGTGGAGCAAAGTTCGGAAAGTCACAGATCACTAGTAACCCACGTAACACATGTTTACGGTAACATGCTATTGCTAACACGATATTAGACACGCCAATGTTGACTTGATATATCACTTCAAAAATCTTGCACGATTTAGTACAAATCCTAATTCTCAGAATAAGCCACATTCGGATTGACCCTAATGCGCTTTACCTATAACATAATAATCTTTGATTTAAATGTGTCAGGCAACAAATGTGGCGTGAAGTTGAAAGACAAACGGACGAGGCGCGTAGAGTTGCGAAAGAAATGGTAATTATTTTACTTTAATTGCAATTTTTTATTTATTTTAAAGTCGAATCGTGGTCGAATCACACGATTTTCTGACGTTCGATTCGACGGACTCAAATTAAATATATGGTACCACAGAAGGGCATTTCTCCAGAAATATGTCTGCGATCACCTCATTCATCTGGCCCTTTTTCATACTAAATGTATGGAGACAGATGAATGAGTCGCAGACATATTTCTGGAGAAATGCCCAGAAATATATCGAGATAGAGGAAATAGGCGTCGATTTGTATGGGATTCAAGCGTGCAACGTTTTTCGCTTGGCGTTTGACGCCAAAAGTGTAATTTAGTGATGGAAAACATACATTTTCCATTTCATTTGGTGGTATTTGAACAAGTAATTATACTATTATTATTATTCAAATCTGATAATCATATTGACGGCAACTCAAGTCAACGGCGTGCAAAGTAGGTCGTTACCATTTCTTTCTAGTACGCGTTTTCGATCTAACTCGCTATACACGTATCGTATTTCTGTGTAGTACCATGGAACTCGTCTGATGATAGAATCGGAAAGTGGCTATAGGATCATCTAAAATTGCTTGCCCGTTATAATTACTTGCGTATTTTTTCATGCACTTACATGCAAATCGAAAAAAACATGCAAATAAATATAACAAATCGCCACCAAATATACAAAACTCCACATGTGTTCCGCCTCTCTACGAGGCATCCTCAGAAGAAGCTGGAGATGTTGACCGTCCGGCGTCCGCTGACGAAAAACACTATATGCCACACCTGGCCATAAAGTGGCTTTCTGGCCAAATGTAGACATAAAATGATGTAACACGGGAGGTAATAAAGAAAGCCCTCGATCGCATATTTACGTCCCTCGCTTTCAGCTCGGGCCGCAAACTTCTGCGATCTTACCCTTTCTTTGTATTACCACCCTAGTTATGTAATGTACTATTTCGTCTAACGCGTTATAATATCGCGGATTAGCAAAGCAATATTTTTGTTTTAATTAACATGGATTTCCGCAAAGTAACGCCTGATTCGCCTGATCATGTATTTCATAAATTATAAGCTTTTTTGGACAAAGACCGCTTTTTGGAGATTTCAGAAAAAGTGTAATGTGCTTAACACTAGTGCGGTAACGTAAAGCAACACGCACTGGTGTCTGTAACTGTAATAAGTAATAGACCGCATTTCGGGTGTAAGAATAAATAAATAATAGCCACCATTTGTCTGAGTGTATTTCTATAGTGAATTTAGTTCGTAAATTTAATATTTAAGTCGCTTATATTTTTTAACTGTGCAGTGCAGTAAAAAATTATCTTTAATCATTTATTTACAGGATGAGTGGAGCAGGAATCATCCCATAAACCTTGATCATCTGAATCACAAGCTTGATACCGTCGGCCCGTCACCGGAAGGTCTCGGGTTTGCTTTGATTTTCGTTTTGGTTATAACCGTCGTAATCGCCCTGTATTACTGGTTACACACAGCATGTCACAATAAGTGGAAATCTCAAGGTAAGTGGTGATTGAATTGATTATACCTAGTTTCACTATAGATTAGAACTGTGTTTCCCAACTTGGAGTCCGGCTAAAAATAAGTCTCTGTAAAAAAAAAATTTTGAGACAAACTTTTATTGTAATTGTTTAGACTTAGACGATCCAATTCGGATGTTGACTAATGTTGAATTTTACAACATAACATAGTCACATGGATTGGAAAATACTAAATTATCATAACACAAAAGAAATAAACCAAAAATGTATAAAACATATAAAGTTATGAGACCACAAAGTTTAAAAAAAAAAACGATATTTTTTTCATCGTCTTAAAGAAATTTTAAAGTCAATTTCGGAATGCTTAAATAACACTGAAAAAATAAATATACGACACCTATGCACTTTTTCGTGCTCAAAATGGCAAAATGCTATTTTTTTTCATACAACTTAGTACAGCGATCGAAGCGATGACGTCATAGGAGGACCCGCTTTGTATAGAGCGTTTTCAATGCTCAGTGCGATCTGCTACTTTTGATTACAATTTGTGGCTGTTATACTTATACAAATGTATTTGTCATATAGATATTTTCATCACACTTGCTCGAAAATGGTGTCATTACCCGTAGGTTTTGCGGTCCGTAAATGACCTATTACGCCCTAGGGCGTAATGGTTTTCTTTTTAAATTTGAAATGCTGGTTCTGTTTTACTCTTATTTGTCATGTTCAAAGGAAACGCCAACTTACTTTTTTAACTTTTATTGCTGAAATATTTATTTAAAGAGAACTGTTATTGCAAATACATGTAAACACATATTTCTGTAACATTAATTAAATGTTTAAATAGTGTATTTCAGTATTTTGCAAATATAAAATCAACCATTTTAAGTCTTTACCGCTATGGTTTCCGAACGTGACTTGACGTTCGCATTGTCTATGGAATATGTCACTAATGTCACTGTCAGTTTTACAATTTTATTTAGGTTAAGTAAGGTTATTTTAATCAGATTTCCTCACAAGTATGATGAAAAACATTGTGTGTGCCACGGGCGGTAAAGGAGTTACAAACTCGTGTTATTAAAGCCCTCGGCTTCGCCTCGGCCTTGTAACAAACACTCATTTGTAATTCTTTACTTACCGCCCTTGATAAATAAATAATAAATACATGAACAGGCGAATTGCCACCTTTCGACATACAATAGGCTACTTGACGACAGTTCAAGTCAGC
Organism: Eudemis profundana; assembly: GCA_947034925.1. Lineage (NCBI taxonomy): Eukaryota > Metazoa > Arthropoda > Insecta > Lepidoptera > Tortricidae > Eudemis > Eudemis profundana. Next base: position 21,500,683 of record OX344808.1, read on the forward strand.
TTCTTTTTATGAAGTGTCAAAACGCTCTGAAAGTAGGCAGTTTAGTATGATATACTATCTTGTGACGTCATGCTCAACATGGTGCTTTATTTTTAGTTTTCGTCATTGCAAAATCGTTGATGGCACGAAAATAAGTTTGAATGATTTTATCCGGGCTGTTTCGGAAGCGTAATTTGCTGTTAGAGTTAATGAATTTATTTTGATTGTTGTCATATACCCTATTTGAACGGGAAGTGGTTATTCTGTGCTCAAGGGCACTTTAGAATTTTCTATTCATTTACTTATTCAAATATTGTCATCGCTCTTTGATTCAAATGTGATATCTTCTACCTATTGTATTATTGACTCTATGTACCATGATCTTGTGAAATGAATTTCCATTTAATTTCGTTTCATATAGTTTTTCAATTTTATCATATAAACTTTTCTTTATTGCAGGCCAGAGCTATTTGCCAAGGCGACCACCACACCCAGGAACAAATATTACGCGCACCAATCCCCCGAATAGGAGTACGGCCAACACTACAGTAATAAATATTACACCCAATACAATTGACTCCAGAGGTAAGTTTTTTTTTGGAAGCTGACACACTTGCAATTCTTACTGACTGTTGCAAAAATCGGACTACCTTGAGAGGGTCGGACTAGGTGGGGGCCGGGGCGCCTGGGATTGAACCAGGTCGCTTGGTCCGGACCATCTTGAGAAGGTCGGACTAGGTGGGGGCCGGGGTGCCTGGGATGCACCAGGTCGCATGGCCCAGACGCCAACAGTAAGTGTATAATAGCGTTTTAAGGTGATCGGAGTCCTATGGGTAGGTTCCTGTTAGTGGATTCGATTTCCACAGGACCACCCTCTGTGGCGACCTATGAGGGAAACCTATGTCTAGAAGTGGACGTCCGTGACTAATAGATAGATAAATAGTCATTTGGTTTTCCACATAAACAAATGACCCTATGAAGGATTATAAAACCACTTTAACGACATGAAATACATGATCGAAATTTGATTGATTTCATAGTTTGTCATCGCAAAACCACATGAAAAGTCTCAAAAAGAGGATCGTGAGTCCTGATTCCGTCAACCAGCTGCCTCCATCGGTTACGCTGCGTTGCTCGGTGGAGTGCGGCACTGACAGATATTTCCAGTTCACCCGATATCCGTCTGACCACCGTTTGGGACAATACAATACAAATATTCTTTATTGCACACACCAGAAAAACATATCACAAAGGTACATTACACTTGGACGTCTGCCTTTACGTCTTTTGTCTTTAATTTTTCCCGTTATCCTAACTGATATCACCGCATTTCAGGAGCGGGCGTCCCGAGCGTTGTCCCAACGCCGAGCCCAGGCGTCGAGTGCGCGAAAGACGACCCACCGAAATACAGCGCGTTGGAAGAGCTGCCACCGCCGTATGAAGACGTCGCTGGCAGCAGTAATGCGCCAGAATCTCCAGTAGTATAGCATACGATCCCGCTTGAAATTGTATCGCAAGGATCTCATTTTACAGTCGGCATCAAATAGTCTCATATCTGTGTGTTTGCGCGCGCGTGTGCATGTGCGTGTGTGTGCCTGTGTGCGTCCATTCTCATCACCATTTCCTTATAACAAGGACGGATAAAGAATTTATAATACCGTTTTTTTTAAACAGAAGAGTTTCTTGCGGCGTTTCTTCTCTTCAAATATCGTAATTTCCGAAGCGCTATAGTAGAGTCAGTAAAAACTTGTAAATTATCAGAATTAAAGATTTGATTTTGCTTTAATCGTATTCATAATTTTAGTAGCTGTAAGACGCATACATGTACATTTTTCGTTCGTTCGTGAAAAAACTACTTCGAGCTGTAAGTTTCAGGTACTAAACATATGAAAAATGGTTGGTTTAGAGGTGTTATCTGTAAATGCTCTATTTTTCCACTATTTATGTGTATTCTGAGACACAAATGTCAACGTCTGGCACCTCGGACCGGTTGCGTTCACCGAGAGGAGGATAAACTTGCAAAGAAGCATGGGAAAATATCTGATCGCCACAAGGGTTTTTTTTTTTTATTCACGATAGGTAAGCATTTGACTTTGATCTTACCTGTTGGTAAGTGAAGATAAGTTTTGGGTTTAATTTATAGTTTTTTATATCAACCATTTCATATATACTTAGTAACTGAACTGAAACCTACAATTTTGATTTCGCCAGGTGGCATTTTTCTTAACCAGGATCATTAGGACAATTGAGGCCCGAGCCGAGGGGGCATAAACTCCTGACCTCGGTGATTTTTGGCGTTAAATGGTTAAATATTGTAAAATCAAAGTCAAAAAGTACTTTTATTCTTCAATTTAGGTATATTAAAATGCAGCTATGAATGCAAGTGCAGCAAGATTTACCACCGATAGAGCCTACCTGTAGATAGAACAATCCGGTTGAACCGCGAAGCAAATTGCAGATGGATGGCGCCACGGTTTGAACAGGCTTATATTGTCTTTGTCTTATGTCTGTTATGTTGTCGCCTGGTGTAATTATTGCCACTGAAAAATAATATTAAATTTATGACGTCGAAAATAATTAAAAATAAATTCATTCTAATAATATTTGTGATGATCAATCAGGGTGAATTCTATTCAGTTGTAATTTGTATTTTAGTTTTGTTAATATTTTCGGTGTCATTTCGTTATTATTTTTGATTTCGCTGGCAACAATTGTAAAATAAAAAATAAATAAATAAAAAAAGCAGGCAACACAAAAGTTCCGTCTGTTTACAAAGACAATATAAAAGTCACAAGAATAACAATTTAACACAACAAGAATATTGCCATCTTTGTATGTTTTTCTGAACCTTGACAAATAATGATGGGAAATATTAAAAATCTTTATTCAATGGTACTTTGAAGTAATTACGCCACACTATCTTGTTAAGGACACTAAAGAAAACAATAGGTTTTCAGAATGGCGAGTAAAACCGCGGAAAATTGCGAGTAATAAAAATTAGATTGATCAATGGTTAATAAATACTATGACATCACAAATTGGTTGCTAAAAGTTGTCTTGAAGTGGTCGCTCTTTATCGATAAGACCACCTGTTGTTTGCCTTTACCTGCGGATAAGTTAAGGTTTGTCAGTCTCTAAAAAAAAAAGAAAAAAAAATCGCATAAGTTAGTTTTTCATGTACGTTTTTTACGATAGGCAATATGTATTGCTTATAATCCAATGACTTAAGTATACAGAGTGATATAGGTACGTGTTTAAATACGGAATCCTCTCGATTACCCGTGACCTTTCAGTATCGATACCCTCTGGGGTGTGCCCACGCAAGACATACTCACTCTGTATACGTACTCGATTATGTTATAACAATATTAGCATCGATAACTTGGACTTAATCAACACCTACACCTAAAACTAGGGGTGCAAAGGTTATCAAAATACGAGACTTCGTGCAATAAAAATCTTCAGACTTCAGTGTTCAAATCGAGACAGCAAATACAAGGTGTCCCTAAAACCAACATCAATACGAAAAGGGCTGATAGACCAACTCGTAAGACGCCAGATTAAGCAAATTTGACTTTGGAACAAATGATTTAGTTTTCGAGATATTGACGTTTTTGCAAAACTCGTGCTTGATACCCTGACTCGGTTTTTTCGGTGCAAATGCAAATAATATAAGGAACAGGATTGGACTGATTGATGGACTTGCATTTTTTATGCAGTCGATAAATCTGTCGTTTGTCGTCGTAGATACAATTTATCGCCATTGATAACGATAAAAATATTATGTAGAATTTTTATGTCCGACGACAAACAATAAATTTACTTATCGACTGCATAAGAAAATAGTATTTTTATTTTTCATGTCTGTTTCTGCTTCAGGTTGCCAAATAGCTTTTGCACAGCTAGCAACAAATAATGCTCCGTCGGTATCACCGTCGATAGCTTTAATCAATAACTAAATATTTTTACTAATAAAATAAAGTTAAAAACTAAAACCCGACTACGAAAAAGTCTAAAACAAGAATCTTAGGTTTTAGTTCGCCAGGTACAGATAAATTGCATTTTTTTTAATTCAGAGAACGTTTCGAGTATGCCGTCAATCGTTCGTAGTCGGAGGCCCCGGCAAGAAGACAAACAAAAAAGGGGCCTCCGACTACGAACGATTGACGGCATACTCGAAACGTTCTCTGAATTAAAAAAAATGCAATTTATCTGTACCTGGCGAACTAAAACCTAAGATTCTTGTTTTAGACTTTTTCGTAGTCGGGTTTTAGTTTTTAACTTTATTTTATTTACGTATTTTTAGTTATTATTCAGTTACGATTTTAAGCGCCTTTTCCTTCCTAAGAACCATATCAGGGTGTGAGGCCAACGACCGAGCTCTTTCATGAGCACCCTCCATTTAATAGTATTTATGCCACACCTGGCCATAAAGTGGCTTTTTCCGCACGTTGCGCATACGGAAAAAGCCGCTTTCTGGCCAAGTGTAGACATAAAATGATGTACACAACACGGGAGGTAATAAAGAAAGCCCTCGATCGCATATTTACGTCCCTCGCTTGCAGCTCGGGCCGCAAACTTCTGCGATCTCGGCCTTTCTTTGTATTACCACCCTAGTTGTTTAATGTACTATTAATGACAAGAATTACAACAGTAACACTTAGATACATGGTTTGCTTACAACGATATAAGACACTTTATGCTTTGCTTTTGTCCCGCTTAAAATTACTACGAGACGGGGTGTTTGCGGAAGAGCTCGGTTTTCGGCCTCGCAGCCCGAAACTCGGCCTTCGGACTTGCAAAAATTAGACTAATAGGTATACATAAAAACCAGGGGCGCTCGGTGCCTTTGGTCCAACGCAGTATTCGGTCTTTGCCCGCTTAAAATTATTGCGGGATACTGGATTATTGGGTGTTTGCTTAGGAGTTCGGCCTTTGGCCTCGAAGCCTGAAGCTCGCCCTTCGGGCTCGCGAAAATCAGACTAATAGGTATACGTAAGTAACCAGGGGCGCTCGGTACCTTGGTCCGACGCGGTATTCGGTCTTTGTCCCGCTTAAAATTATTGCGGAATGCTGGGTTATTAGGTGTTTGCTGGGTAATTCGGCCTTTGGCCTCAAAGCCTGAAGCTCGCCCTTCGGGCTCGCAAAATTTAGACATTTATATACAGTTTGCGCGCAGAAACCAGGTGCGCTTCATGCCTTTGGATCTGTGCGGTACTGCTTGCGGAGGAGAAACAACATGAATTGATATGTTAATTAGTCAAAAAGTATGAAAACCGGTGACATACAACCGTACCAAACATATGTACATGCCACACTTTTATAAAATGCTTTTAATTGGAACAACTTTAGAATTATCAAAATCAATTCTAACGTGTTTTACTTATACTGCAAAATAGGTACAAAGAAAAAATATCTTTCACTAACACCTATTTGAATATCGTGATTCAACGTAACTAAATCTTGTCATATATGATTCCACTCCTCGCCAACAGATGGATTAAAGCAGTTTACAACACAGTGTCATCTGTTATTGAGTAGAAAGAAATAATTATTATAGGGGTGCCACTAAGTGTGACTAGAGTGATTTATAGATATCGATTTAGGGCCTTATCACACTGGCGATTTGCGGGCGAGTTTTCATACGTGTCCGTCAAGATAGCGTACACCGTAAAGATATTCAGAATCTGATGCAGCCAATAAATAGTACCCAAATAGTACCGACGAAATACCTTGGTGAAAAAAATAGTACCCTTGAACTTTTCGAAATATAAGGCCTGTTCACGGTGTACGCTACTGGGGGTCAAGCAGGCGTACACCGTTTGTATCTCTGGAACGGCTTTGTTTTTGGAAACGCTTTATATTTCAAAAAATAGTACCCAAATAGTACCCTAGGGCCCTAAAATTTCATTTCTGTAGCTATTGTAGAAGCCGTGTTTGTATGAAATTATGAAAAATATCTCGGCCACCGCATACTGTGCTACTGCTACAGGGCTGCGGAAACCAAACTATCCCCGGCCGGTAGTATTCATTCACTATTTTTCTAGAAGCGGATCTTTCGGAAATCTGAAAGGGTTAATTTTGTATTTTAGGTGCACTGAGTTATTCAATTCATACGTAACCAATGTCGATACAAAATATCGACGTCATCTTAGCCACACCTCTAGTTGAGTAGCTTAGCAAACTGTCATTGCGGATAGGGAAAATCGACACGTACAATTATTTCAATATTAATACAATAATACGTACCGGTGATAATATATGCCTCCTCAGACATATTTTTAAATCTGCTCGCAGTGAGGCAGCATATTTACGGCATTACAACGATTTTATTTCAACATTTTTGATGTGACACAACACACGCGTCAGTTGGCGGCATGAAAATGACATGTATTCGGCAATGTTCGCAAATACGAAGTACCCGATATCTCTCAATACGAATGACACATGTAAAGGTCTAGCATAGCAGGCCATTAGGATATTTAGCAGGTGTCAAAATATCAATATATGTTTTTTCTTTTTCTTTCAAATATATTATGAAAGTAACGGGTGATGACGTTTCGTGCCACGACTGCCATAACTGCACATTATGCTAGCCCTTCTGTAACGAATCGTCGGAAATCAAGCTGTTGAATTTCGTTCTTGTTGTTATTAAAATGAAAATATTGTTGCATAATATACTTGTATCAGCATGTGTGATACATTTTTGCAATAGGTTTTTAAAGCTCTTTAATTTGATATGTAACTCGATGCTACTCGATGACTTTTATTTTTTAATCCTTGAGTTTTTTGAGAATCACGGCCTTTATATTAACTTTCAGTTTCAACTAACTAGCCTATAACCCGCGCAGAATCAAGACGAATCTAACGATACCCCACATGTTTGAATCGGTTTAGTAGTTTTTGAGTTATGAGGGAACAAACGAACATACAAACATACAAACATACAAATATACAAACATACAAACATACATACATATATACATACGGTGCTCGGTTCGGTGTCATAACCCTCCTTTTTGCTTCGCCGTAGTCGGGTAAAAAAAAACCCGACCGCGGTGCACTTTAAAAGTGCATAAAATCCGCCATTTTGTTTATTTTAACGAACTTCATACCCAGTGACACTCGCGCCATCAAGACGAATCCAATAATGTATCATTTATCAAAATCGGTTGTGCCGTTGAGTAGTTACGAGCGGACACAGGAACGGACATACATACATACATACAGGTCAAACACATTACCCTCCTTTGGGCTTCGCCGCAGTCGGGTAAAAATGACATACGGCAAAGCATGAATGAGGGAGAGGCAAAAATAGATTTTTGGCGAACTAGATGTAAACTTTAGTGCTAATTCGAGACTACATAACTTGTGATCAAAGTAAGTTACGCTCAATATAGTATTTAAGTAACTACAAATATAAACGAGTTTATTGGGTGATTTTCGAATTTTGCTTATAGGTATATTTTTGGCTTTTAGAGAGTTCTCGTGTGATTTTGCGCCGTATCTCCACACGGCGCAAAATTACACGAGAACTCTCTAAACCGGTCGACTCGAATCACCTTAAACACAGAATAAGTAATGGTGCTAGGTACAGAAATTTCTCTTTCTAAAAAAACTGACGTTCAGGTTCGACCACCAGACGGAACGCTCCGCATCCGACCGTCTCTCTATCGTATAACTCGTGCTCTTTCTGGTCGCTGGCCAAGCCCCCCGGAGGGACAACTTTGGTACAACATAGTAGCCACGAGGCTAAGCCACTCCAGCTCAAAGTGGAAAGGGTGGTGGAGGCGTCTTTCCGTGTATATGAAGAACCAAACGACTTGAATCCATCGAAATATAATGTATGGAAATGGAACGACAACGGCTAACCAAACTGTACCTCTAAAACAACTGACACGCGACTCTTTGTCGCGCGACAAGTGCTACCTATCTCTTTCTACTTAATATAGTGTGACACTGACAGGTGATGCTCTGTCGCGCGAGAAACAAAGTCGCGGCCAGTTATGCTAGACGTGCTGATGACGTTGAAATTGACTCAGCTTCCGTTGGCATTGTTGGCAAGTCATCCGTGGGGGTTTGAGCATCAGTTGCGCTTCTATACTTATTATATGTCGATGCTTGAATCGCTGTAAGTTGTTACGTTACTGTGTCGTCTTGATATTTGCAGAGCTTCGACCGGTGACCCAGTTCCGTTTAGCCACTAGGCATTCCCGTGTCTCGTGTATCGAGTGACGAGGGCGGTGAGACACTGTGTCCGGGAAACCGCCTTTAAATGTTCCAGCACTGCTACCACAATAATTTGTCGATTGTAAGTTCAATAGGCTACTAATTTGGTGACAGACCAAATCAGCTTCTTTTAATGAAGGGTGAAAACGCTCAGCAAGTATGCAGCTTAGTGTGAAATACTGACTTGTGACGTCATGCTCAACATGGTGACTTATTTTTTGTTATTGTTATTTTATTTCATGACACACTTCTTAAAAAAATCATACCATATTGTAGCGCAGTAGGAAAATCTTAGCAGGAAGTTCATTCCAGATCTTTATTGTACATACGCGCTAGAAAGGTTCTAGAGAACCGGCGCACTTGAGTGTAGTGACTCAAAGAAATGGGAATGAACCGCCTACCGATGACGAGTGGTGCGATGGTAGAATGATGCGGTAGGCACCAACCCTAAACAGATCTTAGAACATTCCCCATTATACAGACGGTAGAAGACGCAAAGTCTCTCGGCAAGCATTTATTTAGATTGTTGTCAAATACCCTATTGGAAATATTGGAACAAGCAGAGCTTGACTTGACCGACACGTTTAGCTTAGTGGGAGTGCCACCGCCTACGAAGCTAGAGGTCCCGGGTTCAAATCCTGGCAAGGGCAATGTCCCTTTCCCTTTCATGCGTTTTCATTGGCTGTTACGCTTCTTCTTTCTTTTTTTCTTCGTCACAGGATAAGTAATAGTACTACGTGCAGAAGTTCCTCTTTATAACAAAACTGACGCTCGGGTCCGACCACCCGACGGAACGCACCGCATCTGATCGTCTCTCTCTCGCATAACGCGTGCTCTTTCTGATCGCTGGCTAAAAAGGGGGGGGGGGTTGGTACTAGTAACCGCGCAGCGCAATCGCAGAGTGAGTCACTCCTGCCTGGTACAGTTTTGACAGCAGTATTTCTGAAATTGGGCAGTATCTTCCTTGTCTAATACTACCCCGCCCCGCGTATCTTAAATTCCCCATTTGACGGTATATTAGAGAACGTGCACGACGAAGGTGCTGCCAACTGGTGCCGCCGATCTAAATCATATACCCTCTCATGCTGGGGCCACATTGACGAAAACGCCGTTAATAACGTTAATTTATCGCGTTGAAGGACGATTAACGTCAGTGTAGCTACGACTTACAAAATTTGAAATTGACACTTACATATTATCATTGACATTGACAGCTTGATTTGACAGGGGCGATAGTTTCCTTTATTGTCCGCCCGTGTCTCTTTTGTCGTTTAGTGCCGCCACCTATAGTTCGTGCACGTTCCCTATAAGTACCTGTTTCAATGTCACGACTTAACGAAATAGTACCTACTCATACTCATACAACAGGTTTGCATAATCCAAGACACCGCAGACTCCTTTGTGTGATTATTGTTTAGCTATTACTTATTTCTCAAAGGATTTATTTATAATCCTAAGAAACGGTTATCCAATACTAAACGAGTATGAAATGAGATCGTCTGCAGTTGAAGCTCTACACTTAAGGCTGCGACCTATGCACAAGCGGAGAGTGTAGCGGAGCGGGCTTAAACTTTTATTATTAGGTTCAGTGTCTAACAGATCTAATCAAAACTACCTACTACAATAACTGACTATACAAAGTGAAATTTTAGTGGTTGTTTTCCGTTTAAAACATTTTTTGACGTAAAAAAAAATTGTCTTTTGTATGGAGGGTCGGCTAATATAAACGACCTGCTCCATAAAAAAAAATTTTTTTCGCGTAAAAAAAGAATTCTTCCACTTTTTCCTAATCAGAACACGATACTGAACATGCCCTTAAACGGAAATCAACCATTAAAATTTCACCTGGTGTTATCCTTCTATCCATTAGTGGGATTGATCAACTCACTGTTAGAGCCTTATTACATTTTCGATTTGCGAGCGAGCTGCGGGCGAGTTAGAAGCGAAGTTCCATACAAATGTCGCTCGCGGCAAACTCGCTACGAGTTCGCCGCGACTGGTTTTGTATGGAAACTCGCCCGCAGCTCGCCCGCAAATCGCAAGTGTGATAAGGCCCTTAGTGGCCTTCAGTCGTCAATGGCCTTAAGTTCCCTTGTAGCCGCACCTGAATACTAGCGTCTACGTTTCGCTGTAAGGATGAAGCCAGACAGACGTAATTTTTTGAGTCGTGAGTCGCGTAGTTTCTGTTGCGTTCGGTTTCATACAGAACTCCTTTTGGTTCACACGGCAACGCAATATGAATTGTTAAGAATTTCTGCAGCTGCGGCTTTCGGCAGTGTACGTCAGATTCCGATTTCATCAGATGACATTGTAAGTCAGATTCCGTTTTCGCCAGATTCCATGGAGGTCAGATTCCAATTTCGTCATTAGCCACATATGTCTGATTCCGATTTCGACACATTCCTAATAGGTCAGATTGCGTTTTCGTCAGGTTCCTAATAAATCAGATTCCATTTTCGCCAGATTCCTAGTAGGTCAGATTTCGAATACGCAAGTTTCTTATTTCATCAGATTCCGAGTAGGTCAGTTTCCTATTAGGTCAGTTTCTATTTCGTCAGATTTAAATATCTCTAGATTTTTGGCTGTGGTGATGTTAAAAATGGCGTGCATTTCAAACTACAAGATGGTAGACGTCATTTCACGTCACGTCACAAATCAGTGCCCCCATAAACCCAGAGGTATTTAAATCTAACGAAATAGAAACTGACCGAAAAGGAAACTGACCATTTCGGAATCTGATCTACTAGGAACTTGGCGAAGTCAGCATCTGACCTACTAGGCATCAGACGAACATGCAATCTGACCTACTAGGAATCCGGCGAAAACGGAATTTGACCTCCATGGAATCTGCCAAAAACGGAGTCTGACTTACATGTCATCTGACGAAATCGGAATCTGACCTACACAGCCGAAAGAAAATTACGCAGCCCACAACTCACAAAATTGCGCTCGTCTGGCTTCACCTCAAGTCCCTCTCTAACCGCACCCGAGTCCTAGCGTCTATGGGCCTTATCACACTTGCAATTTACGGGCGAACTGCGGGCGAGCTTCCATACGAAACCAGTCACCGCGAGTTCGCCGCGAGCGACATTTGTATGGAACTTGATGCTTCGCTGTAAGCCCGTCTGTAGCTGCACCCGAATCCTAGCCTCTCTTCTCCGCTGTAAGTCTTGCTATAGCCGCACCCTCTCAGAGCTGACGGGATATCCGGTTAATCCGCGGCGTAAACAAGCCCGCCGTAATCAGTCTAGTCTGCGTTAATAGTTAATCTCACATTACCTGTGCTTACGGGAAATACGGGAATTACTTGTATGTGTAAAATGGGCTTTGTTCTCGTATTAAGGTTCTTCGAATACCATACAAAAACACGGCTTACAATAAACTTTTACGACATCAATTGGACGTAGTTATGCAATAACGTTCCAACCCACAAAACAAAGTATCAACCTTCTGTCTTTAAAAACAAAGTCCATAATCCAACCAATTTTGCATGTGGAATGGAACGTTATTGCATAACTACGTCCAATTCAGTGCTTCCAGTTAGAAAGGTAATAAGTCAGGTATGAGCCAAAAGCAGAGCAACGTAAGTTCTGGGTTATTCTTCAGAAATATGTCTGCGACTTATTCCTCTGTCTCAATACATTTAGTATGAAAAAGGGCCAGAGGAATAAGGTGACCGCAGACATATTTCTGAAGAATAACCCTTCTGTTATGAGACTTGCGACCTTTTGAGGTACCTTGTTTAAATCTACAGAAGTGCAGTTAATAGTACATTAGGGTTATTCTTCAGAAATATGTCTGCGGTCACCTTATTCCTCTGGCCCTTTTTCATACTAAATGTATGGAAACAGAGGAATAAGTCGCAGACATATTTCTGAAGAATAACCCATTACTTATCTAGGGCGCAGTGGCGTGGCGTCCACACAACTCGATTCCCACCGGCTTGCCTAATATCAGGCTTTTGACCACCTTATTCTAGAGCTCTGAAGGAAACCGGCTTGCCCTAGGATATCTTTTACGCCACGCTACTGCTAGGGCGGTAAAACAATGTCTCACATCGCAGGTATTTGAAGCCCGAGCCGAAAGCAAGGGCGATAGATATGCGATCTGAGGTTTTCTTTATTACCTACCGCCCGTGGTAATTACAAAATTTTTCATCACACTTGCTCGAAAATGGTATCATTACACGTAGGTTTTGCGGGCCGTAAATGACCTATTACGCCCTAGGGCGTAATGGTTTTCTTTTTAAATTTGAAACGCTGGTTCTGTTTTACTCTTATTTGACATGTTCAAAGGAAAAGCCTACATACTTTTTTAACTTTTATTACTGAAATATTTATTTAAAGAGAACTGTTATTGCAAATACATGTAAACACATATTTCTGTAACATTAATTAAATGTTTAAATAGTGCATTTCAGTATTTTGCAAAAATAAAATAAACCATTTTAAGTCTTTACCGCTAGGTTTCCAAACGTGACTGTCTTTGCATTGTCTATGGATAATGTCACTAATGTCACTGTCAGTTTTACAATTTTATTTAGGTTAAGTAAGGTTATTTTAATCAGATTTCCTCACAAGTGTGATGAAAAACATTGTGTGTGCCACGGGCGGTAAAGGAATTACAAACTCGTGTTATTAAAGCCCTCGGCTTCGCCTCGGCCTTGTAACAAACACTCGTTTGTAATTCCTTACTTACCGCCCTTGATACACAATGTACTATTACGTCTCCCCCAGGCCATGAAGTGGGATTTTCCTCACGCGTAGCGGGTGGTTATTGACACTTTATGGCCAGGTGTGACGTAATTGTATTTCACTTAATTGATGCTAACTACGATCCTTTAACTTTAAACGAAACCTTTTACTTTATTATTACACTTCTTGTATCTCGGGAAGTAAGAAACACACAAAAGTACCATCGATAACGCAAAAAAGTCAAATCTTAAAAATTCCTTCTGAAACTTCGGTACATTGTACATTATCCAAAAGGGACCGGGGCGGACGGAGCGAAGATCCATGAGATGGCATTTTAGGGCATTTCTCCAGAAATATGTCTGCGACTCATTCATCTGTCTCCATACATTTAGTATGATAAAGGGCCAGATGAATGAGGTGACCGCAGACCTATTTCTGGAGAAATGCCCTTTAGTGCCCGGGAGTTTCTCTGGGGGGCACAAGTGTGGCGTTGCAAGGATTGCCTTTGGAAAAGTTATTTTGTCTAATATTTTTTTGCCTTAATAAAGCATTTGTTAAAAGACTAAATGCCGAAATGTCATTTTTCGTAGTAATAGTATGCTGAATAAAAATGTGAAAAAATGAAAATTTGCATATTGTAATTATGCCAAAGATTGCATTGGCAAAAAAAACAGTTACTAAAATTTGTTTGGTTAATGAAATTTGACCAAAATAATTTTGGCAAAACGGCAGAATCCCTATCTGTACCTATTATTATAGGTATTTATTTATTTAAACTTTATACAAAGACCAAATACATTGAAAAATAAAACTTTATTGAAAAAAATAAGACTTATCTATCATAGAAAATACGAACTTAATGCTATAGGGAATTCTCTACCAGTGAGGGACTACCTTAGCAGATAACTTATGCATATGCTGTGATCTAATATTTAATACTTTATGCCACTCCTGGCCATAAAGTGGCTTTTACCGCACACTACGCGTACGGAAAAAGCCGCTTTCTAGCCAGGTGTAGACATAAAGAGAGGTAATAAAGAAAGCCCTCGATCGTATACATATTTACGTCCCTTGCTACAGCTCGGGCCGCAAACAACTGCGATCTCGGCCTTTCTTTGTTTTACCACCCTAGTTGTGTAATGTACTATAAAGTCACTCTATCTATAATAAGTAAATTAATTAATTTGTTACTTTGTCTATCTTCTTTGATGTCAGTTATTCTATCTCATTTGCTAAAGAATTAGCTGAAAGAGATTCCTTACAGGAATAAGTTCGCCTTCGTTCATTTCATAGCCGTTGATTTTTGTATATTTCTGTTTGGTTTTATGTGCACTTAAGTACGATAAACGTTCAAGTGTTTGTCATGTGTGTACCCAACAGTTGACACCACGCCGTCACTTCTATGATTGATTTAAACATTCAAGATGGCAACTTCTAGGACGGTGTCAAACATTCGGACGTCGAATGTCGTGCATTCTGCGGGTCTAAGATAAGTAGAAATATCAAAAAGAAAGGAAAGAAAACATTTACGTATGTAAAAAGAAAGAAATTTCCCGGGATATATCCCGACAAAACCATTGACCCTTCCTGTATTTCAGAGGCTGACCTATAAACTTGTGCTCCATAGCGGACATTCTAGAGCATTGTGTCACGATAACTATATAAAATACCTGCCGAATACTTGCAGCTTTAGAGTACACAAAGAGAACCGTTTCTTTTGATGATAAGTAAGATACTTTTGTATTTCCTTTCTACTTTGTTTAGTTATAAATATTTTATTCGAAGAGAAAAATTGAAAAATTATATGTCTCGGGCATGATTCGGATCTGCTATCTGGGTGAACACAGGCGCGTTACTAACTACGCTACCGAAACTATATGTATATAGTTTCAGTAGCCAGATAGCGGAGGAGATGCAGGTTCGAATCCTGCCCGAGACAGATAATTTTTCAATTTTTCTCTTCTATTAAAATATTTAGAATTCGTTGGCAGTTGTTAATGCTTCAATAAAAAAAACCTTAGTAATTAACTTAACTGTAATTTTGGATAGGGTATGTTTTGGGGAGTATACAACAACATATGCAAGAATCAGCCTTGAGGCTATAAGATAAATTTTGACCCTAATCTTGCAACTTCAGGACCGTCTGGCAGGTATTTAGCAACGCCCTACTGTTCTGGCAATGTTACCTCGAGATTACCGGCATAAAAAACTATAGATTAAACCCAAAATTATCCTTGATGCGATAAGATATTTTTCCAGATTTTTTTGCAAGTTTACGGGTCTCCCCTGGGCAAACGCAACCACTCCGACGTTGAGATTTGTGATCGGAAGTAGACAGAAATAAGGCGGATCTCACACTGCAGCGAAAATCGCGGCGACACGCGACTCAGCGATTTTCAACTTTGTATGTAGAATCATCGATTTGTATAGAAAAATCGCGGGGTGGCGCACACTGGCGCGTAAATCGCGGCGACTCGCAACTACTATGCGCAGCTACACGGAAAAAATCGCGGCGACGGGCGATTTCAGTGTGTTCTTCGCCTAAGAGAGAAACAGAGCATTTTCATGAGGAAATAAGATGAACATTTCGCCCCTGCCTAGACCTAGACCAAAATATTTTTTTGTAAACCTGTTACGTATGACTGATTGAAAACACAGATACTGGGAGTTACTTAAGTAAATGGTACCTATTCGAGAAAATCTAAGGAAACTACACTGCCTGGACTTACTGTTAAGACATAAGAGCTCCTTGTTCTGGAAGTGTTACCTGAAAGTAAATAAAGATGGTCAGTATAGAATGCAATAGGTACCAGTAGCGTGGCGTCCAAAGAACTCGATTCCTACCGGCTTGCCTAATGTCAGGCATTTGACCACCTTATTCTACAGCTCTTAAGGAAAATGTACGGAAAATCTGCACCGGCTTGCCCAAGGATATCTTTTACGCCACGCCCCTGAGAGGTACAATACAATATTCTTTATTGTGCACCAAATCAAAAGATCATGAAACTTAAATCGAAAACAGCATATTAAATGGTAGCAACAGGCGGTCTTATCGCTATAAGCGCTCTCTTCCAGACAACCTTAGTACACAACACACAAAAACCATTTAAATTACTCAACCCATTTTGAAAAGTTCATTCGCGATGTTACAAATCGAGTTTTTCCAACTATATACTAACCATAAACCTATATTAGATTTTTTACCACGGATTTATGTGTTCAAGTACCACCCAAAACCCTTACCATAATCATATAGAATTCATATGAAACAATATAAATACTATTCCCAAAATACATACCAATAGACTTCAGACACCAGCATAACACATAAGTACATACCAGTAGCGTGGCGTCCAAAGAACTCGATTCCTACCGGCTTGCCTAATATCAGGCATTTGAGCACCTTATTCTAGAGCTCTTAAGGAAAATGTACGCCAAATCCGCACCGGCTTGCCCAAGGACAATTTTTACGCCACGCCACTAGTACATACATATCGATACCTTTAGACTCAAAGGGCGTAAGCTCCATTAGAACCTACGGCGTTTACGTCCTTTGAGTCTAAAGGTATCGATATAATGAAATCCATAGATTAGTGATGCCCCTGGATTATACACGGAGGCTGGCAACGTTGTCCATTATTCACACGTATTCGGTCTGCTATTGACAAAGGAAATACATGGACACGCAATTCGGAAAAATCGGAAATAAAACGGTGACTTCTCAAAATTAAAGCGTTCATGGAAGTCAATCATTTCAGCAATGCTCTATTCATTGGCATTAGGCCACCAAAATATGTTCTAAGCAGCATAAAACTTTAGTTATATCAAGGACCATTAAAACATGAGGACTGTCATTCTCCATACAAAAAGCTGTTCCGCGATATTTACAACGCCATCTACTCGTATGTATAAACTTGGTATAATCAAGAATTATATTATTTACAATTATTCAACTTTGCAAGCGTGACAGAATATTTAAATGTTACAATTTATTTATTATTAGCAGTTTACGAACTAATTGTTACTGCACTATGTTTCTTTGTTCAATATAACATCGTAAATGTTTAGTTTTTTAGCGCCATCTAGTTTTTGCCTGGATATTCCCTTGCGGTCGGGGTACAATCTAAAGTATGGAGGTCGTACCTAGGGAATGCAATACCCGGTCAAATTTGAAACCTGGGTATTACCTGACTCCACATCAAGTCGGTTACATTACCTGCAATGAACGTGAACGTTGAAACGTTTGCTTTAAGCAAGTTCTGAGTCAAAATTTCCGGGTTTTACCCAACTCTAAATCAACTCGTCGGTTACCCGGGTAGGGTTGCATTCACTGGTGGTACCTAAAGAAATTATACAAAAAGTTGTTTCACTTACCATTACATCTTTAGCTACATTTTATGCAGGATATAATAGGGATCGTGCAGGAATAGGCCTAGTTTCAGTAGTTCGGTGATTTTAGTCCGGTTCAAACAAATATATATGAACCGGACTAAAAGCACCGAACTACTGAAACAGGCCCAGGAATAGATGGCGGCACTAAATCGACAAAAGATGCACTGTGAGGACAGTAAAGGAAACTTATCAGGCCCGAAAAAATTTCATGCTGGTTGGCAGTGGCGTGGCGTTGAAGAAATCCTTGGGCAAGTCGGAGCAGCTTCGGCTTCAATTTTCTTTAAGAACACTAGTTAAGTGCTGAACTGCCTAATATTAGACAAGCCGATGGGAATCGAGTTCTATGGACGCCACGCCACTGCTGGTTATAAATAGTTTAATTATAAAGGTAGCATTCGACAAGACGCTGCCGCGGCCCGGCAGCCGCGACCGACCGCCGCCGCCGAACGTGACTGCTGGGCAGCGCCGCCGTAAGCATTCCGATAGGCGCGACCGGGCGGCGACTGCCGACTGCCACGTCCAGTAGTCACACAGGAGTTAGTTCTAGCAGTTGTGCGATTCGGTTGGGTATTAAGTATTAAAAATAACGATGTCTGTCAATTCTTGTCTGAAAATTACGAAAGCGAAAACTTGTGGAGCAACTGCTTCAGGACGAAGAAGAAGATGATGAAATAATGATGATGATTTTACTTTCATCGAAGAGTTGTAGAATCGATTCATTGTATACGTCCAGAGTTGATGAAGGCAGTTATCAGATCCTGATAACTGCCTGATCCCGAGCGGGCAGCGCTGCCATACTGCTACGGGAGCGGCTCGGCGGCGCGGCCGAGGTCACGCGCATGCCACGCCCCCCGGCCGCGCCGCTTAGCCGCCTGCATCGGACGATGTGTCATACAAATCCCTATAAAGCAGTGCGGCGACTTCCGGGCAGCCACTACCGGGCAGTGACTGCCGGGTCGCAGCGGCCTCTTGCCGACGCTTACCTTTAGTCGTAGCTAGACTACCGTTGATCATCCTTTATCGCGATAATAACGGCGTTTCAATTGGCAGCAGCTTCGTCAAGGTATAAAGACGAACAAGTAGTCCAACTTCGGCCGTTTACGAGCGCGCGAAACGTATTCACACAGACGCACGATAGCACCTTACGTTAGCATTCTTATTTCTTTGCTTGTAGTGCGTTCGTACACGGCGCGCACACATTCAAGCGCGCGATGTACCTTTTGTAGGAAGAAAAAAACTGTACAAACTTAGATTATTATAAGTCTGCAAAAAATCAGAACTACCGGATTTGTCCCAAGCTCTGATGCATAAAGTTACTGGATTATAAGTAATGAAATCATAATTAATAACTTTGTAAACAAATTAGTAAACCGCAAAAACCTTAAGTAGACGTTATCAAAAATGTTGTATTTTTTTTATTTAAATCATTTCTTTCCTGACTTCTGGGGCGGCGAAACATATAATGGCCCGGGGCGCCAAATTTCAAAATACGCCCCTGGCTATTATACTGTGCCTTCGTTGTGCACGTTTCCTGTAGTCCATACACTGGATGTCGATAATCTGTCGTGTATTGTCCACACAGAATTCCTAGTCACATCCATATTCATGGCTTGTTGACTGATCAATTCTGTTATTGACTGAGCAGAATAATTCTGCACGAAACTCGGTGGAAGTATGGCGAAGGCCAGCCAATCAGCCGAAGATTTAAGAACGAAATTAAAATGGCACTTCTGTACCATAGTATAATTAGCAGAAATTTTCTTTCTACAAAAAGTACATCGCGAACTTGAATGTGTGCGCAGCGTGTATGAACGCACTACAAGCAAAGAAATAAAAATGCGTAAGAATGCTCCAGTATGGATCCCACTCACACAGACGTGCTATCGCGCGTCTGTGTGAGATCTCTGTCTCCGTCTGTGCGGAAAAAAGTGTAGGTACCTACAGCTACACAGACACACGTCGTTATATCATGCTGAACTTCAAAGAAAACAGTGCGTCCATTAAACAAGGCACGTTTGGCCGAATTTATGACAGCACTAAATCGGTTATAATGAGATTTTCAACCAATTTGTAAATATAGGCAACCTTGCGTTCGGAAAATCCAAAATTTGGCCGAGACAGTGTTGTAGCTGTAATAGTTGATTGAGTCAGGTGTTACTTTGTGGAAATCCATGTTAATTAAAAAAAAATAGATACCTATGATAACGTATTAGTCAATTAGTGTCAGTCCGTTATAATTACTTTGAAATGACCCACCCCATATGCGTGCTTAATCTAGAACTACGAAGCCTCAAAGGTCTCCTACGTTAACAGACTGTAATTTGCTTTAGTTTTGGCCAAAATGTGATCGACTAAGTAGACCTACTACGTTGTGACGACTCATAACCCATGGTACTCTTCGGACTAGTGTGGTTTGGAGAGCCTGAACCAATATGTCTAAGTGCGAACCTGGGTTTCAGCTAAGACTACATCCTCATACTACTGGAAGTGAACATTCTACATAAATGAACAACTACTAGTTTTAACTAAGACCATAGAAGATCTTTAAGTTAAAATCCCCAACCGAGCTCCGTTGATGAACAAGCCAAGTTTGCCGAGATAAAAATTAAACCCCTAACACTACCCTTGTACAGGGCGTCAAGCGCCGCTCTCCCCAGCTATCAGTCCCAATCTACCTGTTTTTGGCAATCTCAGTTCGTCCACTGGATAGGGTACGAGCAGTTAATGACATGAACCAGGGAAAAGGAACCGTGATGGACTTCTCAGAGCCTCTTTTATACGCGGGATAACTTGTTCAGAACTTGCCATACATTTGTTGGCATCAGTTAGGCAACCCTACCTGACTCGGTCTAATTTAACCGAAACGGTCTCACGCACTACCACTGCGAGTGCACTAATCCTTGGTTCTTACAAAGGGTAGGGTGAGCTAATAATGAGCTACTATTACAGTGTCTACCCAATCTATGAACTAAGAAAATAGAGAGACTTTTATCCTCTCTGCGCCTTGGCACCCGAGATTATTGCTCATTTCGGCATCCATAACTTCCTGTAAAAAAGGTTCTTGACCAATACAAAGGAGGGGCTCTCCTCTGCTTCAGATGTGTTAATAATTAGATAGCCTGTGAACCTCTTGAGTTCAGCTCGTTGCTCAGAGTGGAAAAATCCCTGGATTTGCCGACGTGTCAAAAGGGCTGATCATTTTGTACCAGGTTCCTACCCCGTCTTATTTTGCGGGTACACAAAGTCAGACTACCAACAATCCTTCTCTCCAAAATCAGATCTTCAATTATTGTTACTCTGTACCGAAATGGTCAACACCCCCCGATGCCCGTGTGGTACAAAAGAGAATTCCCTAAATTTTATTACAATTCGGTGATGATCCTAACAATAGGTGCAATTACCTTGATTTTGTTTGATTCCAAAATCAATCTAAATATTTAATACTTCAGTCTCTGATAGTTACATTAGAATTCAATGAAACGTCAAATAACCTAGCACTTACGGTTCCGAGTACTATGAGACACTGACAGTGTTGCCAGATCTTGATCTCTAATATGCTAAAAGGGTAGACACCAGATTATTATTAATCTACTCTTAATGACAAACTAGTAACTACTGATAATAACTAAATCCAAGTTCCACTTGTAGTTTAGAATCCAACCTCTCAATCGCCTGTCACCGTGTGCGACGTTCACCTGCCCTAGTAACCTGTTTCGCTAAACTAAACTAATTCGATTAACCAGGTTTGTATGTACTAGATGCTCAGGCATCAAAAACCTCCCAGCCCATACAAAAGCAAGAAATTCCTTAAAATCACAGCACATACCTTAATCCACCGATTATTTCTTACAGGAAGAAAGATGATTATCACGCGAGTTATGCCTAGTCGTTGGACCAGGCGATCCAGGTCCCTCTGCTTCCTCTGAATAAGCCGCATTGGACGTGGCTTCCTGACGAATCCCCCTAGATAAAGTCAAGTAACTTACCAGTTAGTATCCTTTGATACTTTACTGTTTTGTTCTGGATCCGGTTTGGTATCCGCAACTGAGGCTCGGAGATCGCAGCCTCGTGGAGCTCGCCAACCGCAGCCGTAGCTCGTAGCCCGCGAAGCACGCTGACTGAGATTCGTAGCGCGTACGCTGATTGAAGCCCGTTGCTCGTAACTTCTTGATGCGCGCTGATTGTAGTCCGTCGTCCGTAACTTCGTGGTGTACGCTGATTGAAGCCCGTCGCTCGTATCCTCGCACAGCGTGACTGCCCGGACGCCAACTCTGTTGCTAGTTTAGGCCTCCTCTGAAGGCCCGCGGCCTTTCTGTTCCGTAGCCTGTGTCTTCGGAATGTTGCGCCCCGTCGGTTAGAGTTTAAGTCCCCGAACGATTGAACAGCGTTACGCCGTACCACTGACTAAATATTACGCAATTTGCCCAGCGTTACCCCGTATACTGTTTTATAGAGATGTTGTCTCGTCGGCGATTCGAGATCAAGTCCCGTACCTTGCCGCGAGTCGGCTTTATATACCTTCCCCTTGAGGAACAAATGACGATCAATAAATTCTTTTGTTTAAGCCAAAGAAAAATGTGACCCACTTTTAACTCGCGAAATCTGTATAGAATTCACAATACCCGATTTCCTGCTATTTATGAAACTAACTGCTTCCAAGTCCATTTACAATAATCACTCTGCTGATAAAAATTCCACAAAGTCAACGGAAGCCTGACTTTCCTGCCAGATCAACGAATTACCTCAGTTTGGACCAAAGCCCCTCTAAAATTATCCCAAATTTGAAGGCTGTCACATTTAAGTAGCAACATTCTGACATTTCTTCCGATTTCTTCATGTAAATAAAAATATGTTAATAACTTCTCAAATACTAGAGTTTTTCACCTTGTTTTTGAGTTTCCTGAATCCTGGGACCCTAAGGAATGATTTCATGAGAAAATCTCACCTAGACACGCGTTTCCCAGCTGTTATGAGACCCATGTTTTTACGGTAAATCGCAAAACTTTGAATGCTTATAATTCCTAAAATACCTCATATCTTTACATTATTTTTGATTTTCTTACTTCGCTAGACCGTATTAACGTTACTTTAAGAAGAATTATCCCTAGAAATCCGCCCGTCATTGATTTTTCAAGACAACTTTTACGGTAGTAAAATGTCAAAATGCAAAAGCCTAGTTCTTCTCAAATATCCTAGATTCTTTCTTTGTTCTTGATTTAACCAAGTTTTCAGAACTCAGGGTTAACAAAATAATGAAAATCCACCACTGAAACATAGTTTCCATTGGACCAAAGGAACACTTCAAATTATGGAAAATTAAGTAGTCAATTCTTTCTATTGACAAGAATTCCAATGCTGAGCTAGCATTAAATGGGTCCAAATAATTATGTTTTACATATCCTCGGATGAATAGTCTCAAGATTTGCCTTTGAAATAACTTTTCTTTTGGAATAAAAATTTTAACCTTTAACAAAAATAGTTACACTAAATACTACTATTTCCATGTGAATTATTATTGAAATTCACAGCCCCGCCTTTCCTCCTGAATGAATCCTAAACCTTAGACCCAATTTTAACCCCTGTAACCATTTCTTTAATCTTCTATTTTCAACAGATGTCATAGCTGACCATCGATGAAATCAGTACTTTTGTTTGAACAAGTTCCTTCCTGCAAACCCTGAAAAATAACTATCACACAGCATTAATATATAAACAATAATGAAACCAGAAGCCAATATTGACCAACTGGCCTATGACAGGCCCTATAAATAAAGGATTTTGCTCTCCGCTAAACTCAAGTAAGCATTTTATTCATATCTAGTTTGGCAATCAAAACATACCTTGTATGGGATGGGATGTGTAATAAATGTTTCCTAAACCCTGGCTAATGTGAGTTTTCATAAAATAAACCTAGAAGTTACCTCCAATGGATTCAGCCAATGCAAGCCGGTGCGGCGTTCATATCTGCCCTATAAAATAAAGCTGTTAATTGAATATCTAATTCTAACAAGGATAGCTGAAGGCTTCGGTTCGTTACAACTTGCGTATTTTTTCATGCATTCACTCGCATATCGCATAATAAAACAAATTGCAAATAAAGATAACAAACCACCACAAAAATACGAAACTCGACGTGTGTTTCGGCTCTCTACGAGGCATCCTCAGGAGAAGCTGGAGATAGTTGAGATGTTGATGTTGTTGTAAGTAATTAAAACGGACTGATTAACACGTTATCATATCGCGGATTAGCAAAGCAATATTTATATTTTAATTGCTGTAATAGTGTTCGCTGCTAATCTAAAAGTTGCCCACGGTAGGTGCATTACAGGGCGGCTTGTTACAGACTTGGGAGCATTGACGTATATAAAGGACAGGGCTAACGAGCGCGCAGACGGTTCCAACGCGTTGGTCCTAAAAATTAGTTTTAGGACCAACGCGGCAGTGGGACGCGCAGCGCACAGCGCAGCCGGACGGTATAAAAACGCCTAATTGCGTGGTAGAGTCTGTGCGGAAAGAGAATAGGATTTAGATGGGTGGGGGGGGGGGGGGGGGCTGTAATGCTTTTCTACCGTATGTGCAAAAAAAAATGCCATACTGGTTAGGTTAGTTCCGTTTTTCGCCACGCCTATTCTCTTTCCGCACAGACTCTAAAAGGCTCCATTTCCTGTTACGGGGAATATAGACCCGGGTGGATTTTTGTCCGCGACATTTGTATGCCATACATTTAGTTTGGCATACAAATGTCGCGGCCGAAAATCGACCCACCCGAACTGTACGGATGGGCCTATCCTTACTTTTGAAATCATTGCTTGGGAGTTTTCATTTTAAAAATGATGAATATCTTGGAAAGTAGGCGTTTTTCAACTATACATCATATAACTTTATTTACTCCCAATAGTCGTTACCATCTATAGTTAAAGTTTGCCGGGTTAGTGTACCCACTGTGTCTATAACGAAGTTATCTGAATCTTATGGTTAATTTACAGATTATTTCTTTCTAAACTCTGTTAAGTATACAAGGCTATAACCATACAATGTTTTCCGCAAATAAACTGCCTGATGTTTATCAATATTGTTTTCCCTCCCCGTTCCCAAGTTGCGCGATTCCGTGACAAAACTCCTTAACCCGGCTTACTCGTAACAGCTGGCCGTTACTCCCAAATCGCCTATTTCGGGACACTTAGGCCGAGTATCCGGGACTTACCTACTGCAGATATTCGCATCCGCATCCGCATTTTCGCAACCACATATATATATGTAGTAGTAGATAGGTAGAGAATAGTATATTACACAACTAGGGTGGTAATACAAAGAAAGGCCGAGATCGCAGAAGTTTGCGGCCCGAGCTGCAAGCGAGGGACGTAAATATGCGATCGAGGGCTTTCTTTATTACCTCCCGTGTTGTGTTCATCATTTTATGTCTACACTTGGCCAGAAAGCGGCTTTATGGCCAGGTGTGGCATAAATGAAATTTTAGGGTCCTAGGGTAATATTTGGGTACTATTTTTTGAGATATAAAGCGTTTCCAAAAACAAAGCCGTTCCAGAGATAGTTACAAACGGTGTGCGCCAGCTTGACGCGCGGTAGCGTACACCGTGAACAGGCCTTATATTTCGAAAAGTTTAAGGGTACTATTTTTTTCACCTAGGTATTTCGTCGGTACTATTTATTGGCTGCATCAGATTCTGAATATCTTTACGGTGTGCGCTATCTTGACGGACACAGACTTCTGTACGTGCCACTAGAGTCTGTGCGGAAAGAGAATAGGCGTGGCGAAAAACGGAACTAAACTATCAAATCTAAATCCACCCGTACCCCGTACCCGTACCCGTAAATCTTTCCGTACAGACTCTACTTACTAGCATTTACCCGCGGCTACGCCAGCGTTGTTCCCGTTACTGTCCCAAGGGAATTATTTACCGGGATATAAAGTATCCTATGTTTCAATCCAGGACTTGGTCTACTTGCATGCTAAATTTTAGCTCAACTCATTAAGTTTTCACCTCGTTATTTGGTAACAAACATCTTCACAAACTTTCACATTACATTACTCTAGGGACAACCCTAATCGCTTAACTATTGCGTAACGCAAACTCTTTATCCTCAAGTAGGGCGCTGCAAGTGATACACAATGGGACTGTTTAAGTCGACACTTGTGTGTACATACCTATACTGTAATGTAATACCTATCGGGTTATACTGTAGTACCATTAGAGTTGCCAGATGGACGGGAATGAGGGTGTTTAGAAATCATAAACCCACCAGCTGGCAGCAGGGTGGCGAAAGGTCTTTTTGACAGTAGGCGTCAAGATCCACCAATCACACCACTTGATTTTGACATCTACTACCAAATAGCCCTTTCGCCACCCTGCTGCCAGCTGGTGGATTTCTGATTTCTAAATACCCTCATTGACGGGATTCTCCCGATTTTTGGTATGTTCTCCCGACTCCCGACAAAGAAAAAAATCTCCCGACAAACGACTTCATTTCAAAAGTTAGTCAGGAAAAAAATCTGCTGTTTCAGGCTAAAAAAAAACAAGCGCGTCGAGCGCGCGGGGCATCTCCCGACCAAAGTCTCAAAATCCCTACATATTGTGTCATACTCCCGCTAATACGGTAATTCCATCTGGCAACCCTAAGTACCATCGAAATAATGAAGTACTGGTGGTACTCCATCATCAGCCAGGCTAGCACAGCTGCACATACAGCCAAAAAACCGGATAAGTGAGGTCGTATATACTCGCCCACCGAGGACTTCGTACAAATGTGTAGGTAGCAGTAGCGTGGCGTCCAAAGAACTCGATTCCTACCGGCTTGCCTAATATCAGGCATTTGACCACCTTATTCTACTGTTCTTAAGGAAAATGTACGCCAGATCTGCACCGGCTTGGCCAAGGATATCTTTTACGCCACGCCACTGATGTAGTAGGTACACATTAAAGTACCCTATAAATTTTGATTTCCTTAATAAAGTCTATTTTTTTATGATTTAATTAAAAATGTATAGTTGTCAGACTTTTCCCTATACTTGTAGTATAAGACGGTATTACTAGACCAATTTCATAGTTCTAGGTCAACCTTTTAGCGGATGCCTTTGAATTTTGGTTTCCTTGAAAGTTTCGAAATTCACGTTTTTGCGGCAAAAGCGGTCGTATCTTTTTTCACGTTAACTTAGAAGTTTGATTTTTTCACAGCATCAAGGGACCGTAGACCTGAGTATATGGTTTTATTTACAACTTGATACCTCCACGCGTTCACGAGATAAAGGGTCTTGACAGACGGACGGATGGACAGACGGACAACAAAGTGATCCTATAAGGGTTCCATTTTTTCCTTTTAAGGTACCTTAATAAGGACTGCCCGTAGATAATTAAAAAAATACTGACTATTTTGAGAGAATTTGCAGCGTAAAACTAGTTCTAAACGAACCAACTTCTAACTATCCAACCGATAGGGACGTTAAGCCTTACTAAGTACTTAACTTATATTAATGGACTGAGCCAATCTAATCAAAGATATCGAATTGCTGCCGAAAATGGCTCGTTACGAATAAAATTAAGGTAACGTACGATCAGAAATGAGCGCGGAAGCTGCGTTTTCAAATCATTTCTACATAGTACGGTCATGCTATGATACGGCGTAGTGGGCAGAGACCTTTATTCTAATGGCGTTCTGTTCTAATCAGAGTAAACAGGGACGATAAGCCCACTATTACAGCACATATGAGCACATTACAGTAATGCGCGGCCATTTTGGAACACGCGACCATAGACAATACCCAAAGGAAGCGTTCAGTTGAAATGATGAGGAAATTTTCTAGAAACTGCTAAATAACGCAAAAGGTTTTACATCATAGAGACCTTGTAATATGTATGTATGTATGTACCTATATAACACACACTTTATTGCACAAAATAAGACAAATAATATTATAATAATATTATGTTTTAAGGACTCTCATTATGTGTCAGTTGTATAATAGTACATTACTGCAGAGGGCGGGAAGTAAGGGGTTGCCTGCCGAGTATGTACATATACAAGATAGTTGGCAACCCCTTTTCAAGCCGAGGTATGCATAGTGCTTTACTGAAATATGCAATGAAATAAATTAAAAACTAAAAACACTCCAAAAAAATCAAACTTTATTTTCTAAAGACACTAAAAGCAATGTAGACAAAACATAGAATTACAAAATGATTTTTTTTCTATTTCCTTTAATAAAAAAAAAAAAATAAATATAACAACCTACAACTACACACACATTTTATATACTTTCACTTTTTTTTCTTTTTTTAGGGTTCCGTAGCCAAAATGGCAAAAACGGAACCCTTATAGTTTCGTCATGTCCGTCCGTCCGTCCGTCCGTCCGTCCGTCCGTCCGTCCGTATGTCGCAGGCATTTTACTCAAAAACTACACGATGGATATTGATGAAATTTGGAATATAGGTGTCTTGTATGAGCCGCTACTTAGTTTGGTAGTTAAATAACTAAAATAAATATTTTTAGGGGGGGCACTCCATACATGTTACAGAACCTAAAAATTTTTTTTTTCAGAAAATATCAACGTGTGGTACATAGTTCGACAGCTCTTTCAAAAACATTTTAAGGTTCTTAAGTAATAATTTTGATTAAGTGAATACCTTTGGAAATAATCGTTCCCAAAGGTGTGAAAATTGTGTCCCCCCCCCCTCTATCTTCTAAACCGTGGGTCCGAAAAATATAAAAAAATTACAAAGATAACGCTTAATTAATACTTTCAACGAAAATTATTTTCAACAAGATCGGATTAACCGTTTTTGAGTTATTGCCGATAAACTGCGCTTCTCAACAAAAGGACGTAATTGCTATGAAGATACGCTATTTTGTTATTGTAATTTTTTACATCGTATTTTTTACCTTATAGTTATTTCGCTTATAGTTACGGCTATGGAACCCTATACTGAGCATGGTCCGACATGCTCTTGGCCAGTTATTTTTATATACTTTCCTACAACTACACACACATTTTTACCGCGAATGCGAATTAAATGTGTGTGTGTGAATACACACATGTTTTGCAATTTAAAATTATTGGTAATTGTTAATAATGTGCTAGGTTCATGTCGACCTTATATAAATAAAACTGCAAAATATAGCAAACATCGTTTACCTATTGTGTTTTTAATGGCTGCACAATAATGGCGTACAGACAGAAGTCTCTCTCTCTTTCTCTCTCTCTCTCTCTCTCTAACAAAACTGTGGCGTTCGGTTCGGGTTCGACCACCGGATGGAACGCATCGCATCCGATCGTCTCTCTCCATCGCATAACGCGTACTCTTTCTGGTCGCCGGCTAAGCCCCCCTGGAAGGGCAAAAGTTGGTACTAGTAGCCGCGCGGCGAAATCGCGGAGTGGGCCACTCCTGCCTGCATATTAAATATTAAATTAGGGGGGGACAATCTTACACAAATCGAACTAGCCCCATAGTAAGCTCAATAAGGCTTGTGTTATAGATACTAAACGACGATATATTTAATATTTAATAGATACAAATACTTAAATACATAGAAAACATCCATGACTCAGGAACAAATGTTCGTGCTCATCACACAAATAAATGCCCTTACCGGGATTCGAACCCAGGACCTCTTGCTTCGTAGGCAGGGTCACTACCAACTAAGCTAAAGCGGTCGTCAAATTTTATCGCATTCGTCTGAAACGTTATAAAATTAAAAAAAAAACTACCCAGTCAGCCTAGTCACCTGGGTGACTGGGCTGACTGG
Organism: Eudemis profundana; assembly: GCA_947034925.1. NCBI lineage: Eukaryota > Metazoa > Arthropoda > Insecta > Lepidoptera > Tortricidae > Eudemis > Eudemis profundana. Next base: position 21,529,737 of record OX344808.1, read on the forward strand.
GTGGGTCTTTTAAATTTTTGACGTCATCCTAGGATGACGTCACAAATAAAGAGACATGTTCATAAATTGGATAAATTGGGCATCGTTTCGGTGGCGCAATTGGTAGCGCGCCGGTGTTGGCCCGGAGATAGGGTCGAGAATTTGCGGGATTCTCCCGATTTTTTGTTAAGTCCTCCCGACTCCCGACAAGGAAGAAAATCTCCCGACAAACCACTTCATTTTAAAACTTACTCCGATACTCAAGGTGGTCCGGCCAGCGAACATTTCTGGTCCTGCAGGCTAAAAAAAAAGCTCGCGCGTATAGCGCGCCGGGCATCTCCCGACCAAAGTCTCAAAATCCCGACATATTGTTTCCTGCTCCCGATAGGGTAATTCAATCTGGCAACCCTACCCGGAGAGCCGTACGAGACGCAGGTTCGAATCTTGCCCGAGGCATATCGTCACTACTTTGAAAAAACTCGTGTCTAAAAACGTAAGTAGAGAAAAACGTCAAAGTTACATACGCATTTCATATACACGTACTGCGTTTTTACCTGAAGTCAGTATCACATATGTGTTTTTTACTGACGATTCTTCGATTTTCTTTTTTTCTTTTCTAATAAAATATTTGGAATTCGTTGGCAGTCGTTAATGCTATAATAAAAATCATGAAATAAAATTATTCGCCCTTGATTTTACAGGAAGACCCGATAAGAAACGATGTGCGCAGCATTTTGTTGCTGACATATAGTTGGTCCATTCATTCGTTTATAAACTGTCGTAAAACGCGCATAAAACGCATTCCCGCCGTAAAGCCATGAGGGTGACACTTTTTAGGGTAGCATTGACCTTGATTGACAGAAATATAAAACAGTATAGGGAGCATTCCATGAAAACATCAACTTTTTGTCCCTTACGAAACGCTATGGCAGCTACCCTAATAAAACGTATTAGCTGCTAAGAAACACTACCAATCTTAAAGCCGAGTTATGATATTACAATGCTGATAATTAGCTTCCTGAATTTATTTCTCGGAAGTATTAAAACGGTGATGTCCCTTACGAAATATTTTCATGGTATGCTCCATAATCACAGGCAATAATGTATGATGCAGCACGCATAATGGGTAATATACAGAGTTGTGCCGTTCTCAAGAATTCTCGGAAACGTTCTCAGTTTTGTATGGGAAATGTTCTCGAGAACGTTCTCTCTCCATACAAAACGGAGAACGTTTCCGAGAGTGGCACATCTCTAGAATATAGATTTCGAAAATACGTCTTTTCTGTGGACAAAACATTAACGACCCGAATACACATCACTAGGCACAGAGGTAGTAAGATTAGGGTTATTTGCCTATAGGGGTCCAGCTAGTAAATTAGGCTTTTAAAGCCCCTAACTTTGTGATGTCCACAGGAAAGACACGAATACTTAAGGCGAGGTGAGACCAGAATCGGGCACGGAAGCCTAGTTTCCAAATCGTTTTTAGAGCACTTATTTGACTCTTAGGTCACTGTAAAACATATATAATAATATTCAGAACTGTATCTAGGGCTTCCTCTCACTTAGAACACGATAGCGAACACTTCGCTCGATAGAAAAGTAGCGCGAAAACACTATAAAATAAAGTATTTTTTTCATTTTTTTTCATTTTGTTCATCACCAGTTACCTTTTCTGACAAAATTAATACCTGACAATCATGATTTCACAGTCATGCAGGGCATCCTCTCATGTTTGGGTTGATAACGTATACTTTTATGTTAGAAATCGAAGATAATCTGCAATAATCTGCATTCCGCCCGACCCTAGTTTGTATGTGAAATGCGAGCCAGGTCCTACCGCGCCTTAACTCATACTACAAAATCTGTATAACCCAAATATCTCAGGCATAAGTTCAACTTTCTAATTGTATATCTTAGTCTTTAAATGTCATTGTTGGATAATACGCTGTTTAATAATAAATTATTCTTATTCTTATCTAGAATGTGATATTTAGAATGATTAGACTCACCAAATTGCAACCAACGGTCGCCCGCTGTTTGTAATACCTATTCAAATTCAATTTCTTGCGGAGGTAAACAAGTCACTGCAAACGGACGGAAATGACAGTTTTACTGCGCTCTCTGACTGTCATTTGTTTACCCACAAGGGAATTGGAATGGATGGAGTTTACAGAACTCGGGACAGGTATAAATTGACTGCAATGGAACACCATTATGTAGGTTACATTTGTCATTTCCGGTCACGGGATCAATATTATTATCAGATTTGAAAATCTCATAATAATGGTATAATTAATTGTTCAAATACCACCAAATGAAATGGAAAATGTATGTTTTCCATCACTAAATTACACTTTTGGCGTCAAACGCCAAGCGAAAAACGTTACACGCTTGGTTGCTATACAAATCGACGAACTATTTCCTTTTATCTCGATATATATCACACACTTCCTATTAAACGCATAACCATCCTTTTGGCTTCGCCTCAGTCGGGTAAAAACAGAAAAGAGTTCGTATTTTATTTACTATACTATCGAACTATGTCTACAAACTGGATCCCGGCTGTAACGTAGAACTTAACTGTTTAGTATTCCGCTCCCGTAAACTAATTGCATTTCGCTCGTACAAGTTCGCTCAATGCACTTTCAATGGCAAATTCACTCCAAAACTCTTATTTCATGCACTTGTTTAGCTGTAACACTGTTACTTTATACAGGGTGTAATATTTTTTTTGTAGTCTATACATAGTTAACAATAACTTACAATGCTTTTAAACCTAAATTAAGTACCTATGTTTTTATTTTGTCCACTTTTTTTGATTTATCCAACCTCCTAATATTGAAGTTGGCTGGATAGAATTTTGGCACCTATTGTCAATAATGTCAACATCGTCGACATTGTCAACATAAGTACCTATTTAAATCGTATTTACTCATAAAATAATTCAGTTTTGTTACGATTAATGGTATAAGCGCCTCCACCATTTTGTTCATAATTAATTAAGCGGGTCTTTAATTGTAATTAACACTAGTGCTCTGTATTAGTCTTAAGTAGCTTTACCGGTAAGCGTGGTTACGACTCACGATTTAAAATTCACCCTGTATATCTTTATTTTCTTTAGTTACTTAGGTTTATTACAAAATACAAAATGCACATACAAAATATAAATACACTATAAAAAACCTAACCTAGGGTGCCGCCGGCAGCGGGGCGGGGCCCAAGCTACCGGTGGTTAGGGCTGCAGAGAGAGAGGAACCTCCTGACGATGCGCGCCGTGTCCAGAAGTACCGCGTTCTGTATCTGACCCTTGATCCAGCCATCTAGCGGGAGTCTCTTGAGATGGTGATCGAGCGAGACTCTTCGTGAAAGTTTGTGAAGATGTTTGGATGTTTAGATATTTGGATGTTTGTTACCTAATAACGGGGTAACAATCAAGCTGAAATTTGGCATGTAAGTAGACAAAGTCCTGGATTGAAACATAGGATACTTTATATCCCGGTAAAGAGTTCCTTTGGGACAATAACGGGAACAATGCGGGCGAAGCCGCGGGAAATTGCTAGTTTTTGATATATCTCAACTATCTAGATCGCAAAAAGTCTATCATGTAAATCAGCTCCTGAATAAAATAGCAAATGTAAAACGAATTTTCTCTGCTCAGAGCTAATGAAGTTACTTCCCATTGGGAGCAGGTGCATGCAGAGTTCACAAACTTCATCAAATCACTGCCGGGAGGTGGCGCTTATTCCTAAATTGGTTTATTTAATGTTTGATTAAAAAATATTTACCGTCCTCAGGCCGGAAAGCGTCAACTTTCGGCCCGCTGCGCTAAACGAAGTTGCCACTTCCCGGCTCCGTCGAACAGAAAAATAGGGTATATACCTGTGACCCGTAAATAAGAAAGCCTCACATCACGAGCGAGCTGCGGGCGAGTTAGAAGCGAAGTTCCATACAAATTTCGCTCGCGGCGAGCTCGCAGCGAGTTCGCCGCGACTGGTTTTGTATGGAAACTCGCCCGCAGCTCGCCCGCAAATCGCAAGTGTGATAATTAAGGCCCTAAAAAGTCTATTCTGCAAATCAGCTCTTGAATAAAATAGTAAATGTAAAACGAATTTTCTCTGCTCAGAGTTAATGAAGTTACTTGCCATTGAGAGCAGGTGAATGCCGAGCTTACAAGCTTCATCAAATCACTGCCGGGAGGTGGCGCTTATTCCTAAATTGGTTTAATGAATTTTATATGATTGCTTTAAATAATTAAATTAGTTTGCCTCATTTATTTCCCGGCTTAAAGTTTAAATTTTACTGTGGAAAATCTTATGATCGTCTATTGCTGGGTTAAGAACAAGTTGGCGTTAATTCACCTTTTTTATTTAGTCAGCAATCATTTAAGGGTTATTCTTCAGAAATATGTCTGCGGTCATCTTATTCCTCTGGCCCTTTTTTATACTAAATGTATGGAGACAGAGGAATAAGTCGCAGACATATTTCTGAAGAATAACCCTTAAACACATTATAAACATAATTGATGCCATAAAAGCTAACAATAACCCTCTTTTGGTTTCTATGGAACACCGACCGACTCGAATTACCTTAACTAGCAATGTTCGTATGTAAATAATTAAGCTGGGGTTTCAAAATTTGTAAACCATTTTTCAATCACTTACTGATATCTCATCTGATTGAGCTGTGACATACTTAATGGGTGAATCAACTTTTCTTTGTCAACAAAATTTCACCTTCTCCGAATAAAATTGAAAGGAAATCTTTATTGGGATATTTTTTAATAAAGTGTGTGCTTATTTAAAAGACAGATAATAAAGCTACGTAATGCAAATATTTTTTATTCAATATAATTTGTTTATTATAACTTGTTTATAAGCAGTGACCCAGCGGACATAGCTGTCCCCCACTTTTGTATGAAAATAAGGGTTCGTCCGCTGGGTCACGCTATTTATTTGTAAAAAACGAGTTTTATTTTTATCTAATTTATCTCTAGATGTAAGATGTTGTTCCATTTATGTTAAAACATGCAAAAGGTGAACAAATAAGGAGAAAGAGGATTCTTTGTATAAAGCAAAGAAAAGTTGATTCACCCTAAGTAATACTTATGTAAGTTTGTCAAACCATATCATTGTACCATCGAGCTGGTCTGATGCTGGAGTCGGAAGGTGGCCATAGGACAATCTACATTAGATAAACCCTTCGTGCTAGTAAAATAAAAAGCTTGTCTTAAAAAAATTGACAGAAACTTTTCAATTAATATTTCAGCCGACTGTACTGTGTTGATTGCTCTCAAGTATTTACGTAGATCGTACAATAGCCAAGTCGCTGTCAACCGCTGAATGCGCGGGAAGTGTCATGGCTGCTGACGTCTATTGTCTATGCCGTGTAATTGAGATTCGAGAGCGAACGAGATTTTCCATTTCCCAACTCAATTTCTTTCTAAGTACATTTTCTTGTCAAAGGAATACGGCATTTTGAATATTCGGAGTATGCGGCCTTGGGTACCTTGTGCCTGCGAGATAATAATACTGCCCTTGAGTAGCTCGATACTTGGGAAGCATTTTGAATGTGTCCTTGGGACTTTGAGACCCGTAACAGTGTATTACACACTAAGGGCGGTAAAGTAAAGAACGTCACAGATGGTAGGTGTGGTGTGATTAGATTAGTATATTAAAAAGTTACGGCGGTACAATAAAGAATGACCCAGACCAGATTGCAGCTATTTGTGTAATAAATATGCAACCTGCGGCCTTCTTCCTTACCGCCCGTTGTGCGTATATAATTTTTCATCACACTTGCTCGAAAATGGTGTCATTACACGTAGGTTCTGCGGGCCGTAAATGACCTATTACGCCCTAGGGCGTAATGGTTCTCTTTTTAAATTTGAAACGATGGTTTTGTTTTACTCTTATTTGTCGTGTTCAAAGGAAATGCCAATTTACTTTTTTAACTTTTATCACTGAAATATTTATTTAAAGAGAACTGTTATTGCAATTACATATAAACACATATATCTGTTACATAAATTGAATGTTTAAATAATGTATTTCAGTATTTTGCAAATATAAAACCAACCGTTTTAGGTCTTTACCGTTATGGTTTCCGAACGTGACTTGATAAGTATTCGCATTGTCTATGGATGTCACTAATGTCACTGTCAGTTTTACTATTTTATTTAGGTTAAGTAAGGTTATTTTAATTAGATTTCCTCACAAGTGTGATGAAAAACATTGTGTGTGCCACGGGCGGTAAAGGAATTACAAACTCGTGTTATTAAAGCCCTCTCTCGTGTTAATAAGAAATAGTAGAGTTAGTTAAGTAAATGATAAATTATAAATATAGGTTTTTTTTTCTATTTATGTTATCTTAAGTTGGTTATGGAATAAATGGGCTTTTTATTTTATTATTTATTTATTATTAAAGCCCTCGGTTTCACCTCGGGCTTATAACAAACACTCGTTTGTAATTCCTTACTTACCGCCCTTGATACACAATGTATAGTTTGTCCGGCGGCTTAAGAGTAAAGAGTCATAAAAATGAGCTAATTGGTTATCTATTATAGAAAGAGTGTAAGTGATTTCTTGCGTGTACAAAAAGCTAACGTAATAGTTAGTACTAAGGTACAATGTCAAATGACAGCACAAAAATTGCAAATGCAATAAAAAACATTGGAGGGTAGGGTTGCAACAATCGGGAATTTCCAACTAGTACCTATTCCGTTGAATCTGGTTTAGTGGTTTATGTTTGTTTTAATATTTTACCCATTTATTACAGTTTTGACGACCCTATGCAGGTGTGAAGATATCTTTTGTATTTGAAACATAAAAAGAATTTTGAACTTTAATAGAAAGTGTTTAGGTCGAAATTCACTACTTCGTATTACGACTTGTCACCTTTCGAAGTAATGATGCTATTGTAACACGTTTTATGGCTTTTTACTCTAACGCTGCCGGATAAACTATACTATTACGTCTTCATTTGGCCAGGAAGTGGGCTTTTTTCCTTACATAGTGGCCGAAAAATGCCACATAAGTACCTACTTAAAGAATATAGTGATACGCGTCCACACCACGCCGTTAACTGCTAATTGACAACATTTCATATTTTCAAAAGATCTTAATTCGAAAACCATTTGGGTAAAACTGTATTTTATGCTCAAAAAAAATATTTTTGGATTTTTTTTCCCATTCATTTTGGAAAAAATCGTCAATTAGTGTGAACCGGAAGTGTGACGTCATTTTCCCTGCATTATCGAGAGAGACCTTAGTGCTGAAACGATTAAAAAGTGTATGGTATCCGGTTGTCATTTTCTGACATACTTGCCGTCTGACGTTTATTTGTTTTGAAAATTGTTACAACTGCTTAGCGGCTTTAGAAGTTTAATTTTCTTACCGTTGGTTCATTTGCACGTTTTCGAAGACCTTAAAAGACTTGGCACTTTCCCACTGGACTCCGATAACGCATTCAAACATTATTAACTTGGCATTCTTTTACCGGACACCGATTTTTTTCATATAATGAAGACATCAGAAGGTTTTTCTCAGGCTGATAGCACGAATCTGCCGCGTGTTGAAATTATGATGATGGAGTACACATCGGCAAGTGATAAATATAATCCAGCCCAAATAAGAGGAGCAAAAGCATCGTTGTCTTCCCGAACTTCCTATGTTGACAACGCTGTAACGCCTGACAGTTATTTTTTTAATCGTAATTGTCGCTCTGGATTCTAGTTTTTTTAAATCGTAATTGTCGCTCTGGATTCTAGTTGGGAAAGTGACGTCATTTTCTACATACGCCCTCTTAGAATGAGCTACTTTTCAAACTGCTATTTTTAATTGAAAAATTGAGTTAAAACGAAAAAGAAAAAATACGGGTAGCTTAAAATTCCACCTATTTTCTATCCAGCTCATAAAATGAAGGAGTAGAAAATTTGAAATATTGTCAATTTATGTGACTTGCCGGATGCGTGACAAGAACTGACTCCAATTGACTAACTGCAATATTTTTAATTTATCCCTAAATTATCTTTTATGAGAATTTTTACCTACATCCGCGGACATGAGCGGCTAAATGTCCCCATCCGCGGGAGCGAGCCATATGTGGGCGAGGATCTGAACCCTTCAATTATTCATATTATTTGTTACAAGTGCAACGATGGCGAGATATAAGGACACCTAGGTGTCAAGGTGTCTTGGCTGCGGCCTACAGATAGCATTGGTGGAGGTGCAAGCTTGAATACATATCGATTTGTTACTTTAATATGCATAATCGAATTATCTATCTATCCTATTTTATATAGCTATACATATAATAAATTCGCAACAAGACAAACATTATAGATCTTTCCAATAAAGTAACTGGGGACTGTCAAACTAATGGTTTAAAAAAAAATGTGTATGTTGGTTGGTTTGTTTGTGAATCACGTGTGTTACGTGTGTGTGCATACACTAACTACTTTTGACCACCTGCTCTTAAGGAAAATGTACGCCAAATCTGCACCGCTTGCCCTAAGATATCTTTTACGCCACGCCACTGGTGGGTACCCATGGAATGTAAATGTAGGTTATAAATTTAACTATGATGGAGCCTCCATGAATTCTTAACGCAAACCCAAACGTGCTTAGAAACATGAGTGTAACCTACCGATGATATTTCTCCTTGTCAATAATGTACACACTTGAGGCCAAAAGTTTTACTGTAAAACGAAATCAACATACGTTTACTTGTATTATTTATTTGGGACATGAAAAAAAAACAGGTCAAGTGCGAGTCGGACTCGCGCACCGAGGGTTCCGTACAAACTGGTAAGTAGATACGTGAATAGTTCAAGAAAAACTGTATGGCGGTAGGCTTAGTAGGAGCAAATAAGTATGTTTTATGATTTTTGCAAATTTCTAAAAAACGGTGCAAGTTAGGAAAACCGTTATATTTTCCTGTATTTAGGATGATATTAATAATTGGTGATACAGTCCTTTCTGTGAATGTTGAGCTAGTTTGCATTTCATAGGGTACATTTTAATATACCTACCTAAATTGAAGAATAAAGAACTTTGAGTAACATTAAATAGTAATATTTTCACCAAAGTGTACAAATAACACGTAAAAACAAATAGTTGATTATGCGTGATAAAATTTCTTAAAATATCGAAGTTCTTAATCAAAAGCAACATTATCGTGACGTAACCACGGCTGGTCTCGGGGAGAACATACCGGTTTTCCTGTGCCATGCGTTATATTATACAAAAGGCAACTAGATGCGAGGCTCGTATCATGCCGCCCTGATACGGCTTCGAAACTGAGCCGCCTAGGGTAACTCGATTAGACAGCCGTTCTGAGCCAGCTAGGGTTGCCAGATTGAATGACCCTATTATCGGGAGAAAAAAACAATATGTCGGAATTTTGAGACTTTGGTCGGGAGATGCCCCGCGCGCTCGAGCTTTTTTTTAGCCTGTAAGAGCAGAAATTTTCACAGGCCGGATTACCTTCAACCTTTAAAATGAAGTCGTTTGTCGGGAAGAAAATCTTCTTCTTTGTCGGGAGTCGGACAAACAAAAAATCGGGAGAATCCCGCCAAATCCCGACCATCTGGCAACCCTAGAGCCAGCAAGTATGTAACAAGGTTTCAATCTGTCTAGACGGTGATGATAGACGATTGAGCGTGAATAACGATCTATATCTTAGGTTTAACGTTTTATCTACGACTATTCCATGTTTCAGCTAGTTGCTAATTACTTATTGTTTGATTTTGTTTCCACATATTTTGCTAATCTGGGGAACAGGCCGTAAAGTTTCATACATAATATATACATATATAAAAGAAGAAGTTTTGTTTTAGTTGTTTAACCATTGATCTGTAACTGTTAACCATTGATCATTGTACTATTTCTGTACGATTTTATATGTCCAGTGTTTACATACATACATACAAGGGCTATATACAAACCTCATCAACATTGCCGTCCCAGTGGCCTCATCAAACCCACCTCGACAAAGCTCTGCCGCCCGTGACGTCATCGATGTGACGTCATCGAGATGGATGTCACACTAATTAGTGACGTAATTATTACACGGTTATGTGGTTGCACTGACTAATTAATTTTGATTGATTGACGAGCTTCGACATTTGTCTCACACGTGGTAAGGTCTTTGCCCACCAGTGGCGTCCAACGAACTCGATTCCTACCGGCTTGCCTAATATCAGGCATTTGAGCACCTTATTCTACAGCTCTTAACCGTATCATACCAGACCATACTATGAGAGTCAGAAGTCTTTTTAGTGCCAAAAATGGAGATGAAAATTTAGAGACACTTTTACAAAATTGCAGATGTCTCGTAGTATTTTTAGAGCAGTTTTACGTTAGTTCTCAACTAGGCCTCAATGTTGACTGTCATACTGAACTTCGAAGTTCAAAATTGCGATTAACTGTATCCCTAAAGTACTAAAATGCGATGCACGTTAGTGCGAAAGTACGCCATATCGATTCACATATTCTCGAATGTTTATCACCGCGATGCACGTTAGTGCGAAAATATGCCACATCGATTCACATATTCTCGAATGTTCATCACCGCGATACACGCTAGTGCGAAAGTATGCCACACCGATGCACACATTATCGAATGTATTCCAGTGCAAAGGCGTGCCAGGCGTTTTACACAGCGATGTTTAATTACAGTAAATCGACGACCGACGAATCGATGTTTTTGTGTGAAGTGCAAACCACTCACCACGATTATGATTGTTGAAACTTATATATAAGATCGCGTATTTAGTCTCGATCTCGTGATTCCGGTATTCGTTAACAGTAGTTGTAGACGGGTGTCATATGATCTGCTAGTGCCCCTGCCCGGTATCTTTGTGGATGCAGGCGATAGAATGGTCTCAGAGAGTTATACATCCAGTGTAGGCACCAGACAGGATGCATCTTTTCTCACAGAGTGATCATGGTAAAGCGTACGAAATCGACTTTAAACGTTGTTTCCCAATGGGAAATCAACAATTTGATCGATTTCAATGCCACCAAAACGCAGGCGTCTGTCTTCAGTGCGAAGAGCCAATTTAACCTAACTTCTACTTTCCGTAATGGAACAGATGTCCCAATCACCGACAACTTGGAACTCCTGGGCATAAGGCTAACATGAAATCTCATTTTCGGCGCCAATATTGAGTCCTGTGCTCAAGATGCTACTAAGAAACTGGGCATTTTAAATCGGATCAAGCGGTGCTACTCTTCTCGCTTCTTACTTTATATAAATTATAAGTCCGTTCTTTCATGGATAACTGCTACCAGCTCTGGGATGGCTCCGATAAGTACCAACTGGTTATAGCAGTGCAGAGCCATTAGACTTATAGACGCTATAGAGGACGAAACGTCAACCGCAACAAAGCTCCACAGCTCACAAAATCGGCGTAACATAGCCTGCTTGTCGGTTTTCTACAGATTGTACCACGGAGAGTCTCCTTTCCATTGTCGGTTATACTCACTAGATTTATTATGCGAACAGTTAAAGTGTGGAACTGTCTGCCGGCGTCGGTTTTACCGCCAAATTTCAAGCCAGACACCTTTAGGACCAGAATACATGCAATCAATCATAACCAATCGTCAATTCTAATTCCGAAAATTCGGCGGAGACGTGGCGGAGGAGAAAATTGTACCTATTTTTTCTCATTTTCACGCCAATCTGGCGATACAATGCGCGGGAATTGTGTGATGCGCGGAGAAATTAACGGAATAATAAAACGTGCGTTCAAAAATAAGTAAAAAAGAAAGTTCTCTTTTAAAATTGCGTTTAAATTGAGTAATTTTATATCATACGTTTTAAATTACAATTCAGGTACACTTTAGTTTAGGTACATCAGTGAGTTATACTAATCATGTTGTAATTTTGCTAACTAAAACAAAAAATCCGAAAATTCGGATTTGCGATTGCAAAATCCGGATTTTAAAACGGATCGCGAATTATTAAAAAATCGTAATCGTGGTGAGTGGTTTGCACTTCACACAAAAACATTGATTCGTTGGTCGTCGATTTACTGTAATTAACATCGCTATGTAAAACAGTCGAAATCGAGTTTGTCTATGTGGCACGCCTTTGCACTGGAATACATTCGATAATGTGTGCATCGGTGTGGCATACTTTCGCATTAGCGTGTATCGCGGTGATGAACATTCGAGAATATGTGAATCGATGTGGCATATTTTCGCACTAACGTGCATCGCGGTGATAAACATTCGAGAATATGTGAATCGATATGGCGTACTTTCGCACTAACGTGCGTCGCATTTTAGTACTTTAGGGATACAGTTAATCGCAATTTTGAACTTCGAAGTTCAGTATGACATTATACTAACTGGTAAGAAATTATGCGTTAAAATGTAAAAGAGACGTTTTATTAGGCATCAAAAAGAATTTTTCATCTTTCTTTTTAAATTTGAAACGTTGGTTTTGTTTTACTCTTATTTGTCATGTTCAAAAGAAACGCCAACTTACTTTTTTAACTTTTATCACTGAAATATTTATTTAAAGATAACTGTAATTGCAAATACATATAAACACATATTTCGGTAACATTAATTAAATGTTTAAATAACGTATTTCTTTATTTTGCAAATATAAAATTAACTAAAATGGCCGTTACCGCTATGGTTTCCGAACGTGACTTGACGTTCGCATTGTCTATGGACATATGTGACAAATGTCACTGTCTGTATTAATATTTTCTTGTCATACTGGGTCGAAAAGTAAGGTTATTTTATTAAGATTTCCTCACAAGTGTGATGAAAAACATTGTGTGTGCCACGGGCGGTAAAGGATTACAAACTCGTGTTATTAAAGCCCTCGGTTTCACCTCGGGCTTATAACAAACACTCGTTTGTAATTCCTTACTTACCGCCCTAGATACACAATGTACCTACTATTGGTTCATGAACGTGTCAGGTAAAATATTCTTTGTATTGAAAAGTATGAGGCTATGCCCACTATAGCACGTTCCGTCACCGACCAGCATTTGCCATACCGTGCCTGATACGTACATAGATAGAACAGTCATGGTATGATACGGTGTAGTGGGCTGTATCAAACTAAAATTTGTCCAACTCTTCTTATACTAGTAATGTTCAATGGAAAGAGATAGCTTTGTGTAGGCCACAGTTGTGCTAGTTACAACTCCCTCAGTACTATTTTTATTTTCACCCAGGCCAGGATCGAACCCCTGCCCACCGGCGCGTGCGACCCCACCGCATGTGGTGACCCATATGCGACCCACATCCTTGGCCACTGACCCACGGCGGCTAACGCGGCGTATAGCGCCCTTATTTATAGACTAACTAGATTTTACCAGCGGTTTCGCCCGCGTTGTTCCCGTTAATAATAAGACAGTATTATTTGCCAAATTTCATAGTTCTATACCCTGTCCTGTTTGGTATTTAAATAAATGGATCGTTCAGGCAGTAGTATTGCGCCTAGAGATGTGCCATTCTCAGGAATATTCCCCATTTGTATGGGGAATATTCTCACCCCGGGAATATTCCCCATACAAGTGGGGAATATTCCCGGGAACGGCACATCTCAATTGCGCCACAGATACAAGACGTTACTATGATTGGCTGAACGAGCCGAGTCACGTGATTTTTGTTTACCTTTATTTAAATACCTAACAGGACAGAGGGTCGACGGAAAGTACCCTAAAAATCACGCGGCATAAACGGCCATATCTTTTTATTACGTTAACCTAGAACTTTTTTTCACCGCTTCAAGGGACCGTAAACCTAAGTATATGGTTTAAATTTCATCTCGACACCTCCACGTGTTCCTGAGATAAAGGGTCTTGACAGATGGACAGACAGACAGACGGACGGACAGCAAAGGTTCCGTCTTTTTTCCTTTTGAGGTACAGAACCGTAAAAAAGTAAGACAAGGTTTATTTTTTTTATTTATTTATTTTATTTATTTGGGACATCATTACAATTCAGAAATATACAGAGACAATTATTAAAACACAAAGCCAATAACAGATGTCCACTAAGGAACTGTTAGTGGAACCAAAATCACATGAGAAATAATATGACACAAGCATTGAAAGTGTTACAGAAGAAATAAAAACCAACAAGTGAAATAGAAAGGCTAACTATGAACGGGACTCACTCCACACGCGTGTTATGTGCTGTGTGTGTATGTGTGTGTGTGTGTGTGTGTGTGTGTGTGTGTGTGTGTGTGTGTGTGTGTGTGTGTGTGTGTGTATGTATGTGTCTGTATGTAAGTGTCCAGTGTCTACAAGCATGAGTATAAGTTGAAAGTGCACAGTTTCATGCAACAATCTCACGAACACCGCACCCGACTCAAGTAACATCCGTAACTTACTCACTTTAGTAGGTATAGCTTGGCAACTTCGTTGGTGACGCTCACCTGTGTGCTTTTTGTCATGTGCAGCCGTAACTACTTTATTATTATATATTTATTATAGTTGCACTCCGCACGGTTTCCTTAAGACGCCAAGTGCGCTAATCCGTGTGGACATAGGCTCGCTATACACGCTCCGTAAATACTACTCGTAGCTCCTGAATCTACAGCTCCGTCCGTGTGTACACAGGCTAATGACGCGGCTTAGTACAGACCGGGCAATAGTGACAAAACGCTGTTAAGGCGGGGATGTTCGAAGACGACAAGCAATTCGAGCTCCCCGCCCCCCTTAGACGAACAAGCGGCGCGATCCCGTTCGAAATTAACTTTTCGTGACCCCAACCTGTGTAAATGTGTCAACTTATGCCGCAGCGAAATTGTAACAGTAGGTCTACTACCTTACGTACTCTCTGGTTAAGTTTATATCAGGTAGATATACCTATCTATGACATCGAAACACTTAAAATAAAAGGATCATCGTAATGTTAGAAAAGAAAGCGGTTGTTTTTCTAATAGGTACCTAACGTTTAGTTAATAAATAAACTTAAACTAAACATGATAATATTATCACTGCCGGTTACAGTTGGGAGATATTGTAGATTTATTATTTACTTATAAATAAATTAGACCAACAGGCATCGTGTCGTACAATGTGAAAGGTAGGTACATATTTCATCTGGGGGCACGGCAGTGCCCCCGCCAAGTCGAGCAAAACAAAGGCACGGCACGGCCATACCATCCTTTTCTCGAAGCCATTCAAGCTAATTTCAGCCTCCTGTAATTTTGTACTGGCTAAAGCTACAATCCTGAAATTTCAGGGATATATACACAATAAGACATATATATTCTCAATATCATTCAAATTGAACGTGTAGTTTAAGAACTATTGCATGTCAAAGTTCCTTAGTTTTGTCACTGACTGACTGACTGATTCACTGATTCACTGACTGATGATCATCATAATTCTAAAGTACTTCTAGCAGACTCACAGGCTCCAAATTTTAAACATAGTTAGTTTTTAACCGACTTCCAAAAAAAGGACGGTTCTCTATTCGTCTGTTTTTTTTTTGTGTGTTTGTTCACCGATTACTTGAAGACGGCTGGACCGATTTGGAAAATTCTTTTTTTGTTTGAAAGGGTAGAGTTCCGAGGTGGTCCCATTGCAACCAAATCAGGATCTGATGATGGAATCTTGGAGAAATCGAAGGAACTCTTCAAATATTATAGGCACACATATAGCGATTTCGGTATTTTTCGTAATTTTTTCTCGTCCATGTCTTATTAGCAACAAGTTTCTAGTGTTAGCCGACTTCAAAACAAAGAGTAAATTTATATCTAGGTTTCTTCCCCGATTACTTGAAGACGGCTGAACCTATTCTTTTTTGTGTTAAAGGGTTTATACCTCCGAGGTGGTCCTATTGCAACCAAATCAGAATCTGATGATGGGATCTTGGAGAAATCGAGGGAACTCTTCAAATATCATAGGCACACATATAGGGATCAAACTTTGACTTTGACTCTGACTCTGACTCTGATTCTGACTCTGACTCTGACTCTGACTCTGACTCGGACTCGGACTCGGACTCGGTCTCGGACTCGGTCTCGGACTCGGACTCGGTCTCGGACTCGGACTCGGACTCGGACTCGGACTCGGTCTCGGACTCGGACTCGGACTCGGTCTCGGACTCGGACTCGGACTCGGTCTCGGACTCGGACTCGGACTCGGACTCGGACTCGGACTCGGACTCGGACTCGGACTCGGACTCGGACTCGGACTCGGACTCTGACTGACTTTGACTTCAACTTTGACTTCGACTTTGACATATTCGATTGTCTGTAAAGTCGGTTTACTGACGATAGTTGAACGTGACAACGTCATAAGGTACTAACCCTAATCTTACCCTATGAAACGGAAAACTCAGCAGTGTCTCTTGTCATACAATAGAGATTTTGACAGCCGTATCTTAAGGAATAAGGCCTAATTTACTAACAGTTTTTGGAAGTCGGTTTTTATTTTTTGTTTTAAAAATTTACTTTATTTTAAAATTTTTAGTAGCGCTGGAAAAATATTGTTTTAACCAAATAGACTTCAGTCTATTTAGTTAAAAGAAAAATTTTCAGAATCGGTCTAGCCGTTTTCAAGTAATCGGGGAACAAACCTACATAAAAATTGCTCTTTGTTTTGAAGTCGGTTAAAACTGGAAACTTATTTCTAATAAGAAATGCACGAGAAACAAAGAAAAATACCAAAATCCCTATATGTGTGCCTATGATATTTGAAGAGTTCCCTCGGTTTCTCCAAGATCCCATCATCAGATCCTGATTTGGTTGCAATGGGACCACCTCGGAAGTATACCCTTTCAAACAAAAAAAGAGTTTTCCCAAATCGGTCCAGCAGTCTTCGAGTAATCGCGTAACAAACATACAAAAAAAAACATACAGACGAATAGAGAACCGTCCTTCTTTTGGAAGTCGGTTAAAAATAAAACAAATGTGTGCAATGGTATACAGTTGAAGAAGCTTATGTTTTGCACAAGACTAAAATTTACTAATCATGATGAAGAAATAATAGTGATAAGTTAAATAACCTATCATTTTAATATTCAGCTAATCATTCGATATCAAAGGCGTTGGATTACTGTTAGAGTGTATACGCTGTGATTCTAGCGTGACGTTTATTTTGTCCGTTGAGTGAGGAGAGCTGTCACGAGCTCGAAAGCGACACAGGTCCGGCCTCGGACACGCCCGGCGGGCATCTGAAGCCACAGCGCGTGGGCTACTTTGTTATATAGTACTGAGCTACTAAAAAATAAGTAATTTAAAAAAAACTGAACCGCACAGGTCCCGGTAGAATGTCATTATCTATCGATTGACATGTTTTTTAGTGATATAAATGTGATAGAACTCGAGTAAAACTGGAAAAACTGCTAAAAAATTACCTGTTTTCGTGACGAATTATGATCGAGCGAAGTTGAAAGTATCGTGTTTTGAACCGCACAGAAACACAGAAGCACTCTTGAACTATAATATATTTCTTTTTCGATCCAAAAATATGAATATTTCGTTACTTAATTTTGATTCTCCCGGAGGTCGATTTCGGAAATCCTGCCCTTAATTAGTGCGCTTGACATACAATCGGGATTTTTTTGTTCGACTACCGTCAAACCCTCCAACTTTGCCCACCGCCCAATCTTTGCCCATGGGCTATTTCCTTCCTGCAGGATGGAAATAGTATATTTTCATCCTGGGCAAAGATTGGACGGTGGGCAAAGTTGGAGGGTTTGACGGTATTCATTTTGTACAGTCGAGTCCAAGAAAATCTGAACAAGACCCTATTGTCAGAAGCATAAGAACTAGAAAAAAGAATTGATTCAAAAAACACAGTAAAAAAAAAACCATACATACCTCACAAATCCACTACGCAGGCTTCGTCCATAAACAAAATTTGTATCCACCACAGGTTTCGTCAATATGGAGAACAAAATATTATTCACAACATGCTGAACTAGATCAGTTATTTTTGATCCGTTCTTTGCTCAGATAATGATGAACTCGACTGTACTATTTAGAATGATATAAATTAGGGATGTACCGATACGTCGGTATCGACGATTATATGCAACCGACATTTGAAGAGCGCGAAAACATTTGCTGTATGAAAAAAATCTGCAAGAAGTAATTTCAATTTCTGAGTTAATGTAGCTATGTATTGGTTTATTACCGTGTGCAATGATAATTACTACTTTATGTTAATTATATCTTTGGTTCATAATAAAAAAAAAAAAATTGAGGTTTGAGTTGTCAATTTATTTATTTTTACTTTGCACTTTCAAGGTTAACTCTCTGTTAAATATAGCCAAGTTTTAGGTATAATAAGGACATACAAATATATGAAGTTAATTTCGTACTTCATTATTTAGCTAAGATATCTCTATCGGTAACGCCGATAACTTACTACAAAAATCGGTATCGGTATCGTATCGGCAATATTTTGTATCGTTACATCCCTAATATAAATGGTTACTAAAGAAATTTTAAAACAATAAAGCAATAGGCTTTGCTAGGCCTTCTAGTAGATATAGGTTAGCAAAAGTAGTGTTTTAACCCATCACACAAAATAAATAGGTGGATGTGCAGACATCGAGTTGCAGAAAACTAGTCCGCGTCTTCTTGTATTCTTCTTGACGCTTGACTGGAAGACACTTCAAATTTTAACGTTAAAAGGTCCAATAGTTACATTATATCGGTGCATCTTTGCGTTTGCTGCCAAGTGTTTTCACTCTTCTCGGTGTCACAGCGGTTTGTACCAAGTGCTCTATCTCTTCTTATCAGCGTGAACAACGTTGTACAGTGTACGTTGTGAATGTTTAACATACAATACAAACAGCATTCTCGTGTACACGTGGCCTCAGGTGAGGTCTAGTCACGTGGCCCGTATTCTAATTAGCTACGCTGAATATGGTTGTTTTATTAAAGGTGAATAAGGCTGTAATATTACATCATAGACGTGTAACAGCGGTTAATATCAACTGCTCTCGCTGTTCTTGGTGTCACAGCGGTTAGTACCAAGTGCTCTATCTGTTCTTATCCGCCTGTAGAACGTAATGTACAGTGTACGTTATGAATGTTTAACATACAACACAAACAGCGTGCACCTGGCCTCAGGTGAGGTCTAGTCACGTGGCTCGTATTCTAATTAGCTACGCTGAATATGGCTGTTTTAGTAAGGGTGCATAAGGCTGTGGCTCCACTGAGGCGGAGACAAGCGGAACGGAGAGGAGACATGTAGGGATCGACCAATCACATGTTACGCTGTTTCCATTGACATTGGCGAGATGTGGATTTCAACTAATGTGATTGGTTGGCCCTACCAGTCTCCTCTTCGCTCCGCTCGTCTCCGCCTCAATGGAGCCGCAGCCAGCCGGGTTTCCACTGCGAGCGGAGCGGACTCCGCCATGACCCCGTTTAAGTTTCATCGCTGGCGAAGTGCTTGTATGCGGTTTACTGTCGCGAGTGCCGCCAGCGATGAAAGTTGAACAGAGTCATTAACGAGTCCGCTCCACTCGCGGTGGAGATCCGGCTACCAGAGATCTGCGAGGTAGCGGAGCGGTGCACGAGAGAAAATACACCAATGCCGGGCTGCGTCGAGCGAGGCTTCGCACGTTGATTGGTAGAGTTTTTCCTCGCGCACCGCTTAACTACCGACACAGCACAGCGCCCAGCAGCGCACAGCTCTAGACGACAGTTACTGATTGGGAGGGGGAAAGTGGTGGGATGGATGCTGTAGAATCTTAAAGTTTGTAATCCTATACAAATACAGGCGATTACAAAGTTTCTTTTGTAATTCAAACGGGAAATAGAATGGATTGGAATGTAATAAATAAAGGAAGACCACTTACAAAAAGAAATGAGGTCCCATCAAAAACATTACACGTAAAAACACTACCTTTTTTGGGCAGTCGTGTAAAAAGATGCAAGTTTCGCAACGCAGTTCTTCTACAATATTTACTTTTACGTTTTCAAATTATTTCAACAGAAAATTACCTCTTTGTTGCATGCCAATAAGGGAGATTTTAAACTGCATCTTCATAGTTGTAACCTTCTTGTTAGGAATTTGTCGACAGCCGAAGAAGTGGTAAGTAATAGTACATTACTGCAGAGGCCGGGAAGTGAGGGGTTGCCGGCCGAGTACATATAGCTGGCCGAGCGGAGCGAGACCAGATAGTTACGAGGCTGGCAACCCCATTTCCCGCCGAGGTATGTATAGTGCTTTTCTCAAATATGCAATGAAATAAATAAACTTAACATAATAACCCTACTTAATATTTTATAACACAAACTTTCTGTCAGAAAGTGACATTTGTGACATATTATATCCATAGACAATGCAAAAGCTGTTTCAGTTCACATTTTTACCGCGAATATTTAGATTAAGTATTTTAAATGTGTATTTGTGTAGTTAAAATTGCATTTTAAAATTGTTTATAATGTGCTATTTGTTATGTTCATGTCAATTTGAAATAAATAAAACTGCAAAATATAGCAATCATCGTTTTTTGTTTTTTTAATGGTTGAATGCCGTGATGCTGTGGCCCAAATAAATGTGCAATGGAAATTTAAAAAAAATACAGAAACGGAAACGAGGTACTTTGCGGCCTATTTTTAGGCACGAAATGTCAACATTTCATGCCATGTTTGAGAAAAGTACCTCTTGCTTGTTCAGCTCGTATAACAGGCAGGTAACCGAGATACTGGCAATTCAGTTTTTTCCCCACTTTAACACACACTCAAATTTATATTTCATGCTGTCCAGAGCATGACGCAACTTTACGAAACGCCAAAACAACGGCGAGACCATTATGGGAAGGTCGGTTTAATTACTGTCGGCGACTTCAAGGAGCTATAGCATTGGGCATTCGCGACTCTAGCAGAGGGTACTTCTTTACCCAATATATATAATACATATATGTGTGAATGATGTAGTTTTATAGAATTTCGCTAATTTAGAGTGATCTTGACGCAAAAATAGACAATGGAAAATAAATATAGTAATTAAAATAATAACTGACCCCTTGCATCTGGCGGGGGCTGTCTCTGCGTGCGTCCCATAACCATGACACGGGCAGGGACAGCATCCGCTGGGTGTACCTACGCTTTGCCTCTCATTAAATTGTCGAAAGGGCCTCTACGCGTTGGCTTCGGCTCCGCGCACGCCTCCCAAAGGGCCGGGACACCATTGTCTCGTGTGCGGAAAAGATTGACATAATAATAAAGATATCGTCGCTGGAAAGCAATAATGCTGTAACCCTCAAAAAGTAAACTTTTCACTAGAGCCAAAAAACGTTTGCATTTTTTTAGAAAAATTCATAACTCTCAAACAAAAAGAGATTATTAAACCCCCTTTGGTAGACTCGTTGTAAAAAAATCGAAGTTTATAATTTTGGTGGTAAAATTAGTATAAACTTGTTTTTAATATGACTTTTGTCGTTTACAGCATTTCGATATTTCTAATCATGGCACGCAATAATGCTGTAACCTACAAATTTTTTGTATGGGAACATTATTTTTACCAAATCTCACAGTCGTTTTAAAATGCTGTAAGTCTAAAAAATGGTTCGTAATACAATTTTTGGGAGATGAAAACTTAAATTGACAAGATTTTTGTACTGCAATATTGCTGTAACTAAATGAATGAAAGGAAACAGGTATGAATGAAGCAGTGTAAGTGCGAATGGTAGTTTATGTCGATCCATTTTAAAATGTCAGTGGTAAATAATTGTTGATCTGTAGTAATAATATTTTCTGAACTACTTAATTAATATGCCACACATACATATCTTTATGCTTAAAATGTTGTTTTGGCTATTAAAAAGTTATCATTAAGTATTGTTATATTTATGGTATTGGACTGTATGTATGTAGATGCAGCAGCACTATGTAATCGCCTAAACTAATTTTTATCATTTGGTTTGGACGATGAGTGAGAACGGAACTATGGTATTTATCAGGCTATAAGTACACAGTATTAAAAAAAACTATTTTTTTTACAAAATAAAGAAATCGAAAGACATATCAGAAACGCCTGGAGGAGCTTGTGGTTGATGAAAATACTAATAGTGGGAAACCCCTTATATCCCTGAAATGTAAGCTCATGGAGATTTGGTGCATTCTACCCATTCTGACTTATGGCGCCCAGTTAAGGTCTAGGAGGACTTCAGAGGTAGAGGAAAGTATTAGAAGAGAGGCTCATGCACAGCAGTGAGACACTAAATCTAGTTAAAAAAATCGTTGTTTTAAGGTTGACGTGTCATTTTATAATAAAAAATGTTATTATTTATCTAATCGATAAATATATTCAATTCAATTAAAAAAATAGTATAGATTGTTTTACAGAACAATTATGATAGACGTATACAGGGTGACTTCTTTTTCGTGATACAGGATCATTAAACCTGAATCTATCCATGATTTTGAACAACTTTTACTATGGGGTCAACTTTGTAAATGCAAAAAAAATTAACTGTTTCATAGAAAAGGTCATCAATAGGTAGACCAAAATGTATGAGAGAGTTGTATTTTTTTTGCAATGTACAAAGTTAACCCCATAGTAAAAGTTGTTCAAAATCATGGATAGATTGAGGTTTAATTATCCTGTATCACGAAAAAGAAGTCACCCGGTAGTTTACATGCATTAAAGTTTGAACGGAAAAATAACTAACGTGTTTTTCTTTAAAAGTAGGTTATGTTTATATTACCTCTATAATCTAAAGGGAGCTTTGCAAACATTTATATTTAATTTGAATCATGATTAAATCTTTTAAAAAACGAAAACTAGCAAACTACAAATAAAAACGACCCTCAATACTATATACATTCAAACTTACTATATATTTTAAAATGTATTTACTGTCATTATTCATTTATTACTGTATCTTTAAAATGCTGTACACCATAGTTTATTCACAACATCTCCCGACAAAAAGCTGTAAATGACAAAAATTGGTCAAAAGTTGAAATTTACGGAAAGCAAAAAATGCTGTACGTGATGACGGAGAACTAATTGTGGAAACCATTTTGCTGTAAACCACAACGCAGTTGAAAACACTGGATTTTATGCGGGTTACAGCGATTCTTCATTCCGTGATTACAAATTTAGGTGAAAAAATATATGCTGTATACATTTTATTTATCATCACAGACAAATAATAACTATACCAGCCGACGCAGAAAAAAAAACTGAATAAGAATATGCAAAAAAAGCATTTTCGATGGTGGTGCGGGTTACAGCATTATTGCTTTCCAGCGACGATATGTTTGGGGGAGGCTTATGTTCAGCAGTGGACGTATCAAGGTTGAAATGATGATGATGATGAGTGTATTTCACATATATTAAGAGCAGTGGAAGAGTAGGTACCAACAAGACGATGCAATAAGGCTCAGCGGTATCAAACGCTCACGTAACAGGCGATCCGAGGCGTGCCAGGGTTGTCGCTTTCCTAATTGCAATAAACGAGACATATACAAGATCAAATATCACAAGACTTTTATAATGAAAAACAATTTCTAGGTCTTAAACTCGTTTACTCAACTACCAAACAGCATATTTCATTGTTAACGTAAGTACAATATAAAGAAGGTTTGTGATAAAGATTCGTTGGAAATTGGCTCGTACAATAGTAATAGTACAATCTAGTTGGCACCCGGTTAGCCTTAAATACAAATCATACTAACCCGCAAACAATCTTAGGTAAGTAATATTCCTATGATCTATGATTAAACGAAAGTTTATAAGCCAATAAAAAAGGTTCACCTTGTTTTGGCATAATTTTATTTGTCCGAATGTTCTATTCAACCGAATACTATTTACGCAAATTGGTTATTTTACGGACAATATTGACTTTTCAGAATAATTATAAAAGAAAGCTAACCTAACCTAATATGTTCTAAATGGCTGATGTAAAAGATGTTGCAAAATATTTTCCGTTAAAGCTAGAGAAAAATTATGCGAAATAAAATTCGGGCTAAACAATACATTCGGACAAATAAAATTATGCCAAATAAAGGGAACCCAATAAAAAAACATGCGGGTAAAGTCAGGAATGGCTCACTGTGCGATTTCGCCGCGCGGTTTGTAGTACCAATTTGTGCCCCCGCGGTGGAGCTTAGCCAGCGACCAGAAAGAGCACGCATTATTGGATAGAGAGAGACGGTCGGATTCGGTGCGCTCTGTCCGGTGGTTGGACCCGAACATCAGTTTCGTTCGAAAGAGAAACTCTGTACTTTTAGGTACTTAAAAAAGGTAAACAAAAAACCACGTGACTCGGGTCGTTCAGCCAATCAAAGTAATGTTTTGTATCTGTGGCACAATACCACTGGCTGAACGACCCGTGTCACGTGGTTTTTTTGTTTACCTTTTTTAAGTACCTAAAAGTACAGAGTACTATTACATCTTCTGTAGTGAAGTGTTGAATAAAACGTAGTGCCAGCCCTAGCAGGGGGATTACGAACGACCTACATCGAGTTTCGACTGTTGTAAGATTGTAGCGATCGCGCGAGCTTTCAGTAAATGATCACTTCACCTCACTATTAGGGCTCTTCCACACACGATTGTTCTAATTCAAATTCAAATCGTTTATTGCAAATCTTGTTGTTTAAAGGATCTTATAAGTGCCTAAACAAGTGCAAAACATGTTAAAACTATGGAAAATTTTTACATATCGTCGGCTTAAGTCGCAAACTTCGTAACGTTGTATGGGACACATACAAGGTTACGAGGTTTGCGACTTAGGCGGATCTCACACTGCAGCGAAAATCGCGGCGACACGCGACTCAGCGATTTTCAACTTTGTATGTAGAATCATCGATTTGTATAGAAAAATCGCGGGGTGGCGCACACTGGCGCGTAAATCGCGGCGACTCGCAACTACTATGCGCAGCTACACGGAAAAAATCGCGGCGCCGCGCCGGGCGATTTCAGTGTGTTCTTCGCCTTAGGCCGACGATATTTATATATAAACTAATGCTTACGAACTATGTACCTCAATCAAGAAGTCTTCCGTGGAGTAGTAACAAGTACTACAGTTAAAAAACTTTACTAAAGCACGTGTTGCATGTAGTAGTAACCTGTCTGTATAGACAGTTTGACGTTCCATTATAGAAAAAGGACATACCTAAGTTCCATATAAATTCCGTACACTACTACAACCAACAGGTGCTTTAGTTAAGTTTTTTACCTAGTACTAGTTCAGTTCAGATGTTATAGATACACTAGTTCACACTCATCGTCATTAATTTAAGAGAGTCATTGAGAGAGAGAGAGACGTTGGCTCTCTGTGTTTGTTCTACCGTATATACTAAGGGGAGTGTTCTGAGGAACTTTTTGGGCTCGTGCCTCCGTCACATTTCTATCACCGTACCTCCCGCCTCAGGAATAAGGTTCATCCACACTTTTTAGATGCTTGCCATCCCAAGAACAAGCGGCAATCACGCTCTTTTTTGCCAAGAACCGGCAGGATGTGGAATGAACAGCTCGTCTGCCCGTTTGCCACTAACATAAAAAAAAGAGTCATTGGAGTAGCTTCCAATCTTACCTGATACGCCAGCTTCTTGATGTTTTGATAAGACACAACACCAACGTTTTCCTTCACTTCTATGTAGCTGCGTCTAGGTTTTTCTCTACCTCTCCATCCCTCTATTTTTCCTTCCAGTGCGGTTTAAAGAAGTTGTCGTATCTTATTAAATTTCCTATCATTTTTCCTCGTTGTGGAGAAGAAAAATTTCGTAATTAGCACGTTAGTACACAAATCTTTAAGTCGCAATTTCATTGGCAAATAATATGTAATGAGGGCTATAATATAGTTATATATACCATACCGCGAATGAATTTCGCCACTATAGTAGCTAGCGCTAGTGTAGCGTGTGGTCTCCGAAATGTCAAATGTCACTGTTAGTGGAGCTACAGGGGTTTATTTGTCATTAGAATAATGGTATCAATATTTTCCAATATCTGAGATTATTTATAGCAAATATGAGTTACGAGTTAATGAATGTGAGTGGTTTGAGATAGTTTCATCATTCGGAAAGTTATGTCCTCTTTTTTTCCGAACTAACCGCAACACTGCGGCGTGCTCGATGTTTTAAGGCATTAAATACGATTGAAATGTAAACTTCGTTTTGTCATCCGTAATAACAAACTGACAGCTACACTTCAGGACCCGACTCGACATTGGCGCCATCTGGTGAGCACAAAAACGGTAGTCCTCATTAGTACTAGTGTGAACTATGGCATCGTTACGATTTCTGTACGTCTAGCATAACTAGCCGCGACTTCGTTTCTCGCGCGACAGAGCATCACCTGTCACTGTCACACTATATTGATTGGAAAGAGATGGGTAGCATATCTCGCGCGAGAAAGAGTCGCGTGTCACAGTTGTGCTAGAGGTACTGATAACGATTTACTAGTTCACAAGTCAAATTATATTTGGATTTTGGGTCGAAATTGTCGGTACATTCTTGAATTATCCCATTGGTCACTCCGTAGCCGTATCACAGTTCTGCTGCATTGCCTACACGTTATTCAATATGCTGACTCATCGCTAACTCGGCGCTGTCAACATAAGGAAAAAAGTAGAACCGAATAAATCAAAAATGTCTATTTTTATTTAAAAGGAAAAACATAATCAGGCGGCAGTACGAAGGCGCATTAAAATGATTTCCGTTTTTCTACTGTCTCCACCAAAAATGTGACACTTAATTATTTTCATTGGTTTTTATCATCAAAAGGGACTTCTATTGTTCCGTGATTAACATCTTGAAAGTTGAGTATTCTGACCAGTCTGGTTGGCTGTACTTGATGGTAGAAAACTTCTCTTTATGAGCAACAAACACATAGGTGTTAGGCATAGGCCCATGACGATAAGAGCGTGACCATATAAGGGCCTGTGCACACGGCGTCTTTTAAATGCGCCGTCGACTCGCGCTTCTTAGCGCTGTCTCTCTTTATTTTTAAGTTGTAAACGACAGCGGTATGAAACACGCGTGTGCACAGGCCCTTATGGTGGGCAGGCCCTAAGATGGTCTGACGACATCGCTAAGGTCGTCAGAAATCAAGGAAGGCAAAACTCATGCGACCGTCCGTTGTGATAAAAAAGGAGATTTTCTCCCGAATTCGCAAACTTACGAAGCGGGACCCAATTACATTTCCATTCCATAAATTCCCGGTAGTAAAAGATTGGGCTCGAGCCATCGGGCCGATTGCGCCGAGTCGGCCACTACGCTAGTGTTGCCAGGCCTCGTTTCCCAAAAATCGGGATTTCGTGCAATAAACATCGGAATTTCGGTGTTAAAATCGGGTGTCCCGATTAAGGGTTAATCGAAATGTGTCAACAGACCCCAAGAAATCAGGATATTTGGCGTCCCGGTCAAGGGCTAATCGAAACGTGTTAACAGGCCCCTGGAAATCGGGACATTTGGCATCTCGATCAAGGGTCAATCGAAACGTGTGAACAAACCCAAGATATCGGGAGATTTGGCGTCCCGGTGAAGGGTTAATCGAAACGTGTCAACAGACCCCTAGAAATCGGAATATTCCGCTCTTATCGGGAGATCTGGCAATTTCAGCTACGCTATTTGGGCCACGTAAATATGCGTAATTGCCCAAACAGTGTCCCGGGTCCCGGGCGGGTCACCAATTTGGTTACACAGTGTTTTAATTGTTTTTTTGTTTATTGGGCATGTTTGGGCGGGGACGGCTCATGGAAAAAGGGCTTTTTTTTATTTATTTGCTTTTGGAGAACCAATTTACAACAGTGCAAATAATTGATGGGATATTTACAAAAACAACATAACTAAGTAAGGTGTTTGACACCTACTGTAATTAAAAATGTTCCTCTGTAAGTATCAACCAGTCTAGTATGTTGTTTTTGTTAACATCCCTTCAATTACTTAGAGATGCTGACATTGGGGACGCCAATTACAGGATTGCGTGACAATTATTAGAGCATTTCTAAAAAGTAAAAAACATTGTACATTCATTTTCCCAAAAAACCTTTACAGGTAACTATTAAAAATAACAGTTATCTTTATATCAAAGAAACATTTCGTCTCTTCATTGGTTTTTTAATGCGGGTAAATTACACCACATTTTATGTTACATATAATAGATACAAGAAATCAAAGTACATAGAAGAATTAAATGGCACTCACCTGTGTCCAGACCGGGAATCGAACCCGGTACCTCTGGATTTCCGGCCCAGCGACTCAACTACTCGTCCACCGGAGCACCCTCTCGCACGCGCCAATAGTACGAAAGAGATAGACTGTCATCGAGCGCTCGATACTCACTAGCGCCGATCGAAAAGTCAACTCATGGTAGGCCCACTGAGAAGATCAAATTGACAGTAACGCCAAAACCGTGCTCAGTCAGTGAAGGCTGCGGACGAGGAGGGCCGACCCCAAGTAAATGGGACTACCGGTCCAGGAGAAAGAAGGCAAGTACTTAAGTTGAAATATCTAAGGCTGGTAACGGTTGAAATTAATTAAGGACCCTTAAGATTATTCAAAATTATGCAAACGCTTGCATGATACGTTGCTTGTTTCGGCGCCCGAGTAATTTACAAGGGCCCAGGATCTTAAGGCGAGGTGAGACCAGAATCGGGCACGGAAGCCTAGTTTCCAAATCATTTTTAGAGCACTTATTTGACTCTTAGGTCACTGTAAAACATATATAATAATATTCAGAACTAGGGCTTGCATTCCGGAATTCCGGAATTCGGAAATTCCGGAATTCCGGCCGATATTTCCGATGTTACAGTTCCGGAATTCATGTACTTAAAATTCCGGAATTGAAACCACTGTAATAGAGACAATTAAGACAGTTATTTTACAAAATTACAACGTTTTAAAATAGACGAACGCTAATTATCTTCTTGCACAGTCTTCGTATCATGTGCGTTATGCGTCCGACACAATAAAAGTATTTTTTAAGTATTGAATAATGCCTTAATATTTATGAAAATCCTTGGCACTCCAAATAACA
The DNA here is from genome assembly GCA_947034925.1 of Eudemis profundana. NCBI lineage: Eukaryota > Metazoa > Arthropoda > Insecta > Lepidoptera > Tortricidae > Eudemis > Eudemis profundana. The sequence continues at coordinate 21,558,652 of OX344808.1, forward strand.
TTTCCAGCAACGCCGGCCTGATAAACCTTAAGAGGTTTTTTCCAAACTTTTCTTAAGAACTCTCTAAAACTTAAACAAAAACAGGAATGTTTTATGATTTAGTAGTACAAAATGAAAGGATGTCCTACAACCGGATAAGTGCGAGTCGAACTCGGCCATCGAGGGTTCCGTACAAATATTTTAAATAAAACGATTATATTTTTTAATGATTTAATTACAAGTGTAGTTTTCAATTTTTTCCCTATACTTGTAGTATAAGACGATAATACTTGCTATATTGCATAGTTCTAGATCAACGAAAATAACCCACAAATTTTAATTCCCTTGGGTGTCGTTTGTGGCATAAACGACCGTATCTTTTTTTGGATGAACTTAGAAGTTTTGTATTTTTCACAGATTTAAGGAACTGTAGACCTGAGTATATGGTTTTATTTTCAACTCGATACCTTCACGCGTTCCCGAGATAAAGGGTCTTGATACACACACACGGGCAACAAAGTGATCCTATAAGGGTTCCGTTTTTTCCTTTTGAGTTACGTAACCCTAAAAACGACGAAATAAGGGCTATCCTAATATTACTTGATGTCGAATAACAGGATTTGTGATAAATAAACGGTGATAAATTAATTGCTACTTTCTTGCTTTTTTGAGATTTTTTAGATAATTATGTCTCAAGTGTTGTACTTGGAATACTACATACGTATTTGTTGATTGTATTCTGAGCGCTGATTCTTATTTAGATGTGTTTTAATCCAATGTTTCATGTTGGAAAACTAAACTAATAAATTCCGGAACCAGTTCCGGAATTCCGGAATTGAAGGTAAAAATTAGGGATGTAACGATACACAGTTTTGCCGATACGATACCGATACCGATATATAGTAGTTAATATCGGCGATACCGATACCGATATCTTAGCCAAATAATGAAGTATGAATTTCAGATATTTTTATGTCCTTATTATAACTAATGGCAATGACTACTGGTTATATTTACCAGAGAGTCAACCTTGAAAGTGTAAAGTAAAAATAATAAATTGTCAACTCAAAATTCTTTTTTTTTATTAAGAACCAAAGATTTAATTAACATAGTAATTATCATTGCACAGGGTAATAGAATAGACCAATACATAAATTAAGTCAGAAATTGAAATTACTTTTTGCAGATTTTTATTCATACAGCAAATTCTTCAAATATCGGTTGTATAATATCGGCGATACCGATATATCGGCGATACCGATATATCGGCCGATATATCGGTATCGATATAAAGTATTAATTAAGCGTCACCTTTGTGATTTTTTTTCATATTTTTCGGGCGCACGGTTTAGAAAATAGAGGGGGGGGGACACAATTTACACAACTTTCGGAGCGATTATTTCTAAATACATTCACTTAATCAAAAACATTACTTAGGAACCTTATAGTTTTTTTTAATGAGCTGTCGAACTATGTACCACACGTTGATATTTGCTGAATAAAAATTTTTTTATTGTCTTTAACATGTATGGAGTGCCCCCCCTAAAAATATTTATTTTAATTATTTATATACCAAACTAAGTAGCGGCTCATAAAAGACAGCTATATTCCAAATTTCATCAATATCCATCATGTAGTTTTTGAGTTAAATGCCTGTGACATACGGACAGACAGACAGACAGACAGACAGACGGACGGACATGACGAAACTATAAGGGTTCCGTTTTTGCCATTTTGGCTACGGAACCCTAAAAAAACCAACTAACACAAATTGTCGCGAGGCAGTCGATTGAAACAGTGGTTATATAATAGTAAATTACATAACTAGGGTGGTAGTACACAGAAAAGCCGAGATCGCAGAAGTTTGCGGCCCGAGCTGCAAGCGAGGGACGTAAATATGCGATCGAGGGCTTTCTTTATTACCTCCCGTGTTGTGTAGGTACTGTACATCATTTTATGTCTACACTTGGCCAGAAAGCGGCTTTTTCCGTACGCGCAGCGTGCGGAAAAAGTCACTTTATGGCCAGGCGTGGCATAAATTATATAATTTACGCTGTTTAAGTCATGTTTTTTTTTCAACCTGAATAATAGCTAATATAGGGTTTAAACTCATCGCTTTACAACCTAAACAATAACACGTGCATGCCGCGGCCGTGACTCTTATCGCCGCATTCCTAATGACTACCTAGTCAATGATAACAATGTTACTCCTATCCTATACAGCAGGGGTTCCCAAAGTGTGCGCCGCGGCGCCCTGGTGCGCCGTAGAAACTAATAAAGTTAAAAACTAAAACCCGACTACGAAAAAGTCTAAAACAAGAATCTTGGGTTTTAGTTTACCGGGCACAGATAAATTGCTATTTTTTTTTTTCATTTAGAGAACGTTTCGAGTATGCCGTCAGTCGATCGTAGTCGGAGGCCCAGGCAAGACAAACCAAAAAATATTCTTGTTTTAGACTTTTTCGTAGTCGGGTTTTAGTTTTTAACTCTATTTTATTTACGTCTTTTTAGTTATTATTCAGTTACGTTTTTAGGCGCCTTTCCCTTCCTAAGAACCATATTAGGGTGTGCGGCCAAAGACCGAGCCGTTTCTTAAGCATCCTCCAGTTAATAGATTTAACAAGAATTACAACAGTAACAGTTAGATACATGGTTTGCTTACAACGATATAAGACGATTTAGGCTTTGCTTTTGTCCCGCTTAAAATTGCGGGACATAGGGTGTTTACGGCAGAGCTCGGTTTTCAGCCTCGCAGCCTGAAACTCGGCCTTCGCTTCGGACTTGCAAAAATTAGACATTTATATACAGTTTGCGTGAAGTAACCAGGAGCGCTTCATGCCATTGGTCCAACGCGGTATTCGTTCTTTGCCCCGCTTAAAATTATTGCGGGATAGGGTGTTTGCTGAGGAGTTCGGCCTTTGGCCTCGAAGCCTGAAGCTCGCCCTTCGGGCTTGTAAAATTAGACATTTATATACAGTTTGCGTGAAGTAACCAGGAGCGCTTCATGCCATTGGCTCTGTGCAGTACTCGGCCTTTGGGTTCGCACAAATGAGACCGATATTTAGTTTGTGTGAGACGACTTGGGTTGGGACACTTCACTTTAGGCTTTCAGTCTCGCTTGTAACTATTGCTAAATAAGACGCTTGCCGCCCCGCGGCCTGAAACTCGCTCTTCAGGCTCGCAATAGTTCTACCGATATACAATTTTACTGCGACGATGATATTGGAATAGAAGGCTTCGGGTCTTTGGCCCAAAACAAAGCCCGGCATTTAAATGGCCCCTCTGTTTGACGCTTGCCCCTGCCTTCAGCCTCTTTTGAAATTACTCCTTGCGGAGGAGAAACAACATGAATTGGTGTGTTAATTGGTCAAAAAGTATGGTACCGGTGTCATACAACCGTAGCAAAACATACCTACAAACTTTTATAAAATGCTTTTAATTTGAACAACTTTAGAATTATCAAAATCAATTCTGACGTGTTCTACTTATACATACTGCAAAATACAAAGAAAAAAATATCTTTCAATAACTAACACCTATTTGAATATCGTGATTCAACGTAACTAAATGTTGTCATATATGATTCCACTCCTCGCCAACATGGATTAAAGCAGTTTACAACAGTGTCATCTGTTATTGAGTAGAAAAAAGAAATAATTATTATAGCGGTGCGACTAAGTGTGACTAGAGTGATTTATAGATATCGATTTAGGGCCTTATCACACTGGCGATTTGCGGGCGAGTTTTCATACAAAACCAGTCGACAGTGACATTTGTATGGAAACTCGCCCGCGGCTCGCTTGCAAATCGCCGGTGTGATAAGGCTCTTACAGTCAGCTGTAAAAAGATGATACATGGTTACCGTGTTTAGAAATCTGAGATCTTTACTTGAAGTTTATTACAATTAAAGAGTAGATATTTTTGAGTGCTTTTAATACGTATGTATTCAGTTGGCTGAATCCAAGACTTACTTTTTCAAATAAGTTGCTACATTAAAAGATGTTTTAATTAGATAAGTATGTTTCTTTGTTTGTTTGAAATTATGAAAAATATCTTGGCCACCGCATACTGTGCTACTGCTACGGGGCTGCGGAAACCAAACTATCCCGGCCGGTAGTATTCATTCACTCTTTTTCTACGAGCGGAGCTTTCGGAAATCTGAAAGGGTTAATTTTGTATTTTAGGTGCACTGAGTTATTCAATTCATACACGTAACCAATGTCGATACAAAATATCGACTTCATCTTAGCCACACCTCTAGTTGAATAGCTTAGCAAACTGTCATTGCGGATAGCGAAAATCGACATGTACAATTATTTCAATATTAAGGCGCGGTAGGACCTGGCTCGCATTTCACATACAAACTAGGGTCGGGCGGAATGCAGATTATTGCAGATTATCTTCGATTTCTAACATAAAAGTATACGTTATCAACCCAAACATGAGAGGATGCCCTGCATGACTGTAAAATCATGATTGTCAGGTATTAATTTTGTCAGAAAAGGTAACTGGTGATGAACAAAATGAAAAAAAATGAAAAAAATACTTTATTTTATAGTGTTTTCGCGCTACTTTTCTATCGAGCGAAGTGTTCGCTATCGTGTTCTAAGTGAGAGGAAGCCCTAGATACAGTTCTGAATATTATTATATATGTTTTACAGTGACCTAAGAGTCAAATAAGTGCTCTAAAAATGATTTGGAAACTAGGCTTCCGTGCCCGATTCTGGTCTCACCTCGCCTTAATACAATAATACTTACCGGTGATAATATATGCCTCCTCGAGACATATTTTTAAATCTGCTCACAGTGAGGCAGCATATTTACGGCATTACAACGATTTTATTTCAACATTTTTGATGTGACACAACCACAACACACGCGTCAGTTGGCGGCACGAAAATTACATGTATTCGGCAATGTTCGCAAATACGAAGTTACCCGATATCTCTCATTACAAATGACACATCTGAAGGTCTAGCATAGCAGGCCATTTGGATATTTAGCAGGTGTCAAAATATCAAAATATGTTTTTTTCTTTTTCTTTCAAATATATTATGAAAGTAACGGGTGATGACGTTTCATGCCACGGCTGCCATAACTGCTCGTTATGCTAGCCCTTCTGTAAACGAATCGTCGGAGATCAAGCTGTTGAATATCGTTCTTGTTGTTATTAAAATGAAAATATTGTTGCATAATATACTTGTATCAGCATGTGTGATACATTTATGCAATATGTTTTTAAAGCTCTTTAATTTGATATATAACACGATGCTACTCGATGACTTTTATTTTTTTAATCCTTGAGTTTTTTGAGGATCACGGCCTTTATATTAAATTTTAGTTTCAACCAGGGATCGGAACCGGTATCGAATTACCGTTTTATTTCGTTGAAATACCGTTATTTTACTCCGTTCGTGCTACAACCGGTATTTTGATGGAACGGAACGGAATATTTCGGTGATCGCTAAGTGATGAAGAACGAAATGATAACGTTCCTGATGAGAATAAAAACCGGTATTCTCGACGAGCCGAGCTCGCCGAGGGGCTCGCAGGGGTGGTGACGATGTGCGCCGGCATTTACAAGGTCAAATTCCGTGTTTTGTAGCGCGTCGCATAGCGCGATGTATTTATTTTCAATTTTTGTCAGGAAAGTTTAAATTCTGAGTGTTGAAGCGCGCGCGCTCTTTATTATAATATTGTTTGTTTTGTGATATTAAGTTTTTAAAGATGATACATAGTAATTTTTTAACTAGATTAATTATTTGCAGGTATTTCTATACTACCGAGTGACAAACAAGCATTCTGTCTACCTGACAGAACAAACTGAATGCAAAATTAAATAATACAAATAACGTTCTTCTTTTTACAATATTTTTATTGTATTTTAGGTATTTTAATTTAGGTAGTTTAATTTAGTTTTTAGGTTTATTTAGTTTTAGGAAATTTAAATTTTATCTTCTATGTATTTGTTAGTTAACTGTACTTTCTTTCAATAAAGAAGTCACTGTCAAAAAAAAAAAAGTTCAATCAAACTGATTGATTGAGTCAGGCGTTACTTATATTATTACCGCGTTATTGATATTTTTGTTTAATTAACGTTCAAACTCTTCAAAGCAAAAGTCAGTCTAGGGACAAAGATGTAGTGTCTGATGCACTGGTATACCTTATACCTACCTAATACATACTTATATTTAATTTGGATAAATTTAATGATTAGAGGCAAGTACATTTATTTCGTCTTGACGAGTACTCTGAACCGAAATAATATCCAGGTTCTGATGATGGAGCCGGAATGTGGCCATGGGAACTCCGTAATAAAACGTCGGAACCCCATCGTGTTTGGGCTCATTTGTTTTGTCTTGACGAGTACTCTGAACCGAAATGATATCCAGGGTCTGATGATGGAGCCGGAAGGTGGGCATGGGAACTCCGTAATAAAGCGTCGGAACTCCATCGTGTTTGGGCTCATTTGTTTTGTCTTGACGAATACTCTGAACCGAAATGATATCCAGGGTCTGATGATGGAGCCGGAAGGTGGGCATGGGAACTCCGTAATTAAACGTCGGAACCCCATCGTGTTTGGGCTCATTTGTTTTGTCTTGACGAGTACTCTAAAGTGAAATGATATCCAGGGTCTGATGATGGAGCCGGAAGGTGGGCATGGGAACTCCGTAATAAAGCGTCGGAACCCCATCGTGTTTGGGCTCATTTGTTTTGTCTTGACGAATACTCTGAACCGAAATGATATCCAGGGTCTGATGATGGAGCCCAAACACGATGGGGTTCCGACATTTTATTACGGAGTTCCCATGGCCACCTTCCGGCTCCATCATCAGACCCTGGATATCATTTCGGTTCAGAGTACTCGTCAAGACAAAACAAATGAGCCCAAACACGATGGGGTTCTGACGTTTTATTACGGAGTTCCCATGGCCACCTTCCGGCTCCATCATCAGACCCTGGATATCATTTCGGTTCAGAGTACTCGTCAAGACAAAACAAATGAGCCCAAACACGATGGGGTTCTGACGTTTTATTACGGAGTTCCCATGCCCACCTTCCGGCTCCATCATCAGACCCTGGATATCATTTCGGTTCAGAGTACTCGTCAAGACAAAACAAATGAGCCCAAACACGATGGGGTTCTGACGTTTTATTACGGAGTTCCCATGCCCACCTTCCGGCTCCATCATCAGACCCTGGATATCATTTCGGTTTAGAGTACTCGTCAAGACAAAACAAATGAGCCCAGACACGATGGGGTTCCGACGTTTTATTACGGAATTCCCATGCCGACCTTCCGGCTCCATCATCAGACCCTGGATATTATTTCGGTACACAAGACGAAACAAATGTACCTGCCTCTAATCATTAAATTTATCCAAATTAAATATAAGTATGTATTAGGTATAACAGTGCATCAGACACTACATCTTAGTCCCCAGACTGACCACCCATGTGTAATCTTTTGCTTTGAACAGTTTGAACGTTAATTTGTTCTATCAGGTCGACAGAATGCTTGTTTTTCACTCGGTAATATAAATTAAAATTATACCTACAAATAATTAAATACACTCACGAACAATGAATTCTGGTCATTTCCTATTATAATTGTCCTTAGAAAATTACCCGAATTAATTGACCGTGAGTGTAATTAATCTCGTTATATGTATACCATATACCAAATACATCGCGCTAGACACTTGCTAACTAAATTATCTACGAAAAATGGTTAATTGTCCGAAACTACTTTTATATTCCGAATGAATCCGTAACAAAACAACACAACAACCTAAGCAACGCACAAAAGCAAAAAATACAAAATCATTGTGCGCAGCATACCGAAAAACAAAATATCCCGCAGGCAAACTCAAGGTAAAATTAGAAATAGCAACTCGTTATATCTTGTTACGCAACGAGAAAAACGTTTAATTTCGTTCCACAGAAACGGAACTTAGTAAAAAACGGTATCGCAAAAGAACGGTTCTTTAACCGGTGATCACAAACAAAAACCAGAACCTTTCCGTTCTCGGGTCAATGAACAAAACCGGTATTCTACTCGGAACGGTTTCCGATCCCTGGTTTCAACTAACTAGCCTATAACCCACGCAGAATCAAGACGAATCTAACGATAGCCCACATGTTTGAATCGGTTTAGTAGTTTTTGAGTTATGAGGGAAGAAACGAACATACAAACATATATACATACGGTGCTAAAATCATAAACCTCCTTTTTGCTTCGCCGTAGTTGGGTAAAAAGAGGCGCCGCGCCGTGAGTCGATCCTCTATCATTATCTAAAACCACAAATATTCGCGGGTACCTACCTATAAAGCAACAATACATATTTTGAGCGAACTAGGGTAGGACGCCGTGACAAAGTACTAAACTTGTAAGTGCGCCACGGGCTGGAAAAGATTGGGAACCCCTGTCCTATACTATCAAATCAATCAAATAATTTATTTCAGAAATAAAATTCCATAAACTGATTAGTAACAAAAAATCCTTCCCTATGTTAGTATAAAAATGCGATAACTACAACACAAAAACAACAACAACACACAAAAGTGGCGTGGCGTAAAAGATATCCTTGGACAAGCTAGTGCAGATTTGGTGTACATTTTCCTTAAGAGCTGTAGAATAAGGTGCTCAATTGCCTGATATTAGGCAAGCCGGTAGGAATCGAGTTCTTTGGACGCCACGCTACTGCTATACAGAGTGTTTAGTATTAGGGCATTTCTATTTTAAAATGTAAGGTTGGGCGAAACTTAAGCTATGTTTAAATATCGTTTAACCTGTCAGGTGGTATCGTTTAACACTCAAAAACAGTGTCAAAAAAAGTTTCGTAATTAGCACGTTAGTACACAAATCATAAAGTTGCAATTTCATTGGCGGAATAAAGGTAATAGGGAATATGCATGAATATTTTTTAACAGATTTCTTAACAAAATATGAAAATACCGTAAAAAATATGACATACAGTCAAAATAAAATTGAAATCGACCGAGAAACACGGAAGATATAAACATTTTAAAGCACTAATCAGACAGCGATTAGACAGAGATCCGATATGAACTATGACGTCATAGTACACGGCCGCCATACAATCTCCATACTATATTCTGTTTTGCGAGAAAGAGATAGAGATAAATTCTTTGTTGTGTTATATCTTGGTTATTTTTATAGTTATTCGAAAAATATTTTTTTCCTACTGTTTTTTATATAAATGAGCATTTATTAAAGTAAATTAAAAATATCATGCATATTCCCTATTAGTACGAATGTGAACTAGACCATCTATGGAGTTGAACGCTAATCGTCAGTTTGGTGACGACCTGTTAACTGCTAGTATTAAGAGGACATTTTAAATAAAAAAGGCCATTTAAGTAAATAAGTCCTTTGAAGATTATAAAGTAGACACTAAAATAACAAGAGCATGTCGGACCATGCTCAGTGTAGGGTTCCATAGCCGTAACTATAAGGTAAAAAATACGATGTTAAAAAAATATAACAACAAAAGAGCGTATCTTCATAGCAATTACGTCCTTTTGTTGAGAAGCGCAGTTTATCGGCAATAACTCAAAAACGGTTAATCCGATCTTGTTGAAAATAATTTTCGTTGAAAGTATTAATTGAGCGTTATCTTTGTAATTTTTTTTATATTTTTCGGACACACGGTTTAGAAGATAGAGGGGGGGGGACACAATTTTCACAACTTTCGGAGCGATTATTTCCAAAGGTATTCACTTAATCACAAACATTACTTAAGAACCTTAAAATGTTTTCAAAAGAGCTGTCGAACTATGTACCACACGTTGACATTTTGTGAAAAAAATTTTTTTTAGCTTATGTTACATGTATGGAGTGCCCCCCCTAGATTTTTTTATTTTTATTATTTAACTACCAAACTTAGTTGCGGCATCTACAAGACATCTATATTCCAAATTTCATCAGTATAGGTCTTGTAGTATTTGAGTAAAATGCCTGTGACATACGGACGGACGGACGGACGGACGGACGGACGGACGGACGGACGGACGGACGGACGGACGGACATGACGAAACTATAAGGGTTCCTTTTTAGCCATTTAGGCTACGGAACCCTAAAAACAGGAAAGAACTATTTAACTTATCTTAGCTCGAACAAATTTGTAGGCCTCCTCTAGTGTAAAATAATTGAACTATTAAGAGTAGAATATTTTTTCCTACCCTATAAGGGGCCATTCATTTATTACGTAATACGATTTTTGCCAGTATTTGACCCCCTTCCCGCCACCCTATGTAAGAAAAAATTAGAATCGGCCGACCCCCTCTCCCCTATTTAATATTTATTACGTAATGACCCAGTCATTTCGAACATTCGAGGTCGCAAAAAATCGCACAACGCTGAATATGTTGGGATGTTGTTAGGATACATATAAGTAGTGTACACACGATTTTGCAGTTTCGAAAAAGTTGTGCTAAAAAATTTATGCTCGAAAAGCACCGAAATTTTCGGTCATTTTTCAGATTTTGGTCTGTAGCTTCTAAAACTCGGATTTTTGGGTAAAATTGTCTATGACACTATTAAAGAAGATAAAATTCCCTACAATATGAGTGTAACATCAACTCTGCGTGTTTAGAAAATGTTGAGATATAGCACTTCAAAAATTTCAAATTTTCATAAAAAGTTCGAAATTGCACTTTTAGCTACTTCTCAAGCTGAATAGCAGGTGAAAAACTGATCTTACAATGACAATTAGATTTATGAAGTTATAGAACAATTATTGAGCTTTATTTTAAGTATAATTTGAACCCTATACTAGCGATAATTCTCTTGTTATTAGAAAAAAAACAAATCATTAGAGAACTCAGATTTCTCAGGAAGAGTGTTCCTAAAGCAAATTGTGAGTATATTGCGCAGTTATTCATAGGAAGTTTTAAAAATTACTTTATATTTCTAAACATCATTCGTTTAAAAAGTCCTGAGGGACCATGATGATCGCGTACATCGCACATCATGTAAATGACAAAAGCATCGTCACATTTACATACGTGCGTAAATTCGAGAGTGTTGAATACTTTATTATTTATTTATACTGTGATATGTACAACCATCATATGCCCGCTAAATTAGTCTTAAATACACATTGTATGATCTTGGTCATAAAATGTGAAAACCAACGAGTACTTTAGTGATGGCGAGTCCTCGGCTGACTCCAGTGATAGAATTGCAGGACGCAATGTAAATTAGTATCTATCGCAATAACTTACACTAAAGAGTGGCTATGTAGTTACCCTTGAATTACTGACATTTTACGGAATCCAGCAAAAAGTTATCTTCGATGACATAAAACATTAGATTCAACGTTTGTCAACGAAACGTCACGCAACCGGTAGGTATGTAGTTATACGTGGTTATACGTTTACACCTACTAGTTTTCCGCGTCTAATAATGCTCCTATTTTGTGTAAGTACTTATAATATTAGGCTTGCCTTTATGCAATTGGCTAAATGGTCGTATTCTTCTGAATTACACCTAGAAAAGTGTCGTCAAAATCATGTTTATGGCTAAGTTGTCAAGCAGGGGCTTATTGCATAACAAAGTACGTATAATATTATAAGTAAGTTTGTATGGATTTTTACTAATAATATTAGCTTGTCTTCTACTATGTACTCGTAATTAGCCTCAGGTTTTCCCCTAACAAACTCTGCAGAGAACAAGGTTAATCCTAGCTGTCTGGCATGAGCTTTTTCTTCTCCACAGCCTTTCGTAATTGTAACAAATACTATGCTACAATCCATCCTGATGTTTTAATTTCAATAGTAAAGATGACCTCCATCAAGCAGTTGCGATAGAGAGACTGAATCGTGATGGGTAGGATGTAGCTAACAGTTGTGTGAAATATGTAAATTATATGCTAGATAAGCTAACAATATGCGAAATGTAGGCAAGATGACCAACCTAATGTTACGGAATACGTGTACGATCTTCTAACAGTGCTAAAGTCCATCACTCTAGTTTAACTCCAATGGAAGACGTTGCTGCCGTTGCTGCCCTACCCGATATTCCTACATAACCTACCACTGGGTGCATAATAAGTCGTAGGAGATAGGGAAAAATACAAATTTGGGTGGACAAGGACTCCTTGTCAAGGAGCCCCACATGAGATCCTTATGAGTGGGGTAATAGGAAACGGGAAACCGAGTCACAGTTTTCCTCGGCTGAAAAAGGGCAGAGGTGTTATCTCAAACACAGTAGGAGCATTCCACGGAAACGTTACGTCAGGGACACTACCTTTTTAATACTTTTTACAAGTAAAATTAAAATCTGAATATCGGTATGGTAATATCAAAACTTGGCTTTAAGATTGGTAGTGTTTCTTAGTAACTAAAAAATTATTAGGGTTTGCTACGAAAGCATTACGTAAGCGACAAAAAAACATGTTTTCATGGAATGTTCCAGTAGGAACTTCATACATACTCACTTCTAACTCTTCTAAGTTGTAACTTATTGCAATAAATACGAATTTACATGGTGTCCTGTTCACGTTGATTTTGACATTTTATGACCAAGATCATACAATGTGTATTTAAGACTAATTTAGCGGGCATATGATGGTTGTACATATCACAGTATAAATAAATAATAAAGTATTCAACACTCTCGAATTTACGCACGTATGTAAATGTGACGATGCTTTTGTCATTTACATAATGTGCGATGTACGCGATCATCATAGTCCCTCAGGACTTTCTAAATAAATGATGTTTAGAAATATAAAGTAATTTTTAAAACTTCCTATGAATAACTGCGCAATATACCAACAATTTGCTTTAGGAGCACTCTTTCCTGAAAAATCTGAGTTCTCTAATGATTTGGTTTTTTTCTGATAACAAGAGAATTATTGCTAATACAGGGTTCAAATTATACGTAAAATAAAGCTCAATAATTGCTCTATGACTTCATAAATCTAATTGTCATTGTAAGATCAGTTTTTCACCTGCTATTCAGCTTGAGAAGTAGCTAAAAGTGCAATTTCGAACTTTTTATGAAAATTTGTAATTTTTTGAAGTGCTATATCTCAACATTTTCTAAACATGCAGAGTTGATGTTACACTCATATTGTAGGGAATTTTATCTTCTTTAATAGTGTCATAGACAATTTTATCCAAAAACCCGGCTTTTAGAAGGTACAGACCAAAATCTGAAAAATGACCGAAAATTTCGGTGTTTTTCGAGCATCAATTTTTTAGCACAACTTTTTCGAAACTGCAAAATCGTGTGTACACTACTTATATGTATCCTAACAACGTCCCAACATATTCAGCGTTGTGCGATTATTTGCGACCTCACCCAGATTTTTATGTTCGCCACGACGGGGGTATAAGAATCTAAAGGAAAAATGATTTAGGTACGTTTGGGCTGTTTAAATTTATATTTTTTAAAGAAACATTTTTGTAGGGGCGTTTATTTGCAGATACTAATAGTTTAAATTTTTTGGTATAATACCTACCTATACTCGCGCGCTTTCCTAAAAGTATAATCTTAACTTAGCGCATTTTTATGATTTCACGTAAGAACTATCAAAACTCTGGGGGGAGGCCCCCTTGTAAGAAATAATAAGATATAGTCGACCTCCCCCCCCCCCCCCCCCCCTAAATCGTCTTATGTAATAAATGAATGGCCCCTAAGAACGTACCACTGCTGGCAGCAGTGATTCACTCCGTGATTTCGCCGCGTGGCCTTGAGGCCCCTGTAGCAGGCCTTAGACAGCGACTGGTCGCTTTTCAATCTTTATGCAGAGATTAAATTTAATTGCAAAATTATTAGCTTAGCTTCGGTACCTACCAGTGGCGTGGCGTAAAAGATATTCTTTTGGGCAAGCCGGTGCAGATTTGGCCTACATTTTCCTTGAGAGCTGTAGAATAAGGTGTTCAAATGCCTGATATTAGGCAAGCCGGTAGGAATCGAGTTCTTTGGACGCCACGCCACGTTAATTGGCAATTTACCCTATGCATTTATAGCCACAATACCTACCTACTTACTTTGTTGCATAAGATAAAAATAATCAACTACAAACACAAACCCGTATTTTTGCATCAATGACTAATATTTATTTTCATCCAATCAACAAATACAACGCAAAATCATAAACAGATAGGTATCGGCAACCTTTTTCCTAATGCCCCTTTTTATAAACAGTTATGTCAACGGATGGTTTGTTATAAATTGCACTTGTCAATGTATAAAAATTAGGTACGTTTTATATTAACTTATTTACACAATCACACTAATATTATAAATGTGAAAGTTTGTGAAGATGTTTACATGTTTGGATATTTGGATTTTTGTTACTAAATAACGGGATAACATCTGGATGAATTGAGCTGAAATTTGACATGTAAGTAGACTAAGTCCTTTTTATCCGGGTTAAAAGTTCCCTTGGGATAATAACGGGTATAACACAGGTGAAGCCACGGGTAAAAGCTAGTACGGTAGGTATATATTTTGAGATTAAATGCCAATAATGTAAAGTACCTATTCTCTTTCGGTCGAAAAACGGAAATGCTTATTACCTATAATTATATTTGTAATCTTACGTCGATACTTGCTGAATGCGACAGATTTTTTCCTCTTTTTTCCGATAGTTATACAATATTATTGGTACAATATATCAGTACTAAATACCTACTACATTGAAAGAACCCTAATAAAAACAAACAATAGATAGTACGCGTCGGTGTGCCTATTTACGAGTTAAATTCGTGGTTTATCTAAATCTTATCAATCGGGGTCGTGTTTGGGTGAGGAGTGAGTCGATACTGAAATAAATTACAGGAAATAGTGAAGGTGCATTTACGTGAATGAAAAGTTAGCAGTAGGAAGTTTATTTTATACTGCATACTGTAAATTTATACGTGTAAAACAGTTCCGTGTGTAAGGCATTGACAGATACCATAACATATAGTCTAAACCACTGCAGTTAGCGCCGTTAGCGGGATGAAATTTGAAACGCATGTTCATTAGGGATTGTTTGTAGATGTGTACTAAGGGATTTTTCGAAGTTCAACCCCTAAATGGTAGAAATGGGGGATGAAATTTTGTATGGAAAAAGTGGAAAATGCGCATGAATTTTCGACTTTTTCCATACAAAAATTTCATCCCGAGCCAAGTGGCGGGGCGGTACATAGTTTTCTATAAACAAACAAATTTTGGCATGTTATACTAATATCAAAAACTTAAAATGTAACGCTTTCTGCTAAGAGGTAACTGCATCGATCGCACGTTTAACGTAAATCGAATACCCGGTTCTCCGTTCAAACGTAACGAGGGTGAACAATTATTTTATACGACATCAGATTTGGTTAAAAATTCTTTCATTTTATAGATTTTTGTTTTTTGTTTGCGCAAAACAACATCAAAAGTCTTAAAACGCTACAAAAAACTTCATTTTTTAACAATTTTAATAGACGATGCTGACGCATCAATGGCGCAATTACTAGCTGCGCCAAACTAAGTTGTATTACATATAGCTCTTTCCTACCATTCAAATTGATTCCAAGCACAATTATGGCATGATGTGTCTGGTTTCCTTTATCACACGCAAGTTCCGTTAGTATCGGAGGTCAAATGGCAAGTCACTCCTTGGAGTCAAAGGGTGGCCTGTGTTACACCTTTGACCTGACCTGTCTGTGATTATGATCAAAAGAGTAACCGGAATGAGCATCGAAAAAACCGTAATGAAAGATGAAAGGTTAAATAAATATGCATTAAAAGCATATGATGATTGGGTACAACCCGACCTTCGATAAAAGTAAATAATAAACACTTATACCATTTGATTAGGCAACGTTTTGTTTATTTTGGGTTGACGCGGATATAGTGGATTTAAACTATGACTAAGTAAATTCATGTATAAATCATTAAACTGGTTTTGAGTAATATGTGACAGAAAACTACCTATTCAACATTGGTCTATTCAAGATTTATAGTTTTATTTTTGTCATATCCTCTTGTCGTAAATGTGTAGAACGTTTATATATGTACCAATATAACAAGGTCTTGATATATTTGTAAACTCAAAATACAGAAAATCCTGTTGATGTTTATATTTCTGACATTAAATTTTAATTAATATTTAGTTAAACTTGCATACACATGCTGAATATACTATTATTTATATAGTCACCTCATATGTTTTTGCCATGACTGCAGCTGTCATAAAACAAGTTGACATAATTTGTTGCTATGGGGCTGTGAACTGCGAAGCCGTTGTCAGGGGTCGCGAATCGTCACCGCGTAGGTTTAAATAAGCCAGACGTTTTCATAATCATGTTTTCCTACTCACTCTATCTTTAAACACCATTAACGTGAGCGATTGAACGCAGACTTCTGTTTAGACAAAGATATCCTTCGATAGTTTAAGTACACGGCTAGCAATAAAGCATTCCTTCTAACAGACAAACAAACTCTGTATGGTATAACTATTAGCGCATAGAATTGTCGAAACGTGACGGCTAACAGATTATTGCCATTAATACTAACCTTATAGGAAAATATTCAAGTCCGCCCGCCGTCGGAGAAACACCAGCCACTACACCACTGTAAACAGTTCCCGGGAAGATGTAAACAAGTGTTGTCTCTATATATTCGGTTGAGTTATGGTTTCGCGATTGGTTTTCGGCGCGTCGCTGCGTGGAACAGGCGCGACCGGCGCGGCGCTCAGTCGCGGACTGATCGGAGCGAAGCGCGCGCGGGTCGCGGCCGCGCCGTCTGACCGCGCATGCGTACACACAAGGTCGAATCCAGATGCGATTTGCAAGCCGCTGAAAAATGGGAGCTGTCATTTTAGTTCCGAGTGAAGCCGTTGGCGCTAGTGTTATGCGGTTGCGCTAAGTTTGCACCTGGCTACAAACGACATGCAAACTTAACGAAACCGAAGAGAAGAAGAGTTTGCAATCGTGAAACATAGTCTACAGAGTTGCTGTTTCTTTGTACTCCGACTTGGTTCTAGATATCCAAAATAATCGAGATCTATTTCCTCGGGTTATTTATGATATGACATGACACTGCCGAGATGATTTTGGGGGTTTATAAAATTGCTCATAAATTATATAGACCGCAACACAAGAACGCAACGCGATATTATTCAATATCGCGTTGCGTTCTTGTAATTTTTTTATATTTGTTACCAAAAATTAAAAACAGAAGAATGAGTTCATATACTTACGACATTAATGCACCGTAACATGATATTGGAGTAAATTGCAAATTAAAAATAGTTTAACGTAATTTTTGATTAATTAGGCACTTAGACAACAGAGATGTAACTAAAAATACGCTACGCTATATGCTGCTGCTCAATAACGTATGACTCAACTAAACTGCTACGGAAATACGAGATAAGACAACTTTAATATCAGTTGTATATTTCGTCAATCTACAAATAACGTTATTAGGAGAAGTATTTTTTTTTATAAAAAACAAAATGTTACTAACCCCTGATTACTATACAATTCGTTCAAAGAAAGACAAAAATATTGAAAACGTTTAATGAAATCGGAATAGTTAAAAACAATCTTATCAAATAATCAACTGTAACTATAAACTTTGTAAGTTTAACAAAAATATAAATAAATTCAACACTCGATTTTAGTTCAGAGATTTTATCCTGAACTTTTCATAGGAACCAGAGAAAAGAAGACTCCTTAAATCATAAAAAAAAAACAAAATAGATTTCATAATCAAGTAATGGAGTTCAGTTTTAGATAACGTATTTTAATCCGCCACCAACTAATAGGTAAACACTTAACAAAAGTAAACACAGCTAAATATTTTACATAAAATATCTTAAATAATAATACGTCTTCATAAAACAATAACACTTGTTTTATGGGTAGTCACGTAAAAACAAAGTATTTTAAAAATATCATAAAATCTACTCGTTTGTGTATCACATGTTTGAAATTGATACTTACTAGGGCATGCAATATCGGAATTCCGCCTTATTTTTTCGGTATTAAACCGGTATTGAAAAGGACCAATACCGGAATTCCGGTTTTACTTTTTGTTATCCTCATTATGCAAGTAAAATTGTATTTTCTCCATTATATAGGACAAAATGAACAGTAACTAATTGCCAGTATTTAGTTAAACATCTTTATACATGTTATTATATTATGACTCACGGTCGCGCTAACCATCCTTATTTTATTATGCATTGTATCGGAATTGGCGATTGAATAGCATTGATGGTTTGTTAATTTTGTACTGATACTAGACCTTAAGGCTGATTATTACTGTGATTTTGCAAACATAATACCAACAGTTTATTACTGTTAATGATTTTCCATAAAATCTTTTTTTTTAATCCCCAATACCGATACCGAAATTCTGGTAATGAGGTTGAATACCGAATTACCGGTATTAAGAATGATTCGGTATTGAATGCCCTAGTACTTACTATCCCTAAATCACCAGTATACTCGTACAAACTTATTTAAATGTAATAAATTATCAAAAAAACACTTCCTAATCTCAGCCTCGATCTCTTTAAAAAATAATCCTGATTTGACTGTTAATTGTAATACAAACATAACTTTGCTAGCGGTGAAACTCAGAACTATTGTCGTTGCCTACAAATTCGACGTAATCACGCGACAATAACGCTGCCTTAACCAGCAAATATAACTTTGTGCCTAGCACCTGAAAGGGTGTGATGTAAACGCAATTAAACAGATGGCGCTAGCAGTATGTTAAGGAAATTTTAAAAGTCAGAGTTTCAATTTATTTCAATGTAGCTGTCCCTGCGAACTTTGTTTTTTAATTTTTTAAATGTTTTATTATATTATTCCGTTATTCGGGGCAGAGACAAACCCAAAAAATCAAAGATCATATAAAATCGGTCCACCCGTTCTCAAGTTATAAATGTTGTAACTAACCCGACTTTGTTTTATGTATATGTAGATTTTAATCTAATTCATTCTTTTGGAAAAATATTGGAGTAACACTTATATTATAAGCTTCAAGCCGAGGATTGGCAAGAAATCGCGCAGGATCGGGTTAAGTGGCGTGTTCTCGTCTCGGAAGCCAAGATCCTTTTTGGGTCACTGAGCTACATAGTTAGTTAGTTTTAGTTAGTTAACACTTATTTGCTGTTAAAAAAAATTGTAAATTTAACCGAAACTTATGGATCTTAAGTGAAAATTAATGAATAACAGTAAAATATGAATGCCTAAGATAATTAATCAGACTTTTATATTTTGTACTACTAAATAATAGGACCAGTCCTAGTAGAAAGACAAGAAGTCCTCCAAAAAAAAAGACTAATCATCTATCTAACATAATTATACGTTAAATTTAGGACCAGCTTTTAAATATAGAACCACTTTCCCAAAATATGACCAGTCTTCTAAGCCGAGCCTTCAAAGTAAGGATCATCCTTTAAATATCAGACCAGCTTTCAAAAATACGATCAGTCTTCTAATATAAATATAGACTTCATAGTTATGATCAATTGATCAGGATCTTAATATAGAACCAACTACAAAAATATAACCAGTCTTCTAATATAAACCTAGTCTTCAAAGTTAGGACCAGCCTCCTAATATAGGGCCAGCTACAAAAATATTAACAGTCTTTTAAAATAAGGCTTGCCTTCATAGTTAGGACAAGTTTTTAAATATAGGACCAGTTAACAAACTTTGACCAGTCTTTTATTATAATTCTAATCCTCAAAGTTAGAACCAGCCTCTAAATATATTTAGGTGGTCCTATAGGAGCCTACAAAATAGGACTACCTAGTTTTCTGATTTAAAACTAATCTTTAAGGTTAGGACCATCCTCTAAAATTCTAAATATAGGCCCAGTTTACAACGATAGATCAGTCTCCTTATATAAACCTGGCATTTAAACTTAGGACCAGTCTCTAATTATATTTAACTAGTCCTATAGGACCAGCCTACAAAAATAGGACTAGTTTTCTGAATTAAAGCTAATGTTCAAGGTTAGGACCAGCCTATTTGGACCACAACCGTTTCGCCGGCGGTATCTCGACATTGTGAACCATAGAACAATGCTTCTTCAACTCCGTATACTTCCTAAACTTCGAATCACACATGAGACAATCCACTATCATCTTCCTAACGTTATGAATTGACCACTCGTGATCCCACTTCTCTTTCAAAGTTTTGAAATAATTACAACAGAATCTACACTTGAACTTGTTCAAAGTGTTCGCGTGAGCGCATTTCATGTGTTTATTCAACATTGACTCGAAATGGAAGAGTTTCTTGCAAATCTGACACGGTATCGGTTCATTTTTGTTATGGTACTCCATATGCAGTATTAGCATTCGTTTTGAATTGAATTTCCTGCCGCACAAATCGCATTGGAGGTATGTAGTTCCGTGTATTTTTTTGTGTTTCGAAAAGTTACTGGAGTCACTGAAGGACTTATCACAGAAGGTGCATTTGTAGATGGTGAGTTTGGCGTGTTCGCGGAGATGGGCCTTATATCTATCTACCTTAGTGAACATTTCGGCTTGGCAGACCTCGCACTGGATGTTTAGGGTGCCGTTTCGGTTGACGGGGATCTTGTCGAGGGTGCTCTTGATGATGTGCTCGATGAGGTGGCGTTTTAGGTCACCGATGCGGTCGAACACCTTCAGGCATACGTCGCATACCTGAAATGTCATAAAATGTGTATACTAGCGTGTGGATGAAGGTACACCTCACAGAGCCACCTCTGTGAGGTGTACCTTGGGGCTTGGGGGTCATCCGTAAAGTACGTCACACGCTAGTGGGGGGGGGGGGGGGGGGGGTTTAACGAAATATGACATTACATTATGTGACAAGGGGTGGGGGGTCCTAAGTTTCGTGACGTCACATTTTAAAACCTAATACACCTACCTAGTGTTAAAATGCCAAATTTGAATTATTAACGCAAAAACTCAAAAATATTTGCAACTCTATCTGCATAGACATAGCAGCCGAACTCACTTGGCAATCTTGGCATCCGACATACGCGTCCCATTTCAGCTTTGAGGCCTTCTATGCCACCCACGTCCGTCAATAAAAAAAAAATATAATTTTAATACAATTATTATTTTAAAATGGCCATGATAACAGTCGTGCCTAGGCATTTTTCAATGCTTCGTTTGCTGAGCTAGGTACTTATTCCTGATAGCTAGGCTAATTCGCAATTTCGCCGACATACTGGATCTTAATATAAATTGACGATAATATTATAATTTACAATGAAAGCATTTTGTCTGGTGAAGTTGAGTAAGAGATTAAAATTTCAATTATTTTTATCTAAATCGTCCGATAAACCGATAGTTTGTACGTTATAAAATTACCATTTTCATTTTTTTTCATTTTTCAAAAGCATTTCGATTTTTTTTCCATTTTATTTAGAATCCCAATGTATAACGGTAACACGCAGGAAAGTTTCATTAATGTATGAAAAATTTGGGACGTTTTTCTTCTATTGTGATGGAAAGAGCTCGTCAGTCTAAGTAGAAATAACATAAAATGGGCAGAAAACATCAGTCTTAACGGGCCAAAATTCTTTTTAGTGCCTAACTGAAGATGAAGCTTTATAGACACTTAAAAATTGCAGATGTGTCGTAATATTTTTAGTGCAGTTTTACGTTAGTTTTCAACCAGGCCTCAATGTTTATTATGAATTAGGTATGTTGCGCTTATAAGTCTCATTTCTTACTCGAATGGGCTAGACGACTAAAAAAAACTGTTTAGTCCGTCAGTTACATTATTGAAAAATATTGTACACGTATTTTTTCTTTTGTTTGACAAACAAAAAATGACGAGGTTACAGCGCTTAGAAGTTTCGAGTGACGTCACTCCTTGGTACAATTTTCACCTAGGAGTGACGTCACAAGCCCCCACTCCGGAAGTTTGATGATCTGTAACTTTGTCGATTTTTGATATTTTGATGAACCAAAAAATACGTGTCCCATATTTTTCCACAATCTAACTGATGGACTAAATAGAATTATATATTTTCAACCCAGTCGTCATCCCCATTACCACTGCGTTACCAGTCCCCGTTTCGCCGCCAATTAAGGTCCACTGCATTACCAAAATAGCACATTACACAACTAGGGTGGTAAAACAAAGAAAACCCGAGATCGCAAATGTTTGCGGCCCGAGCTGCAAGCGAGGGACGTAAATATGCGATCGAGGGCTTTCTTTACTACCTCCCGTGTTGTGTAGGTACATCATTTTATGTCGACACTTGGCTAGAAAGCGGCTTTTTCCGTACGCGTAGCGTGCGGTAGATACCGTACGTCTTGCGACTATAAAGACAAGTGCTTTTATGGGGAATAGCGTATAGACTTCTCTGAACTCATATTATGTATGTTCCTATATTATGTATGTTTGTAAACACTTTATTGCACAAAATAAGACAAATTACAGGGTTACAAAATTAAGGTATATGTACAAAGGCGAACTTATCCCTTTGAGGGATCTCTTCCAGTTAACCTTTGAGCAGTTGAGTGATGAGACAAGAGAGATGGTAGACAAACTGAGAAACATAGTATTTATATGTAAATAAATAAATAAATACATATATATGGGTATATATACATATAGAGATACATAAAAATATACAGAACCTGTAAAAATCATAAAACGTGTCAAGTATTCAGTCAGAGGGCAACCACAACTTTTTTAATTTCCCCTTAAGCGAAGCTACAGACCGACACTGTCTGAAAGACGGTGGCAATTTGTTCCATAATTTTACAGAGTGTACCGTGAAGGATTTGCCGTAAGAGCGATGATTATGAAGAGGTATTGAGAGAGACAAATCTGCACTAGAGCGCAGCCGGTGGCCACTATCCTCCGCCATAAATTTAAACCTCTCGGAAAGGTAGAATGGAGAAGAGGGGACAAACAGAACATTAAAAAGGAGAGACAAGGTGTGTACGTCTCTACGGCGACGGATTGGTAACCACTTGAGCTGCGAGCGGAAGGAGGATACGTGGTCGAATTTGCGGAGACCGAAAATGTACC
Source organism: Eudemis profundana (assembly GCA_947034925.1). Classification (NCBI taxonomy): domain Eukaryota; kingdom Metazoa; phylum Arthropoda; class Insecta; order Lepidoptera; family Tortricidae; genus Eudemis; species Eudemis profundana. The sequence continues at coordinate 21,581,648 of OX344808.1, forward strand.
GAATGCAAACATTTTGCAAACGCTCAAGCTTATAGTAGAAAGCAAGATTATTAGTGACCAAATAAGACAGATAAAAGTACAGGAGTAGAAAAATAAGTAAATATACTGTAACCACACTGTAACAAAGGCCACGTACCTTATTGCACTTCCTGTACTGCCTCGTCTTCCCTTTAGCCCCAAATATCTCGTTGGACATAACCTTCGCGATCACAGAGTCCGCCCTCCTAATATCTTCATCCTTCACACTCCTAACATCATCAGGCATCTGCAGGCTTATAATATCCGAAGCCTCAGAATCGACAGTCACCGTATCGAAGTCTGAATCGTTGTGTGTAGTTTCGTGTTCCTTCAAGTCGTTTTTAATGTTAGTTGTGTAATCACAGTGTTCGCACATGAAGATGCAGTGCGCTTTGGCGTTGTGGGTGCGTAGGCCGTCCATTCTGGAATACGTTTTCGAGCAATGGGTGCAGTTGTATTTTCGGGTGTGGATTTTCTGGTGGGCCCGGAGGGTGAATTTTGAGGCGAACACTTTGCGGCACTTGGTGCACTCTAGCTCGGGGTCGCCGTGGCTTAGGCAGTGCTGTTCGAATTTCTTCTGCGATTTGATGTTTTTCCCGCATTCGGTGCAGAGGAATTTGATCTCGCCGACTGTTCGGTCGTCGTAACTCCTGCGGAAATTAGCTCTGGTTATATTTTAGCTGTTCCGCTCGGTTCTCAATACGAAGGAAATGAGGGTTAAGAATCGACTTTAATAATAAGTTTTGATGGAATGTGTTTAATTATATAGGTTAATAATATTTGTTTGCGCGAAACAACGTAAGTTTCAAAATTCGTCTCGTTCTTAAGGGAACCTACTTTTTTATATGAAATGGCCATAGCAAATAGAGATATACACATTGAAAAAAATACGACTTCGCTAACGACTAGATTCTACGCTACGCCACAGACAGTGACGGATTAGCCATATAGCAAGAGTAGCAAATGCTACGGGCCCCGCGCATTGGGGGGCCCCGCGCCCACTCGCAAAAGGGGACCCCACCCCTCGTTATGTCATTTCGTCACGTATAAAATTACCGGTTAGTCGGTATTTAAGCATATCTAAGACCAACCAAGCGCCTCTTCGAAGAAATGCTACAGGCCCCGCGCTGGCTTAATCCGGCACTGGCCACAGACTCATACTATACATACAGCGTGTCCCTAAAACCAACTTTGATACGAAAAGGGCTGATAGACCAGCTCATCAGACACCAGATTAAGTAAATTTGACCTCAGTAAAAATTTCTTAGTTTTCGAGATATTGACGTTTTTGCAAAACTCGTGCTAAGTGATACCCTGACTCGGTTATTTGAGTGTCATGACTAAAATATCAAGTATTTTTCAAATCTGGTTTTTGATATGGGTAGCCAGATAACTATGCTATTGAACGTAATTCCTATTTCTGTTAATTTCTTCATGGCGTGGCCACAGTAGAATATCAAAAAATAATTTTCAGATTTTTCCAAATTTCACGTCTGATTTCGAACGAAGGTGGTGAAAAAAAATGGCGCATTTTTTGTAGTTTCTAAAATGGTATAACATTTACTAAATACTGTAATAGTTTTTGAGATAATGATATTTTGTTACAAAAATAACTTGTACTGTAGTAGATCTTAAATTTCTCATACGATCCGGTTGAACTAAGTTTGCACCTAGCGTCTTAGACAATACTTACAAATTAGGTGCAAACTTAACGTAATCATCGGTCAAAGTAGGTCCGTTAGCACCAAAAATAGCCATTAATCAATAAACTGTATTGAATTAGGTTACTAACGAGAAGACGATCAAAGGGCTTTTTATTTGGAATTAAATAGTCAAACATTTAGGTAAATTTTTTGTCGACTGGTTGAGCGCCAAGTCAATGGAATAGTAACTTCAGTACAGGTTATTTTTGTAAAAAAATATCATTATCTCAAAAACTATTAAAGTATTTAGTAAATGTTATACCATTTCAGAAACTACAAAAAATGCGCCATTTTTTTACGTCATGTGCCGTGCCAGGTTGTGTTGGTACATTTTTTTTTCACCACCTTCGTTCGAAATCAGACGTGAAATTTGGAAAAATCTGAAAATTATTTTTTGATATTCTACTGTGGCCATTTTATGAAGAAATTAACAGAAATAGGAATTACGTTCAATAGCATAGTTATCTGGCTACCCATATCAAAAACCAGATTTGAAAAATACTTGATATTTTAGTCATGACACTCAAATAACCGAGTCAGGGTATCACTTAGCACGAGTTTTGCAAAAACGTCAATATCTCGAAAACTAAGAAATTTTTACTGAGGTCAAATTTACTTAATCTGGTGTCTGATGAGCTGGTCTATCAGCCCTTTTCGTATCAAAGTTGGTTTTAGGGACACGCTGTATATTAGTAGGTAGTATAGTATAGTCAGGAGCGTATTTTGAAATTTGGCTAGGCTAAGGTAAAATCAGGTCGAAGATCTGCTTGCACTTGTCACACTGGTAGGTACTCCTGGCTGGGGGTGTGTTGGGCTGGGGGGTTGGGCTGGGGGGTTACCTGGGGCTGATGTGGTCGCCAACCATGTGCTGGCGGAACTCGGTGATCTGGTCGAAGATCTGCTTGCACTTGTCACACTGGTACTTCTTCTGATTCTGAGCGGCGTAGTCGGGCTCCTCTGCAAAATAACCATTATATTACGATACAGCCTACGCATATCTTATAATGACTAATTTCAAAGAAGTAAATACAAAGAAAAAAAAATTGGTCATAAATCCCATCCCATTAATTTTATAGAATACTAGTTCTCCCAGCGAACTTCGTTCCGCCCCAGAACGTTCCGCTTATAAACTGAAGTTAATTCGTTTTTTCATGAAAAACCGATCACGGCGCCGTCTATAGGTGGAAGGTATTAGCACCGTCCAATTGTATTTTCAAACCATCCAGAAATATCAGGATAATCTTTATGGATCAACCATTAAGATATTATGTACTAGGTATAATATATAATATTTTAATGTAAGTAGGTATAATTAGAATATGGCAACCACCTGCTTTTTGAAGTCTGTTGAAAATTGGATGCCTACCAGTTTTTGGCAATAAAATACATCTTGAAGGTAGAAAGTTGATTGCTAATTAAGACAAGTAAGGATAGACCGACTTTACGCATAATAAATAATACAGGTATTTAGTGATTATATTTCCAAATTTCTATAGTAAATCAGACCATAGAAAGTGGGCGAAATTTGAGTTACAAGATCTTAAATATGTCGCAGGAAACTGGTTTAGTTAGCCATTTGGATAACTGCCTAGCATTTTCACTAAATTATGAACCGCCAGCAGGTCGACGAAGCCCCGCTGCGCGGGGCTTCTATTTCTGCTCTGAGGGACACAAGCAGACTAACAAACCTAATTTAAGCCTAGCCTTGTCATTAAACCTAGTTTAATGAAGAGGCTAGGCAGCTAACCAAATGGCTAACTAAACCAGTTGGTTGCGACATATACATTACTAACGACCCGCCCCGCCTTCGCACGGTGTTTCTCCATTATATTATGCATGTATTATACATATAAACCTTCCTCTTCAATCACTCTGTCTATTAAAAAAAACTGCAACTAAATCCGTTGCGTAGTTTTAAAGATTTAAGCATACATAGGGACATAGGGACAGAGAAAGCGACTTTGTTTTATACTATGTAGTGAAGTAGAAAGAGTACCTAATAATAAGGCTGCGTTTCCACCAGGGATGTGCGAGGATGCGTAGCGAGGGATGTGTTTGTCATGAACATAAATAAAGTGTTTCTATTGCACTTCATTTACCTACCCTCGCTCTGCTGAGCTGTTTCTATTGGTCATGACAAACACATCCCTCGCTACGCATCTTCGCACATCCCTGGTCACACAGCCTACAACAACTAGTAACTGCATTAGCAGGGCCGCGCCGCCCCTGTGTGCGAAGTGTGCAACGCACACAGGCGCCAAGGCAATAGGGGCGCCGGAATTCGAAACACGACGACAATAAAGAGGTGTCTTCATAGGTTTGCACACAGGCGCTGTCGAGGGTCGGCGCGGGCCTGTGCATTAGGCATAAACTACTCTAGTCACAATGGCATAGATGTGACAGTGAAACTAGATAAACTAGATTATAAAGTTAAAGTCAAAGTACTTTATTCTTCAATTTAGGCATATAAAAATGCACCTAAAATATCGAGATTTACCACTGGTTTCAGTGCAAAAACCTCTGCCCCGAGAAGAACCAGCTAAGAAACTCAGTGAGGATATAAATTAATTAATTACAACCGACTTCAAACAATCCCCAATAAAATTGTATTAATACATTTGAATTGGATTGGGAACCTCCTACTTTCTGCATCAGGTTGGATGTGATGATGATGGACATTGCATATAACTTTACTGAGAGTATTTGCCAGAATAACTCTCGAGTCACAAAAGTAATACAAAAATCTGATTTTAACTGAAATAGTCGATTGCAGAGACAAATTGTAAAAAGAGAAAATTAACTAGATTATAGTTTACAAAAATATTCACTTACCATACATAACTTGTGAGTTGACCTCCTCCTTCACCGAGCACACCAGATATGGATCATTCATAGCAATCTTCTGTATTGTCTGTCCGTAATGAGAATCATGGCCTAGGAACAATATAGTCTTCCGTTGCTTCGTAGATGACTGGATATCTGACGACATCAGCTGCTTTAAAGCCCCATTCTCACTCGGTAACCCAATATATTTCCGTTCCTCTCTAACGCGGTTCTCCTTCTCATTTAATATTTCCTCGGGCAACTGAGACAGAAACACTCCGCACTCAAACTCGTCTTCCTCATACAAATTGAAATTGGTATCCGCTGTCTGTTGTGTGGAAGTCTCAGCGGCTTGGACTTTCCGGAACTTCTTGTGCTCAAATTCATCTGTAGATGGGTACGGTGTGGATTCTTTGCTATAGTTGTACACATTTTGGGTGATGTATGTGTTGTGTTGCTCCACCGTTATGTGGTTGGTTCTAGTGTTGTGGTAGATAGAGTAGTGTTCTTGTTGGTCCGTGTCATAGTGGTTGTAAACATAAGGGCTCCTCGCTGGATCTATCCACACTTGATTCTGGCTATACGCATCAGCTATTTGATTCCCATCCTCATCAACTAACACCGAGATCAGATCATTTTCATTATATTCAGCGGCATCATTTTCCTTCATATTATGAAACACATTCATATCATAACTTTCTATTAGCTTCACATTACAGAAACCATTATATATGCACATTTCGTTGCCTTCAGTGTCAGGAGAAGAGATATTTAATTCTATAAAAACATTTTCAGAGACTTCGCAATTTGTCTCCAAAGTGGTGCATTTTTTTGGCAGCAGAAGTACAGGGTAACCTTCCGAATTCATACTGGCGGTACCTTGGTCCATGTTTCAGAATAAACCTAGGTAATCAGAATAAAAACAGCGTAAACTACCGCGATTTACTTATTTTCATGATTGAAGGTGCTTTAAATTATTTTTTGCTTAAATTATGTAGTAAAATGCAGGTAAATTTCACTTACCACGTGCCTGGGTGGTGTCGCACACGCCGGGGTAGTTGCAAAGGAGATTCACATTTAAATTTCGAATGGAAGACGAGAAAAACTTTTCTACCCTCATATTTCGTCATTTTGTTAACAAATCGCTTTGCACTACACACAATATTTCACTTAATTATAATTGCAAAAAGTCTTCCTCAATCTTTAATTATAAACAATAATAAATTCTAATTACAATAATTTTAATATTTAAGCATAAATATTGGTTCGCGTAACCCGTAACTTTGAATTTTATTCATATTTTTTATGACGTTTGTAAACAAAACGAATATGTACACAAACACGCTAATGTCATCCTTATTGCAATCCTGTAAGAGTTGTTGTGGTCGCAATCTGTAGAATCCAATTGAACGGTGACGTTAAACTTTCGTTTAGAAATTAATAAATCAATGACGAGTGATAAATTGTTATAAAGTATTAGAAAACTTATTACCCTCAATAAGAAATTGCTGTAATATCTAAGCACTCATATTTCATCTTAAACTTTAAAGTGATAATGATTATTTCAAAACAATTGCGAGAGCATCGACCGAAATTTGTTTTTTGCCCTTAAAACAAAAAATGTGTCTCGAATTTAGGCGATGTGCTAATTATCGGATAGAGACAACAATTAAATTAATTACGAATCAGACTCGGAAGGACGAAACAAGTAATCAGTCATCATCACAGGTAAAGAGATAATCGTAAATATTATTTCATATAAATACACGATGAAATTATGGCACATCATAACAATACTTCCTTCTTTACAAGTAACAATTATGTCTTCTCCAGTCGTGTTAGTTGTCCTAGGACTACTAGGGTTCTCTATGGGTAAGTTTTTTTTTAAATTTAAATCGGAGATATAATTTATTTAGTGATCAGAAAATCTCGGAAAGCCAGAGTAATTCAAGGCATAACATTGTCATGCATGAGGACATCTTAGCCCTCGGGAAGACAACCCAACCATTTGTTTTAGAGATAGCATGTATTTCACTACATTAACTAAATATAGCAGCAAGCTGCAGTATCTTCTAAACATCCGAGGGCGTGCAAGCGTGTAGGTAAATAGTAAATTTCGTTTTTGCTGGAATGCTGCCGCCATAACGTAAAAAGGCATAAGTAACATTTTTTTTCGATACTGAGTTATATACATATTCGGAATCAGCGAAATTTACTGATTCCGAATATGTAAAAATCTTGGTGTCGAAAAAAAATGTTAGATGTGCCCTTTTCCGTTATGGCGGCAGAATGCCCTTGGATAGTTTTTGAACTTACTTTGTGGATGACCCCTAAGCATCTTCATTTCTGCTACGTGAAGTTTCAAATGGTATGAAAGGTTATATACATTTCAATGCAGCTTATTTTCTGGAGTGGGAATGTTTTCTTCAGGTAAAAGTAGGTTAAGGATTTCAACTAACCCAAAACTGTTTCTGTTTTCAGCTGTTCCAGTCAAAGAGTCCTTACCTTACAACCCTCAGGATTTCTACCCTATGTCGTACGTAATGGACGGTTCAGTTACCCCTGAGGACCCTGTAGCAGACGACATTGAGTCATTACAATACACCCCCCAGCACTTCTATCCTTCTCCGCCCATTTTGGAAAGCCCTAACGCCCTGGACGACAGCTCACGTATAGTGGGTGGCACGGAGGCCCCCGAGGGCTCCGCCTCGCACATGGTGGCGTTGATGGTGGGGGACATGATCACCAGCTTTATGTGTGGCGGCTCGCTGGTCTCGCCCTGCCACATACTCACCGCCGCGCACTGCATCGACCCCATGGTGTCCTGGATCGACGGACAGCTGATAGCGTAAGTATAGCTTGACTTAGCCGCTTTACAAGTAACTAGCCTTTTTGCGCTTGACTACTTGGCCCCAGTTTTAGTCATTTCTGTGTCCGTCTAGAGCCTGCATTTTGTGCCAAAGACATCGCTTTTATCCTTCTAGTTACGACCAATAAGTCCCATGTAAATGTAGCTAACTAAGGTTTCCTCCGCAGCACCGCTCGCGGGCAGGTGGGCAGCAACTCGTTGAGCGGCGGTTTCTCCGTGGTGCGGTTCTCAAGGCACGAGAACCACCCGGAATGGGATCGCTGGCTCATCAAGAACGACGTGGGCGTGCTGGTGCTGGCCGAGAAACTGAAGTGGAGCGAGCGAGTGCGGCCCATCGCGATTAACTACGACTGGGTCGGCGGCGAGGAGCATGTTCGCGTCACCGGCTGGGGCAGGCTCGCGGTGAGGATTGGACTGAATAACTTACTGATGAGATGCTCAACTAAAGTCTGTCCTGGAACGTACGTCTTAAAGCTTATAGACGTCCTCGAATAAAGCCATAGGTTTCCCCCAAATATCATAGGGGAAACATGCCGTGATCGCCACGGAGGGTTGACGATCGCGGCCGTTGCTGCTGCCTTGAGTTATTCATATAACAATGTTCCTGTTGCAGGCGTGGGGCGTGCTCCCGGACCGGCTGCAGCAGCTGGTGGTGGCGGTGTTGTCGCCGGGCGAGTGCGAGGCGCGCGTGCGCGAGGCCAACGCGCAGCTCGGCCCGAGCCCGCCCGTGCATCCCCGCGTCGAGCTCTGCACCCGACACCTGCGCGGCGCGGGCCACGGCATGTGCAACGTGAGTACCGGAACCTTCGACATTGGACTAAACTAACTCTGTTGGGTCCTTTATCACCCGTACAGGCAAACATTCTAAGGACGAGTTCTACATAAACCACCAGAGACGTAGGACACGTAGCACCGCGCGGCTGAAAGCTTTCAGTCTCTACTTTCATGTTACGGCTACACGCATCGCGATAACGCGAAAACTAGTGTTGATGTCTCTTTCTTTTTGTATGTCAGAGACAGAGACGCCAACACGAATCTCCGGGTGGTTGCTCTTTCTTTTTCCCTGATTATATTCGGAAAGGTTCTGTAAGGTTTTCGAAATAATGTAGGGGGTCCGTGAACAAAGATTAAGAAACTCTGTATTAAAGGGAGACGAAGACGCTAGGGTAAAATAATTCTCTTAGTTTAATTGATGAATGATCGTTTGTATCGTGTCCAGGGTGACTCCGGCAGCGCAGTGACGTTGCAGGGTGAGGAGGTGGCGCTCGTGTCGTGGGGCTGGGCGTGCGCGCTGGGGCACCCCGACGTGCACGCGCGCCTCTCCGGCGTCAAGGCCTGGCTGCGGCAAGTGCTGCACCGGCCGTGCGCCTGCGACCACCGAGCCCACTGAGATACATCTGGGAACTCTACTCACATTGTGTGAGTTTAATGTTTTACGTCACACCTGGCCGTAAAGTGGCAATAACCGCCCGCTACGCGTGCGCAAAATCCCACTTCAAGGCCTGGGGAGACGTAAAATTTTGTACTTGCCACGGGCGGTATTTATCGCCCTTGACTTCGGCTTGGGCGTCAAATACCTGCGATCTGAGACATTCTTTGTTTTACCGCTCTAGTTAAGTAATGTAATCTTGTTATGTTAATTGTTTACGTTGTTATATTTACAATAAAACGTTATTACCATTAATATCCTGTATGATTTAAAACTTCCCGAAAAAATCGCACCTGATAAAGTTACATCAACTCCATTACCCAAAGGTTGTCTGGAAGAGATCGCTCTTTACCGATAAGACCGCCTATTTACCAATGCCTAGTCAATGTTGATGTCCACTGATTCCAGTCTAAGTCACTAGGCGGCGGTGTCGCCACAGATGCTTGGAGGTTCGGATGTTGAATACTAAATAACGCCGTAACAACTGAATGGATTGAACTGAAATTCGGCATGCAAGTAGACCAAATCCTAAATTGAAGCATTCTTATGTTTATATCCCGATAAACGATTCCCTTGGGATAATAACGGGAATAACGCAGGTGAAGCCGCGGGTTAGTGCTGGTTTGTATTAACCCTTAAACTCGCTAAAAATACAGAAGGTCCACAATTCAAGCCTCGCCGGAATTCGACAGTAACGTGCGATAGCAGTAGGAAAAAAGTACAAAAAGGTGGCCAAAGAGTTTGTGTTAAAGCAGACATGTCTAAATACCTATTAACAAAAATCTAGACTTTTTACCCGACTGCGGCGAAGTATGTAAGTATGTATGTCCGTTCCTGTGTCCGCTCGTAACTACTCAACGGCACATCCGATTTTGATAAATGATACATCATTAGATTCGTCTTGATGGTGCGAGTGTCACTGGGTATGAAGTTCGTTAAAATAAACAAAATGACGGATTTTATGCAGTTTCAAAGTGCACCGCGGTCGGGTTTTTTTTAGTAAAAATGTGGTTATTTACTGAAACTAACTGAAAAATTAAATGCCACGACCGGGACTCAAACCCAGTTCCCAGTTCGAAACCCACCCGAAGTATTCAATCTTTGAATTTTCGCTTCAATAAAATATTTAGTGTTTAGACATTACCTTACGCCTTTTTGTGTAAGTAATAGTACATTACACAACTAGGGTGGTATTACAAAGAAAGGCCGAGATCGCAGATTTTTGCGGCCCGAGCTGCAAGCGAGGGACGTAAATATGCGATCGAGGGCTTTCTTTATTACCTCCCGTGTTGCGTACCTACATAATTTTATGTCTACACTTGGCCAGAAAGCGGCTTTTTCCGTACGCGCAGCATAGGCATTAGGCATAAAGCATTTAATGCTTCCGTCACACACAGTATAATAGCATTATTTTTTCATTCCACAAAAGGTACTTACATCACGCGGCTTGTATGTGTGCGCGTAGTGAACGAACGCACTACAAGCAAAGTTTTATGTGTGCGTACGAATGCGCCAGTAGTTAGGTACCTACGTACCGATAGCACCGTCTGCGCATCGACTATCTGTCTTTATACTTCATCAAAGCCGATGCAACTATCAAATCAAAGTGATTATTTATAAACTAGCATTTACCGGCGGCTTCACCCGCGTTGTTCCTGTTACTATCCCTAGGGAACTATAGGTGTTTATCGGGATAAAATGTATAGGTACCTAGTAATCTAGTTGTATGCCAAATTATCTCAATCCATTCACTTCTTAACGCGTTATTAGTAACAGACATCCAAACATCTTCACAAACTTCCACATTTATAATAGGTATTTGTTTTATTTTTAATCCATGATGATGGTGCATTTCAAAGTCATTCATTACTTTAATCCGAGTAAGTACCTATTGATTATCGACAGATAGCTAATTTTGATAGTGCGAGGTTATAAAAGGGAGCGAGAAACCGAGCGAGCGTTAGACGTGAGTAGAATAACAAAATGGCTCTCAAAATCGGAGTTTTGCTGATATCTCTCTTCATTGGGAGTTTAGGTAAGTGAAGTGCCCAAAAAATACAAATATTATTTTGTTTAAAAATTAGATGTGTAAAGTAAATGATAAAAAGGCAGGTGCACTCTCTTATATGAGTAAGCCTGTGCTCAGTAGTAGGACGAATACAGGATGTTCATCGTTTGCCAAATTAAAATAGCGGCTACGCGGGAGTAGGTACCTAATTTACTAACTCCACACATGCACCCAAAAACAATGTTTTTTGAAAAATCCTAAGGGTTGCCCCGTTTAAACGTGATTCAAAGAAAAGGGTTAAAACCTGCAATTTTTCTGTTATTGCGAGGTGTAATGTTGTACAAAGTCTAGTAACGTGTAGTTTTTTTATTGACTCTCAAAGTTTTTTCAAGCTGTAAAAAATCAATTAAAGGTCAACTTTGATTTATATTCGAAATAATTTCACCAAAATATGGACTACGTATTTATATTGTTAATCGTAACAATTATCGACAGTGATTGATGAATCCTTAATCAAAAGATTAACGACTGATTAACACGAATTAGTCGCGATAAGGATGGGAAATATTATAATATTTATAATCCTCTATTATTAGGTAGGTATGCTAAATATCGATTATTGACAAATAAAATATTCACGTGGTTCACGAATGTAGGTATGGGAAAAAAAGATTTTTTTTGTAACGATCCAACGCGAGTGTGATACCCTAACCCTATCATCCTATTGTTTACCACCTTATAAAAATTTCCAATGTAATTAGGGTTCCGTAGCCAAAATGGCTAAAAAGGAACCCTTATAGTTTCGTCATGTCCGTCCGTCCGTCCGTCCGTCCGTATGTCACAGGCATTTTACTCAAAAACTACAAGACCTATACTGATGAAATTTGGAATATAGATGTCTTGTAGATGCCGCAACTAAGTTTGGTAGTTAAATAAAAAAAATAAAAAAATCTAGGGGGGGGCACTCCATACATGTAAAAGAAGCTAAAAAAATTTTTTTTCACAAAATGTCAACGTGTTGTACATAGTTCGACAGCTCTTTAAAAAACATTTTAAGGTTCTTAAGTAATGTTTTTGATTAAGTGAATACCTTCGGAAATAATCGCTCCGAAAGTTGTGAAAATTGTGTCCCCCCCCCTCTATCTTCTAAACCGTGTGTCCGAAAAATATAAAAAAAATTACAAAGATAATGCTCAATTAATACTTTCAACGAAAATTATTTTCAACAAGATCGGATTAACCGTTTTTGAGTTGTTGCCGATAAACTGCGCTTCTCAACAAAAGGACATAATTGCTATGAAGATACGCTCTTTTGTTGTTGTACTTTTTTTAAATCGTATTTTTTACCTTACAGTTATGGCTATGGAACCCTACACTGAGCATGGTCCGACATGCTCTTGGCCAGTTTTTTTCTTTTGGTGTGCAATAAAGTATGATTGTATTGTATTCTAATATACGCGATTCAATCCATTAAAGTTGTTTTATTACAATGAGTGATAAGGTAGATAATCGCGGAAACCGAAGATAATATAATGCTTATACCTACTACGATTTGAGCCCGGGACGTCTAACTTTCTTCTTCTTTCTAGACGGCGTTAGGTACTTCCACTAGGCTAAACGAAAATCTTAAAGAACTTTTCTATGCATTACTATCACGCCTAATGGCCTCTCGGATTGATTTAATGTATTCGTGATAAGGCTGAGATGCAGAAAATTCTCTATTGCTGGGGCTATATACAAATAAAAAAAAAAAAAAAAACAAAAATAGAATTCATTTATTTAGGACGATGTGATCCATAAACGGGCGAATATTCAGCGTTTTTACGGCGTTTTATTTTCGTCATTATTGTCTCAGTAAATATTGTCCAATAAAACGATGCCTAGAGTTAACTTTTTATGAAACCAAAAAACAGTCCCGAGCTTAAGTCTAGTTTTATCAAAATTGTCACGATTTGTCCTTTCCTTATAGTAAATAATCGTCGGACAATAATGATTGTCAAACCGCGCGGTTAAAACGCTCGGAGAATCGCCCAAACCCATATATAAACCCTTACCAGATTTGAACCGGACACCTCTAGCTTCAAGGGCGGTGTCATTTCCACTGAAAACGTGTTGTAATAGATCTGTTTCATTTTCAGCATTACCATCAACTCCGGCCGATGACTCGGATTGGTTCATCCACGCGGATGCGGGCGCCCGCATAGTGGGCGGTTCGCAGGCGGCAGAAGGCAGTGTGCCATACATGGTGGCTATGTCCAACGGAGTGCTCGTCAGGAGCTTCATGTGTGGGGGCTCCGTCATCGGACAGAGGACCGTGCTCACTGCCGCGCACTGCATCGATGCTGTGTTCAGCTGGGGAGCCTTGTCTAAGTAAACAAATCTGTATATAAACATATTGTATACTTACTAATGCGGGATCAAGCAAGACCCAAGGCTGTGGTGGAATGTGTGTTAATGATGGCGAACGGGCATTTCATCAACAACATAAGTTTACATAACACGTACTGCTTTCATCAATACATCATCATCATCATCAACCTTAGTGTTACTGGTATTGGTTCAGCCTGCTATTTGAAAATTTTCCGGCTGGATTGCATTTGGTTTACGGTACGGTGCCGATATAAGAGAGCTCCGACTCACATTGCAGGCAAGTTCCAGTCGAATGTAAATGTGTAGTAGGAAAATCGTGAAATGATGCAAAAAATAATTCATCTGGCAGCTCTCTCCGCGTGACAGTGGGCACCAACCGCTGGAACCTGGGCGGGCAGTCGTACAGCCTCGCGCGCAACGTGACCCACCCCAACTACGTGTCGGCCATCATCAAGAACGACATCGGAGTGCTCATCACGACCACCGACATCGTGTACTCCGCTGTCGTGTCGCCGGTGCCGCTGGCGTTTGACGAGGCTGGCGCTGGTGTCGTGTCCAGGGTTGCCGGCTGGGGCAGAATCCGGGTATGTCAATCAACAATCTAACCCTTGACCCAAATACTTCTACCACTAACGGTGATACTGTTTCTGCCTTCATCGGCCTCTAGAGGAGAACCCGTAAGTAAACCAGGCGTTTGACTTTGAAGTTAGAGGTTGCTGTATACCACAATACGTCACTGGCCGCGGCGATGCCCAAGTCTTTTTACTTATGTATTTATTAAAAAGATAAAAATGTGTAATATTGGTACGGTCATAAATTAACCGACTTGGTTTTATATTTTATCTCACAACTTTTTGTGGCGGTAGAGGGTGCGAGACTTGCAATTCTTGTACCTACATGTTATATTTTTGATGGGTTTGTCCTACACGATGAAGCAAAGGACTCATTCTCCTTCAACTTCTACTCAATTATCACCCAAGTAGTACACAAGTAGTATAAAAGCCGAGGTCCCGTAGTATTTTTACTCTGCTACCCGATTGTTACACCACTGCTCTATAGGGAATCCTATCTTATATGAGGCGTTTGTTATCCTCAGGCGGGAGGCTCCCTCTCCACGACTCTGCTGGAGCTGACACTGACGACCATCGCCGGGCAGCGCTGCGTGGAGGACGTGGAGAGAGCGGCTGTGGAGTTCAACACGCGCGCGCCCCCTGTTGAGCCTCATATCGAGATCTGCACCTTCCACTCTGAGGGCCACGGCACGTGCAACGTAAGTGCCCAGCCGATCCACAGTGTTTTAAGATCGCTTGTGACCAGACCAGACATTTGTAACGAATATCGAATATCAATGTAGTAAGTTGTAATAACACAAATTGCAAAAGAAACCCCATCTCAATTACTGTGCGTTTTGGAGAAAAACAATGTCAAAGTTGCTACTTCGGAGGCTGTATGAAATCGGAAAAATACGTTTTTTTCTTTGTATATAAAAATTAAAGGCAACAAGTTGTAACCACATTTTGACACGTACAATTATGTATTGTTTAAGCTTTACGACAGATGTGAATTATGAGTAGGAACACAAATCTTCGCGAAAATATTCATTTTAGTTTTTATTTTTTATTTTCGTAAATCCCGCTTACAATTTTTTTCACAAATGGTAGCTGACCTTATAATCTACCTATCATAAAAAAATCGGCCATGTAGCGTATGGATCCGCGAAATTATTCATGTTTGAAAAATTAATCTGAGCGCCTGCATAATTTTAAATAGCAAAGTCAACCATCTGATGTTTGCTTTATCTTCTCGGTTCTGTTTTACTCTTATTTGACATTTTCAAAGGAAACGCCAACGTACTTTTTTAACTTTTATTAATGAAATATTTATTTAAAGAGAACTGTTATTGCAAATACATGTAAACACATAATTTCTGTAACATTAATTAATAGTACATTACACAACTAGGGTGGTAATACAAAGAAAGGCCGAGATCGCGGAAGTTTGCGGCCCGAGCTGCAAGCGAGGGACGTAAATATGCGAGCGAGGGCTTTCTTTATTACCTCCCGTGTTGTGTACATCATTTTATGTCTACACTTGGCCAGAAAGCGGCTTTTTCCGTACGCGCAGCGGTCGGAAAACGCCACTTTATCGCCAGGTGTGGCATAAATGTTTAAATACTGCATTTCAGTATTTTGCAAAAATAAAATCAACCATTTTAAGTCTTTGCCGCTATGGTTTCCGAACGTGACTTGACATTCGCATTGTCTATGGATAATACCACTAATGTCACTGTCAGTTTTACAATTTTATTTAGGTTAAGTAAGGTTATTTTAATCAGATTTCCTCACAAGTGTAATGAAAAACATTGTGTGTGCCACGGGCGGTAAAGGAACTACAAACTCGTGCTATTAAAGCCCTCAGCTTCGCCTCGGCCTTGTAACAAACACTCGTTTGTAATTCCTTACTTACCGCCCTTGATACACAATGTACTAATGTTGGTCGCACATCCCGCAAAAACTACCCGAGCGATTTCCATGAAGTTTGGTATACAGATAGATTATGACCCCGATTAACACATTAAATAAATACTTTTTCTACTCCTGTACTGTTATCTGTCTTTTACTTGGTCACGAACACTAATATAAGAACATACATAATATGAGTTCAGAGAAGTCTATACTCTATTCCCCATAACAGCACTAGTGTCGTTATAGTCACTTTACGTTATTGCTAGCAGCCACAGACTTCTAAATCTAGGTTGAACTTAGGTCAAGGATTAAGCGCTCAATTTTAACTTTACGGTAAAAATGCACAACTACCAACTTAACAAACAATTAAATTCCTACAGTTTTTAAGAAAAACAAAACTTTCCGAACTAAATTCATTGATGCCAACATAAAAAAAGTATTTTTAATTTAAGTATATTTTAAATTAAAAAAAAAAAGTTTACCATAGACACATACTGGCAGTCAAACGTCATATTTGCGTTGTTTCCAGGTTATGATTAATTTTGTATTTTATAATTTAAAACCTCGTCGTAGAAAAAGTATTGTATGCAACGTTGTATAATTAAGTCAAAAAACGCTCATTGCGTCTCTATTTGCGATACTCGTCGCATTCGCGGCTCGTATCGCAACTCACGCAATTCGCATTTTTTGAACCCACTTATACAACTGTTGCATAAAATACTATTATATCCGACTCATTTCAGCTCCGCGTTCCAAGTTGCGGGCGGGTCCACTAGTACAAACGAAGACACTCATAACTGACTACCCATAGACTTCAACACCTTGCAATAAAGTTGACATCCGTTTACAAATGTACTGTTAACAATGTGTTCGATAGTACTAACAAAACATTTGTTTCCAGGGCGACTCTGGCAGCGCCCTGGTGCGCGTGGACCGCGGCGAGCAGATCGGCATCGTGTCGTGGGGCTTCCCGTGCGCGCGCGGCGCTCCCGACATGTTCGTGCGCGTCAGCGCCTACAGGGACTGGCTACTTGCCGCCATCGTGTAAAGCGCATCTTAATAAAACCGTGCATTAAAAGCTTTCTTTTATTTTAAAGATCATACCCGACTTTCCCTTTAGTGCAGGGTGTGCAGCGCCACGGGCGCAAGGTCTTAGAGCCGCTGGCGAGTTTCCATACTACTGGTTTGGTTTGGGTCTGGTTTTGTATGGAAACTCGCCTGCGACTCGCCCGCAAATCGCAAGTGTGATAAGGCCCTTAGGGGGCGCCGCGCCGGCGCGACCAAAGACACTGCGCGCGCCCGTGTTATGTCTGGGCGGAAAGGCGGGCGCGGTGACTCCTTTTTAGAGATGTGCCATTCTCGGAAACGTTCTCAGGTTTGTATGGAGCGAGAACGTTTTCGAGAAGGTTTCCCATACAAAACTGAGAACGTTTCCGAGAATTCCCGAGAACGGCACAACTCTACCTTTTGCACACGGACGTTAAATAGGCTACAGCCGCCTCCAAAGATGCTTCCTCGTTTTTAGAACGCACTGCGTACCTATACGTCCCTGCTCGATCTATTTCCACCATTGCACTGTGCCCCTGTGTGTCCGTCCAAGCCATTATATTTCTGGAAATATATTGATTCTTTCGAATCCATCCTGCGAAAACCAAATATAAACGGCTCTCCACCACATGTTTAAAAAGCAGGCGTATTTTGAATTTTGGCGCCCCGGGTCAATAAGTTTCGCCGCCCCAAAGTTGGTTGAATGATTTACCAGCCGATGATTGCTTCGATTTGTAATCAACATTTTAGTGCGATGATTTTATAGTCACAAGCTGACAAAATTAACAACCGGTCAAGTGCGAGTCCGACTCGCGCACGTAGGTTTCCGCACTATCGTATTAAATTACTTTCCGTCATACCGTCTAGTACCGCCCACTCTAAAAGATACACTATACGAACGTAAGTAAGTACTGTAATAAGTTTAGCAAATTATTTTTTATGAAATAAATTTTTTCCATAATGTTACATGGTTTAGGTATAACTCATATTTTAGCATATTATTTTACACTACTAACAATAACTTTATCCCACCTTTATCCAATGGCATAGTGAACGTTTTTCGGTTGATGATGATGAGAATATACACAGTAATTTTTAGTTTTAATTTAGGTTTACTTTCTTAGGTTTAGTTTAATTTTTTACTTAAGTTTAGATTAGATATAGTTATATTTTATTTGTAATTTGAATTACCGACTTAATTTATGTATTGGTCTATTACCTTGTGCAATGATAATTACTATGTTAATTAAATCTTTGGTTCTTAATAAAAAAAAATTGACACAGTAAATTGTTTTGAAAATACTTTATTATACATAACAACGTACCTAAATAATTAACACAACAAAAACTTTAAACACAAAACGTGACTAGACTTCCCAGTACGTGTAGCATAACTGGCCGCGGCTACGTTTCTCGCGCGACAGAGCATCACTTGTCACTGTCACACTAAATCGAGTGGATAGAGATAGGTCGCATTTGTCGCGCGACAAAGAGTCGCGTGTCACAGTTGTGCTAGAGTTGTACCTCTAGCACAACTGTGACACGCGACTCTTTCCGCGATCCATTTCACTCGGCTCGGTGGTCGCAGGCGCACGGCCGGTGCAGCACTTGCCGCAGCCAGGCCTTGACGCCGGAGAGGCGCGCGTGCACGTCGGGGTGCCCCAGCGCGCACGCCCAGCCCCACGACACGAGCGCCACCTCCTCACCCTGCAACGTCACTGCGCTGCCGGAGTCACCCTGGACACGATACAAACGATCATTGATCAATTAAACTAAGAGAATAATTTTACCCTAGCGTCTTCGTCTCCCTTTAATGCAGAGTTTCTTAATCTTTGGTCACGGACCCCCTACATTATTTCGAAAACCTTACAGAATCTTTCCGAATATAATCAGAGAAAAAGAAAGAGCATACACCCGGAGATTCGTGTTGGCGTCTCTTTCTCTGACATACAAAAAGAAAGAGACATCAACACGAATATTCGCTTTATCGCGATGTGTGTAGCCGTAACATGAAAGTAGAGACTGAAAGGTTTCGGCGGCGCGGTGGCTTAGTAGGTATGTTGCCTAACTCCAATACTCACATTGCACGATTGCTTATGCCACGTCCGACGTCTCGCTGATGGTTTATGCAGAGCCCGTCTTTAGAATGTATGCCTGTACAGGTAATAAAGGACCCAACAGAGCTACTTCAGTCCAATGTCGAAGGTTCCGGTACTCACGTTGCACATGCCGTGGCCCGCGCCGCGCAGGTGTCGGGTGCAGAGCTCGACGCGGGGATGCACGGGCGGGCTCGGGCCGAGCTGCGCGTTGGCCTCGCGCACGCGCGCCTCGCACTCGCCCGGCGACAACACCGCCACCACCAGCTGCTGCAGCCGGTCCGGGAGCACGCCCCACGCCTGCAACAGGAACATTGTTATATGAACAACGGAAGTTGGCAGTAACGGCCGCGATCGTCAACACTCCAAACGTCATCACGGCATGTCTCCCTAATGGTATTTGAAGAGGATCTATGGCTAGCACTCAGGACGTCTTTAAGCTTATGGGGCCACGCCTGGAACAGGATCACCATTATAAGAGCAACTGGAAACAATAGCGGAGCAAGACCCAAATTTGATATGGGCAAAACATGATCCGTGAGGCTCTCTGATGGCGCATGAATGCGGTTTTCGATATGTTTGAGTGTGCCAGACGGGCCAACTTCCCGCTGACCAACAGCCTCGCTGCCTTAAGGGTAATAGGTGAGGTCCCGCCAAGATTTATGACGTTCTGATTTTCTCTTACCGTGGCGTAATCGCTTCCTGTTTGTCTCGGATCCACAACGATCACGTCATCCTAAAAGGTTATATAGTTAGTCGAGAAATCTGTCAACATTAGTTTAATAACCTTTGCCATGCCAAATTATACGTATCTAGTGATTCTAAAGCACGAACAGAGCTCGCGAAAATTATTGCTGTAGGAAGATTTATTTCTTCTTATATGTTAGTTAAAATTTCAAGCTCCAATCGATCCTGACTGGATGTGGCTATTAAAAGGAGTTTACCTGATCATCATAAGTAGGTACCATATTTTGAGTAAGTAATAGGTAAGTCTAAAATCTTACAGAGAGTCTACCCCAGCCGGTGACGCGAACATGCTCCTCGCCGCCGACCCAGTCGTAGTTAATTGCGATGGGCCGCACTCGCTCGCTCCACTTCAGCTGCTCGGCCAGCACCAGCACGCCCACGTCGTTCTTGATGAGCCAGGGATTCCATTCCGGGTGGTTCTCGTGCCTTGAGAACCGCACCACGGAGAAGCCGCCGCTGAGCGAGTTGCTACCCACCTGCCCGCGAGCGGTGCTGCGGAAGAAACCTTGATTTGGTTAGTCTAAATTCACATGAGGTTTGCAGGCTGTAACTATGAGGATGAATGCGTCGTCTTGGCGCAAAACGCAGACCCTAGACGGGCGCTGAAATGACCAGAACCGGGGCCAAGTAAGAGCGCAATTAAAGACAGTCATAGAAGATCGCGTCAAGCGTAAAAAAGGCTAATTACGTTGCTTGTAAAGCGGCCAAGCCAAGCTATACTTACGCTATCAGCTGTCCGTCGATCCAGGACACCATGGGGTCGATGCAGTGCGCGGCGGTGAGTATGTGGCAGGGCGAGACCAGCGAGCCGCCACACATAAAGCTGGTGATTATGTCCCCCACCATCAACGCCACCATGTGCGCGGCGGAGCCCTCGGGGGCCTCCGTGCCACCCACTATACGTGAGCCGTCTAGGGCATTAGAGCTTTCCAAAATGAGCGGAGAAGGATAGAAGTCTTGGAGGTTATAGGTTAATGACTCCGAGCCGTCAGCTACACGCGAAGCGGGGTCCTCAGGGGCAGGAGAGCCGTCCATTACGTACGACATGGGGTAGAAATCTTGGGGGTTGTATGGTAGGGACTCCTCGACCGGAAGGGCTGAAAGAAGTTTTGGTTTAGTTGGAATCGTGAACAGCAACCTTTAGTTGGAGCATATTGACTAGTGTTGTAGAAAAGTCGAACAATGCATTAAGTAGTCCCGTGTTCAAACCTCGGCACAGTCGATTTAGATTGCAGTTCAATTAGTGAAAAATAACTCAACTTTTAGGTCAATTAAGTCGTTAATTTACAAGATTCTAGTTTGGGTCTGACAATGCTTCTGATTGCTTAATTCACGAATGCTCTCATATTTAGATTTAAGTCCGCAACTCCAAATAGCTGACTAATTCAAAATGCTCCATGACATTAAATCCACCTCTGCACTGGACATGTTTCTTTCAGTGAAATAAAAGCAAAATGCCAATTTTGTTCACATTGTTCCTACCTAAATATTATTTAACTTTAACCTTAATTTTTATAACTTACCCATGGATAGTCTCAGAAGTCCTAGGATAGCTACCACAACTGGAGAAGACATGATTGTACTTTGGTTAGCAAGAACAGATCTGTTATGACGAACCAAAATTTCATCGTGTATTTATATTAAAAAAATATTATCTCTATGTGTGATGGCCGATTATTTACCTCGACCTTCAATACTGTTTACCGACCCAGTTGAGAAATTTCGTTGTTGTCTATCTGATAAGTAGCACCACCTAATTAGAGACGTATTTCATTGTTTTTAGGTCAAGTAATGATTTCCTATCCTGTGGGAGCATTGACCGACGAGTGCTCTCACAGCAACGTTCTAAACTTGAAAACATATTTTATGCCACACCTGGCCATAAAGGGGCTTTTACCGCACGCTACGCGTACGGAAAAAGCCGGGACACAAACACGCGAGGTAATAAAGAAAGCCCTCGATCGCATATTTACGTCCCTCGCTTGCAGCTCGGGCCGCAAACAACTGCGATCTCGGCCTTTCTTTGTTTTACCACCCTAGTTGTGTAATGTGCTATTTCACCACACTTACTCATAAAGTTGCTCTGATTTCATTGTTCTTACGCGCGGAACGCAGCTTATTACACACAAGTGCTTTTTACTTTACATTACCTCAATAGTTGTAATTACGGCAAATTGACCAATGAGAACACGCCGTGGGGCTCAGCCGGCGGATATTATTCCCGCGCCCGTCAGCGCCGAGGTCGCGTACATGGCGCGCACCCCGCACTACACCATGCCTAGGGGTGTTGTTTTTTTTTGAAGCCTGTCAAACTTGCAAGCCAAGCTTGCAAGCTTTTTTGATTTTGATTTGATTTGAAGCCTTACTGACTGTTGCAAAAATCGAAACCGAGAGGTGTTGTTATAACCTATAATATAAATAAAAAAATAGAAGTTTTAAATTATGAGTATCATCTTTTTATTCGCAAGTGTGTTGAAAAACGTCGTATGACACTCGCAAACGTCGTATGGTCATTCAGTCTCGGCTATTGCAGCCCTCGCCTACCGGCTCGGGCAGTGCAACACAGCATCGACTGTAATGACCAATCTATCCCACTCATATCATAATGTACTATTTCTGTTTTTTAAATTTTTGTTGTATCTGAATAAATTAAACAAAATACACAAAAACAAAATACTACTATTTTGTGAGTTTGTGTAACTACAAGTTATTTCAGATTGTGTAGTGATCAAGTTTTAGCGGTTGGTTCCAAATATCAAATCTACCTCTCTCGCTCAATGGGTTCGGTATCCTGTGGGAGTAAGAAAAAAACTAGATGCCATGTATTTCATACGGTTTATTCGTACTTGAGACTTACACTATTTGCAAAACACTCACTATGTACACGACTTTTTATCACAAATATAATTATAATGGAAATTGATCATACTTTGTACAAGTACGGTAACACGGTTACCTAGTGGTCGGTTATAATTTGGACAGCCGCAATTGACAGAAGTAATGTACAGAAAAAATGATTCAGCTAAACATACATTAAATTAAGTCTACATTTATAGCAATTACAATTTAAAACCAGTCTGAAGTGTTTCTGGAGCATTCCATGAAAATATTTCGTAAGGGACAACCACCGTTTTAATACTTCCGAGAAATAAATTCAGGAAGCTTATTATCAGCATTGTAATATCAAACTGTACTTAAAATTTGATCTTATTTTGTGTAATTATATAGGTCATACATTTCACAGACACATGATGAATGATGACAGTATTACAATGAGGTTACAAACTAAGAACTAGTTGCAGATGGCACCACTGTTGAGTGATCCTTATAACAATTATTACCTGTATACAAGTATTTTAAGTAATTGAGTGAAAGTATTTATTTAAAAATCACCCTCTTCGAATTAATAAAGTACTAACCACGTTTATATAAATATTGTTTGTATTGTATGCTAATTCAAATTCAAATTCAAATAATTTATTTTCAGACATAGCATCCATAGAAATGTGTTAGTACAAGGCATAATAATTTTAATACTAGTGTTAGTAACTATATCTAAGACAACATACAATTAGGTACTCGATTTTTTAAAAACGACGAGCTGGGGCAACAACAGGTGCGTGCAGCTGCACCCAGCGCGCCTGCAGCGGCGAGTCCCATCGCTCCGCCAACGCGCTCAGAATTCTGTTTGAGCTGCAGCTAGAACGCTTCTGTAACGAGGCGCATCGCTTTCTTATGATAGCCCCGAAGCTGTCGGTATGCGCCTCGGCAAACATTGCTGACGCGCTACAGTGACGTGGCAACCCAAACAGCACCCTAAACGCGTTGTTATACTGCACGCGCAGAGCGTTGTATGCCCGCTGCGTAAAACTGACCCATAGACTGCACGTGTAGAATGTTTGACAAAAGGCTTTGAATAAAGTTACCTTTACTTCATTACTACAACGTGCAAATCTGCGAGCCAGCATATTACAGCGTACACACAACGCCCTGCGCTCCCTTTCAATATCTTCAACATCAGACATACTCTCAGTGACCCAGTGACCCAGATACTTAAACTTTTGTACTCTATTTAGAGGTGTTCCATAAAGTCTAACAGGAGGCATTCTGTAACATTTTTTACCAGCTTTAAATTGCATTACTTCGCTCTTAGACGTATTGTATCTGAGTCCATGAGCCACTGCATATGTTTCACATATAGTTAAGAGTTGTTGCAGAGCTCCAACCGAGGGGCTCAGTAGCACCATGTCATCCGCGTAGCTTAGGTTGTTAACGCAGACCCCATCAACGTGGCATCCGACATACGTGCTACTGAGCTCCTCGATCAGCTGATTCATGTAAAGGTTGAATAGCTTGGGTGAGCTCAATCCTCCTTGCCTCACGCCGCACTCCATCCTATACACGTCAGAATGAGCACCTGCCCATCTTACAGCATTCATTTGATTACCATACCAAAACTCAAATAATGACGTGACCTCCCGAGGGACGCTCGTCCGTTCTCTTAGCTTTTGCCACAATATGTCATAAGTAACCATGTCGAAAGCCCGTGACAGGTCCAAAAAACAGGCAAATACCGGCGTTTTACGAGAAGTGTAGTAATGAACGGTCTGCTTGAGACATAATATTGCGCTCTCAGTAGATAAGCCTGGCCTGAAACCAAACTGAGCGTCATGTAGGTCCAGGTGTATTCCCAGTACATCGTCAAGCAAACCGTCCAATACCTTAGCCACAATCGTAGCTAACGATATGGGCCTGTAGTTGGACAAGTCAGAAGCGTCTCCTGTCTTATTTTTTACAATAGGTACTACAACAGTATACATGAGATCCTCAGGCAGATAACTATGACTAATACATAAATTGAAAAAGAGAGAAAGCACTCTCGGGAGATGTACTCCAGCAAACTTGAGATGCTCAACACTCAGCCCGTCGTGCCCGGGAGACTTCCCTTTAACCATGTTCTTAATTTTTAAGGCGACTTGCCTGGCTGAAAATCTGACGGAGGGAATCTCGGGCTGGAACCCAGTGCTAAGCATCCCCGTTGACTGGGGTAGCGGAGATACTACTTTAAAATGTTCTTTAAAAACATTGGCAATGCCAGTTGGCTCATTTATGCCGGCCACGCTCACAGGGAGGCTCGGCTTTGGAGTAAATTTATTAGTATTTTTCCAAAATCTACTAAAGTTTCGATCTGCATGATTTTTAGCTAAAATGTCCATTTTTATATCCTGTTCATGATCCTGGCAATACTTCAATTTATTCTTGAATATCTTTTTTGTTTCAAGCATTCTTTCATTAACGTACCCAGAAACCGGTTTGCCGTACGATAACCACCAACTGTACCAAAACCGAGCCTCCCTATGGGCGTCCCCGACATGCCTATTCCACCCCGTTATGTGCCTATGTTTCTTACGAATATTATGCTTGTGACTAAGTTCCGCGGCTTTCTTTAGTACAGAGATAATTCTGTGATACATGTCACTAAGCACCTGTTTATGCATATTATTAGCACACATCTTATCAGCGCACTCACAACACTCGGGGGGAAAGTTAACATTTTTTAATTCAGAGTTACAGTATTCTTTAAATATATCTATTTGCTCAGGGCTCCTTTCACCCCAAGTCACTTTATTCTGACCTAATTGCGAAACAGTTGTTTTAGGTTTAATACACTTAAAGTCGCATTCGATTAAGGTTGAACGTTTCAGAGAATTTTCATACAAATTTCAGTCCCGTTTTTCTCCAGCCGTGATCATTTTCTGTATTTGAAACATTATTAGTTCGATAGTACTTTTCATTCTGATTCCGCCAATAAGAAAAAAATACCGAAAAAATGAGAAATATTCTAAATAAATCCATTTGAAAACTAATAAAATTTCGATCAAACCGTTGTTTGTGTGAGTGTAGAGTATCGTGTCGGTGTAAACAAAAGGGCGGCATTTATCAACAACAGCTGATTCTAGGTGTCAAAAGAATGCCTAGATTGTATAAAACCTACTCCTAAAACTTCTGGCCGCTAAGCTAATAAAAATTTAAAAATAAAGTGCTGTCAGTCGGTGTCGAAGTTTATCTCCATCAACAAATTTCATTTCCTAAACTGATTTCAAGATGAAGGTGGTAGTATTACATTGTAACCGTTTTTATCGTATAGATAAAATTTTTACAAATAATTGAGTTATTTTTTTTCTATGGATATAAATACGAGCTCTTATTCTTAGTAAAAAATATTGGATTTTTCAATGCAGTCCATTAGTTTTAAAAGCTAAAAGAGTTTGCTATCATTGACCATAAATGTATCGTTTGAAAAAAACCTTTTTCGTTACTGCACTCCCATGCTCGATTAAAAAAATATGTTGCCTACAACAGTCACATTTATATTTGAAGTTGTCAAAATTTTTCATACAATAGCAAAGATATTCCTTGTTATTAATTTTATTATTTGAATAGAAAACAATTAGTTAAATATTTCCTTGATCAACATTTTGCATACTACTTGAGTGGTAAGCCTGCCTGATGTGAAGTAGTCACCGGAGCGTACTGCCATTTTACTAAAAATAATGAAAACAAACGTACGCACACTCGAGACCAGATGGATTACCCAAGTAAATCCTAATTTGCGTCATCATCAGAAGTTCGTTGCCGTCACCCCTGCTATGAAAAGCTATAGCTCTGCATGGAGATGTTCGGCTGGAATCAGCCAGACTGGAGATCGCCTACCTAGCGCGTTCAAGAATTAAGAAGCAATATGAGGCAGCTGAAAGGCTTGGCTTTGTATTCTACCGAAGTCTATGAATAATATTCTATCGAACCCGTGAATCAAACTTTTTTTACAGCGCACTAATAACAGATCCTAAATGTATGACAGGGTAGCAAGATATTCACAAAAGTTGCTTGTAGTGGAATTTTAGCATTTTGGAGTAAGTAAGTTTGACGCGACAATTCTCAATGAAAATAAATAAATAAAATACGATATAAAATATGTTTTTTTCTTGGCTTGGCTAATAAGTAAGTATACTATAAAAGTATACTAACTTAGGTCAGTAAGTATACTAGTTACATGTAAGTTACATGCACAACTAACTATTCATATATGAGAGGTCAATTTACAAAGAAAGAAGTAACAAACATGTGCAGAAATATAAAAATATATTGGATACCTAACAATATAATATGTAGTATGAAACTAAAACTATATTTCAACATCACCTGAACGTCTAAATCTTTATCAAATAGATTAAAATGGCGCCAACATAAAATGTAAACATTCATGACCTGTCATACTGTCATAATAATAATTATTGACAGTCACTGACACTAATGCCTGTCAACGGGTACGCGTGTGTGCGAGAATGTGGAAAATTGCGATTATTTAAAAAAAATCTGTTTTATTGTCCACAAGAAGACTGTAGAGCTGAAATTGGTTGCGATTTAAGCTCATCATTTTTTACTGGTTCCGCCAAGACATAGAAATAGTAAATATTTGGTTGGGTTTAGCTAAAAATAATAAAAACACTACGCAAACGACGTACAACGCCATCTGAGAGGCTAAAATTGGTAACTTTCTCTAACGTTCCTCCTTAATAATGGATAATGATCGGACCAGTAAACATTATGCAACACTTTCGCGCTAATCACCGCCGCGCGCGCTGCCTGAGTCACGACACAGTGGTCCAGCCAGCGTCTACACGCGTGAGCGTCACTAACATATGTGTACGTGTCCACAGGCAGTAGTTCCATGTCAACGCAACACCAGCACTGTTCAGAACAAAAGTTCAGCAATTCACGAGAAAAGGACTCACCCGGATGTGCATTAAAATCCCCGAGCACTAAAACTGATTCCACATTGTTACTCTCGATTATTGAGTTTATTTCACTCATACAGTTTGTGAATTCAGTTAAATTTTCCGTCGTATCCGTTGGCATGTACACTGACATTACAATCACGGCGCGATCGTTAAGTACTATTTTAATAGCCGCAAGACGCACACTATTACACTTTATCACAGAAACACACGGGAATGACGATTTTCTCCATAAGAGGGCAACTCCACCGTGTGGCCGGCCTCTTAATATTTCAGCTGAAGAATCCACTGCAGACTTGCCCGTGAAAGCGAAATCATCATCTATACTTCCGAGAAAAGATAAATTATGATCCATAATCCACGTCTCCTGCAACGCTATTAAATCAGCTGTGCGACATAGATTACGGACACACTCCACAGACCGAATAACATTTCGACAGTTAAAACTGATAAAGTTCGATGTAGTTCCCATACAAGTTATTTTTTTTACTCTGTGTCATTTGTTGTTTACTCTGATCGCCGGAGCCATTACCAGTTTTATTATTCTTAAAATCAACAAAACGTCGAAACGCAATCCCATCAGGCCAAAAATTATCTTCCAAAAAAATATGTTGTTTATGCTTAGGCATACTTTACATTTTTTTGTCTCTTCATTGGTTTTTAAATGCGGGTAAATTACACCACATTTTATGTTACATATATAGATACAAGAAATCAAAGTACACAGAAAAATTAAATGGCACTCACCTGTGTCCTGACCGGGAATCGAACCCGGTGCCACTGGATTTCCGGCCCAACGACTCAACCACTCGTCCACGGAAGCGGGGGGGTTTGGGGGGGTTTCCTGTGTACTTTGATTTCTTGTATCTATATTTGTATGCTAATGTCAAAAATACAAGCTCAAATTAACAATTCATTCCATTTGTGTCAACAAATGGAATAAATTGATACATAAGATAAATACAGATTACTCCAAAATGGTCGCACATTCGACCAAACGGCACGAGACCAACCAAAAACATTCAACCTCGTTTTGGAACACTCAACAGTGGTAGCTTTTGGCTTAATTTGGTGGTCCACGGTCTAATCTCAGATCTTTTTCATAACTTAATCAGTCAAATTGTATGTAGAACAGACAGCCGCTGGGGCCGACGAGTTCTCGAGACACTACCAGGAGGGCATTTCTCCAGAAATATGTCTGCGGTCACCTCATTCATCTGGCCCTTTTTCATACTAAATTTATGGAGACAGATGAATGAGTCGCAGACATATTTCTGGAGAAATGCCCAGGAGTGGCTACTCCGCGATTTCGTTAAACTAACAAGGAAAGGTACCCAACTGTCCGGCTCCGATCTGATTTATTTTGATATATGTTAGAGAGTAGTCTAAAATAATAGACACGTATTTTTTTAGCTGCCCAATCTCAACCTATTGGGATAAACTGACCTCCAAAGTACTGAAAAGTGACTAAACCCAACTTCTACAGAAAAAAAATTCAAACAAGTTACTAGTTAATTACTGGTTTGATATTATGTTTGAGAACATGAAAAAATAATAAGCACGTGTTTCGTTATATCGGCTCAAACTCATATTTTCCTAAAAAAACACCCTGCAAAGTTAGAGCCCTTCGAGGGTTTTTTATTAGGAAAATATGAGTTATGAGAGTGAGTGAGAATATGAGATCTTTTTTTCTGTAGAAGTTGGAGGGTTTAGTCACTTTTCAGTACTTTGGAGGTCAGTTTGTACCAATAGGTTGAGATTGGGCAGCTAAAAAAAAATACATATCTATTTTAGACTACTCTCTAACATATATCAAAATAAATCAGATCAGAGCCGGACAGTTGGGTACCGTTCCTTGTAAGCCGAAACCCATTTTTTTGTCGAGACTATGTCGAAACCGAAAGTTCGGCCGGACTTTAGTCAACACCAGTCATACAGACGCCCTAGTGACATACCTATAGCTAGATCACCTCAACATCGCCTCGACCTTAAAAACCGCCTCAACACTCAAACTCAACCCTTCCAACGCCAAAATCGCCTCCAACTCGCTATCACTGTCCAACCCTTTCAACACATTACGAGGCAAATCGTGATATACCAAAAACGCACTTAACATCTTCTTTATATCATCATCAGTGGTCGATATTTTTCGAGTGCTCGGCAGCCCTAGATATTTCTTTAAGTAGGGGGTTATTCTGTGCTCCCATGTGTCGAAAATGTGTGCGACTTTCTGTTTGATGGCGAGAGTGTATTCGCTGGACATTAGGGGTTCATTCTGGTCCTGGCCGTCGACTTTCATGTCGTTCATTTGCCGTTTGTTGTGGGCGTCTATTTGGGAGAGGAGGAGTTTCACTTGCCACATGTGGTAGGCTGACGGGTCGGTCTTCATTGTTTTTATTATCTGAAATGACATTAATTGATTGATGAATGAAGGAAGAAATTCACAAACAGGAAGTCAAACAGAATCATAGAAACTGGGAGGGCTAAACATTTCCGAGCGCAAGTTGATCGGATTGAATTACATTTCGCCTTAAAAATTGATTCGTCAAAATTACTCTTAATTTAAGGAGGTGGCCCGGTTTTAGGCGTTTTTCCAGCGTTAATTATTTTATTTCATTGGTGTCCCTTGATTTTGGCCGCGAAGGACTAATAGTGACGACAAGTTTTGATGCTATTTGCTGGAACACGCATGAAATAAACCGCCGCGATCGAAATGCTCTGAAATCGACCCAGGCAACTATGAGCCCCGTGGCACCACCCTGGTGGCTAAACATTTTCTATAGCTTACCCTATTTCAGACAAAAATATAAGTTCATGTTATCATGCTTATATATTTTCACTGTGCAAGCCGTTAATTACCCGACTGCGGCGAAGCCCAATAGGAGGGTTATGTAATTGACCTGTATATATGTATGTAAGTAAATAAATATGTATGTATGTATGTCCGTTCCTATGTCCGCTTATAACTCAACGATATACCCGATTTTGATAAATGATACACCATTAGATTCGTCTTTATAACGCGAGTGTCACTGTATACATAAAATTTGTAAAAAAAAAACAAAATGGCGGATTTATGTACTTTAATGTGCGGTATTTTTTGCGCCGCAGTCAGCTTTTTTTAATAAAAATGTGGTTATATTATGATTATTTTTGTAAACAATGTTTTACCAAGGACTATTAAAGCAAGAGGGCTGTCATTCTCCATACAAAAAGCTGTTCCTCGAATTTACAACGCCATCTATGTATAAGCTTGGTAAAAGAATTATATTATTTACAATTATTCAACTTTGCAAACGTGACACAGTATTTAAAGGTTAGAATTTATTTATTATTAGCTGTTTACGGACTAATTGTTACTATACTATATTTCTTTGTTCAATTATGACATCGTTAAATGTTTAGTTTTTTAGCGCCATATAGTTTTTGCCCGGAAATCCCCTAGCGGTCGGGTTACAATCCAAAGTATGGAGAATGACAGTCCTCTTGTTTTAATGGTCCTTGGTTTTACTATTTTACCTTCAAGAAGGTAGTCCAGATGGGGAGCGCGCAGAGTATATCCTTGATGACGCATTCATACGTCACCATGCTGAGACCCTGCACGTATTCACGTTCCTCACGACTGAAATCACACGTCATTTATATATCAGAACATTGTATTATTCAATTTTGACGTAGTTACGAATTATTACAGTAATACCCCGCTTTACGCGCCCTCGCGCGTAGGGGAGACCGGGTATGGTTGTCTCGCGGGTTGGTTGTCACAGCGGCCATAAAATAATACTAAACGAAACATTAAGTACATCGATCGGTGCTAAAAGATCGCAAGAGCTGTACATCCTTCCGTACTTCACCAATCGATGCACTTATTCCTTCGTTTAGTATTATTTTATGGCCGCTGTGACAACCAACCCGCGAGACAACCATACCCGGTCTCCCCTATGCGTGTTGGAGAATATCGCGTTATGCGAAATTCGCGTATAACGGGGTCAAAGAAAATATTGAATAACTAACTTTGACATGACATAAATCGCAGTGATTCGCCTAAATACCTCACGCCACCCCGCCATGCTGTTTTGAAATTTGACCAATCCCGGCAAATGCGTAAAGCGGGGCACTATAACGCGAAAATTTGAAATGCGCGTATAGCGAATTCGTGTAAAGCAAGGTCGCGTAAACCGGGGTATTACTGTATAGCACATTATTTAACTAGGGCGGTAAAACAAAGAATGTCTCAGATCGCAGGTATTTGATTAATATGCGATCTGAGGCTCTTTATTACCGCCCGTGGTAAGTACTAGTACATTGTGTATCAAGGGCGGTAAGTAAGGAATTACAAACGAGTGTTTGTTACAAGGCCGAGGCGAAGCCGAGGGCTTTAATAACACAAGTTTGTAATTCCTTTACCGCCCGTGGCACACACAATGTTTTTCATCACACTTGTGAGGAAATCTAATTAAAATAACCTTACTTAACCTAAATAAAATTGTAAAACTGACAGTGACATTAGTGACATCCATAGGCAATGCGAATACTTATCAAGTCACGTTCGGAAACCATAACGGTAAAGACCTAAAACGGTTGGTTTTATATTTGCAAAATACTGAAATACACCATTTAAACATTAAATTAATGTAACAGAAATATGTGTTTATATGTATTTGCAATAACAGTTCTCTTTAAATAAATATTTCAGTGATAAAAGTTAAAAAAGTAAATTGGCATTTCCTTTGAACACGACAACGACCATGAAAATGGTGTCATTACACGTAGGTTTTGCGGGCCGTAAATGACCTATTACGCCCTAGGGCGTAATGGTTTTCTTTTTAAATTGGAAACGCTGGTTCTGTTTTACTCTTATTTGTCATGATCAAAGGAAACGCCAACTTACTTTTTTAACTTTTATTACTGAAATATTTATTTAAAGAGAACTGTTATTGCAAATACATGTAAACACATATTTCTGTAACATTAATTAAATGTTTAAATAGTGTATTTCAGTATTTTGCAGATATAAAATCAACCATTTTAAGTCTTTACCGCTATGGTTTCTGAACGTGACTTGTCGTCTTGATATATGTCACTAATGTCACTGTCAGTTTTACAATTTTATTTAGGTTAAGTAAGGTTATTTTAATCAGATTTCCTCACAAGTGTGATGAAAAACATTGTGTGTGCCACGGGCGGTAAAGGAATTACAAACTCGTGTTGTTAAAGCCCTCGGCTTCGCCTCGGCCTTGTAACAAACACTCGTTTGTAATTCCTTACTTACCGCCCTTGATACACAATGTACTATTACGTCTCCCCCAGGCCAGGATGTGGGATTCTCCGCACGCGTAGCGTGCGGTAATTGCCACTTTACGGCCTGGTGTTAAAATTCATAAATAAATCCTTCAAATAAATTTCAACCTTCATATATCAGAAAATAGTACATTTCACAACTAGGGTGGTAAAACAAACAAAGGCCGATATCGCAGATGATGGTGGCCCGAGCTGCAAACGAGGGACGTAAATATGCGTTCTTTGTTTTACCACCCTAGTTGTATAATGTACTATAATAGAAGTTCACGCCATACCTGTAGTTGCGACAGACGCACTGCTTGGGCAAGAAGCCTTCGTTCTTCAATCCTTTACGCTTCTTGGTGATGAGCAAGCAGTCGGCGCAGATGGACGCCGCCGCGTCCTTCGCCAGGTAGAGCTTCACGAAGTTCTTCACCTGGAATTAAACAAAGTAGCCTATGTTTGAATCAATTTTATTTAGTGTAATAATGTAACTTAAACGGATTAAATCGGGTATATTACTACATTTTTTAAGATCCGACGTTTCGTAACCCCTTTCAGCGTTCGTGGTCGCGGGTAGATCGACAACGCAACGATGAACGTTGAAAAGGGTTACGAAAGTAAGCGAAGCGATCTGTTCGCTCCAAAGAGTAATGAGACAGAATGTCAGATTGACAGCTAGCAGGTGCTGTCATATGAAATGTCCTACACCATTCTGAAATGCGGCAAACTTAACAGATACCTACCACGGCTAGTACAAGACAAGCGCGACATTCAGGACATAGTATGTAACAGCCAATGAGAGCGCACATTGCACTGCGTTAAAGATGCGTGTCTCACTAGGGGAACGTGCACAATGAAGGTGCTGCTAACCCGAATCTTACTCTATCATGTTGGAGCCACATTAACGAGAAACGCCGTTAATATTGCGATGATGGCCGTTAGTATACCGCATTCCTAAAGTACCAGATTTTTAAAATACTAGAATTTCGATATATCAGATTCTCCGTTTACCAGATTCCCAAAATAATACATCCACCAAAATCATTTACATCCTTGAGTAACTTACGATTTTATAATCTAGTGCAGCCCGCAAGCCTCCCGGGCTATGTGAAGGTCGATATACTCGTATTCAGAATAGTGTAAAAATCACCAATTATTAACATAGTGCAGTTCGCGTCAATTTCGTTAGCTACTATGTGGCCCTTGGCTGCTAAAAGGTTGCCGACCGCTCTAATGTTAAGGGAATGGCAAGACAGGAATCTGATAAATCGGGAATCTGGGTATTTTGCGAATCTGGTATTTTAGGAATGCGGTATTTTAGGAATGAGCGTATGGGACTGACCTTGTCGTCGTTGGTGAAGAGGTCGATGTTGCTGGGCGTGACGGACCAGATGTGGGTGTGGTCGAGCGTGAGCGTGGCGGCCAGGATGGACACTAACCCGTGCGGGTCGTCCACGTACGTGTTTATAGTTGTCACTGACCTTGTCGTCGTTGGTGAAGAGGTCGATGTTGCTGGGCGTGACGGACCAGATGTGGGTGTGGTCGAGCGTGAGCGTGGCGGCCAGGATGGACACGAACCCGTGCGGGTCGTCCACGTACGTGTTTATAGTTGTCACTGACCTTGTCGTCGTTGGTGAAGAGGTCGATGTTGCTGGGCGTGACGGACCAGATGTGGGTGTGGTCGAGCGTGAGCGTGGCGGCCAGGATGGACACGAACCCGTGCGGGTCGTCCACGTACGTGTTTATAGTTGTCACTGACCTTGTCGTCGTTGGTGAAGAGGTCGATGTTGCTGGGCGTGACGGACCAGATGTGGGTGTGGTCGAGCGTGAGCGTGGCGGCCAGGATGGACACGAACCCGTGCGGGTCGTCCACGTACGTGTTTATAGTTGTCACTGACCTTGTCGTCGTTGGTGAAGAGGTCGATGTTGCTGGGCGTGACGGACCAGATGTGGGTGTGGTCGAGCGTGAGCGTGGCGGCCAGGATGGACACGAACCCGTGCGGGTCGTCCACGTACGTGTTTATAGTTGTCACTGACCTTGTCGTCGTTGGTGAAGAGGTCGATGTTGCTGGGCGTGACGGACCAGATGTGGGTGTGGTCGAGCGTGAGCGTGGCGGCCAGGATGGACACGAACCCGTGCGGGTCGTCCACGTACGTGTTTATAGTTGTCACTGACCTTGTCGTCGTTGGTGAAGAGGTCGATGTTGCTGGGCGTGACGGACCAGATGTGGGTGTGGTCGAGCGTGAGCGTGGCGGCCAGGATGGACACGAACCCGTGCGGGTCGTCCACGTACGGGACGCAGCCGGCGCGCTGCTTGATGTCCACGCACCAAGTGTACTGTAGGAATGTTCTGGAGAACAGATAGTAAGTAAATAAGAATAATTTTTATTGCACTAAAATAAGACAACATTACACATACAATAATTAAAATGGTTGTAAGTAGAACAGTGCATTCCAATTATCACTCACAAGAATTACCAGGGAACCCTGCACTAGGCTGTTTGTAAGGCTAAGCAGTGATAAAACATGGCCCCATGGCAAGAGCAAAATCTAAAAATGAAAGTATAATTCCAAAAACATATAACATAAAACAGTGTAAATCTTTCTATACTACTTTTACAATAAGAGTCATTACTTAGGGGTCATCCATATAGTACGTCATACTCATTGTCGTCTAGCCAACTGTGACAAAGAAATATGTTAGGAAAAACTGTGACATGGGGGAGGGGTGGACCAAAAGTCTGAAAAATCGTGTGACGTAGTTTGTGGATGACCAAGAGGTACGAGGTTTGTTTTAAAACAAAGAATGTCTCAGATCCCACGTATTTGACACCCGAGCCGAAGGCGAGAGCGATAAATATGCGATCTGAGGCTTTCTTTATTACCGCCCGTGGTAAGTACTAGTACATTACACAACTAGGGTGGTAAAACAAAGAAAGGCCGAGATCGCAGATGTTTGCGGCCCGAGCTGCAAGCGAGGGACGTAAATATGCGATCGAAGGCTTTCTTTATTACCTCCCGTGTTGTGTACATAATTTTATGTCTACACTTGGCCAGAAAGCGGCTTTTTGCGTACGCGCAGCGCAGCTACTCAGTTCCGTCTTAAAATTGTATGTGGACTCACTTGAGCGGTCCCTCTGGAAGGTCATGGGCCAGTATCGAGGGTCGATTATGCATACCTCTCTCAGGGCCACAAAGATGAGGATGCTGCAAAGCACTCTCCTCTCCCTCCCTACAGGTGGATACAACGGTATGTGGACTCACTTGAGCTGGTCCCAGTTGCGGTCCCTCTGGAAGGTCATGGGCCAGTATCGAGGGTCATCGATGCGCACCTCTCGCAGCGTCTCCAATTCCGGGATGATGCAGGGTGCTCTCATCTCTTTGACAGCTCCCTCGAGGTCAATCACCTGTGAAAATATAGACATACAACGTATTGTATGGAAGTAACGTATTCGCTCATAACTAATAGAATACTCAGTTTCTTCTCACCAGGTCACCCGAAGCGCCAACAGAAAGAATACATTCAGATGCTTGATTCTTGTCTTCAGACTTGTAAAAGAGCCCTTGAGGGCCTACTTGCTATGAACTATTTTTTTGACATTTTTAGATAATAACTAACAGAATTTAAGCTTCGTTCCCCTTCGCGTTAATGGAAATAGATTATTATAGGTAGTTTCACGGGAGTTGAGGCCACGCACACAACAACACTGTCATGTAATAACAGCGAAGTTTTGAAATTACTGTTCTTTTTTCGTACTGATAGCAAGTTTTTAAAAAAAAAAAAAAAATTCTAAAAATTAAAAAAAAAAAATTTTTTTTTTAATTTAATCTGTTTAGGTATTTTCGTAAATGGTATATTTTTACAAAAATAGACTTAAATCTTATACTTAAAAGATTTTAATTAAGTCTACTTAATTAACTATATGGCAGTTTGGTATGCTATATTGTTATTACTAGTCGGAAAGGGTATCAATTAACATTTTTTTGAATGAACCCACTACATGTTTATCAGTTTTGTTAATAGAGTCATATGGAAGTCTATTCAAGGCACGAGGCAGGAAGTGTGTCCACACTCTCCTGCCATACTCGTTATTGCTGGATGGCAGGGTGAATGTTGGCAGGTATGCTAGATTGCGAAGATTTTTAGGTCTATGTCTTCTACTTAACTGTTGTATTCGATCACTATATTGGGTCACTATTGCTAGTTCCACTTTTTCAAAAACCGGCAATACCCTGCAATATTTGAATAGACTTGCATAGTTATTTCTATACATATATTTTATTTTTAAGGGTACAATTGTTTTTAGCAGTCTTATTTGTAGTTTATATATATTATTTAGATATGTCTTATATGTTCTACCATAACTAGACAAACCATAACTTATGACGGAGTCAGCCAGTGACATGTAAAGCAATCTTAACGTTCTATAAGGCAATTTGGTCTTTAGTATAGATAATTTAGATAAAATAGATCTAAGTTTATTACACACATGATCCACATGACAGGCCCAATTAAACTTATTATCAATTTTTAGTCCGAGGTAAGTATGTTCTGTTACAATATCTAGGCTATCACAACAGCAAGAGGCATTATTTAAGTGCATACATTTGTGGTTGTGGGCCACGATCTTAGGAGTGGTAGTTGTTTTGAGATATGGCGAGTGTATATGCATTAGCTTGGTTTTTTGATAGTTAATTGACAGTCCCACATCATGTGCCCATTTACACAACAGGTCGAAGTTTTGTTGCATTATGCCTTGAGCAGTTTCCATGTCCTTATGAGCTACCAACAGGCAGGTATCATCAGCAAACTGGTACACAGAACCCCGCTGAAATATATTACACATGTCATTCACATACAGTAGGTACTCGGTTGGTCCTAATATGGAGCCCTGTGCTGTCCCATACCAAGTTCATCAGTGGACTGCAAGATAGACCAAAAAGTTTATTTAAACTATAGCCTTGTGTTTATTTACTCACTCATTCATTCACTTTTTTTGCAATGAGTACTTCATGTAGCTGTGTGTGTAATCATTCACCTCAAATCCCGTGAAACTACCTATACAATGGTATTGGTCTACTCCTGTCCGCTCCAGTGGACGGGTAGTCTAGGGCGACACTAATATAAATTTCAACTATACAGAATGGTTATACCTGTAGATTCGCGTAGCACAGTTTCCCAGTGTTGAGGTCGCGGGGTAAGATGAGACGGGGCTCAACAGCCAACACGTACAAGTGTCTGAACGCTTGTAAATGATATCTGGAACAATATCACATATCAACGAAGAAATATGTATCAAGTAATGGGTATGCCCATCTATGTTGTGCTGAGTTAGAGCTTGAATAGGGTATTTGACAACAATTAAAATAAATAAATTAACTTTAACCATCAATTAGGTTTTCAAAACAGCTCGAATAAAATCAATTACGCTCATTTTCGTGTCACCAACGTTTTTAAAACTAAAAATAAGACATCATGTTGAGCATGACGTCACGAGTCAGTATTTCATACTAAACTACTATTGTGCTGCGTCGGTGATTTTAAGTCACTGCTTAAGCACTTCCTTACAAAACTACCATGAGACTCAAACATATTGAATTAAAAATGGATCACTCATGTTGTAAAATTCGACGGGCAACGTTCGCGACTCATGGCTAAGTGAAGCCGAATGTTCCCGAAACATTTCGAGTGGAAATCTCGTATTTTTACAACGTGAGTGATTCGTTTTTAATTCAATACACTTCGTCTCCTATTTACTATTTTTCTTTAGAATCATCAAGCATGTTTTCTCCATAGCTTGTGCTTTTCTAAGTTGGACGTAGTTAAGCGAAAAGGATCCAATCCACAAGACAGATTTATATGGAATTGCATACAAAACTGTGTTGTGGATTGGATCCTTTTCGCTTAACAACGTCCAGTTTACCTGTTGTCCTCGCTGTGTGTGGGGAACTTGGGGAAGAACGCAGCCACAAGTGCGCCGATGGCGGCCGCTGACGTGCCCAGCGTGGCCCGCCCTCCCCCCAGGAACAAGAGGCCAATGGTGCAGTGCACGGCCATCTGAAATGTTATTTATAGGTGCATTTTAATATGCCTAAATGAAGAACAAAGAACTTTGACTTTGACGAGTCATAATTGTATTGGGAGCAAAACATTAGTAGATTAATGGTATATTACATTCCAATAATGGTAAAAAAATCCCTATCGTTTCTGATACCAGGTATTCGTGGCTCGAGCCGTAAGGAAGGGCCGAGCCATAAATATGCGATCTTGATATTTATTTACAAAGGCCGGAATTTTCGCGGCAAAAGAAAAGACGTGTCGCAATCAAACTAGTGTTAGAAACATTTTTTTATCGATATCGATAGTTGTGTAATAGAAGATTTTTTTTTCATCAAATAAAAAGTATTTAATACAAATTTTTACGTGAGGTTTGTATACAATTATATAGAGATTGATGCAATTTCATTCTTTAACCGCCCATGGTGTGTAATTTATTTTACCCGCATTTGAACCTGCATCTCCAACGACTCTCCGGGCCAATGGACGCTTCCTATTTGCCATCGAGATACGGTCTGTATAGTCACTGCCCCAAGAAGGAAGTCCGTGAAGCAATTCGATGGAGGCAAAAACATGCAACGGTTCATTGTAGAAGTCTCTGGGGGAGCTATCAAGGGTGGGTGTCCCTTTGTTTTGTCGACAGACATTTCGTCGAATGTTTCATTTCATCGAATTTTCATTTAGTCGACAACTTTTTTCTCCGAAACCGTTAACTTTTCAGAATTTGTTAAAGAGTCATCCTGTAAACACCATTAGGTTAGGTTAGGTTTGTTTTATATTAATTTCTAGAAAAATATGGTTTCAGAGAAAATTTACTTTCGATGAAATTATATTTCGATGAAACGTTTGTCGACAATTCAAGGGTAAACCATCAAGGGTGAAATGATGATGAGTGTAGTGTAGGGTTACCTGGCCGCCGTGTGTGAGCGCGGGCTTGGGCGCGGGCGGGGGCTGCGCGGGCGGCGGCGCGGGCACGCGCGCGCGCAGGCGCCGGCAGTAGCGGAGCACCCCGATGTCGCCGCGACCCGCCATTATCTGAAAAAAAAAAAAGTCTCGTAACTAGGGCTGCCAATACCAGTCATTTTCGCCAAGCTCAAAAAAGAGAGGTTGGGTATTTCCATTCAAAGATGTACAATTAACAAGCAGTTAGTTAGTAGTCGTCCAAAACCGACGATTAATGTATGTATGTACGTATGTAAACTGTAAGTGCCGCGCCTCTCGCTTACTTATTCTCTTCCCGAGATATTGTCAAAGAATACTTACTTGGAATGTGACTAGTCATCGTCGCTTTTTTAGTGGCTAAAGGTGATATTTTCGTCTGAATTTCACGTACCATTCCGGCTGACAGTAGACACACGCACAGACAAGCCTCTAGTGTAGACCGGCCCGCCAACTCCGCGATACTCTTCTCTCGCACAGTCATTAGCAGTCTAGTGTAATGCAGGGTCGCCTCTCAAGCATCTTCTCCAGATATTGCGAATGAAAACCTCCTTGGAATCGTCTGCAAAATGTATGTACCAAACACTCTTACTTAAAGGGCTAAAAGAGGTAGTTAATTTCACGTACCATCCCCGCTGACAGTAGACACACGCACAGACAAGCCTCTAGTGTAGACCGGCCCGCCAACTCCGCGATACTCTTCCCTCGCACCGTTAGCAGCAGTCTGGTGTAATGCAGGGCCGCGTCGCGAGCATCTTCGTCCCCTGACCCGGCGAAGCGGAGCCCTAGAGCGAAGCACGCTCCGGCCACTATGTTGCAGTACGCTTGGCTGAAAAAGTAAAAATAACAGAACCTCGATAACTCGCAACTCAAGGGAGATTGATAATGGGCTAGACGACTAAAAAAACTGTTTAGTACGTCAGTTAGATTATTCAAAAATATTGGACACGTATTTTTTCTTTTGTTTGATAAACAAAAAATGACGAGGATAGAGTGCTTAGAAGTTGCGAGTGATGTCACTCCTTGGTACAATTTTCACCTAGGAGTGACGTCACAAGACCCCACTCCAGAAGTTTGATGACTTTCTCGATTTTTAATATTTTGATAAACCAAAAAATACGTGTCCCATATTTTTCCATAATCTAACTGACGCAATAAATAGAATTATATAGTTTTAACCCAATCGGCATCCTTATTAAAGGCAAACATATAAACTTAACAATAAAGGAGGAAGCGAATGTTGAGGGAAGTTTTCTACAATATTCCACAATCAGTAACGTTTCATTTTAAAATATTATTTTGGGTATATTTGGAAGTCGATTTTGCGTCAAAGTTGTTCATTTTTTAATTTAGACATTGTACAATGCACTTAACCTACGTTCAGAAAAATAAACTCCCGAGAAGGAGAAGCGTAAGAAACTTGGCAAAATATAATTTTCTCAAAACAGTAGGTAGTTATAAAAACATCAATGTACAATATTATTTGAGTGTTTTTTAAATTTTTGTGTTCTGATGTAATGGCGATCCTTATTGGGAGATACCATTTGATTTTATTTTGCATCTGTATTTCTGACATTGTAACTTTTTATTGTGAGCATTTTATATTTTTATTTTATTTCATTTGACGATCATAGTATAAGATTCATATAAATTGACATTGTGTAATTTATATTGTACTTCTTGTATTATGAAATAAAAAATCTAATCTAATCAATATCGAGATAGAGTTAAAAGGTATTATTTAGTTCACCACTCACTTCATGGCCTCATAGTCGATGTTCTCATCGGTCGGCTTGACGAAGCAATACGGCCTGATGGTCGCCGGCACTTGGTTCTCGACCCACTCCACGCTCGGCTCTATACTGTCCCACATTATTAGACCTGTAAAAAACATAATAAATAAAAGGTGATTTCATTACATATGACACAACTATGGCTTTGGGCTTGTGCAGAGATCATGTGATCAAATATAGCCTATTTTCGATGAACAAGGATCATTGTGTAATAAGTAGTACATATATTTTTACGGCACACCTGGCCATAAAGTGGCTTTTACCGCACGCTACGCGTACGGAAAAAGCCGCTTTCTGACCAAGTGTATACATAAAATTACGTACACAACACGGGAGGTAATAAAGAAAGCCCTCGATCGCATATTTACGTCCCTCGCTTGCAGCTCGGGCCGTAAACATCTGCGATCTCGGACTTACGCCGTGGTGGGGGGAGCGAGCCAGCCGGCGATGGCCTCGTCGCAGCAGAGGTATACAGTGGCCCAGGGTTCATGCTAGCTTGGTGTCAACATACCTCTGGCTATGATCCTCAGCATCAGCAGATCTGGCCTCACAAAGTCCAGCAGATACGCCGTGGTGGGGGGAGCGAGCCAGCCGGCGATGGCCTCGTCGCAGCAGAGGTATACAGTGGCCCAGGGTTCATGCTAGCTTGGTGTCAACATACCTCTGGCTATGATCCTCAGCATCAGCAGATCTGGCCTCACAAAGTCCAGCAGATACGCCGTGGTGGGGGGAGCGAGCCAGCCGGCGATGGCCTCGTTGGAGCAGAGATATACAGTGGCCCAGGGTTCATGCTAGCTTGGTGTCAACATACCTCTGGCTATGATCCTCAGCATCAGCAGATCTGGCCTCACAAAGTCCAGCAGATACGCCGTGGTGGGGGGAGCGAGCCAGCCGGCGATGGCCTCGTTGGAGCAGAGGTATACAGTGGCCCAGGGTTCATGCTAGCTTGGTGTCAACATACCTCTGGCTATGATCCTCAGCATCAGCAGATCTGGCCTCACAAAGTCCAGCAGATACGCCGTGGTGGGGGGAGCGAGCCAGCCGGCGATGGCCTCGTTGGAGCAGAGGTATACAGTGGCCCAGGGTTCATGCTAGCTTGGTGTCAACATACCTCTGGCTATGATCCTCAGCATCAGCAGATCTGGCCTCACAAAGTCCAGCAGATACGCCGTGGTGGGGGGAGCGAGCCAGCCGGCGATGGCCTCGTTGGAGCAGAGGTATACAGTGGCCCAGGGTTCATGCTAGCTTGGTGTCAACATACCTCTGGCTATGATCCTCAGCATCAGCAGATCTGGCCTCACAAAGTCCAGCAGATACGCCGTGGTGGGGGGAGCGAGCCAGCCGGCGATGGCCTCGTTGGAGCAGAGGTATACAGTGGCCCAGGGTTCATGCTAGCTTGGTGTCAACATACCTCTGGCTATGATCCTCAGCATCAGCAGATCTGGCCTCACAAAGTCCAGCAGATACGCCGTGGTGGGGGGAGCGAGCCAGCCGGCGATGGCCTCGTTGGAGCAGAGGTATACAGTGGCCCAGGGTTCATGCTAGCTTGGTGTCAACATACCTCTGGCTATGATCCTCAGCATCAGCAGATCTGGCCTCACAAAGTCCAGCAGATACGCCGTGGTGGGGGGAGCGAGCCAGCCGGCGATGGCCTCGTTGGAGCAGAGGTATACAGTGGCCCAGGGTTCATGCTAGCTTGGTGTCAACATACCTCTGGCTATGATCCTCAGCATCAGCAGATCTGGCCTCACAAAGTCCAGCAGATACGCCGTGGTGGGGGGAGCGAGCCAGCCGGCGATGGCCTCGTTGGAGCAGAGGTATACAGTGGCCCAGGGTTCATGCTAGCTTGGTGTCAACATACCTCTGGCTATGATCCTCAGCATCAGCAGATCTGGCCTCACAAAGTCCAGCAGATACGCCGTGGTGGGGGGAGCGAGCCAGCCGGCGATGGCCTCGTTGGAGCAGAGGTATACAGTGGCCCAGGGTTCATGCTAGCTTGGTGTCAACATACCTCTGGCTATGATCCTCAGCATCAGCAGATCTGGCCTCACAAAGTCCAGCAGATACGCCGTGGTGGGGGGAGCGAGCCAGCCGGCGATGGCCTCGTTGGAGCAGAGGTATACAGTGGCCCAGGGTTCATGCTAGCTTGGTGTCAACATACCTCTGGCTATGATCCTCAGCATCAGCAGATCTGGCCTCACAAAGTCCAGCAGATAAGCCGTGGTGGGGGGAGCGAGCCAGCCGGCGATGGCCTCGTTGTTGGAGCGGAGGTAG
This sequence comes from Eudemis profundana, assembly GCA_947034925.1. Lineage (NCBI taxonomy): Eukaryota > Metazoa > Arthropoda > Insecta > Lepidoptera > Tortricidae > Eudemis > Eudemis profundana. Next base: position 21,625,370 of record OX344808.1, read on the forward strand.
ATGAGGCCGAGGGCCAGCGTGGCGCCGGGTGACGTCACGTCCAGGTTGACGGTGCTGCCCTCTCGGATGGCGTATGAGCTTTGCTTAAATTTGTCGCGTTGGGCGCCTGGAAGGATAAATTATATTGAGATCTGTGTACCTAAATAGTACAACTGGACAATCAACTTTTTCTTGTTTTCAAAGTCCAAGAGACAACAGTAGCAGAGTTTCTTAGAAATACTTTTATAATATATTCTACTAATGCGCATCGGAGATGGTCTATAAAATTAAGGGCTACAAAAAATTTAATTTGTCGAATTCCCCTTACAAATTTTGAGTTTTACTATTTTTGCAGAGTTTCCAAGGAACACACGACGGAAACTCCAGTTCCATAAAAATGTGTCATACCGGGTGTTGGTCTCGATACGCGTTCCCCTCCAAGCATATACGTGCGTAGCGCTGTGGCGTGCGAGGCGGGGGCGTCCTTGCCGGCGCCGCAGCACACCAGACCTAAGGCCAGCCCGGCGGCCAGGGCGTAGCCCTCGCGCTCCGCGCACGACTCGGGCTCCGGGCCCGGCGGTTTGCCTGGAATTGGGTAAGATACCCCATTGATTGGACTCCAACACAATATCCACGAAAATTTGACAGCAACTTATAGAAACAGGTAGTAATGAATAAATAAATATTGTAGGGACAATCTTACACAAATCGATCGATGATCGATCGACTGAATAATAACTGAAATAAAGAAAGAAACGTATTTTCCGCTTCTTACGCTGACGTTAAAACAAAAACCCAGAAACCGATATACTTACTATCGCGACAGAGCCCGAGTGGGTTTGTGAGGCCAATAATGTGCAACGCAAAACCGGCCGGCATCTGAGTAAAGTTACAAGCGTCTACTAGACGGGTTGTTAATCGGGAAAGTGGGCCTTATCGCACCCGCGATTTGCGGGCGAGTTGCTATACAAAACCAGTGCGCGACGACATTTGTATGGAACTTCGCTTCTAACTCGCCCGCAAATCGCAAGTGTGATGAGGCACTTAAAGAAAAAAACTGATGAAAATATTTTTGTCGCTACCTAAATGCTACCTATCTCTTTCCACTCAATATCGTGTGACAGTGACAGGCGATGCTTTGTCTTTTTGTTATGCTAGACGTCTGGTTCACGGGGGTAGGAGGCTTCTATCTGAATACTCATGATCACCTCAAACTCTACTACTTGAGACATACGCACCAATCTCCAACAACAGCACCTGGGCGAGGTGGGCGTGCTGGGTGCCCTGGTACACCAGGCCGAGCCCCAGCAGAGCAGTCAGGCTCCCAGGTCTTCACCACAACCGACCTTATTACATGAGACATACGTACCAATCTCCAACAACAGCACCTGGGCGAGGTGGGCGTGCTGGGTGCCCTGGTACACCAGGCCGAGCCCCAGCAGAGCAGTCAGGCACCCAGGTCTTCATCACAACCGACCTTATTACATGAGACGTACGTACCGATCTCCAACAACAGCACCTGGACGAGTGGGCGTGCTGGGTGCCCTGGTACACCAGGCCGAGCCCCATCAGAGCTGTTAGGCACCCAGGTCTTCATCACAACCGACCTTATTACATGAGACGTACGTACCGATCTCCAACAACAGCACCTGGACGAGTGGGCGTGCTGGGTGCCCTGGTACACCAGGCCGAGCCCCATCAGAGCTGTTAGGCACCCAGGTCTTCATCACAACCGACCTTATTACATGAGACGTACGTACCGATCTCCAACAACAGCACCTGGACGAGTGGGCGTGCTGGGTGCCCTGGTACACCAGGCCGAGCCCCATCAGAGCTGTTAGGCACCCAGGTCTTCATCACAACCGACCTTATTACATGAGACGTACGTACCGATCTCCAACAACAGCACCTGGACGAGTGGGCGTGCTGGGTGCCCTGGTACACCAGGCCGAGCCCCAGCAGAGCAGTCAGGCACCCAGGTCTTCATCACAACCGACCTTATTACATGAGACGTACGTACCGATCTCCAACAACAGCACCTGGACGAGTGGGCGTGCTGGGTGCCCTGGTACACCAGGCCGAGCCCCATCAGAGCTGTCAGGCTCCCAGGTCTTCACCACAACCGACCTTATTACATGAGACATACGTACCAATCTCCAACAACAGCACCTGGGCGAGGTGGGCGTGCTGGGTGCCCTGGTACACCAGGCCGAGCCCCAGCAGAGCTGATACCAGTATGCTGTGTTGGATGTCCAGTTCCACGTGGGTGGGCGGCAGTAAGGCTTCCAGGTGGATGCTCATCATCTTTGTCGCCTGGAGGTCCATGGTGCCTGGAGTTATAAAAAAGTCAGAATAAGTAGTAACTATTATTTTCCCCAGTAGTTCGTTTCGAGTAGCTGAGGGTAATCAACCCCTGAACTAATCTTGTACATATTTGAACTTAAAATTCTATTGAATAAACCACCATTCTATGGCATTCAAGGTAGTTCCAAAAAGATTACGCAGGAATCTTCTTTTCTGAACTGATCCTGCTCATGTTCGAATCTCTAAATTCTGTAAACCCACTAATAATATATTTAACTAATAAAAAGATGCAAGAGTTTCTGTAAAAACATCTAAATCACTAGACATACGCCTATAATATTTGAAGTTTCCTCGATTTTTTTCAAGACCTTATCTCCAGATCCTGACTTGGTGGCAATGAGACCATCTCGGGTGTATACACTTTTCAATAAACTAGAAATTTCCAAAACGGTCAACCCGTTTTGGAGTAATCGATGACCAAGGCTAAAATACAGCTAACTGAGAAGCTCTTCCTTATTAGCGGGGTTGAAATTGTATATTTTCTGGATTCACACACGAACTGAACTGACCTCTGTAGGTAGCGGCGATCCCCAAAAGTAAGCCGACGCTGATCATCTCGTTGCATCGCACCAAATATTCATACATGTTCATGAAGGGCATATCCTTCAGGTGTCCGTTGAGGCCCAACGCCATGAGGAAGCCGGCGTGCTCTGTCGACATTTCCTGAGTGCCCTGCAAGAAAATAAATAAATAAATAATAAATAAATAAATATTAGGGGACAATCTTACACAAATCGAACTAGCCCCATAGTATGCTCAATAAGGCTTGTGTTATGGATACTAGACGACGATATATTTAATAGATGCAAATACTTAAATACATAGAAAACATCCATGACTCAGAAACAAATATTCGTGCTCATCACACAAATAAATGCCCTTACCGGGATTCGAACCCAGGACCTCTTGCTTTGTAGGCAGGGTCACTACCAACTAAGCTAAAGCGGTCGTCAAAATAAAGGCTCTATGACTATTGATACAAAGGCCAGATCCGAACCAGCGTCTACGTCTTGCTGGGACGATATGTTAGCCGCTAGACCATCGAAATATAAACGTATGGGACGATAACGAAAACAAATTTGACGTTGAAATCTGCTCCATCACGCAATCAATTCGCTTTTACTATACGGAACGTGCACGAACTATAGGTGGCAGCACTAAACGACAAAAGAGACACGGGTGGACAATAAAGGAAACTATCGCCCCTGTCAAATCAAGCTGTCAATGTCAATGATAATATGTAAGTGTCAATGTCAAATTTGACGACCGCTTTAGCTTAGTTGGTAGTGACCCTGCCTACGAAGCAGGAGGTCCTGGGTTCGAATCCCGGTAAGGGCATTTATTTGTGTGATGAGCACGAATATTTGTTCCTAAGTCATGGATGTTTTCTATGTATTTACGTATTTGTATCTATTAAATATATCGTCATCTAGTATCCATAACACAAGCCTTATTGAGCTTACTATGGGGCTAGTTCGATTTGTGTAAGATTGTCCCCTAATATAAAAAAAAATGTCAAATATAGTAAGTCGTAGCTACACTGACGTTAATCGTCCTTCAACGCGATAAATTAAGGTTATTAACGGCGTTTTCGTCAATGTGGCCCCAGCATGAGAGGGTATATGATTTAGATTGGCGGCACCAGTTGGCAGCACCTTCGTCGTGCACGTTCCCTATCGGGTACAGCCGCCTATGACAGTAAGAACGTATTATTACGCGTACTCTCAAAGTAATGTCCAGAATTGATAAGCAGTGGAATCTGGACTTGCACCATCCCCGTTTCAACCGCCGGTTCCCGCACGATTGCTTTGTCTAAACGGCTCCTTCAGAAATCAGGATAGATATTAGTAGGGTAGATAGTGAGTTAAGGTACCACCTACTCTACGAATTTCTACCTTCCAACCAGGATCCATTATGTGGAAGACTCACCCTGGGCTTATTGTAGACGACCCAGCTGGCGTCGATGCTGGTGCCGGTCATGGGCACGAGGGCCAGCCCGGCGGCGACCCCGTTGTGGAACGTGGGCCACAGGAGGCCATGGCCCCCCGGCTCGGCGCCCGTGATGGAGGCGGCGCGGGGCCCGGGGGCTCGCCCGGACACACACAACGTTGGTAACGGGAGGGGTTCGGTTGGCGCGCACGGCAAGCTTCGCAGCGTTAGCATACCCCTGAAATGGAGCATTATCACAGCGTCACAGTATATGTAAAAGTACTAGGTACAGAAGTTTCTCTTCCTAACAAAACTGGCGTTCGCGTCCGACCACCGGACGGAACGCACCGCATCCGATCGTCTCTCACTATCACATAACGCGTCCTCTTTCTGTTCGCTGGCTAAGCCCCTCCGGCGAGGCAAAATTTGGTACTAGCTCCAGACTGCATTAAACCGTGTAATAACCAATTGGAAGCGAGATGTATAACGTAGTGTAGTGTACACGCGTTCTCATTGGTTGTTGCATGCTGTGTAAAAACAGGAGGGTTATAACAACACAAAAATATATTTTATGCCACACCTGGCCATAAAGTGGCTTTTTCCGCACGCTGCGCCTACGAAAAAAGCCGCTTTGGCCAGGTGTGACATAATAGTACATTACACAACTAGGGAGGTAATAAAGAAAGCCCTCGATCGCATATTTACGTCCCTCGCTTGTAGCTCGGGCCGCATCTACGATCTCCGCCTTTCTTTGTTTTACCACCCTAGTTGTGTAATGTACTAATGTAACACAGGCCATCTTTTCACCGTTGTTGCCTGTACTTGCCTGGCTACAGGCAGAGCCATGGTCCTCGTGCTGATGGCGAACAAGTGTTTCTCCTGTTCCTCTATGAAGTCGTGGTCGGAGACTTCAGGCCGCTGCGTCAGGTCGATGGTCACGGGGATCGACGACTGGAGGAGGCTGAACACTTCCGTCATCCTGGAAGTGAACAAACTCTTAGAAACGATTTCTCACCTTAATTTTACTTAGAACCACACTTTTCCGGGAACTTGCACAACTGATGCCGCCAATCCGAGTATTGTGCCCTATCATGCTGGGGCACATAAACGGGAAACGGATGATGGACGATTAACGGTGTGGCCACGACGTACTATACTTGACATAGACATTTACTACCAGTATTTTTTTAAAGCCTGATAAGTTTCCACCTAGTTCCTGCAGGAAGGCGTTCCCTATACTAAAACAACCTGCCAATGAGGGTGTTTAGAAATCATAAGCCCACCAGCTGGCAGCAGGGTGGCGAAAGGTCTTTTTGACAGTAGGCGTCAAGATCCACCAATCACACCACTTGATTTTGACATCTACTGCCAAATAGACCTTTTGTCACCCTGCTGCCAGCTGGTGGATTTCTGATTTCTTAATACCCTCATTATTGCGCAACACAGACTAACTCAAATCATCGGTCATTATGATATCGGTCATCGGTTATAATGCAACGAATGAAAAAACACACAGAATTTCACAATCACAATGATAAATGCCTAATCATTGGTCAGGTTGTCTGATGGTTGCTTTTCAGAAGCAGAAGTCCGCGTTGCGTTAAGCTTTGAGAAATTTTACATTAGGAATATCTGCGCCGACGAACCGATTGGGCGCTAAAGTCCTTGAATGGAGACTACGAGCCGACGCAGTGTAAGTAGGCTCTTCGCAAGATGTTCTGACGACCTAATAAAGGTCGTCAGAACATCTCGATAAGTCACCTGTGGTCCCTGGGATACAGCAGACTCAGCAGCTTGGTGTTGATGCTCCATGCCAGTGTTGATGTCTCCTCACTCCTGGCCTGCGTTTGTTCTGTCGGGTTGATGATGATGAGTCACCTGTGGTCCCTGGGATACAGCAGACTCAGCAGCTTGGTATTGATGCTCCTGGCCTGCTTTTGTTCTGTCTGGTTGATGATGATGAGTCACCTGTGGTCCCTGGGATACAGCAGACTCAGCAGCTTGGTGTTGAGGTGCTTCATGCCAGTGTTGATGTCTCCGTCCTCGCTCCAGGCCTGCTTCTGTTCTGTCGGGTTGATGATGATGAGTCACCTGTGGTCCCTCGGATACAGCAGACTCAGCAGCTTGGTGTTGAGATGCTCCATGCCGGTGTTATTGTCTCCTCACTCCTGGCCTGTGTCTGTTCTGTCGGGCTGATGATGATGAGTCACCTGTGGTCCCTGGGATACAGCAGGCTCAGCAGCTTGGTGTTGAGGTGCTCCATGCCGGTGTTATTGTCTCCTCACTCCTGGCCTACTTCTGTCTGGTTGATGATGATGAGTCACCTGTGGTCCCTGGGATACAGCAGGCTCAGCAGCTTGGTGTTGAGGTGCTCCATGCCGGTGTTATTGTCTCCTCACTCCTGGCCTACTTCTGTCTGGTTGATGATGATGAGTCACCTGTGGTCCCTGGGATACAGCAGGCTCAGCAGCTTGGTGTTGAGGTGCTCCATGCCGGTGTTATTGTCTCCTCACTCCTGGCCTACTTCTGTCTGGTTGATGATGATGAGTCACCTGTGGTCCCTGGGATACAGCAGGCTCAGCAGCTTGGTGTTGAGGTGCTCCATGCCGGTGTTATTGTCTCCTCACTCCTGGCTTACTTCTGTCTGGTTGATGTTAATGAGTCACCTGTGGTCCCTGGGATACAGCAGGCTCAGCAGCTTGGTGTTGAGGTGCTCCATGCCGGTGTTATTGTCTCCTCACTCCTGGCTTACTTCTGTCTGGTTGATGTTAATGAGTCACCTGTGGTCCCTGGGATACAGCAGGCTCAGCAGCTTGGTGTTGAGGTGCTCCATGCCGGTGTTGACGTCCCCGTCCTCGCTGCGGGCCTGCTTCTGGTGCTGTTCGGCGGGGGTGGTGGTCAGCGAGTATGCCGTCTCTTTCTCTAACACCTCGAGAGCGAGAGCTGAGGACAATAAAATTTTCATTCGTCTTGCGTCCCAATAGGACTTTTTCGCTATCTCGAAAATCTTACACAATTTTTTTGACATATCTCTGTCTCATACAGATTTCTATTTATACATACTGTAAACTGAAATACGAGTAGAACTGTTAATGACAACGGGCTTCAGGGGCTCAACTACGAACGTTTTCGTTCCAAGTCCGTTTCGTGCAGTTTTTCTCCCTCTCTCCTTCCCTACATCCTCTCCATTTGATTAAGCAAGACGGCCTTAAATAATTTTGAATGTAGGCTCACTCCTCTTAAGTTACATTTCTTTACCAGGCCGTCCGCAACCGATTTTTAACCGTACCTTTAACATTTATTAATTTTTTAAGATGTGTGTCCGAGTTTGGTGACATAATTCAACCATGTACTCTGTGTCGGAAGATACCCCACACCACAGACCACTAAACCTAAAGACGTCGCTTCGTAGGATTGTTTCATTGAAACCGATTCTGCCAAATCTAAAGGGGCGCGGGAGACGCGACGAGCGCTTACCGCACTGTGATTTGCCGATTGAAGGTCAAGTGGGCGTCACACAGAAATATAAACAAAATGTCTGGGGGCCGCTAGTGATGTGACGATGATCGATGATTAGAGTAGTAGCTAAATTAATAAAACAACCCCTTTCATTCAAACATACCCCCCCCCTCCCGACTTACATACCTACTCTATTACACTTCACTGTTTTCAAACTATTGAGTATGACATGATTTTTAAATACTGACAGCAATGGATTGTTACTGGCATTATCATTAAATATATTGTTAATTCTTAAAAATAAAACTTTATTATAAATCGGTATTAATTTGAGCTTAATTGTAATAATAATAATTAATGCCACTATGATTTAAGTGCTGCTGTATAATAAGTTTGAGCATCGTAGTCACGGCAATAAATTACCTAATTTATTGTTTGTTATGTGAGCACTTGAGGCCAGACTAGGCGAGCACTTGAGGCAACAATTGTTCTTGTAAGTCTGAGTATCAACGCAATACTATAACAGTAAACATTGCCTTTACACAACTCAGCTGATAACGAAGAATCAATATACTCATCACAGCACAGTTGGTAAGTGAGGCGTAGGAATGGCATTAGGACTTAAAAGTCGCCTGTTCCCAGATTTTGTCTATCTAAAATATTCTGATTTAAAATGGCGAGAACATACGATACTTTGTTTTGTAGCATCAATCCACATTTCCTTTATATTAGGACACTTCATAAACCTTAAAGAAATTAAACACATTTTAGTTGACATGCTTTGAATGATTTATAATGTAACACTGCAGTCTTAAAAGACAATTTACCACTTTAAATTTATAAATAATAATTAGATGCGCAAATACTTTACATATGATGGATAATATTTCGATATTTTTAAATTACTTGCGATGTATTGCATATTTCATGTTATCAGATATCGAAAGTAAACCAACACATACTATGGACATCACTAGTTCGCACTTAGTAATGCCACGTAATGGTAGACAAGGAAGGTGCGATTATTCGCATAGCGTGATAGAAAGAGACTTTGTTAAAAGACATCAACGAGTGACTACGGCAGTCTAGAAAACTTTATTTGATAATACGCATATTTAATTAGTAATTGTATTGAAATCTGTAAAATGAAATTCCATCCTTTTGCACGCCAGATGTTTTAGTGTTTTTGCCACACAATTTCACGCAACAATAATGTATTTTTAATCATGTTACTTACGCAACTTCCGAGAACAGACTGAAGTTAGTAACGGGGGCGTGTCTCAATCTTGTAGTAAATTTACCGTATGAGTGGCAGCGGGGGTCGCCTGACTATGCGACGTCTTTAGGTTTAGTGGTCTGTGCCCCACACATAGCAAATACATTTTGCAGCGGCATGTGATCAGCGCGATTAGCCGACCATACAGCGCCATCTACCGACTAATTCAAAACTACTCACACTCCTTTTTTTTAAAGCTTGACTAACTCGCGACCCATATTGGGCGTTGCGATATTCGGACCCGGTGGTCGGCCGCGGCGTTCCCTGGGTTCGAACCAGGTCGCTAGCCGGACCACCTTGAGTGGATCGGACTGGGTGGGGGCCGGGGGCGCCTGGGATCGAACCAGGTCGCTTTTCCCGGTCCACCTCGATAGGGTCGCACTAGGTGGGGGCCTGAACGCCTGGAGTCGAACCAGAATCCAGATCGTTTGGCCATTTCACACATAGCCAATACATTTAGCAGCGACATGTCGTTAGCGCGATTCAGCGGACCTTACAGCGCCATCTACCGGCTAATCCTAAAACGACTCACACTCCATATACTCGTGGTTGTGCGTGGCCTTGGCGGCCTTGGCGCGGTCCTCGCGCATGGCGAGCGCGCACTCGGCCGCGCCCCACGCGGCCGGCGGCGACCACTTGCAGCGCCCGCAGATGCTGAGCAGCGCCAGGGAGATCCCGGGGGGCAGCAGCTCCAGGTCGCGGGGGGACATACCTGAGGACGATACAATGGTGATTGGTGAATGAAGACATGCAAGGGAAAAGCAGTCAACATTTTAAAGGGAGACTATAATAGGATTATTGACGGATCAGAAGTTTCTTTTTAAGAAGTGTCAACGTAAATAGATAGATAATAACTTTATTCATCCACAAACATGACATAGAAAGCACAGATACAGACACACTAGACAGAGTATTCTAGAAAACTTATACAGATATAGACAGGTCTACAAAATTTAGAATACCCACCGAGAGTCATGTGTCGGGGTATAGATATATAAGGTCCTAATTTATTAGTTGCAGATATTTCAACACATTATACTTTACATTAAAATAATTAACTTTAAATAGGAATTAAGAAATCTTTTCATATAACTTTTTTGATTTCATTTACCTAACAAAAAAAATAATTATAATTTCGTCTACAAACAATCACCATGTGCATTATCACATGTCACAATAACACTATCTGTCATGTCAACAATTGTTTGTCGTAAATGTCGTAACGGTTCGGCGGGAAAACTGCAAATGTCATTAGGATGGGATTTATCGACGTGAAGTGGCCAGTTACAGTTAAGTGGTACGTAAAAGAGCTACTAGAATCTGTTCAATGAGTTTTCATTTAGTAATCACATTAACAGGATGTTATTACGTAGCAAATTTGTTTTTCCTTTTTCTCCAAAAAAACATCGTAAAAGCTATAATGTTTCAAGCTTTAATATACTGCAGAGACCGAGTTCTATCAGCTGTAAAAATATCTGCAGCTAATAAATTAGGACCTTATATATGTGTCGTACTCGTATGTTTTCAAGAAAAATTGATTCGTGAAGTCTCTGCTCAACGGTACTTTATCATAACAGGCTTGTGTTCTAAATTTTGTTTTTAATGTAAATCGATTCTACTATTTATGAAGAACAAATATATACCTATAACTACTACACTTGGATTACTATAACAGCCACAAATTGCCATCAAAAGTAGCCGACCGCACCGAGCGTTGAAAACGGCCCATACAAAACGGACGCATCCTGTGACATCATCTCTTGACCTAGCTGTACTAAGTCTGTATGAAAAAAAAATAGCATTTTGCCATTTTGAGCACGAAAAAATGCGTTTAAGCACATAGTTGTCATACATTTATTTTATCAGTGTTATTTAAACATTCCGAAATTAACTTTAATTTTTCTTTAAGACACTAAAAAAGTATCGATTTTTTTTTAAACTTTGTGGTCTCATAACTTTATAATTTTTATAGATTTTTGGCCGCGACCCAAAATCTCGGTGCGAAGTTGACCGAGATTAGCCAAGATCTCGGTCGAAGCTCAATCAGTACCTCTCTCTTGCATAGTAAGCACGGCCGTGTAGTGCGTGTTGCCGCGGCGCATGCGCGGGGTGCTGGCGGCCATATTGTCGCGCCGCGATATTGTCTGCACACCGCAGTTGCGACCGGTGCCCACTATTGCCAGTATCTGCACAAAATCAGGGAACAATACAATCATACTTATTGCACATCAAAAGAAAAATTACAATAGGGTATCTGACAACAATCAAAATAAATTCATTAACTCTAACCAGCAAATTACGCTTCCAAAACAGCCCGGATAAAATCATTCAAACTTATTTTCGTGCCATCAACGATTTTACAATGATGAAAACTAAGAATAAGGCACCATGTTGAGCATGACGTCACAAGATAGTATTTCATACTAAACTGCATACTTTCGGAGCGTTTTGACACTTCATAAAAAGAAGCTGATTTGAACTGTCGTCAAGTAGCCTATTCAAACTTATATAGGGAACGTGCACGACAAAAGAGACACAGGCAGGCAATAAAGGAAACTATCACCCCTGTCAAATTAAGCTGTCAATGTCAATGATAGTAAGTCGTAGCTACACTGACGTTAATCGTCCTTCATCGCGATAAATTAACGGCGTTTTCGTCAATGTGGACCCAGCATGAGAGGGTACATATTTAGATTGGCGGCACCAGTTGGCAGCACCTTCGTCGTGCACGTTCCCTATAAAAACAGTGGTAAACAATAAGCGGTCTTATAGCAAAAAGAAAAGAATCAGACATGCAAAAGAGCCCTTGAGGCCTACTTGCAGAAATAAATGACTTTGAGTTTGAGCGATCTCTTCCCAACAACTTTTGAGTAGCGGAGTCATTCGCACACGAAGGGTTCCGTACCACAATTGAGCAAACAACGCCTATAAAACACGTTTCTCGTATGGGGACCCCCTTTTAGTATTAATTTCATTTTGGTTTTATTATTTGTTGTTACAGCAGCAATGGGCTAGACGACTAAAAAAAACTGTTTAGTCCGTCAGTTAGATTATTAAAAAATATTGTACACGTATTTTTTCTTTTGTTTGACAAACAAAAAATGACGAGGATAGAGTGCTTAGAAGTTTCGAGTGACGTCACCCCTAGGTACAATTTTCACCCAGTAGAGACGTCACAAGCCCCCACTCCAGAAGTTTGATGATCTATAACTTTGTCGATTTTGAATATTTTGATAAACCAAAAAATACGTGTCCCATATTTTTCCATAATCTAACTGACGGACTAAATAGAATTATATAGTTTTAACCCAGTCGTCATCCCTATAGAAATACCATTGTGTTTGTGAATATATCAAGTCTACCTATTACGGTTAAAAGAAGGCCTGCGACAGACTGACAGGAACAAGTTTCTTGTATGCGGACCCCTTTTTATTTATGATCTTATTTCATTATTATTATTTGTTGGTATAGCAGCAACATACACGTGTGAAAATTTCAAGTCTCTATCTATTACGTTTCCAAAGATACAGTCCTATGACAGACGGACAACGAATGCTTAGTAATAGGGTTCCGTTGGCACCCTTTGGTGCAACCCTAAAAAGCACGTGATGTGATTTATGGATGATCCCCTAGCAACACAAGAAAACTTACCTCAATCACATCCTTGGACGTCTTATTGACATCCTTCAAATACGGATAGTATCCAACATCCACGTCTTTCATCATCGAGTTAAGATAGCTGAACACACTCGGCGGTTCGCTGCTGAAGTAACTCGGCTGCGACAACTTCGCAACAACACTATCCGTCATCTGCGAGTCGTCAGTATTATAATCAATACTGAAATCAGTAGGAAAATCCAGCCAATAATGATTGACGTACCCATCTAGCCTCAAATCCTTCGCGATCTGATACAAAAAGCACGCTAGAGGTTTTAAATCGCTGAATAGCAGTGTATTCAACTTTATCTCTTCGTATATCAAATGGAACGCATATAAAACTTGCACAGTGTATGCAAACAACAGAGAGTTAACATTAAACTGCGCTTGCTTCTCTGTTTCTTTGCTGCTCTTCCTCAGCCGTCGCTTGTCAGGCGACGGTGTGGGTAGATTCAAAATGGCCGCCAAGGAACCGCCAACGGCCTTATGCAGTTTGGAGTTGAGTAGATACTCCCAGTCTTCCATGGTTCCGTCGCTAGAGGTCCGTTGTTTTTTGGTGGCCACTTCGCAGTGGTCCGGCTCCTCGTGGGATTGGGAGAGGTTCTCGACGTCGTAACCTATGAGGGAGAGGAGGAGGTTGGAGAACATGGACCATTCCTGATGCGGGGCGAGGTCCTGGGTGCCCGGGGCGTTGCGGACGCCGTACCATTTTATTATCACCTGAAAATCACGCTAATATTATAAAAGTGAAAGTTTGTGAAGACGTTTGGATGTTTGTTACTAAAAAACGCTCATGCCCAAAATACTGCATTCCCAACATACCAGATTTTTCAAAATACCAGATTCTCGATTTATCAGATTTCTATCTTGCCATATTCCCGTTACACTTGTGGAAGAGAGGACAATAGAGAGATCTCTCTCTCGCACGGGTGTTGTGCCTGGGGATCGAAGTTTTTTTTTTGGAAGCCGACAAACTCGCAACCCTTATGGGCATAGCGATTGTCGGACCGGGTGGTCGGCCGTGGCGTTCCCTGGGGTCGAACCAGGTCGCTAGCCGGACCTCCCCGAGGGGCCGGACTGGGACGGTGCCGGGGGCGCCTGGGGTCGAACCAGATCACCTTGTCCCGGTCCACCTCGATAGGGTCGGACTAGGTGGGGGCCTGAACGCCTGGAGTCGAACCAGGTCGTTTGGTCAAGGGATCCGAAGGAAGTTGGTTGGAAGTGGTATATGCAGTGTTAGCGTTATAAACACTACGATAGTGTGATGCAGAACTGTATCGGAATTGTGCCGTTTGTATGGGCGTTGATATAAGCGCCATCTGCCGTGGAATTGCTGTAACTATCTTCTTCTTCCAACGAGTGTCGCTAGGTGGCAGTGTCGCCACACACTAGATTATAAAATCGTAAGTTACTCAAGGATCTAGATCAGTGGTTCCTAACCTTTATTGCCACATCACCCACAGGCCCCCTCTAGATTTGTATCATTACCCCTCCAACAAATAGGTAATACAGACAAGTATATAAAAGTACTCAAAGAATAACTGGCCAAGAGCATGTCGGACCATGCTCAGTGTAGGGTTCCATAGCCGTAACTATAAGGTAAAAAATACGATGTAAAAAAAGTACAACAACAAAAGAGCGCATCTTCATAGCAAATACGTCCTTTTGTTGAGAAGCGCAGTTTATCGGCAATAACTCAAAAACGGTTAATCCGATCTTGTTGAAAATAATTTTCGTTGAAAGTATTAATTGAGCGTTATCTTTGTAATTTTTTTTATATTTTTCGGACCCACGGTTTAGAAGATAGAGGGGGGGGGGGGGACACAATTTTCACAACTTTCGGAGCGATTATTTCCAAAGGTATTCACTTAATCAATAACATTATTTAAGAACCTTAAAATGTTTTCAAAAGAGCTGTCGAACTATGTACCACATGTTGACATTTTGTGAAAAAAAAATTTTTTAGCTTCTGTTACATGTATGGAGTGCCCCCCCTAGATTTTTTTATTTTTATTATTTAACTATCAAACTTAGTTGCGGCATCTACAAGACATCTATATTCCAAATTTCATCAGTATAGGTCTTGTAGTTTTTGAGTAAAATGCCTGTGACATACGGACGGACGGACGGACGGACGGACGGACGGACGGACGGACATGACGAAACTATAAGGGTTCCTTTTTAGTCATTTTGGCTACGGAACCCTAAAAACGACTTAATATGAGTATTACCCCTGAGGAAACTTAATTTTACCCCCAAAGGGGTGATTACCCCCATTGCCAGTAGAGCCTGACCTGCATGGTGATGTCAGATGGCAGGAGAGCCTTCAACGCGGCGACGCAGTAGTCGAGCAGGCGCGAGCTCGCCACAACGGGCAGTGAGATGCGGTACATGGCCAAGTTGTCGAACAACAATGTTGCCCGAGCGCCACACGCGTCTGTGATGCCGCGCAAACCTGACCAGTAATACTATAATTTAGGGATGTAACGATACACAGTTTTGCCGATACGATACCGATACCGATATATAGTAGTTAATATCGGCGATACCGATACCGATACCGATATCTTAGCTAAATAATGAAGTATGAACTTCAGATATTTGTATGTCCTTATTATCACTAATAGCAATGACTACTGGCTATATTTACCAGAGAGTCAACCTTGAAAGAGTAAAGTAAAAATAAATAAATTGTCAACTCAAAATTCAATTTTTTTTTTTATTAAGAACCAAAGATTTAATTAACATATTAATTATCATTGCACAAGGTAATAGACCAATACATAAATTAAGTCAGAAATTGAAATTACTTTTTGCAGATTTTTTTTTCATACAGCAAATTCTTCAAATATCGGTTGTATAATATCGGCGATACCGATATATCGGCGATACCGATATATCGGCCGATATATCGGTATCGGTATCGGTATCGTTACATCCCTACTATAATTACACACCTACGACGGTATAGTACATTACACAACTTGGGGGAAACAACCTCCCGTGTTGTGTACATGATTTTATGTCTACACAACGCCAGAAAGCAGCTGCCCCTAGGAGATTGCATCATATAATAGCACATTACACAACTAGGGTGGTAATACAAAGAAAGGCCGAGATCGCAGAAGTTTGCGGCCCGAGCTGCAAGCGAGGGACGTAAATATGCGATCGAGGGCTTTCTTTATTACCTCCCGTGTTGTGTACATCATTTTAGCTCTACACTTGGCCAGAAAGCGGATTCTTCCGTACGCGCAGCGTGCGGAAAAAGCCACTTTATGGCCAGGTGTGGCATAAATTTATAAACGTCTTTATTTTGATTTTTTATTGTTGAATATGAAATAAATATTATAATACGTTTTATGGTATATCTTATTTTAATTAATTTGAATGAAAAAAAAAACTCTTTTCACGCAATAATGAATTTTAATACAATCTTTGAAACCAGATAAAATTTTACGTACCGTGACTCAATATGCGCTCCTACATGAGGATAGGGGAAGTTAAAAATGACCAAAATCATCCTTACGAAAGTAATGTAATGAATAACCCCCATGTGAGACGATCTATTAAATAACAATGAAATAAGCCATTTCGCCGCTATACTTACTCAACCACGTATCTACTCCATTAGTTTCATAGGAAAATCGCACTTTTCTACTCGTAACACAGGTGCGTTTTCTATCAAACTATTCGAGTAGAAACGTGATTGAGTAAGTATAGCGACTATTTATCATCTGGACTCAAGTAAAACTGAACTTTATACACTCTCAACCAGTCTTTCTGCTCCAACCGCGACGCAGCCGTATGATGTACGGACGACAACAAATGTAGCGCAGAGTCATCAAAGGTTACGTTACTGCGGGAGGGTAGCAACCTACTGCGCCAGGGGAACAGCGCTTGGAATACCAAACTTCTTTATTGTATGTGGTTTCTACCTTCTTGCACCTGGCTTGGCTTGGCTTCAAGCTGTAGCGTCAAGCAAAACTGAACCTTACACACACTCACCCAAAGTCTCTTTTTGTTCCAACCGCGACGCAGCCGTATGGGGTACGGGCGACAACAAATGTAACGCAGAGTCATCAAAGGTTTCGTTACAACGGGAGGGTAGCAAGCTGCTGCGCCGAGGGAACGGAGATTGGAACGCCGAGCGTTTTGTGTAGGGCGAGTCTATGAGGCGGGCTAGTACTCCACCGACGTGAACCTAGAAATAGTACATTACACAACTAGGATGGTAAAACAAAGAGAGGCCCAGATCACAGACGTTTGAGGACCGAGATGCAATCGATACGTAAATATGTGATCGAGGGCTTTCTTTATTACCTCCCGTGTTGTGTACATCATTTATGTCTACACTTGGCCAGAAAGCGGATTTTCCCGTACGCGTAGTTTTGGCCAGGTGTGGCATAAACGTTTTAAAATTATTCGAGCTTCTGCACATTGGGCCACTACAAGCTGCGGACGAGTTTTTTCATATATTTTGTATGGCACCGGCGCACACCGGGCGTTAAAGTGGCCGCGTTTAAAGGTTACATTCTGGGTCCCTAACCAGGTAATATTAAATTTTGATATAAAGACCAAATACATTGAATAATTAAACGTGGTCGGTCTTGGCCTCAGGTCATGTTAGTACAGAATAATTTCAGAATTTGAAATGAAATAAAAGAAAAAATTGATGCTGTTAAAGTCGATTCACGTTGAAATAGGTAATAGTTGTCAGATTTGGAAAAATTTGCTCATTCATACTAAAAACTAAGGCTTACCTTTCCAACCACATGATTCCCGCTCTGCAGTATTATATTCCCAGATTCATCTATCAGCGCAATCATGTTCAAATGATCCAGCACCACAGCATCCTTAGCCAGCACCGTAGAAATTGATCCCACTATCAGATTCGTCTTCCCTAGCTGCCCATGCGAATGACTCTTCTGCAACCTCAGTATCTGTAGCTTGCTCGTTCCGGCCACTTTCACCATGAAACACAAATACTCATGCCCGACCAGATCCGTATGCAAAAATGTCTTAATATCCGTTGCAGTCTCTATAGGATCTCTTCGAATAGTTTGACTGTCCGTCCAAATGTGATCGAGGCATACATCAGGGTATAAAGGAAGTGTCGGTGGAGTTTGGACATAGTTGCTCGCCATCATGGATGTGGACGATGCTTGTCCGATGGACTGGTGCGGTGATAACCCTTGTTGGTGGAATACATTCGCTAGAGGACTGTCGATTCTTGACCGGTTCGGTGTACCAAATCGTTTGGAATGGAACGGACTGCCTGTTAGAGGATTGGTTGTGTTTCTGCCTATATTACTATGCATCGGGCTCCCAAAATCAACAGATTGGCTGAAAACTGTTGTAGTCGAGTTCATATTCGGGCACATTGACAGACATTCATCTCGGGTCGCTTTCCGGATTTTCCAAAGAGAATGTGTGGCTAGTTTGCAATCGTATAGCAAGATTATGCTCGGATCTGTGCTCACGAAAATAATCTGAATATCTCCATCGTTGTAATATTGGAGCCCATGAGATGGAGATTTCATTAATATAGGACAGACTTCATCTAAAGGGTGTGAAAGAGAGAAACAAGTCGGTAAAGGCACATCATGCTCGAACCCTGACATAGACTCTGCTCTCAGCTTCGCACTCATATTCCCAAAAGTCTTGGATTTCGAGAACGTACTATTGTAAGACTCGTTCAATTTGGAGAATGAAGTTGGCAGCATTGAATTCTGCATTAACTGCGTTGCCTCTTTCTCTAACAATACTCCATACTTCATAGGCCATACTTTTTTAACTTGGAACGGTATGCTCGTTATGTATTCCCTACCATCTGTCGCATAGACTCTGAGACATTTGCTGTCTATGAGCAGAATCGATGGCATGACTTTGGTGGTAAGGTGTTCGGTAGAATCTTCGATTTTTATGTTTTTCTTAACATCTCCAATTTGGGAATTGAGCGCGTCTAGGAGCATAGTATTGTTTATGGCAACGTGGAAGTCTGCGAAGGTGGCGTGTTTGATAGGACTGTCTATGGTATAGCAGGCGATCGTTTCTCTATGCTCTGCACTGGATAACTTTGTGGCTGGTGTGGATATTAAGCCTGTAATGTTAAAAAAACTTCAGCTTTAAGATCTTTGGTCGGCCGGTAAAGCCGGCCTTAGTTGAAGTCTGAAGTATCGTATAGAACAGCGGTCAGCAAACGCTTAGCAGCCAAGGGCGACATAGTAGCTAAGGAAATTGACGCGGGTCGCATTTTGTTAATAATTTGTGATTTTATACTATTCGGAATATAGCGACCACAAGTGAGCGGTTCACGGGCCGAATGCAGCCCGCGGGCCGCAGGTTGCCGACTGCTGGTATAGACTAAAAAGCGAATACAGGGTGATTTCTGGGTCGTGATCCCGGACCAGTTTTTCTGACTCTATAACTGGTCAATATTATCTTATGATAGCATTTGATCAAAACAGCGTTAATTATAATTTTCGTATTTTTTAAGTAAAATAAATCTTAAACTAAGTAAATCATGGTCACCCTATGACTTTTGACATACACAGTAGGGGAAGCGACAAGACGTCACATTGAGTAGGGTGACCAAATTTTATGCAAAAATGTTTTTTTCTACTTATAATCTGAGAAATAATTACAAATATTGGTGATAAGAAATTAATAATTAACATCATTAGGTTCATCTTTGAATATTGTATTATGCCTTATTTTCTTGCTCCACAACCCAGAAATCAACCTGTATAAACAAGTTTTGAAGAATAAAGCATAAAAGTATTGAGTTTTTCTAAAATTCGAAATGCAATAAGATTTAATGAAAATGATTGGTATTACTGTTTTAGGACATCGGTTACACGCTCGCTAATTCTGGCGTCAGTCTGTCATCACATCAGTTCAGTTTTCTGTCATTTACAATAGACTCATGAATATTATTAAAATTGTTTAATTTTCATCAGTCCGCACCGTCAGCAAAGTATAAAGTTGTCCAAGTAGTCCAATTTCGGCCATTTAGGAGCGCGCGACACGTTTTCACACAGACGCGCGATAGCACGTCTGCGTGAGTGCGATCCATACTGGAGCATTCTTGCACCTTCTTAAAACTTCGCTTGTAGTGCGTTGATACACGGCGCGCACACATTCAAGCGCGCGATGTAACTTTTGTAGGAAGAAAAATTACTGCTATTTTACTGTGCGATCAGTCTGAGGGTTACACGATAATTCTCCCGTCATTCCGACCATCCCGATGGTTTGAACTAATGCCAAAATTAGCGTATAAACGATATCTAACAAAGAGGAAGAATTCCAACGTGTCGGTGCGATGCGATCAAGAGGGTTGCTAAGAACAGTCTCTAATAAAACCAAGAACCGGACTGCATGGAGAACAGTTGCATTCGGTCACGATCTTCAGCCATAAGGGACAGACTAAGAAAAAGAAAACAAAGGAGCTAAATTATAAACTAGAACAATTACCTTTTGACCAAACCGCTGTACAACCCTTCACATACAACTCCTCCTCATAGCAGCAATCAGTCTTCGGATTAAACATCTTCTTCCTTTCACCGTCCTGACCATCCAGCCGAAACCGTCTCGACATGTTACTGGAGCTATTGGCACTGCTGGTCCGTGACGGCCCGGGGGCTGAATCCGTGTCCATCCGTTTGACACCGGACATTTCAGACTTGATGGAGATGTTGAAGTCGTGCTTGAGACGGCTGGTCGGTTGGAATGAGTCGGACATCATGTCATCTTTGGTGTCTTTGGAGTCTGCTTTTTCTTCTAAATCTGTAAATGATAAGCATATTATAGAACTACAACTATATTGAGTGTGCTGCTACTGAACCAACAAGCTACGCCTTGTTATAAGTAAGTGATATTGATATTCAAGTCAATTGCTGCATGAACTGCCTTCATTCCAGAAGACTCGGCAAGGTAAACACACAGGCGCCAAGGCAATAGGGGCGCCGGAATTAGAAACACGACGACAATAAAGAGGTGCTTCCATAGGTTTGCACACAGGCGCTGCCAGGGGTCGGCGCGGGCCTGAGACTAGGGCTATTATAGATTTGCACGTTCGGAAAGCTATCGCCATGAGGCCAAACAGCGTCTTGAGTGAGCGCGGCACACGTACTGAAGCGCCTTTGAGCATAGACAAAAACCGACAACGGACATGTGTTTGTCTCGGGCGAGGCACGTCTTGACTGACCGAGGATTTGCCTCGCGAGGCTACCCGTTCAGTCAGTACGCGGCTATCAGTAGCGTGGCGTCCAAAGAACTCGATTCCTACCGGCTTGCCTAATATCAAGCATTTGAGCACCTTATTCTACGGCTCTTAAGGAAAATGTATATCAAATCTGCACCGGCTTGCACAAGGATATCTTTTACGCTAAGCCACTGGCGGCTATTGAGTTGGGATGTACAGTGAAAAGGTGCAGTGTCACTGCTTCCTACTCAAATAGGTAATGTGGCTCGTTTTCAAACTCTTGGCCACTCCTGTGGATACCAATGACTGAGCAGCAAGATTAGGATATATGGCTAATTATTCCAAATGTAGCTTCTTGCTTTATGGAAATCAAATCTTTAGGAACAAAAGTATCAATACCCTACAACACAAATATACTATTTACTAGAAAAAAGGTGTTACAGTACACATTAGAGCAACTTCATAAAACTGTAATTAAGTTAGCAAAAAATATGTAATACATGTGATTGTTCGCGCAAAATAGGCGTGTATCTGTCATCGAGTTGCAGAAAATTAGTTAGTTAATCTGTATATGGTGGAAATGAGTAACCCGACAAATTTAACCAAGTATTCCTTATGTTATTACAAGTAAATAATGTTATATCAACATAGGTCGAACTTTGTCATTTTACATTAATAGTCTTGTGTCTCTATAGCTTCCCTTTGTAAACATGCAAAAAGTTAAAATGGAAACAAAAGGTAAATTTTTTGGCCTGTAGTCTCTCATCATTTTTGAAACCTATTAGTGTTTAAGACCTATTGTACAACTTGAAAGCAATAAACAATTTGAATTTGAATTTACTAAAGTTACTTGCTGTTTTTGGAACACTAAAAATAATGAAAATATCTTGGAAAGTATGTGATTTTCCACTATAGATCATATAATTTTTTTTAACTCCCAATAGTCATTAGAATCTATAGTTATAGTTTGTAGGGATACTTGTTCCCACCGTGTATGTGGCTCTATCATTACGCTTACCATCCCTAGTCTTATAATACACCTCCCGGACACACCACCACTCTTGCTCCTCTTTAGCTTCCAGAATGCTCTCATCTTTGATGGCAAAGTTAGTCAACTTGTAGAGCAGTGAGTTCTCCGACGCTGAGGAGTTGGCCTTTCCGTATATTTGCTCCGGATGCTTTGACAGCACGGTCCTGCCGTGTGGCACAAACTCCTGGAAAACAGGACTTATTTATGACTGCCTGACAGGGATGGGATAACTTATTCTGCCTTGCTAGTCTACGGGGCAACTTTATATTAACCCTTTCTGGATGGGAAATTTGTTGCATAAAAACTTCCGACTGTTGTGAGAGCTCATAGCACTGCCGTCCTCAAACTAAAAGGCCGCTAATTAGTATGGAAGTTCATACAAATTAGTGGCCTTTTAGTCTGAGGATGGCAGAGCACCCTTTCAAGCACAAAAAAAACCTTTAACTATTCACAATAGATTGATATTGTCCCAATCATGAAAAAAGGACTTGCGGGTATCAGAATGTTTGTTCATTCGGACTAGAGATGTACCATTCTCGGAAACATTCTCCGTTTTGTATGGAGAGAGAACATTCTCGAGAACATTTCCCATACAAAACTGAGAATGTTTCCGAGAATTCACAAGAACGGCACAACTCTAATTCGGACACCTTAGATAATTCTTACTATACACAGATTGTTCCAAAGTTTGCTGCACAATTGTATAGGAGCTGGCCAAAAAGGGCTAAGGAAACTCATAATAGTTGACTTTAGGATTGGCACAGCAGCATTATTGTCAAGGGTAACAAATTAGAATGTGGATCTAGAGGGAATGTAGCCAGCTTGGTGGGAGCCCTCTCACAGGGGTCAGGTTAGGACAACCTAGCATAGATTTACAATGTATAATTTTTTTTTATTTCATAGATTGCTGAGATATACATTTGACAATCGTATAATGTGCTTAAAGGACCCCAAATCTATAGGACTAATACACCAAAAAGAACCTCTACTATCTACAGAAACGCAAGGTACGACGAAGCCACTGTTAACTGACCACCCTCAGACTTTAACAAATTGACATTTGTTTACAAATGTATAGTTAACAGTGTGTTTAATGGAATTTTCATTGTTCCTCAAGCCAGAAGCAACAGACTGCTCAAGTCTTTAACAGAATTAAGTAAGAGCCTAAAAATGTTGCCTCATAGAGCGGTAGTAACAGTAAGACGTGACGATTATAGATCATTCCAACACACATGATTATTTTTCTAAAAAAAGAAATTGACATAGTTAAACATAAATAAATGTATTAGTTCATTGAATTACTATAGAACTAAAGTAAGGAAACTTCTTCTCAGCTGTAGTATGTGTAAGAATTGATAAATTACTAAAAGTTCATGCAATGTTTTGTTTTTCTAAAACAAAATATAACCTACCAATGGTTCAGACGCCGCGATCATTGTATTGTCATCCAGATTTGAAACGATTACTTAAACAACACGGGGCCGTAATCATAAAT
Source organism: Eudemis profundana (assembly GCA_947034925.1). Classification (NCBI taxonomy): domain Eukaryota; kingdom Metazoa; phylum Arthropoda; class Insecta; order Lepidoptera; family Tortricidae; genus Eudemis; species Eudemis profundana. The sequence continues at coordinate 21,648,762 of OX344808.1, forward strand.
CACACTATTAATAAATAACAGTAGTTATTAAATACGTTTCACTGATTTTTAACGCCGAAATTCGTAACGAATTCGGCGGACAGTTTGACGTTTGTAAGACGTTTTTTCATTGGTGGTTGCACACTGTTGCCAGAATGTAGGCAAACAAATAATTTATCGTCAAGTTTAAATAAACAACTAATTGTCACTTCATAATTTGACCACGATATATTACTGTATATGTCTTACATAATAAATACTTACGTGGTAAAAAAATGATACTTATTGATTTATTAAAAATACCAGGTCAAGACATCGAGTTTTAGAGCATCGAGTCGAGCTGTTCCAGATGCCCGAAAAACGCTTCATGAACCCTATAGTGATGTGATGTACATCCATCGATATATTATCGGTTTTTCAGCTTTAATTGGAATTGGTTTAAAATATGGCAAACGAGCCTAGATCTGGTATCAATCAACATCGATATTTTCTTCCTGGGCAAAGATTGGACGGTGGGCAAAGTTGGAGGGTTTGACTGTACGTAATCACATAAGAACGCAGCTATATGATGGACTGAGATAGTGAGTCTAACGTATAGCTGCTTCCTTACATACGTAGGTAAGTAAAATTTACAGGTTTAAATCCACTATAAGGGTAACAATCGAGAGTACACTGTCGTCTTATGACAAAGCAAAGACCCGACTATGTGCTGTGAAGGAGTAGATAATAGTTAGCCAGGTTTTAAATATAGCTGCCGTCCTAATCTAGTTACCTTTTAGACTAGGACGGTAGATAGGGTGACAGTGCAATATATTGGTTTTAGCGACAACCTGTATTATACTGCAGAGGGCGTTATAAAATAATAAATTAAACAAGCGTATAATATGAATAAACTTTATTTCTACAATAAAAGGATATAATAATTATCGAACCACATTCTCCAGTAACAAAACATTCAACAATATTATACTTTGGAACCAAATACACTTTGGGTGCCGACTTTATTATGCCCTATGGCCCTAACTAATGAATAGTTTAGACCAGTGTTTCTCAAATAACAACAAAACAATTTTCATCCCGCAACCCAGTTGACGGTAGAACAATATCACTTCTTAGCGAAAACTGTTTATAAGCGATGGCTTAAAATTAACAATAATTCGATTATATCACTTCTAACCATCCATTGCAATAAATAGAAGTAATTTTAGCAATGGTGGCATAAAAATGAACTTTTAAAAACAGATCTCTTAGCACCATACTGTAATGGACTTAGTGCGTCAAAAGTTACTTTTGACAATTTAATTTACGCGTTACACTTATCGAGTCCATTATTTTTACTTTCCTACCTTCTTACACGGTCGATCCTGCACAAGTGCAGTGGGGGCGTAAGGGGGCGGCGGCAGGGGCGGGCCGCCCCGGGAGCCAAGCACTGAGGGGTGACAGCGGACCGTATGTCATACGCCGGTCGGTGCCGAATGCACCCCCTACTAAGACGGTCCAAAGAAAACTTTTTTGTGTTGCTTTTTCCACAAGGTTTCCTTCATTTGATTAGACTTTAAATTAAACGTCCTCCTGCAAAATTTAATAATATTTAGGGGTCTAGCGACTCCGACCCCGATTTGAAGATTTTTGAGTAGTAAATTTAAAAAATACCTTCATGTTTTACTCTTTCGCGAATTACAATGATGAAGATACAAAGTAAAAGCCTAGATTACGCTCGAAATAATTATGAAACTTAACCGCTGTAAGCAGGTGACTTTCTTCATTCATTATTTGCTAATTCTAGCGACTTTTATATATTGTTATATTTTGGTAAATTGTTGCAAAAGAGCGTTTAAAGTTTAAAAAACCTTGTGGAGAAAGTAAAACAAAAAAGCATTTTTTTTGGACCACGCTACCCCCGAGCGATAAAATCAAAAAGCGGGCCTCCTTTACTTGCGCCGCCCCGGGCGTCCGACTGGCTTCAACCGCCACTGCACAAGTGCATCGCTCCAACCACAAACTGGCCCCATTTCAAATCGTCTTAACTCTAGAGCGGTAAAATAAGGCTTTGTCTTCCTCAAGGCATATATACTTTCTCATAAGACATTCAGTAATTGTGATGTTAAAATTCATACTGATCAAGCCTAATTCAAAATCTCATTTAGGAACCTTTAAAAGCTCACCAATTTTTAATTAAAACGTAACAATCGATAAAACTTTATATAAAAAAAATCAACAAATAAATTTAAGCTCTGTGAAGAGTACATGGTTTTTAAAACAAAAATGCAACAAGCTACAATAAAAAAAGACATTCGAAATGTCAGATAACTATTATGTTATGGTGTTTAAATATTATATAAGGTATAATATACCACTTACTAATATCATATAATATTATACAAGTACTTAACTAGCTTTACTATTCTAGATACATTTGGTTCTTTGGATGAGCATGTCACAATATGGCGTGTTTTAAATGTCTGTAACTTTAAAAAATATAAGTGCACTTTTGAATTTAGTACTTGATTATTTCAATACAAATTCTAGACTAGACCTGCAACAGAAGCTCCATAGGCGACAGAGTAAATCACAGAACTTTCATAAGTAATTCCATTACAGAAAAAAACAAGAAAAAAATCAATTTGAGAAACACTGTTCCGAAAGTAAATAGCTAGTGACAATGGTGAGAACTTAAAAATGGTTAAAAATAACTTAAATTACGTTCGTAATTTTTTTGTTTCATGATACTCATGAAGTTTTCGTTTCAGGTACCTAAAGGGACAATTACTTTGTATACTAAACATTGAAGAGTTAATAAAATGAGAATGTTCTTTTAGGATTTAGTATGTTAAGTTGTAGATTTCTTCATAGAGTTAACATTAATTCATGAAAGAAAAGTGAAAATAAAGATAGATAAGAGAAACAATTCATATTTAACTCCTAGAAAAGGTTTATCACAAGTGCTAAATTACGAGTTTTACTCGCAAATAAATTTGGCCGGCTTTTCAGGCCTTTAGGATAACTAGCGATCAACTAAATTACCGTGTTTATAAACGTTCTGATTAATTTCCGATTATCAACAAGAACCAATCGAGAGGGGACGAAGTTTCTCGTATCTTTTAATTTTACACGCAATAAATCGTCTGTATAAAAAATAAATTTATTTTAAAACCTGCACGACGTGCGAACCGAAACTTTAACACCTTTAAAAATGCAATGCAGTCTATGCACGTGGTGTCTTGGTATTCTTTAAATCTAAATTAAGGCGATTAAATAAACTAATGATATATGAAAATATGAGGTTGTATATACTTACATAATGACTTATGTTTGGCATTCATAACTTATAGTACATTGTGATGATGACAAAATGACACGTATCGTTTCGAAAAATCACGTCTTTAGTCGGAACGTGTCATTTTCATAAATATACTCTATCTTGGGGATTACTTTTGTATTCCTTAACACATATAAGATTATGCCTGTTTTTTTATTTTGTGTGATATCAATAATTACCTATCTATCACCCTTATTACTCCTAGTAAAGCCGAACGTAGCAGCCTACACGCCATACTCACCTAATATATAATTATATATAGATTTATGTTTCAATATAAATAAATCTACATTTACTTTATAAAAACTACAATTAAAAGTGTACAATAATATTAATCTTTATGCGTATGTAAAAGTAGATCTATATATAAATATTATCTGATTATAAAGTAAATAATTTTTGGAATATCTTTTAAGGCTATTGGTACAGTTTATACCTTGGAAGCGTTTTCGCTCGTGTTGGCGGCAATAATGTTTTCGACGATGTCCGTGTCTTCTATTTTGGATGTGTTTGACGCTACCTCGGCGAGCGTGGCTAGTGCCAGCAAGTCCACATTGCCTTGAGACTGTTTACAAATCTCCATGTTTTGGATAACGTTGCAGGGCGCTTCCGTGGCAATCTTAAACTCAGGGCTGATATTATGAGCCCCCTTTAGATCTACGCTAGAGATAAGACTGTTAATCTCGAGCCTTGTGATGCTGATTTTCCTCGGTTTTCGCTTCTGGCTTCCGATGACGGCTTCGCGCCAGTTCTCGGCCATCTCCCGCCGGTCGTTGAGGTAAGCCGGCCTGGGGACAGAGTTGATTATGTGATGAGAGCTCTCATATTTCGGTTTCAGATTTAGTGTCTTCTTTTTGCGTTTATTCTCCCGTTTCTTTTGTTGGAACTTTTCGAGGCTGAGAGAGGGCAAGGCTTTAATTTTCGCGTCTAAATCAAAATCTGCCGCCTTAAAAGATTTGTTCAAGTTATTGTCTGGTTTGGGTGCTTCGGTTTCGTCGGGTTTAAATTCGCTTTCGGCCGGCGTTTCGTTGGGCGACATGTCTTGTTTCGCGTTGTCGTCAGTGGAGAGTTCCTCGCCGCGCGGATTGCCAGGATCCCAACTACACGAGGCGTTGTAGTTCTCGTCTGGCATCTTGTCGGAGTAATCTCTTTTCTGCCTTTTGTTAACTATCAGTCCACCTCCGGCCATGAACTCTTGGTATCTCTTTCCCTTGCACGACCTTCCAGATCTCATGTTTTTCTCATCGTCCGACCAATGCCGTTGGAAGCTATACTCGTCATCCCTCGAGTAACGCTTCTCAACGATCTGATCTATGACATCTTGATTAGTAAGCTGGTCGTTAGGAACACTGTAATACACCCGACCTTTCTGTTCATCGAATTCTTCTTCGAAAATTTTAGTGGTCTCTGACAGAGCATTCTGTAGTTCTTGTATACTCTCTTCTCGGGTGAAGCCTTTCGTATTCTCCCTTTCTATAATTGTGTGAGATCTATCGTCGTTTGAGAACGCGTTTATTTTATAAGAAGGAGGTGAGTAGTAAGGGTTCGGAGTTTTGATTTCAGTCTTGGTAGCTAGGAGGCTGCTGAGGCCTCCCATTTGGGCTTCATCGGCCAGTTTCCCGGGGGTGAACATGGACAGGGTTTTCGCGTCGGTATCGAAGACGCTGTCATTATTAGGCTTCTTGTTGAGGTCGACTTTGGTCGAGTTATTGTTGGTTTTTTCTAGCTCGGCTTCGTGGTACTCTGTCTCTGGAGACTCGGGGACCTTGTCGTGGGTGTCCCTGGGTCGGGACGTGTGGGTGCGGAGCGGCGGGGCGGGGAGCTTGTACCATTTGAAGTCGGGATTGGCGTTGAAAAACGCGTCTTTGTACTGGAACCAATGCAACATCACATCTTTTTAATCAATTTTCATACCTTATTCAACATAGTAATTAATTTAGGGATGTAACGATACATCATTTTGCGATACCAATTATTGCAGTCAATAATCGGCGATGCCGATACCGTTATCTAGTTAAATGATGAAGTATAAACTTCAAATATATATATGGAAATATTTGTTTATTCCCTATGAATTATGACCTGAGTAGTTATGAAAATTACCTGTTTAGCAAGACCTGTGTAGCAGGCTTTCTCTTCTTTATCCAAATTGGCCCACCATTCTCCGAGAATCTTCGTAATGGATCTGCAATTAGAAACGCATGTCATCACTATATCCGATAATAAACAAAGCCTATCGTCTACGTCTTATCTAAATTGATAGATGGGCCGTATAACTATAAAAATAATAAGTTTCAAGATTTAAGATCCTTTTTCATGCAATTTGATTTAATTTTGAAATTTCTGTTGCTGATCCGTTCATTCTGGAGTTGAGGACGAAAGAGCTACTCAAAATGAGTAGGTACAAACGAAGACACAGTTAAGTGACCATCAGTAGACCTTAACACATTGTAATAAGGGTGACAAGTGGTCAGTTAGCAGTGTCTTCGATTGTACAGATAACAAGATCACAGGAGTGTAAAATACAGCATGCCTCTACATTCGTGCCAGGGGATTCCCAGAGTTATCGAGTTTTTCCCTCAACATTTTTATGATTATACTTTATATGAAAGAAACATTTTGTCTCTTCATTGGTTTTTTTTTGTTTATGTTGTGAATCATATCTCATTTATGCAGCAACGAGTGTTGAAAATAGTGATGTAACTAAACCGGAAATATTCCCAACGTGCAGAGAAAACGGCACATCACTAGTTGTGTCGCAACACGCCGCGACCTACACTAATTTCCATTGACATTGAGACTACACGGATTTACAATCGGGCAAGGTTTCAAGATAAAAGCTCACCTATTCTCGAGATTAGGATATTTATCGCGCACGACGCTCCGGTGACGCTTGCAGAAGATGAGGAACGCGTTCATGGGCCGGCGCGCGTGGTGCGCCGGCTCGGTGTCGCCGTCCTGCTCTATCATGGTTAACATCTAGAACAAGAGAGAGACAAACATATAATAATTACCATTTTTTTAACCATGTCTTTGTGCGGACCTTTGGTAATTTTCCCGCGTTCCTGGCTGAGTCGGGAGGGGGGCCTTGCCAAAAAAGGCACTGCCGCTCGGCGCACTCGTTTATAATGAATGATTACCAAAAGTATGTGTTGTTTTTAGGCAAAGCGTGCCATTTAGCTGGTTCTCAATAAGGTCCTAGCCATGCGCTAGGTATGAAGAATCATTTAAAAACCATCCTTAGTAATTAACGGTAAAGTTGTATGTAACCGTTAAAAATTATCCTCAAGTTTTTTAAACAGTTGAAAAAAATGGTGGTGGTTAGTAAGAGATTTGTTAGTTGAACAGTGGACATAAGAATGAATTGTTTTAAATGATTATATGAGTCAGTCACTTTTTATGGTTAGGAGTAAGATGGATCTTTCCAAACGCGATAAATAAAGGAAGGAAGGAAAATACGCTTGTCTTTTGCATCACCAAGATCAACAGAATTGTAACTGAGCGTTTTCCAAAAAAATACCGGGGTAGCTACTTTCTCAAAATATGGACTTGTGAGGTTTTTTTGGCTCAGAATCCTTAGTACTTTCGAACCTTATACGTAAAAAAAGTCCCATTTTTTTCCATTACGTCACCATTTTGCATAGTGTTTGTATGAACGTGACGTACCTAGTGGAAAGACAAAAATCCCATACAAATTTTGGGACACTTTTTTTACGTATAAGGTTCGAATGTACTAACGATTCTGAGTCAGAAAAACCTCAAAAGTCCATATTTTGAGAAAGTAGCTACCCCGGTATTTTTTTTGGAAAACACTCAACTACATAGGTACTTCCCAGACAAGATTTTTTTTAAAAACGGTGTAGCTGTCTTCAAGTAAATAGGGGATCATATATGTATAAAAAATATTCTGAAACTGAGAACTCCCTTCGTTTTTGTAGTCTGATAAACCTACTAATTCAAAATTTTAAAATATTTCAATTATTAAGACAACCTACAAACCTTCCGTGCGTGCCAAATTTCTCTCCCTTCACATAAAACTCACATGACGCCAAGTAAAAATGTGTCTCAATAACCAATAATTTTAAAAAATCATGCAACTAGGGTTGACAAAAACCGGTAACTACCGAAGACCTATACTTATACAAATCTTAAGCCCAGATAAAACCCAGGGACTGACTCAAGATTGTATATTTACATATGTTATCGTTTTTATTATCTATAAACACATTATCAAAGTATGCTGCTTTGCCAAGTGCAAAATATTTCGTCACGTGATAACAGAGATATCAAAGGGTCGATGACATGCGATGTTTCGCATTGTCCCCGTTACTTTGTCCTGTTCTTGTAAGTTATAAGCCGGAAAAGTGTGCATAATTGTATTTAAAAGACAGAATTAAATCTAAACGATGATATATCTGTATCTCTTCTGCATGTTACTTATCTATTTCAGTTTAGCTTCAAATTTTAATGTGATTGTATAAATATTCATTTTTTACTCTAAAATATTTAGGTACATGTTAAATTAATTTTTGGGTCGAAATTTAATGTAATCTTACATGTAGATAATGTTATCTTAAAACTGTTTGCTATGCCCTACCAGGGCCAATATGGGACTGAATGTAGGTACTATTTTTAAGATCTGTACGACCATATAATTATAGTTTGCTATAAATGCTATGACTATGTAATATCAGCTTCACTATATGGAGCAACTGAGTGTACTTTTATTTATTTATTGAATTTTTATAGGACAAAACAATACTTATCGTACAAAGTAAGGCGCTAAGACTGAGCCTTTAACACTTTTGACCAAAGATATTTCGAAATTTTGTGATTCAGAGTTTATTGAACTATTTAAGCATCAAACAGTGGGGAGTAAACAAGTGTATTATCAAACTTATCGTCACTTCATTTGGAACTAATTTTAAATGTGTGATAAACAGAAATTTTGGCAAAAGGTCGGAAAGTAGGTTAACGCACGAATGGAATGACTAGTGCGGCACGATAACGAGCCAAGAATTCGTGTTATAACGTTAATTATGCTTAAACTAGGATTTAACACATTTAGACCCAAAAAGCTATAAGTCATTTAGCAATATAATACAAAGTCAATCTTACAACAATTGAAATAACGCCCGTAATGGAATCAAATGAAACATAACCTTAAATCCAATGATATTTTATAAGAAGATACGTTATTTATACGCATACTCGCCAGCTGAGAAATATGCTTCCAAGAAAGCAGCAGCACACATTGGTACCTCACTGTACGGTGTACATACTCACACATATTAACAGATTGCATAAAAGAGATGGCATAGTTACAATAATGCAAAAAAAAGAGACAGCTAGCTTTTTGTTACTTGCGCGATTAATTTTTAAACGTAACCGAGTGAACCCATCGGCTAGATTCGGATTGACTCGGAGCCTGCTCGGCGCTCGCAGATTAAGCACGCAGAAGATTGGTTATCCTTGTCACTCTCATTGTCAAAGACGTAAGTTTGTCTCTTTCATTCAAATGACCTCTATGGTAGTAAGATGGCGTCGTATTTGAAAAATAAAATAATAATAACTGGCCAAGAGCATGTCGGACCATGCTCAGTGTAGGGTTCCATAGCCGTAACTATAAGGTAAAAAATACGATGTAAAAAAAGTACAACAACAAAAGAGCGTATCTTCATAGCAATTACGTCCTTTTGTTGAGAAGCGCAGTTTATCGGCAATAACTCAAAAACGGTTAATTCCATCTTGTTGAAAATAATTTTCGTGGGAAGTATTAATTAAGCGTTACCTTCGTGATTTTTTTCATATTTTTCGGACACACGGTTTAGAAGATAGAGGGGGGGGGGACACAATTTACGCAACTTTCGGAGCGATTATTTCCAAATGTATTCACTTAATCAAAAACATTCCTTTGAAACCTTATAGTGTTTTTTAAAGAGCTGTCGAACTATATAGCACACGTTGATATTTGCTGAAAAAAATTTTTTTTAGCTTCTGTAACATGTATGGAGTGCCCCCCCTAAAAATATTTATTTTAGTTGTTTAACTACCAAACTAAGTAGCGGCTCATACAAGACACCTATATTCCAAATTTCATCAATATCCATCATGTAGTTTTTGAGTAAAATGCCTGTGACATACGGACAGACAGACGGACGGACACGACGAAACTATAAGGGTTCCGTTTTTGCCATTTTGGCTACGGAACCCTAAAAATGATAAAATTAAATTATTTCAGCGTACTTACAGGTGATATGTGATCCCTTGCGCTTTGTTGCACTTTTTGCTATGATTGGTGCACTTTCTGATCACACACGACGGCATTTTTTTTGTGAATCTTGTAAATATTCACCCTTGACATCGTCGTGCGTTTCGTTGACCGACCCGCGAGTGACTACCCACTACAAAAAGGGCACCAATACATTTATCGTGGTTTCAGTGCTTCACTTTTGGAGTGCTTGTAACCTATCTACTTATAAAATATCATTGCTTAAATCATGTTGTATTGAAAAAACGCATTTTGTATTCCGTTCGGGCAAACACCATCTAACGGAAGCCAATTGAAACTAAAGTGTACGCATGCTGCCTGTAAATGAAATTAGCAAGCGACTCTATTATAACTGAACAAACTTATGTAATCCAGTGGCCGAAGTGGGAACTAGCGACGCACCATACTAATTTCACCCGTAGCTTTTAACAGTAGCGCCACTGTTACCGATTTAAGTAAGATTGTTGTAATAAAGGTTACAAAGTTCGTTTACCCACAGGTAAGTATGTTATCACATTGAAAACTTTCACAGCTCGCCTTCGCGGATGTGACGAGACACAATTACTTAATTTTATTATTAACAGTCGAATGAGATAACTGGTCGATAAGGCATGTAAATAATCATTAATTTAGAGTTGGCAATGCCCACCACTGTTTTGCCGTATATAATGGATGCTAATTGGTGAAGTATAAAATAAATGCATTTAACAGAGATCGCAATTCATTTATTTTTGTTAACGATGACTACTATGTGTTTTGTCTTGTCGCGTCGTAGGTACACACCCATTGACAACTTGGCTATTGGAATTTCAACTATGTATAAGAGTATAAAAAACGTCATTGAACAAAAGTACCAACGACCAGAAGCAATAAACATGCATTATGAAATAAAGAACCAGCGACATCTATCTTCCGGCCGCAAACGAATTTCAATTGCTTCGGTATCACGTTTTGTGCTAATACTCACGACCACATTCTTGCGGGTTGACCTTAAAATAGTGCTGCGCTTCCAGCTGAGAATTTTTACCGATTTTTCGTTATTTATGAATCTCGAACTAGTCGACTCAATGTCAACGTTAAAAATAAAAAGAACTATAATGCTGTATTTGTTAGTTTTTCAAGGGGAAATGTTTCAAATCAGCTTTTTGAAATCAGGTGACTAAAGCATTCTTTTTCTTGTAGCACTGAGCGTATATTTGGTACTTATAACCTATGTTAATATGGTTACTCTAATAAAACTACTTAACAAACTGGTTAATGGATAACTACACTCAAATATACATTAACGTTTGTATTATTTTAATGTTCACGGAGAACAATGAGGCTCAAAGATTTAATGAATTCATGTTTAATGATTATCATGGGCATAAACAAAAAATCGATTTGACGGTCTTTTATACTTTGTAATGTTTTTATTGGTAGATGCTTTGATCAGATTGTAGAGTTATCTTATAAGTCAGTTATGCTCGAGGGCTACTCCTAATACCGGAGTTACAGTAGGAAGAAAAACTCGTATTAACTAATACACACGGATTCTACAAGGCGTTGGTGATGAAAATACGAGTAAAAAATCTAAAAATAAATCTCTGGTCGCATAAAATGTTTTTAACAGGTCTAACGCAATAATTATTAATTTACCTTTGATTAATTATCGCGTTAGTATCGTCAAAAACATTTAATAAAAAATAAAACCTATATATGAGCGTTTTCCAAAAAAAATACCGGGGTAGCTTACTTTCTCAAAATATGGACTTTTGAGGTTTTTCTGGCTCCAAAAAAAAACGACGTAAAAAAGTGTCCCAAAATTTGTATGGATTTTTTTTTCCACTACCTACGTCACGTTCATACAAACACAGTACAAAATAGTGACGTAATGGGAAAACAAATTTGGGACACTTTTTTTTTACGTATAAGGTTCGAAAGTACTGACAATTCTGAGCCAGAAAAACCTTAAAAGTCCATATTTTGACAAAGTAGCTACCCCGGTATTTTTTTGGAAAACGCTCATAATAATAAAAATCCTTTGTCTGATTAAATTCTACCATTTATTATTGTCTTTTTTTTCCACCTATCATACAGTATCATTGCAGTTGAAATATGGTGGCCTTTTAATCTGCTTTTAATAATAAGTGATCATTAAAACTTCACCTATTTAACGCTTTCAACGATTTTTAAAAGATCAAACTATAAAAATAAGGACATGATCATGATTAAATCACTAAGTAAAATGACGTCATAATACAATTTTTCATAAAAACTTCATACCTACTGTGTGTTTTGACACGTCAAAAAAGTGACTAACTTGATCTGTCAGGAAAGTACTCTATTTCACCTGTTCCCCATAGCTTCAGACGGACCTTGACCCAAAGCCGAAGCGAAGTGTGCCGAGGCTGCGGGGCGTCGGCCCATGAAAGTGAAAACGGCGCGCGCGCCGAGCTTTCGTCGTCCGCTCGCCGGTGGATAATTGGGTTATGTAAATGTGCTTCCTTTTTAACATGTGTTTGGTTTTGGTTTCCAGATTATGACCTCTTTGACTAACTTCACCTTTCAGGAGGCTTTCTAGTCGGTTGTATTTTGTTTACTTTTTTTTAACTAGTTTCACTTCACCACAAAGAGAAGGCTCTCCAGCCGGTTATATTTTTTTATGTCTGGTACCTCGTTTATCAACTGATTTGATTTTTTTGAACTGAATGGATAAGGGGTTCCAGCTTAGTCTCTATTTTTTTCAAAATCCTGTTGTGATCCATTACGGGATCCACGAAGACTTGAGAGAACTTCTGAACTATGCACTGATTTAATGTCAAGTTTTTTTAGTAGTTATTCTAAAATCCTATTCAGAATGTCATCTGTGTCTTATAGACGGATGAGGTTTCTATTTGGGTACAGATCAGTTCGAAATTGAATTCTTAGCCTCCGTTTTTGCTAATGAGCGAGAACGAGAGTCGACAGGATGTGTAAGAAAGAATAAGCAACTAGTAGACATTCAGAAATCAATACTAACCACTATTATGCCACATCTGGCCATAAATTGGCTTTTACCGCACGCTACGCGTACGGAAAAAGTCGCTTTCTGGCCAAGTGTAGACATAAAATGATGTACACAACACAGGAGGTAATAAAGAAAACCCTCGATCGCATATTTACGTCCCTCGCTTGCAGCTCAGGCCGCAAACATTTGCGATCTCGGCCTTTCTTTGTTTTACCACCCTAGTTGTGTAATGTACTATTCTTTACGTGTCACAGTTAAGTTTGGTTCTAGAACATAAAGCTAAATTTTGTGTGTAACTAAGTCGTCACACCGTTTTGTGGTTAATTGTGTTTGTACATCGTGCTACAATCAATGCTATGATATGACACCGTTTTAGTTATTCATAAAACCGCATACTGCACTCCTATCGAAATATGAATGTTACTTTGGGAAAATGTTGTATTCTCCATAACTGCTCAGGTAAGTCCTGACTCCTGTTACATACCAAATCGTACCTGATATACAGGAAGAATGAATCCCATCAAAAACATTACATGTAAAAAGATGCAACTCTCGCAAGTCGCAACGCAGTTCTTTTACAACAAAAAAGTTTTGAGATCTAATGTTAAGCCAAGTCAGTACCGGGGGGTGTTAACACGTTCAATGCGAAGCTTCATTTTGTGAACTCGCTCTCAGTGCGTTACAACCCATGAGAGTCCTGTATTGAACTTTCTCGCTGTGCGGTAGGTACAAGTCAATTACAGCCTGTAAGAAGGGTTTTATATTTTACCTAAAATGTCTTTACTAAATACATATATATGAAATTTGATTATAGCAATGTTTAGGCTAATAATGAGTCTACCTTATACTGCCTTCGCCGAAGTTGATGACTGTTCGTTGAGATTTTATAGACAAATTGATTAACAGGTCAAAATTGACTTGTAACGCACAGCCAGTACTGGCACAGGTAAAAACGTCGATGATTTAGTAGTGATGGGAAAGATAAACCAAATAAATATATCGAAACAATTTATAACCTACTTTTTTCTAGATTTTTTACATAACGATTTTTTCTAAGGTATTTTTTACATAATTTATACACAATAATGTGTTTCATTAAAACAAGCTAAACACATATTTTTCTTACACTCTACACACACAGTAAAAACTTTCTTCACCTTCTTGTCTACTTCTCGGCTAATCATTGTCTGTCGCAGTTTTTTGTAGCATCCTGTACATGCTTTTCTTTTTTGTACTTTTTGTAGAGTATGCATTATTGCTTTTTGTTGCGTATGCGTTTCTGGTTGATTGTAGAAACAAACGTGTTTACTAATAGCAGGGTAACAACACTAATGCACTCTGCACTTACCTGCAGTGCTATACAAGGCCCTACGCAACAGGTCATATATGCCCTGTTCCGCACTGAATAACACAAGTTTTAATCTGGTGCGAACAGGTCATATGTGACCTGTTAATTAATTTATATGTTGTCGGGTAGATCGCAAAATGACGAATCTAAATGTATACTTGACTATATAAAAAAAATTAAATATCACAACATTATGGCCTTCGCATCAGTGCAAAGTCGCGTATTTCGGTCGCCGCACCAGGCGAAAGTTCAGAACAGGGTCAAAATGACCTGTTTCGCAGTGAACGTGTTAAAAAAAATAGGCAAGTCGGTGGGAATCGAATTCTGTGGTCACACCCCGTTACTCACTTGGCTTCCAATCCATTCTTTTCAATTTGAACTGCAAAACTAACTTTGTAATTGCATGTATTTGTATAGGATTATGTGTGCAGTTGTGACTGAAATTTGAAATTGCAATAATTTTATGTTTTGTAGGACTTGATTGGCTAAAAACGAACTATGTTTAAAATTTGGAGCTTGTGGGTCTACGAGAATTACCTTAGAATTATGATGATCACCAGCCAGTCAGTCAGTCAGTGACAAAACTATGGAACCTTGACGTACAATCAAAGACACTGCTAACTGACCACTTGTCACCCTTATTACAATGTATTAAGGTCTACTGACGGTCACTTAACTGTGTCTTCGTTTGTACAATAGTTCTTAAACTACAAGTTCAAATTGAATGTTATTGAGAAATATACTTAAAGTCTTATTGTGTCCTATATCTCTGAAAATTCAGGGTTCTAGCTTTAGCCAGCAAAAAATTACAGGAGGTTGAAAATAGCCTGAATGGCTTCGAGAAAAGGATGGTACGGCCGTGCCTTTGTTTTGCTCGACTTGGCGGGGTCACTGCCGTACCCCCAGATTGATTTGTTAGCCAGCCCAGATTTAAAGCAATTAAATCGATAGACGCTTATATTCTTACTTTAGAACGAAAAGTTGATTACATATCAGCTATTCGCCCATTTGTAACGGTACACAACGGAACATAAGTATGTTGATGTATAAATATAAAGAGCAACTGGAAAATTCTTAGGATATTTTATCCAGGGACTGAAAGAATAAACAAACAAAGCTAGTGGAGTCTATTTGAAAAGCTTCATGTAAAGATATTGGAATAAAAATCGAGTAAAAATGTTTTATTTTCGATCGTGGCTTATCGAACACTGATGAATCCTTCACACTTGATGTGTGAGAATAATAATGATAGGGAATTGGACAGAAAAGGAAGCCTTAGACAGCAATAAAATATAACAAACATAAATTAAGACAAGAATAATTGAAATATCTTTGACCTTTTCATTCGTACCGTATCAACGGTGCTTCGGTGGGTCGCTTTCAGGCCGTGACGATATGGAATCGATAAGTAGGTAATAGATAACTTTATACCTTGTATGAATACTTATAATTTAAAAACAGCGGTCTGATATACTGAGGCAATCATTTGACCAGTTTATTAACTACTACTAACTTTGTCGTGTCGTGCTCCAGCAGTTTCGCTCGTTTCTTAATGTTTACAGATGTTAAATATTGTTCTGGAGTTTTGGTATCACTTGAAAATAACTACACGTCTTAAAGATTCTATTAGGTAATCCTTGTATAGACCAAAAATGCAGTTTTTAGCTAAGCAATCTTAAAATTAGAGTAAAAACCGAATTAACATTTTTAACAACTTTAAAGTAGTACCTACATCTACATAAGTAGGTATATTCTTTCAGTGTTAATGGCAGGGTTTTACTAATGGGGAATGTTCTACTAATGGGAGAAATACCTCATTGTTCCGAAGAATGTAACTATGAAAGTTTAATGGCAAATGTAATGTCACCGAACTACCCCGAATCACGCGACGGACGTTCTAGATAACATTATTACATTGCCGTATGTTTCAAACCACACGTCGCATCCGCCTGTTCAAGCTGGAGATCAATAACGGACAATAGACGTACTTTTCCCTTGCTATTTTAATTAGAGATGTAACGATACATATTTTTGCCGATACGATACCGATAACGATATCTTAGCTAACTAATGAAGTATGAACTACAGATTTATTATTTGTATGTCCTTATTATACCTAAAACTTGGCTATATTTAACAGAGAGTCAACCTTGAAGGTGTAAATTAAAAATAAATAAATTGTCAACACAAAATATTTTTTTTTATTATGAACCAAATATATATTAACATAGTAATTATTATTGCACAAGGTAATAGACCAATATATAAATTAAGTCAGTAATTGAAATGACTTTTTGCAGATTTTTTTTCCATACAACAAATTCTTTTCGCGCCCTTCAAATATCGGCGATACCGATATATCGGTATCGTTACATCCCTAATTTTAATATAGGGTTACATTAACAGAATAACCAATATTTATCACACTTATTTTAACAATAAAACAGACCTTGATTTATTATTTGAATCAGTTGTTTTAACACTTTAGGGGCTGGATTTTGATAGGGGTGCACGCACGGTCCTCTAAAGAACATGAGTTTCAAATTGTATCCCGCTATCTGCAGCGGTTTAGTCTTACGTGTCCATACAATATCCCATTGCTAGATCCTTATTGACAACTAGGTATGTATTCCTTTTTTTCTGAGATCGCTCATTTCAAATCATTTCAATCATCATTTCAAAATTATAATAGGACCATATTTAACCGGTCATATTACGGTAACTTTTATCGATAAAAGATGTAGTGTCCTCATCTATAAAGTAGTGATTCTTATAAGATCAATAGAAAAAGAAGAGTAAATTGATCGATTATTGAACGTGAGAGTGCAGAATAAGCAGGAAATTAACATTGGGTCAGAATTACCTACTCGTTGAACGAGCTTCTATTTAAGAGCTGGTTGAGGTCTGTCGCTTCCATTCATAAACTGAATATGCCAGAGGTCACATCACAAGCTAAACAATACGAATTTGCCAGTCATATTTCTGCACGCGTGAAATAGCAGTTAAAATAAATTCGTCGAATGCTGTGGGAATCACGTTTAGATTTGCTTCAACTTTAAGATTGTGTAGTCGTGTAAAGATGTGAGACGTATAAAATAAAGTGATAAACTCATTACCCTCCTTTACATCGTGCAGTCGGGTAAAAACCCGTCTACAATCAGGTTGTAACAATTTGAGCAAAAGTCTTTTTTACAAGCTTTTGTTTACTTTCACCTGTCCCGGTGTCTATAAATAAAAGCTTGTCCGTGATCAAATCTTGCAAGTTAAATTTGACCACTTCCCGGTTCCCGATTGAGCTGAAATTTTGCACCTATGTAAATCAGATGACAATGCAAAATTATTATGACATGAAGCTGATCTGACTATGGAGCCGGATGGTAGCCATGGGATCCTCTACATTACTTAACATTACACAAGATGATTGTGTTGTTTTTCATGTTGTTTGGGCTCATTTGATGAGTTTTGACGTGCAGTTTAATGTATAAAGTACAGTCGCTCGTAAAAGCTTATCTCAAAAAAACATTTTTTGACGGAAACTTATTACAACTGTTACATTTAAGAAATTCTACTTTCCTTTGACAACGACGAAGCGTTAAAAGGTAGTCGTTTAGAATCCGCACATTTTGCTTGTATAATAAACAATCACAATCATCGCGTTCTTAGAAAAAAAGCAGGCAGTTTGGAACTTTCCCAATGAAACTGCTGTAAAACGGCCGATTCTAAAATGACTTGCTAGATGTTAGAATGAAGCTTCAACTGTCAAACTAATTTGACAGAACCCATAATCCTGCAAGGTCAAGGCCGAGGTCAATTCCGGAGGTCGTACCTATGTGCGTTTGCTGTTAGCGTGCGAAATCGACACGAGAAGGTCACATCAAATTTTAGTACATAAATTTAGAATTCACATTCTAGAATATATTTTGATTGTAAGGCATAACCTGAAATTACTAAGTTGAATTTTGAAAAAGCATATCCCTACTAGTTTACGTCAGCAGTCCATAGACCTGCTTAGTGCCTGATTTCAAGCATAACTGGGCCCATAACCAAATAAAACTAGGATGACAGTTGGAAACAGACTGACGTTTATTTCAAATGTTTCGAACAGTACACTTACAGTAGGACACCGAGAGATGGCGCTGCCAACGCTACTATTTTGTTACAACTATAATATCCATATAATTATAACAATGCCTATCTATTCAAGTGCTTAAACGGTTAACGTATGACACAAGGACATTAAATCAATTTTATTAATTTAATTTTTACTAGTAGACATCTGATAGGTAGGTACTTTCCCTTCCGGTGCTACACTTTGCATTTGCATTATCTATCTGCAGATGATTCGGTAGTTCTATCTACATGTTGTGAGTCCTCATCTCTCATTTGCAGATAAACAATTTCAGCACGAGTTCAATTTGACATGTCGTGGCAGCTTGATTAAAAAACCGATAACAGTGGCGCAGCACTACTCTCGACTCGATGAAATGTGCACTTTCCCTAGCTAAAGCCTAAAAACTTAAGGATTATCTAGTTATTCTTTTAACAATGAGATAAATGAATGCTTGGAGCCTAAGTATGAATGTTAAATAAAGTTGTAAAATGTGCACCCATAATTTATCTTTTTCTGTGGTATACTATGTATAAATAAATGGCAGTACAAGCGGCTTCTCTAAATGCACGATTTATTTCTATAAAATCATGTTTATTTAAAAACGAAAACACATAACATCTAAAACAGAGGTTCGTTCCCAGTGATTGTTTACAAACTTTTGGCAGGCGTCGCAATTGCACAACGGACAACAAACACGGTGACGTCACAACCCGTCATTATACTCATCGTACTCATCCATCAACGATACACCAGTTTTAAATATGAAAAACGTCACACACAAAACAAAACGAACGATTTTAGATCTACATACATTTTCTAAGGAGCTTAAATTAGGTACTTTGATGGAATCGTGAGCATAATTTGGGTGATCTTGACTTTTAATCTATATACGACCTGGGTTATTTGTCAGTATGTGCTCTAATCCAAGGTTTAAGCTGCATATCTATTTGAACAATGTCAGGGTGAAGTGAACTTGAATGGATGAGTCGTCCGGAAAAAGGCCGAGTATACCTATGTAAGTACGTGGTACAGTCAAGGGCACCAATATCTCGTATACACAATGTATACAGGTCTCACAGTAGCGGCGTAAGGAGGCAGGGGGGGGGGGGGGGGGGGCACCTCGGATCCCAAGCACTGGAGGTGACACAGTGGACCGCATTTTATATGACCGGGATTGCCTGCCAAATGCGAAAAATCAAAAAGTAGCCGTTTCCGCCCCGACTAACCGACTGGCTTACGCCTTACGCCGCCACTGAGGTCTCATTATTATGGCAGTAAGGTTTATATATATACATATTTTGGAACTTTGCGTGAATATGTATCTTTGCCCTTGACTGTATCTATTGTGGTATGAGGCAGATGCCTATCTGATGAGTAATTTGCTATAAGATGCCAATTAGAAGAACAACCGCGGTTTCACCTTAAATGGGAACAGATTTTGATACAGCTAGTTATGAATAGTTTTTGAAGTCATGCCAGCGGTTTCGCTAACTTTTTCCGGTTTAGGACTGCTTATCTACAGGAAACTAGTGTGTTATCGAATACATTCAGCCCTATATTATTACTTACAACTACTAAGAATTATTAATAGACTACGAGTAATAACCAGTTTACACAAAAACGGGATGCCTTTCAGCACTTTTAAAATAAGTTTTATCAAACCTCGCAATAGTTGGGATAAAAACCGGCAACTGAAAAATAATAATGGAAACCGTTGTCATGGCGTGGAAGCAAATTTTAAAATAATAGTTCTTATTATAATAATGCTGAATTGTAAAATTATAAGTAGGTACATTAAATAAGTTAGTTACGCTGTATAATTTTATATTTGGTGTTTGGAGCTACGACGCGTTCAAAATGAAGAATGAAAATACCCACCTAATAGACTTAGGTCTATGTGACACGTTGGCAATCGGTGCTGTTTACATTACAAGTCTGAATCAGTCGAAAACATTGATTCTGACAAACGATTGATAACAAATAAACTATGGTTCTAAATGTTAATTAAGTTATTTAGTTTTACATATGAGGAATGCGGGAAACTCTGAGTAGTTTCTGATAACGGAATTGGTATATGTTGATAGCGGTTATTCATTAGCGATGTTTGATTACATTTTACTATGGGCAGTTATAATTGCTGGTGCGTTTGTTAAAAAAAGTAAAACGTTTGACATAAAACCTTGAGAATGTAAACATAAAATGCGACTTAGGTACTTAGTGATTAATATAGACGCGTGTAGACTTTTACAGTTTTTACATTATAATTACACTCTACTGCAGAATATAAATTAACAATTTTGTACCTATAAAGTTGTAACAAAATTGACAAAACGTTAAACAAGCGGATTACTCGACGGTTAAGGCCGACGATTTGACAAGTAAATCCTTTAACAAACGCGATCGAAAGCGTAAACAAATTAATTAGCGCAGTTGCAGACATATCCGGCTATTTATAAAGCAAGTTGTTTGTAAGTAATGCTCGTTGTTTTGCTCAGGTTCGATGCAAATGAACCCTTTTGTATTATTTCTGAAACAAACTGCCAATAGATTTAGCTTAAATTTGTTATTTTGGCTTAAGAGTTTAGCTCTGGAGAAGTGAAATTTTAGCGTTATATTCAAACTTAATAAATGTAGGCCTTCAATAATTTCATAATTTGATCTGGCACTTAAATCGAATACCCTTCGTGTAAAAAAACAGATATAAGTGTTTCGAACATATGTGCTTATTTAATGACAATATTCACAACAAGTTTTATTAGTAAACTGTGTTATTTCTTGCCGTTAATAATGTTCGTACACAAGACTGACTGTAAAGGCTTCACACAGCTTGTTTTCGCATTGCTGCCAAATACCATAAGCTTCAGAGTATTTGCATAGTCATTATTCTAGACAAAAGTGACATTAAGCGTGTTAGCTTTGTTTAAAAATAAATGTTGTATTACAAGGAAAGGTCTGAATTTCAGAAATTAAAATGAGTAACTTGAAAGCAGTTATAGCGTAACTTCATAGGTACTTCGTGGCATTTAAATTGATTTACACATTGCCATCATTTAAGTAGGTATTTTAGATATGATACCGTAATCAACTAGTCATTGTAAAACAGTTTATCATCAGATCGTCACGTACCTATCACAAAAATTTCAAGATATTTTTCATAAAACAACTAGGTAGAGTCTGTGCGGAAAGAGAATAGGCGTGGCGAAAAACGGAACTAACCTAACCAGTATGGCCATAGAACACAAAATACGGCACATACGGTAGAAAAGCATTACAGCGCCCCCCAAAATTAATTCTATTCTCTTTCCGCACAGAATCTACAGGTCGAATCATAAGAGCTGGCGCGGATTATATATGAAATAAGCACTGGCTGCATACAAAATCCGCGCCAGCACTAGTGAATCGATCTGTACATTTGGATTAGGTAAAATTTTAAAACAATGACGTGTACTGAAAGTTATTCAGTTAAAACAAGCACGTTAAAACTATTGTTAATACCTATTATCCAATGTTTGTTCACGTGTTAAAGATACAACAGGATAAATGGTGGACTTAGCGACGACTATTCATTAAACCGTATTGATACATGATTCATTGTATGAAATTGTTATTGGAAATTTCAAATTATTCTACAAGTCCAGATACTCGCATACACAAACAGAACAGGTATACGTTATGTTTTGTTTATATGTAATTTAAATTCAGTATTATAAATTTAACATTTTGCCTGAGAAAGATCAGAAGCTCAAGGTCAGGTCAGGGATTATGACATGTTTTGAACTGAGGCTTTTATTAAAACTTGACTTGACATACTTAAGAGCGTAATTCAAGCATGAGAAATTGAAAATGCATTCAGTACCTTATGCAGTCGCATACTAATAAGAAAGGGTGAGTCTTCGTCATATAAACCAGGATACCAAGCTAATAACATACCTAGCTACTAGAATGTCATGCTTTTGCCGCATACCGATTTTAATGAACCGACTTAACATCTGTCAAGGCATATTACATTTTCAATAAAATAAATAAGGTACACGATACGCGACTTAAGCAATCCTCAAAACAGACTGATACCTCTTTTAGAATAGTCATTGAATAGCCTACGACACGCTGTTTAAACAGTGTCGATAACTCGAGTACCTAATCGATACTGATTAAAGTTCCACACTCCACAGCATATGGGGTCAATATCTAGGTCAACCATGACTGGGAGGTGGGGTGAGCACTCCTGTCATTCAATTTCCAATAGCCGAGCAGCCGTCTCTATCAATATGCCTAATCCAACGGGCCTTGACAAACAATATGGGTATGTGGTTACATACGTAGCTTTAAGTGCATAAAGTGGTTTAGTCTCAATGCAAACATTCGCTTGTCGCGAAGAACTGAGATAAATACCTAATACTTATTAATGTTTATTAAGT
Organism: Eudemis profundana; assembly: GCA_947034925.1. Classification (NCBI taxonomy): domain Eukaryota; kingdom Metazoa; phylum Arthropoda; class Insecta; order Lepidoptera; family Tortricidae; genus Eudemis; species Eudemis profundana. The sequence continues at coordinate 21,671,197 of OX344808.1, forward strand.
TTCTGCCTCTCTCTTTGTAAATAGAACCCAGAAATTATGCCTGCTAGTCAGGTTTTTATGCAAAATTCTATATTTAAAGTGTATGATATAAAATCACTTTGTTGTATACGTAGTACTACTGTTTTATAACTACTTTTGTGGTATATCTACTAGGCTAGTAGGTTTACAACAAAAGTTGTTAAAGTTAAAACATACAGCAAGTAAAAAAAGTTAAATCTTTATTTCAAGCAGCCTTTAAAATATTGATTGAACCAGCCAGTTATTTGTACACGATGGTACAAAAAACTGGCATTGAATATAAACTTGAACTTTTTCATCTAGCACGTCTTTAAATTATTTACGCAGTAAACGGTAGTTGTAACAAATTTTGCGACAGATGGCGCTGTTGATACACAATTTGTCGATATAAAATGTCGTAATACAAACACCGATAATACTAATTTAGCGTGGTACCTCACTATGTACACAAGTGAAGTGTAAAATATTGTGGTAGGTTTAAAAATTAGACATATTGTATTGCAGAACGATGAGTGGATTAATAGACAAAGTAGTTAGAATGTTGATATTGGAGCAATAATGATCGGTTTCCTCTATTTAAAGTAGTTAATTACTTGGATACGAAATCAGAAATAGAACACATTTTATTTAAAATGACCAATGCTATTGTAATCTGTGGTCGTCGTAGTGTCTATATTCGCGACATCTCACTAGGTTCATAGCTATGTGGGGAAGTACCCACACAACGAACAATTGACGAAATGATTACGTACGCCCACTAATACAGAAATGATTAGCATATGGCTACTTAGCAATCGTGTATTGTCACAAAAATCATAAGATTTACCACTAAATATCTAAACGATCATTAATACGGCATCGCTAAATAAAAATTGGAAAGTTAGCGACCGTGTAGGTAGTTACATGTCTCATAAAAAACCTTTTGTGACGAATATCCTTCACAACACACTGTAATAGCTCAGTATCGAGTATGATATGGCGTTATTTTTAGCACGGAACTGTACCTATATAGAGTTATTTAATGTTTCGTATAAAACAATACTTTCTACACGTTCCAATTTTAGTGGATGAATATTCGGTTGCTATGCGGTTCGAGGTACGTCTAATTGGCACTCTGAACGCGTTATAGAACGAGTATGATGAATGGAACAGAAAGTGAGATTCGCTGCCTGTTTCGGCTGGGAACGTGATTTTTACTGCATTATTTTCAAGGGCATTGCAAACTGCCAACAACCCAAATTGACGCGTATGGAAAACACCGTCTATACACAATATTCGCGTCCTCCCACACTATTCATGAATGAAACGGGCAACCAGAAACACTTTCCAATAAACCCTAATTGGAAATAATCCAATAATATCAACAAGGAAATAAAAGAAAATACTTACAAACTCGACAGCCACGATACGTGTTTAATAATCACATACATGACGTCATTTGACGCAACACAAAACTCGAAATATTGAGCAAAATGTATAATAACCGCGTTGAAAACAACACCAACGTGAACTAAACACTGTACTTTACTAAATACGAAGTTAATGTTATGTCATTACGAGCGATTTAGGACATTTTATAATATTTATTTGCCTCCGACTCCAGTTTTGACAAGATGGTTGCGCACCGACTGTTTTGCTTTGGTTGTCAGCTGATACGCTGTACTTCAAACTGGGTAGACACATTTTTTGACTCTCTCTAACGCGCGAGTATGTCGGACGCGAGTGAGCGAGACCAATAACGTTACACGGCAAAAGACTTGAAAGAGAATTGTAATGTCATTTTCTTGTTTCATTTTTATTGCAAAATGTAAAGCGAATGAAAAGTTGGAAAGGAAATAGTTATTGTGTTTGTGATGAATAAGAATAATCTGTGGAATAAGTGTTCTGTCATTTCTATTTCACAATAACAAGCAATCCTTTATCGGTGTACTTATATTTGGGCGTGACATAAAGCGATGTTTTTCACTACTAGTAGCGCCACCTATTGTCGAGTAGTGTAGTTACGTAGTACAGCAGTGGACCAAGAACTAGTCTCCTAGAAAGTAAATTATTACAATAGAAAATTAGCTTTGTTTCAAGACAAAATGTTTAAAAAACTTACTCATAATGCTGTTATATTTTAAAACTTACGTTAATTATCAAGATGGTTGCATAAAAATGTGTTCATGACTCTGTCGGTATATTTTACTTTTTTCTTGAAGTTCTAGATGGCGCTAGTAGTCACAAAAACGCCACCGATGGGTGAAATGTTATCTAATATTTTTTATGCCACCACACCTGGCTATAAAGTGACTTTTTCCGCACGCTGCGCGTACGGAAAAAGCCGCTTTCTGGCCAAGTGTAGACATACAATCATGTACACAACACGGGAGGTAATAAAGAAAGCCCTCGATCGCACATTAACGTCCCTCGCTTGCAGCTCGGGCCGCAAACATCTGCGATCTCGGCCTTTCTTTGTATTACCACCCCAGTTTTGTAATGTACTATTGCCAGAATACTTATTTTAGGTACAAGGTCTTATTGTAATAATTATGTTACATGCCATGTGTATTTCTTGCAATAAATCCTTCTTTCGACCCAGGGCCGGATTTGGAGGTGTGAAGGCCCTGGGGCAACGAAGGAGCGGAGGACCTACGGACGGACGGAACGGACTAGTGGAAGTTGTCCAAAATGTCCCAACTTTCCGTACAAATTTTCAATTTCTCAGTTTCGTTACGCCCAAATTAAATATAGGGGAAAAGCGTAACGAAACTGAGAAATTGAAAATTTGTACGGAAAGTTGGGACATTTTGGACAACTTTTTTTTTATTTCATAAATGAAAAGTGCTCATGATTCTAAGTAAAACGGTATATAAGACACACCATGATCAGACAAACAAAAGTAAAAGGTACATTTTTTTCTGCAATTGATTAGCTACGAGTATAGGGAACGTGCACGACGAATGTGCTGCCAACTGGTGCCTAAATCAAGTACCCTCTCATGCTGGGGCCACATTGACGGAAACGCCGTAATTTATTGCGATGAAGGACGATTAACGTCAGTGTAGCTGACATGTGCGTGTTGACATTGACACTTACATATTATCATTGACATTGACAGCTTGATTTGACAGGGGCGATAGTTTCCTTTATTGTCCGCCCGTGTCTCTTTTGTCGTTTAGTGCTGCCACCTATAGTTCGTGCACGTTCCCTATAGCGTTGCCAGGCGTCCGAATAAAGCCGGACATAGCGGCCATTCTCACGAAGTATGTCTGCGGTCACCTAATTACCGCGACGCTGTTTTCATACTAAATGTATGGAGACGCGGTAATTAGACGCAGTCATACTTCGTGAGAATGGCCGAGACTTTTTGATTGAGTGTTCGGCCAAAATATACAATGTCCGGATTTTTTTTTGTCATACCTATTTATACTGAGACGCAAAATCCTCAATAAAGTAGGATGTCCGGCCTTTTTACCCAAATGTCTGGCCAAACTGACTGGTCTGTCCGGCTATTATGTTTGGCAACCCTAACCGTAGCTTGAGATGGAATAGGTACTCGTACCAATTTAGCCTGGGTCAATTTCTAGAATTAGTGTAAACAAAGCGAAAAAAAGCATTCTGCCGCCCGGCAAATTGGTCCAATCAAGGACGCCACTCGTTGTGACTTGTGACTTTAAATTAAAATAGGGCCAATCCGAAGCGGGGACTTTGTCGCTAAAATTTTAGGGCTGTCTGTTCTTCGCTTTGTCAGCGTTTTTCGCTGGCGCTTAATTTGATTTATATAGTTTGTTAAGCCGGTCTACGTTTGCAGATATCAATTATATCTGACAGGACAAATAGCTTAATGTATTTGGAACAAATATAATTAGGACTAGCTCTTACACGGTGGTCATAGGATCCCAAACTTTCTTCGCTTGCAGCACACTTAGGCATGATAAATAATAACTGGTCAAGAGCATGTCGGACCATGCTCAGTGTAGGGTTCCATAGCCGTATCTACATATAAGGAAATGCTACAGATAGAAATAAAACTAAAAATAAAAAACTGGCAAAAAGTCTTAAATGTCGTGTAAATCAATGGCACTTAAAACCTTTTGGTTGAGATGTTTTTTGGCAATAACTTCAAAACGGCTCATTCGTTACTATTCAAAATAATTTTCGCTGAATGTATTTATTAAGCGTTACCTTCCTGATTTTTTTCATATTTTTTGGATTTACGGTTTAAAAGTTAAAGGGGGGGGGGGGGGGGGGGCACAATTTATGCAACTTTCGGAGCGATTATTTCTGAAAGTATTCACTTAATCAAAAAAAGTACATAAAGCCTTATAATGTTTTTAAAAGAACTATCGAATTATGTACCTCACGTTTGCTGAAAAAAAAAATTTTTTAGCTTCTGTTACATGTATGGAGTACCCCCCCTAGATTTTTTTATTTTTATTATTTAACTACCAAACTTAGTAGCGGCATCTACAAGACATCTTTATTCCAAATTTCATCAGTATACGTCTTATAGTTTTTGAGTAAAATGCCTGTGACATACGGACGGACGGACGGACGGACATGACGAAACTATAAGGGTTCCTTTTTAGCCATTTTGGCTACGGAACCCTAAGAACTTTCAGCGCCCCCCGCGACAAAAAAACAACCACATTATTGTGAATTTTTTGCACAATTTGCAGATGGTACCATCGACAGGAATAGTACTTAGTGTGTTCCTGTCGATGCAATGCGTCGTTGTTTTGAGTACGTAAACTAAATCCAGCAAGTCGGAAATACATTTATGCCACACCTGGCCATAAAGTGGCTTTTACCGCACGTTACGCTTACGTACGGAAAAAGCCGCTTTCTGGCCAAATGTAGACATAAAATGATGAAAACAACACGGAAGGTAATAAAGAAAGCCCTCGATCGCATATTTACGTCCCTCGCTTGCAGCTCGGGCCACAAACATCTGCGATCTCGGCCTTTCTTTGTTTTACCACCCTAGTTGTGTAATCTACTATAGACTTGGTTAACACTGACTGAATTATATTGCAATTAATTTTATGCCACACCTGGCCATAAAATGGCTTTTTCCGCACGCTGCGCGTACGGAAAAAGCCGCTTACTGGCCAAGTGTAAAAACATAAAATGATGTACACAACACGGGAGGTAATAAAGGAAGCCCTCGATCGCATATAACTTTTGCGATCTCGGCCTTTCTTTATATTACCACCCTAGTTGTGTAATGTACTAATAACACTTCAGTGGCGTGGCGTCCAAAGAACTCGATTCCTACCGGCTATTTTTGACCACCTTATTCCACAACTCTTACGGAAAATGTACGCCAAATTAACACCGGCTTGCGCAAAGATATCTTTTACGCCACGCCACTGTAACACTTTAGGGCATTTCTCCAGAAGTATGTCTGCGGTCACCTCATTCATCTGGCCCTTTTTCATACTAAATGTATGGAGACAGATGAATGAGTCGCAGACATATTTCTGGAGAAATGCCCTTTAACCGTTACAATGGAAGTGGGGGTACAATGAGTAAAAAAAGAATAAAATAAAAATAATCAATACAATTGACCTAACCTAAAACCAAAGCTTAAAGACGAACAAGTAGTCCAACTTCGGCTTCCTTGTACGTGATATCTCCCAGATCGGGCCCCTGCAGCAGGGGCCCCATTACGCTGGCTGCGTTCCCCCTCTCGATCGCTATGCTGATCCGTTGAGTGAGGAACGAGCCAGCTCTGTGGTCCCCAGTGGTCTCCACGAGCTTTTGGCTCAGCGTCTGTAGGGTTTATGTGGAATTTATAAAGGTTTAGTCCAATATAAAACAAAGTTTTCAGTTTTATTCCATTTATTTCAACATCAATTTTACAACGTGCTCTATTTTCTTTATAATGTTTTTACATTAATCTTACTTGCACGTTAAATCAAAACACCTATCGATTTATACACTTATAACTGGATTACAACTATCTTTGGCATTAAATTTACAGCACAGCTCAATTCATAATAAACTTAAAGTTAAAGTGTGTCATGTTCATGTTTTTCGTGTGTTTTTCATTTGGTTACCATTGTAATGACCCAACCTCCTCTGACATGCACAGACAACGATAACTACTTTCCATCAGGTGGCTCGCTTGTTTGCCACTAGTAAAATTAAAATAGGAGAAACGAGAACCTCTTTTGAAGTCGGTAAAATCCCTTATAATCTGGAAAGCAAAGTGCAAAAGTAAACTGCACGTCTCAAAGTTCCCCGCCATTATTCTGTTAACTTTGCTCCGAACATGCTTTGCTCGTTAATTACAAGGCAAAATATTAAGGAAAACATAGACACGTATTTGCAAAATAAACCTTAGCACGGCAGCATAAGGTTGTGATTTGATGGTCGCGGGAACAAGATTATGAGAGAAAAGGACCTGTTTTAGGTTAAATAAATGGGATACCGTTGTGTACTTTAATGATGGACTTTCATTTGGAGAAAATTCCATGCGGGATGTCACCTAATGGGTCATGCCCAGAAGCGATTCAACTGTCCTTTCCGTTGTGCTACAAAATATTCATTTATACAAAAAAATGCAGAAACTTTTCCGGAATACAGATAAAATATTACCTTATTATCATTTAAATTTAAAGCATTATCTTATCGCATATTTTAATATTTAGGAGCACAATGGAAAGAAAGGTTGAAACGGTTCTGGGCCTTACCTTAATATGTATGCGCAGCCGTGGCCAAAAGCATTGACCATGCCTGTTTCTGTGAAATAACTTTTAATTAAAAATATTGTGTGTTAATAAAAATATTAGGGATGTAACGATATATAATTTTGCCGATACGATACCGATACCGATATTTGTAGTAAATTATCGGCGATACCGATACCGATATCTTAGCTAACTAATGAAGCTCAACCTTGAAGGTGTAAAGTAAAAATGTAAAAATAAATAAATTGTCAACACAGTTTTTTTTATTATGAACCAAATATATAATTAACATAGTAATTATTATTGCACAAGGTAATAGACCAATATATAAATTAAGTCAGTAATTGAAATTACCTACTATTTGTGCAGATTTTTTTTTCATACAACAAATTCTTTTCGCGCTCTTCAAATATCGGTTGTATATAATCGGCGATACTGATATATCGGTATCGGTATCGTGACATCCCTAAAAAATATACAAACATGCAAAATTCAGTAAAATTCTCATCATCAAAGGAAGGCTATGTTTCCCTAGCGATAAGACCGTCTGCTGTCTACAATTAGTTTTTAGTATCTTGATTATTTAAGGATCTCTGTAATTTTTGGTATGCAATAATAGTACATTACATAACTAGGGTGGTAATACAAAGAAAGGCCGAGATCGCAGAAGTTTTCGGCCCGAGCTGCAAGCGAGGGACGTAAATATGCGATCGAGGGCTTTCTTCATTACCTCCCGTGTTGTGTACATCATTTTATGTCTACACTTGGCCAGAGAGCGGCTTTTTCCGTACGCGCAGCGTGCGGAAAAAGCCACTTTATGGCCAGATGTGGCATAAAAAGTATTGTATTGTACCTATTGTATTGTTTCTTCTGTACCTATTGGGTGTTTTTATGTGCCGATTTTTTAGAAATCAGAAATTACTGCACTTACCTGTTTGGATTGTGCAGAATGAGTCTACAGACGAACAAAACATTCAAACAAATAAAATTATGCCCAATAATAGAAACCTTCAAAACCACCTATCTTGACAACAGACAAACAAGTACAATTTATATGTAAAACTAAGTATAATTATTATGCAGAAACTTGAAAAGCAGAACTCCGTGTGTGTCATACAGAATAATTATTCTTCACAGTTCTAGTTTCAGAAGTTATAAGAACAGCAAATGAGAAAATCTTAGCTCTGAATTCGGAGCCGCTTAAGTTTTAATTTAATTTGAAGCGAAACTATTTTAATGGTATTTAAACGTGACTTCATTTGAGAATACTTTTATAAACATACTTGCTCGTAGTGAGCGTCTTATTTCATTGTTCTTACGCGCGGAACGCAGCGTACGAGTATTACACACGCGTGCTTTTTAATTTATAATCTTTATACCATACCGTAAGGTCGGGGTACTTTCGCCCTGGGGGGTAACTTAGACCAATAGGGATTAACTCAATTCAGGTTTTATTATTGCATTTAAATTACGGCACATTGCCATGTGGTTGGTTTTAGCTGACTGTTCATGTTTTTATGTTTATTATCAGACGTTATAGATCTGAGATATGTAAGTTGTAAGGTGGGCAAAGTTACCCTATATTTGGCCAAAGTACCCCGACCTTACGGTACCTGGCCATAAAGTGGCATTTACCGCACACTGAGCGTACGGAAAAAGCCGCTTTCTGGCCAAATGTAGACATACAATGTTGTACACAACACGAGTGGTAATAAATAATGACCTCGATCGCATATTTACGTCCCTCACTTGCAGCTCGGGCCGCAAGTATCTGCGATCTCGGCCTTTCTTTGTATTACCACCCTAGTTGTGTAATGTACTATTAAATTACCACATCATTGTTTTTACATTATGGCAAATTGACCAACGAGAGCGCGCTGAGACCGCGGCTCGGAACAAGTGACAACTTGATAAGCCACAAAATACATACAAAATGGAAGTTTTTAATTATATTAGTATAGTTTTTTTACTAACAAGCGTGTTGAAAAACGTCGTCTGATACTCGTGGGCATCGATCTACCAAGGTATTACGACGACGAAATTAAACAAGTTAAAAAATTCTGGCTAAAAACATCTAAATATATCGATACCTTTAGACTCAAAGGACGTAAACGCCGTAGGTTCTAATGGAGCTTACGCCCTTTGAGTCTAAAGGTATCGATATGTATGTTCGGTCGAACTTTGTCCTAGGTAATACTCGTACTCGCTTAAGAAGGATTTTTTGTAAGGCTCCTAATATCTTATCATTTTGAGTTATTATTAATAATGTATTTTGTGAATCTCTTCACTTGTAATAATTGTAATAAGTGATAACAAGCAATAATGATCCCATTTATAATTACGTAACTAACGGCACCATAATGGTAACTAAATTAAAATAAGCTTTTGAATAAACAGTTTTTAACTTCTAAATCAGTCCATGCGAATATATTAAAGTGTTAAATAACAATCATACAAAAATAACAAAAATGTGCCATTTGAGCTCTCCATTTAGAATTCTGCTAAAAATATAGCAACTACAGTACTGTGTAAAATAATAGCAGTGAAGGTTAAATTACAAATTTAATATGTAAATATAGACTTATATATTTAAAATATTGCAGATATTTACTATTCTAAGTCTAATAATAATAAATCAGTGTCAGTAAATACTGTCAGTGTCAAAGAAACCTATGCAAATAAGACATTTTAATGACACTGCTATTTATATGTGTTACGTTCCGACATTGAATCAGAACGCGCCCTTTGTCAATGTCAAACTTGACAGCTAAAAAAGGCGGACTTCATGACGTATGGGCTGTCATGTCGACACTACGTTTCGGAATTTTGGCAAAGTTACGTACTCGACTTTCGACGCGGAGCGCACCAGGCGATCGGTCTCCTGTTTTGTGGTCGAAATAACGGGCTTTTGGTTGTGAATTTGGTGTACACGTACAATTTTGTGTTTGGAAGTGTGAGAATTGTATTCGCGAGTGAATCCACACATATTTTTGGCGTTTGGACCGGTGCTGTGAGGCGCCGCGTGGCGACCCGGGGCCAGTGCGCATCATCAGCGTATAGCTGAAATTGACGAGACTCTGACAGTGACTGACCTGACTGTGATCTACTTGACCGAAATAGCCCGCCTCAGCGCTCGAATAGGTAAGTACCGGTTTTCATTGTGGTCTCGTTTGCACTCCGTATCGGGGTTAAATTTCGTCCGGGACACCCGGATTCCGTACGAAACAAATTGGTAGCAGAAGCATATGGTTGATTTTGCGATTCACGGCAAAGAAATCGCATTTTTTTGGTAATTTTCTGGCATTTAGTTGAAACACGTGTACGTTTTTGAGGTTAGAATTACGGAAGAAAAGTTACAATTTCGATCAATTGTATTGATTATTGATTGTCTGAAAGTGGTTCCCTAGCATACACAAGTGATTTGGATGGAAATTGTACCGAAATTCCTGTTAGTTAAGTGATTTTCTAATAAATTGATTAGCCCCGAGACCCAACAATTTGTGTGGAGAGTATTAGTTAAATTAAGTGCATTCTAGCAAACAGACTATAACATTTTGTACCAATATAACATATTGGAATGATTATTTGTTGCCTACAGGCTAATCATATTGTCTAGTTGTGTGTATTGTACAAATATTGGAGAATTGGAAATATATCTCTCGGGTAAAAAGTGAAACTAATTGGAATTCATTGTAAATTTAATAGCATAATTATCAGCTAACTTGTAATTGAGTTTTGATAGCTTATTGATTGAGTGGTAAATTTGAATTTAAAATTACATCCAATAGTGGACACCCAAAATAAAAATCAGAATAATTAAATTGTTTTGTCTGGTAAGTAATCTTGTAGTTGGTACCACAAGTAGGGTGACCAGGTTTGTTTATATTTGAGGAATTTCCACAGGAAATAAATTTGTTTTGTTTGTGTTTATTGAATAAATTGTTTAAAACATGTCGGATAGAGCAGCAATACAGGCGACGTTGCGTTGGTTTGCTTCAGCGGCTGCTTTGGTTGGCAGACAAGACCGGGAAGATGCATTGTTGTCGCGATATGAACAGGTACCGCAGCGTCTTACAGATTTGGAATCTCGGTTTGGAAAATTTCTGGCCGGAGCCGACCAGGAAGCCTCGGACTGTGAGCAGGTGGAAGCTGATTTTGACCAATGCCTGGATTTAGCGGACCAGATCACACAGCGGGCTACTGAGCTACTTCGGGCTCGGACAGCTTCAGTACCCATCGAGGGTAAACCGGTGGGGAATTTGAACCCGGCATTGGCAGCTCGCTTACCTGCCATCCAGATTCCTGTGTTCCGGGGTGACTTAGACCAGTGGACCAGTTTTATTGATTTATTTGACAGTCTGGTACATGCACGGACGGATCTTCCTGCATCTTTGAAGTTGGCGCAGTTGTTGTCTGCTTTGGTCGGTGAGCCACGCGACCTGGTCGCGCATTTGTCGGTAACCGACGACAACTATGAAACCGCGCGCACGTTGCTGCGGAGTAGATACGAGAACGTGCGACGGCTAGCGGACGCGCTCATGGGGAAGATTTGGTCAATTCCTCGGATCGGACAGGTCTCCGACATCCGGATAAAAATGTTGAATCCGGTCCTGAGTGCGACAAAGGGTTTGGAAAAATTGGAATTGCCTGTGGACAAATGGTCATACATGCTATTAAGTTTCCTACTCAACCGGTTGCCGGAGGATGTCCGGGCCCGGTTCGAGCAACGGTATGGTGGGGACAGTGCCCAGCACCTACCGGCCTACAGCGATTTGGTGGAATTTTTGGAAACCGAGTGTCGACGGGCAGACACTTCGGATTTGCCCTCCCCTCCGAGACCATCTGGAGCACCCCGGCCCCAGATGAGGATTGCTTCTCCGAGGGGATATGGGGGCAAGTCGGGACCTCGCCCACCAGGGCCCCGACATTACAATGTGGCGACGGCGGACCCAGACCCCTGTGCATATTGCCGGAACCCGGGCCATAGGGTGCCCACGTGCAAGCAGTTCCTGGACCAGCGGGTAGAGGGCCGCCGCGGTATCGCAAAGCAGAGACAGTGGTGCTTTGTTTGTTTGGGCAATCATTTTGCTAGGGATTGTGCCCACCGCCAAGCATGCAGTTGGTGTGATGGGAAGCACCACCCAATTTTATGCATGAACCGTAGTGGGGGTTCAAAACCACCCCCTGCGCGGGGGTCATGCTCCCCCCCTGTTCGGAGTCAGCATCGGGCTGACCAGGGGTACAGGGCCAATGAGGCGAGGGGCCGTCGGGGTGGTACCCCCCCCCTCCCCCAGAGTTACGCTGCGGTTGCGCGCGCGCCCGCGCCCCCACGGGGGGGTCCTACGGGCGGGTGCCCGCGACCGCCTCCTCCTCGGCAGGCGCCGCGATTGTCGCCGCCGCGATTGTCGCCGCGACAAATGTCGCCGCCGCGAATGTCGCCGCGATTGTCGCCGCGACAAATGTCGCCGCCGCGAATGTCGCCACCGCGAATGTCGCCGCCGCGATTGTCGCCGCCGCGAATGTCGCCGCTGCGAATGGCGCCGCCGCGAATGTCGCCACCGCTTGCGGAGCGACCCCGCCTAGAGGCGAGACTGCCGGTGTACGGCCGCCCCCGGGCGTACCAGGTGCCGCAGACAGCGCGCACGACGCGACGGGCGTATGAAGCGGCGTGGGATCCACTCGCTCAGTTTGAGCGCCCCTACCAACCGGACCCGGAGGCCACCCGGCGCTCCGAATAGGGGTACGCCGCCCATGCACCTACCACCGCCAACACCCACAAGACCGTGTTGTTGCCCACGGCCTTGATTTGTGTGTGGGGTCCTGGCGAAGGATCAGTCTGTGCACGTGCTCTCCTGGACACGGGTGCACAAGGCTGCTTGGTATCCAGTCGGTTGGTGCAACGGTTGGGCTTGGATATGACACCCCATCCGGACACTGTGCGTGGGGTAGGCAACGTAGAAGTGTCAAACCTGGCAGGACAGGTTACTTTCACGTTTGGGCAGAGTCCCACTTCCCATGCGAGGATTACGGCTCCCGCATTGGTGCTTGATGAAGTGGTCGGACGACTCCCCCAGGTGCGGCTGCCGCCGGAGGTGCGGGACTTGACAGCTGGTTTGGATTTGGCTGATGCTGGCTTCGACACCCCTAGCCAGATCGACGTGCTGCTGGGTGCGGACGTCCTAGGGAGGGTCTTGCTCACCAGCAAACGGACCTTACAGCCTGGTGGCCTAGTGGCCTTGGACACCAAGTTTGGACATGCTGTGATGGGTCAGGTGTTGGCAGTTCCTCCGCCTCCTGCTGAGGAGAGCTGCTTGGTTGGAACTGCACTCTCAGAAGCCGTGCAACGATTCTGGGAGATTGAAGAACCGCCGACCGCGCCGCGGATTAGTCCGGAGCAACAGGAGTGCGAGTTGTTTTACCAGAATAACACTGGCCGCCTCCGCTCTGGTCGGTTCATAACTCGACTTCCCTTGCTTACTCATCGGCCACCCTTGGGTGCTTCTCGCGCATTGGCTGAGAAGCGGCTGGTCTCGATGGAGCGCCGCATGAGAAGAGACCCGCTCTTCCGGCAGAAGTATGTGGACTTCATGAGGGAGTACGAGGGGTTAGGGCATATGTCGGTGTCTAACCTGGACTGGCGTACGGTTGAGCACTACTTCCTGCCTCACCACGCCGTCCTGAAGTCCCCGGATTCCAAGATTCGGGTGGTCTTCGATGGCTCCGCGGCCACTTCGACGGGCGTGTCCTTGAACCAGTGCTTGCATGCAGGTCCGAAGCTGCACAAGGACATAACGGACATCCTAACGAATTTTAGGAAGCACCAGGTGGTGTTCGTCGCTGACATCCGGATGATGTTCCGGCAGACTGTGATCCATCCTGAAGACCGTCGGTATCAGCTGATCTTGTGGCGTGAGAGCCCTGATGAACCGATGTTGGTGTACGAGCTGAATACGAACACGTACGGCCTGAAGAGCAGCCCGTACATCTCAATTCGTACTTTGATTGAATTGGCGGCCCGAGAGCGACTGAGGTTCCCTCGAGCGTCCGCCATTTTGGAACGGGACCTGTTTGTAGATGACGTGTGCACCGGGGCAAATAGCGTCGAAGAAGCTTTGGTTCTACGGAACGAGTTGGTTGAACTCTTGCGGACTGGTGGCTATGAGTTGCGAAAATGGTTGTCCAACTCACCGGCACTGTTGGCCGGCCTCCCTGAGGAGCACCAGCAAGACCCGCACCTCTTCGAGAACGCCGAGAACCCACACATGTTATCGGTCCTGGGCGTGCAGTACCGACCAGTCCAAGATGTGTTTACCTATCGGGTGGAACTGGATTCCCCGAAGGTCTGGACAAAGCGGCTTGTTCTGTCTACGGTGGCCAGAACGTACGATCCAAACGGATGGATCACACCGGTCATCTTCACGGCCAAGGCGTTTATGCAGCGCCTGTGGATAGTCCCACTGGGCTGGGATGATCCGCTCTCCGGGGACTTGCTGAGCGATTGGGAGACCTACTTCTCCACGCTCACGGAGATCAATCAGGTCGAACTGCCGCGTAAGCTGTTGCCTGCAGGCAAATGCAGGGCTACCCTTCACGGGTTTTGCGACGCCTCCGAGCGAGGATTTGCAGCTGCCGTCTACTTGAGAACGGTCAGCTCCGCCGGAGCGGTCGACGTACGCTTGGTCATGGCGAAGAGCAAGGTGGCCCCCCTTCGGACGCGTTGGACAATTCCGAAGTTGGAATTGGCGGGTGCCGCTCTTCTTGTGCGCCTGATGAACCATGTGGCCTCCACCCTGAAGGACACCGTGGACCTTGCGGAGGGTGCCTACGCATGGACGGACAGTCAGATTGTCTTGTGCTGGTTGAAGTCGTCAGTCCATAGCTTGGAGGTCTTCGTGGCCAACCGTGTCTCGCAGATCCAGAACTCTGAGATTGCATTGGTTTGGAGACACGTGCCTGGTGAAATGAACCCAGCTGACGTGGCATCCAGGGGCTGTTCAGCACCTGAGCTTGTTGCCCACTCACTGTGGTGGAAACCAAATTGGTTATTGGAAAGGGAGACACACTGGCCTGCCAGTTGTGTGATTGGGACCCCATCTTCTGGCTTGAAGGTCCACCTTGTCGAGACAGCTCCTGCGCCAGACACCGCTTGGTTGCTAGAACGGTACAGCTCCCTCGACAAGCTTGTTGGAGTGACCGCTTGGGTCAAACGCTTCTTACACAATTGTCGCCACCCTGACAACCGGTCACGTGGTAGTGTTCTCTCCAGTGAAGAGCGGAGTACCGCCCTACTTCATTGGATTCGGGTTGTACAGGAAGAACACTTTGGAGATGTGTTGAAGACCTTACGGAAGGGGCGACCCAAATTGCAGAAGGCGATAGCTCGCCTCAACCCGTTTGTGGACGAGTCAGGAGTACTCCGGGTTGGAGGACGGCTTCGTAATGCGAATTTGTCGTATTCGGCGCGCCACACCATATTGTTGCCCAAGAAGGGGCACTTGGTGGACTTGTTGGTGACCGATCGCCACCTTAAGAACTCCCATGCCAGCTGCAATGCGCTTCTGGGCATTCTACAGCGGGAGTTTTGGATCTTGAACAGCCGAAGACTCGTGCGGGGCATCGTGTTTCGGTGCTTGCCTTGTTTCAGACTCAAGGCAGCCACGATGCAGCCTCAGATGGGTGACCTACCTCCGGACCGGGTCACTGAGGCTAGACCCTACTCCAGGGTTGGAACGGACTTCGCCGGACCCTTCTTGGTGAAAACTTCGCAACTCCGCAACGCGAAGACGGTAAAGGCGTATCTGTGCGTTTTCGTATGTCTGTCCACCAAGGCCGCGCATCTTGAGCTTGTTAGTGATCTTTCGACGGAGGCCTTTATTGCTGCTTTGGATAGGTTTGTCTCACGTAGGGGACTTCCGTCTCTGATCCGGTCAGATTGTGGCACCAACTACAAGGGCGCCGACCGATATTTACAAGATGTTGTAAAATTTTTGTTAGATAATAAGATTGAAATTGAAACAGACCTCTCCCGTCGGGGTATCACCTGGACGTTTGATCCACCAGGCTGCCCCCACTGGGGTGGAATCTGGGAGGCCTGTGTAAAACAAGCCAAGGCACATATGTACAAGGTTGTTGGTCAAACTATTTTGACCTTTGAGGAGCTAGCGACGTTGTTTTGTAGAATTGAGGCGGTGCTCAATTCCCGTCCGTTGTGTCCGCTCAGCTCCGACCCAAATGACTTGGAGGCGTTGACTCCAGGCCATTTCCTTATTGGTCAGCCACTTGCAGCGTTGCCAGAGCACCCCCTCAGGGAAGTAAAGAGCTCTCGTTTGTCGCGCTACCAAATGCTGCAACAAATGTCTCAGAACTTTTGGGCCAGATGGTCATTAGAGTATTTGCATGTCTTGCAGCAGCGCCTCAAGTGGACTGACAAAACCAGTCCCCCCAAGGTTGGTGACCTGGTGCTAGTTAAGGAGGCTAACCTACCGCCACTGCGTTGGCGCCGGGGCCGCATTGTTAACTTGTTTCCTGGTAAAGACCAGACGCCCCGGTTTGCCGAGGTCATGGTGGGGGACTCGGTTCTCAAGCGAGCGGTAGCAACGCTGTCGCGACTTCCCCTAGTATAGCGGACCGGCTTAGAGGCCTGTCCGAGGCGGGTGTTTGTTACGTTCCGACATTGAATCAGAACGCGCCCTTTGTCAATGTCAAACTTGACAGCTAAAAAAGGCGGACTTCATGACGTATGGGCTGTCATGTCAACACTACGTTTCGGAATTTTGGCAAAGTTACGTACTCGACTTTCGACGCGGAGCGCACCAGGCGATCGGTCTCCTGTTTTGTGGTCGAAATAACGGGCTTTTGGTTGTGAATTTGGTGTACACGTACAATTTTGTGTTTGGAAGTGTGAGAATTGTATTCGCGAGTGAATCCACACATATTTTTGGCGTTTGGACCGGTGCTGTGAGGCGCCGCGTGGCGACCCGGGGCCAGTGCGCATCATCAGCGTATAGCTGAAATTGACGAGACTCTGACAGTGACTGACCTGACTGTGATCTACTTGACCGAAATAGCCCGCCTCAGCGCTCGAATAGGTAAGTACCGGTTTTCATTGTGGTCTCGTTTGCACTCCGTATCGGGGTTAAATTTCGTCCGGGACACCCGGATTCCGTACGAAACAATATGAAATGTGATTTTTTGAAATTCGTGAAGTACAGGTTCGAAATTAAAAATATTTACTGTTTCAGTGGTCAATACAAGCATTCTCTAGAGGTGAATAGTTTCTTAACATGACCTAGGCTTTTTTGAGCATGACTTGTTTTAGAAAACAGCACACATATCCTGCTATTATTTTGCACACAGCTGAAACAAGATTATTTTTCGGAGCATTAAAATTATACTCGTATTGACAGATAAGGTAGGTAGAGATCTTAGCGTTTGACACTATCCCAGTATTTCCCATCTTGAATGTTAACACGTGAGCAATAGAGGTGACAATAGAGTGTCAACTATTGGGCATTAGCATGTCAAAAACGTTCACTTTAGTTGTGAACATTTTTTTCATTCCTACTATTGTTCGCATATACTTAACTCTAGTTTTTGCCGTTGTATGTAACAAAAACATGACGACAATCTTAACTTAATTCGTAAATCCTTAATTCCAATTGTCCCAGTAACTAGTTACGTATTTACAGTTAATTCTAGCTTAATATTGCTTCACTTACATCAAAACTATTTGCTATGGAGTTTCACAACCACAGGGGAATGCCTATAATACAGAATGAGCGATATGGGAATAGGGATGACGACTGGGTTAAAACTATATAATTCTATTTAGTCCGTCAGTTAGATTATGGAAAAATATGGTACACATATTTTTTGGTTTATCAAAATATTAAAAATCGACAAAATTATAGATCATCAAACTTCTTCACCTCTCCGTCTCGTCTCCCGTCTTCTTCTTCTTTTACTTCTTTATCGGAGTGGGGGCTTGTGACGTCACTCCTAGGTGAAAATTGTACCTAGGAGTGACGTCACTCGAAACTTCTAAGCAAGCACCCTATCCTCGCCATTTTTTGTTTGTTAAACAAAAGAAAAAATACGTGTACGATATTTTTAATAATCTAACTGACGGACTAAACAGTTTTTTTTAGTCGTCTAGCCCATTGTACACACGCAGAGGATTTGCTCCACCAGTATTCTTCTCTCTGCACCGTATCATACCATGACCGTACTATGAACGTGTCAGGTAAAATAAATACTCTTTGTGGGTAGTTCTCTGCGACTAAACAGTCGCACCAATCGCATCATTACCATCGCCACATTATAGATGAGCTCCGTATAAACTATGGAGTCGTTTTTGGTTATCTTGTAGAAGTCGCGTGCCTCTGCTATTTTTATCATAATGATCCTGATTGCTTTTATAAAACCGCCAATAATAGTGGCGATGGTAATGAAAAAAAAATCGCGGAATAAAATCGCAGAGAACTACCCTTGTATTGAAAAGTATGAGACTATGCCCACTAGCGCGTTCCGTCACCGACCAGCATTTGTCATACCGTGCCTGATACGTTCATATGGTCATGGCATGATGCGGTGTAGTGGGCAGAGCCCTTTAGATGATGATGATGATGGGTTTCTTCAAATTCCAAAATTTGTGGTATTTTCCATTTGCGCGGGACGAAAATACCACTTCCTGACCAAGGGAAGACTTAAAATTGTAGACACACCACGGGCGGTAATTAATTAAGCCACGGATGGCATATTTTTGGCCCTCGCCTGCGGCTCTCGCCACAAAAACCTGCGACCTGGGCCAACGCTAATTATACCGCCCTAGTACACGTCTAGGGGTAATATACACATACTAATATAACTTACGATGGAGCAAATCCGGCAAAGTTAGACTAGGCTATGGCTGACGACATTCTAGGTCTCTTTTGCATTTCTATCTCGGTTCTTTTCACGAGTATACGAATGTGTAAGAGCGAGCGAGAGCGCAATACAATGGCGTGACTTAGGCCCCATTTAGTCGGGGCGAGCACTCGTATGCGTATATATCATTTCATTGCGACAATTAATCGATCAACTATACTCATCGTACAGTCAAGGAATTTAAAATATGAAATGTTGTTAAGCATTCACAATGCATTAAGGTCGAAATTTCTATTTCAGTAATAGTATTTAAATGTCAATACGTATTATTTGTCACTGCATATTAAAGATAACCTCTTTGCGAAGTCATTTGCTCATCTAATTACGAATACGTGTCAGTTGGTGTCAGTGTCAATCGAGAACATTTTCAAATAATTCCGAATCCAGACTCCGGAAAGTCTACCACAAACGTCGATAATCTGAATTTCGTTATCTGTGTTCCTTTCATTCGAATATTGCAAGAGCGAGAAAGATGGACTTTCTTCGAATTTCGATTCCGCGGTTGTCGACCTTTTTAGGGTTCCGTACCAAAATGGTACAAAAGGAACCCTTATGGTGCGACTCTGTCTGTCTGTCTGTCTGTCTGTCTGTCTGTCTGTCTGTCTGTCTGTCTGTCCGTCTGTCACAGCAAGATATCTCAGGATCTACTGATGCTACCGACTTGAAATTTGGAATAGTGTTAAAAACCGCTAATTCGAGCCTATGGAACAGAAAAAAAATCCTATACCTTTTTTACTTTTTTTTTAAAGGGGACCGAAATAGGATATCTAAAATCAAAAGTTGGGCTAATATATCGAGTGGGATATCAAATGAAAGGGCTTAATATGAAGATTTCAAAACCGTTTTTATTTTTTTCAGTAAACGTGTAGTTTTTGATTTAAGACCAAAAACGTTTAAAATAATACCATTCCCCCCCTATTATCTCCGAAGTTACTGAACAGAAAAATCTGAAATAATTACTGATTATTAATATTATCCTAAATATTACAGGAAAAATAAAACGGTTTTCCTAACTTGCAGCGTTTTTCAGAAATTCGCAAAAATCGTAAGACAACCTTATTTGCTCCTACTAAACTAACCGCGGCATATGTCGATGTATGGGGACAACAGTTTTACAACAGCAAAGTTAAGTTTGTCCCACCATACAATTTTTCTTGAATTATTCACGAATCTACTGACGATTTTGTACGGAACCCTCGGTGCGCGAGTCCGACTCGCACTTGACCGGTTTTTTGATAGTGCCTTGACGTTCCAAATTTCAGTTCACCATGTCAACGTTGTTAATCTGTTACCTAGTTAATACTGACACAAAACAATGCGTGTGATATGTCAAAGTAACGTCGTAGTCTAGCTAGCTCTTATGATGACAGTATGCTATACGATATTGGACCTTAGGTGGGTTGGAAATTAAATTCCTTGACTGTACCTAGGTAGCCCGCAAATGTGTTCTGAAAAAAAAAATGGTTTGCACCAGATAGGTTTCGGAGTAATGAAATTCGGAAGAATTATGGTTTCGGAATTGATTCTTTGGGATAGTCTACCTCTCATCACGCAGTCATCTCAACGACTAGTCAAAACATCAATTATCACATGTAATATAGTATGTTTTGGCAGAATCCTAACTTTAATTACAAAATACCCGTCATTTCCTACTCGAAATGACTTGTAAAGCTCGAGGACTTAGCAGAATCACGCAAAAGGCGTCGGATCGAGCGATAATAGCTCTTACTGCCGATGTAATATGAATCTCAACGGACGCTTCATTGTCATGGTTCTGCTAATACAGTTAAGTTATGGAGTATCTTAACCCTTTTCCGGAAAAGGACAAGGAAATGGGTAATATGTTGGAGCCACGTTTCGCAGGCCAAACGTCATTTACGTTTATTCGTCTAGGACATGTGGGCGCTACCCTTACCGCTTTAGGTGAGTATTGTGTCGTGGGAATGCCTGATATTACTCCGGATGTTATTCCGACACTATTATCCAACTGCTTTATAGGCATTTACAACTTATTATAAGTATATTTCCCAAAGATTTCTGAACGCTATGCATGTATGTTTACTTATTCAATGGAAAATGACTAGCTTCGGTTGCTTCAGTTCTGTTCTTTGGCTTATGTATGACAAGGAACCACAAGACTTTCGTTCCATAATGACCAGATTTCCAAATTATCGAAGCATCATATTCCTAATTTCGTCATCACCAATTTAGTCAAATGTCAGAATTTTGAAGAATCTCTTATTCTATCTCGTGCGTGACTATCTTATTGTTATCTCTTATTTTTCTTATCTATATATGTAATCTCTTATTTGTTCAACAAATGTGATATCTGTTTCCAAATCCGGGGGTTGCAAATGTCAAGATCGAAAATTTAGGGGGATATGAGAATACGGAATTTATAGATTCGATTACAGGAGAATCTGGCAGGAACGAAGGCCACAAGTCTACCACTACTTGGGGGTCTAATCATACACGACCAGGTAGTCTATGGGCTAGGTGCCGCAGTGCAGGATCTTGCGGAAGGCCTTCCTGAACTCGGGGTTGAAGATGGTGTAGATGACGGGGTTGAGGAAGGAGTTGATGTAGCCGAGCCACGTGGTGAGGATAAACACGGTGACCCCGGGGCCGTAGGGCAGGCCTAGCTTGGTGCAGACCGCGTCGAAGACTGAGCATGTGAAGAACGGGGCCCAGCAGACGAGGAAAACGCCTGGAATAAAAAATGCTTTATTTATAGACAATCTAATTTAGATACATTTGCTGTATCCATGAAAGCTTTTATTTCTACTTCTATATTTATCTGTCAGTCTTCTATCTTTCCTTTATCTGTAAAGTACTGTGAACCCTTACCCAGCACGATGGCGAGTGTCTGCGTGGCCTTCTTCTCCTTCTTGGCGAAGCTCTTGGCGCGCAGCTTGCCGGCACGGTTGGCTCGGAAGATGGTGAACCTGGCGGCTGACGCTGCCGACCTGAAGCGGCGGCGCGGCGTGGAGATCACGGAGCTGTTGCTGAGCCGACTCAACTTCTTCCTGTCAAAAATAACATACAAATTTCGAATAAGTGGCACATCATCATTCTCTGGCGTCTTTTAGCAGACTGAATTTAATTATTATTTTTAGGGTTTCGTAGGTACCTCAAAAGGAAAAAACGGAACCCTTATAAGATCACTTTGTTGTCCGTCTGTCTGTCTGTCTGTCAATACCCTTTATCTCAGGAACGCGTAGAGGTATCGAGTTGAAATTAAAATCATGTACTCAAGTCTCCCTTAAAACTGTGCTGTGCTGAAAGCTTCTAAGTTAACGTGAAAAAAAGATACGGCCGTTTATGCCGCAAAAAACGTAAATTTTAACACTCGTAAGGAAACAAAAATTCAAAGGATACTTTCCGTTGACCGAGAACTATGAAATTTGGGGAGTAATACCGTCTTATACTACAAGTATAGGGAAAAATCTGAAAATTATACATTTGTAATTAAATCATATTATAAAAATGACTTTACTAAAGGAATCATAATTTATAGGGTACTTTATTATACGTACCTACAAATTTACACGGAACCCACGGTGGGTGATTCCGACTCGCACGTGTTCGGTTTTTTTATTAAGTAAGCTAGAGTTTAGAGGCCTTTGATGAAAAGTTGCACCACTTAAGGCCTCTGCCCACTGCATAGTATCATGACCGTACTATGTGTCAGGCACGGTATGAGAAGTGCTGGTCGGTGACGGAACATGCTAGTGGGCATAGTTTTATACTTTTCAATACAAAAAATATTTGTGTAGCCTGATACTTTCATAGTACGGTCATGGTATGATACGATGTAGTGGGCAGAGACCTTTAAAGGTTCAAATAAAGAAGTATCCAATTCAAAGTACCTATCGGGGGACAATCTTACACAAATCGAACTAGTCCCAAACTAAGCAATGCTTGTACTGTGTGTACTAAACGACGATACCTATACATACTTATATAGATAAATACATATATAAATAGATAGAAAACATCCATGACTCAGGAACAAATACTCGTGCTCATCACACAAATATTTGCCCTTACCAGGATTTGAACCCGGGACCTCTAGCTTCGTAGGCGGCGGCACTCCCAATGAGCTAAATGTGTCGTCAAACCTCTATGAAGACTTCTCTGGATTTGTCGAAGACCTCATCATCTGGTGCCAATGGAAGTAACTGACCCTTTCAAACCTTCGTCCAGACGTTTCCGTCCAGGTTGTTGAGTAATTGAGGAACTTTTTCAAGACAGACAAAAAGAGGATTATGAGTTATTCCACAACTACAAATATTTTTCCATTCTTTTTCATGTTAAACAAAGGACAAAACTCCATTGCATGATTCAGTTAGCAGCGCAATCAGCTTATCCCGCATTCTGCCGCGATTCACGACCGCTATCTTTTAATTGGATGTCAACGGCTTCACTTTTCTGCTTGCTTCACTTACGTTTTGTATTTTAAAAGCTTTTAAAGCAAAGCATTTTACCAAATAATAGAAGGAAAAAGTGTACGTGTCTCGCGTGCTAAAAAGAAGTGGCGGCCACCTACTTTGAATGCCGTTAACTTCAGTTTCCGTGAATATTATTAGCAGATTTGAAGATTTGATGATAATGGTATAATTAATTGTTCAAATACCACCAAATGAAATGGATGATTTATGTTTTCCATCACTAAATTACACTTTTGGCGTCAAACACCAAGTGAAAAACGTTACACGCTTACTTGGCAAACCAAACTATTTTTTTTTTATTATTATTTTTTTTTAGAAACTGACAAACTCGCAGTCCATCCTGGGCGTAGCGATTGTCGGACCGGGTGGTTGACCGTGGCGTTCCCTGGGGTCGAACCAGGTCGCTAGCCCGACCACCCTGAGTTGGTCGGACTGGGTGGCCATACAAATCGACGAACTGTTTCCTTCTACCTCGATATGTACTTCTGAATAAACTTTACTTTACTTTACTTTAATTGCGTTTTGTGTTCGACTCTATTACTTAAGAAGTCAGTATATACATTGTTTATTTCACAGTAATGTATGAATATTGATATGAGGTGTAATGTTTCGTACGCAACACATTCTCGTCTAGTTATTTGCGCAACAGACCGGAATATTCCTGGAATGATATTTCCGTAAACACTATTTCGAGAGAATCTAAATCATGCATAATGAGGGTGTTTAAAAATCATAAATCCACCAGGTGGCAGCAGGGTGGCGAATGGTCTTTTTGACAGTAGGTGTCAAAATCCACCAATCACATCACCTGATTTTGACATCTACTGCCAAATAGACCATTCGCCACCCTGCTGCCACCTGGTGGATTTATGATTTTTAAACACCCTCATTACATCACGCCAGCCCTGTAGAGTCATTCAGAGATTTAGCGCTAACCTCGTAGCGAGTAAGCCAGTAAAATTGTGCGTCTTGTGCGAGTTCATTCACTGCGGGCTGAAGAGGTGTGTGTGATCGATCGAACTTTCCAGATCCGGAATGTAATGCTACTACCCAATTTTACTCGCTTGGATCTGCTGTGCATTCTAAAAAATCTGAGCCAACTAAGGGAGATTTTCTCTTTGTTGGCGTTAACTTGAATAAAACAAATAAGATATCAAACAGATCAACGAAAGCTGATTAATTAAAACAGGAAGTTCATTAGTGATTAACACAACAATCTAGAATCTTGATAATTTTAACAAATATATTCCTTGTTTCTATCATTATTTTCTTCTTTGTATGATTCACGTTTAATTAGTTACCTTGATCCAAAGTTACCCAGATAAATGTTTGTTGAATCAAATCAGAACATGGTTAATTGAACTATATGATAAACAATCAATATCATCTTAGTCGTTGCATCTAACGTCTTCTTAGGCTCGTATGGAATCAAGATGCTTGATTATAACTATCACAATCTTGTTAGGAGCAACCAATTTTTTTTTAGAGTTTGTTTCGAGTGAATCGACGTATTTTGATCCCCGATTACGAACTGTTATTATCTGTAGGCGAATGATAGTACGGTTTGTCGTGCGATAAATAAATGAATCCCATCAAAAACATTATATGTAAAAAGATGCAAGTCTCGCAACGCAGTCAGTCAGTCAGTGACAAAATTAAGGAACTTTGACGTGCAATACTTCTTAAACTACACGTTCAAATTGAATGTTATTGAAAATATATTTAAGTGTTATTATGCCCTTTATATCCCTGAATTCAGGGTTCTAGCTTTAGCCAGTACAAAATTACAGGAGGCTGAAAATGGCTTGAATGGAAATTTGCTCGACTTGGCGGGGGCACTGCCGTGCTCTCAGATAAAAAACCGGATAATAGCGAGTCGGACTCGCCCACCGAAGGTTCCGTACAAATACTTAAATTTAAAAATATAGTGTTTAAATAAGGACCATATTTTTTATGGTTTAATTACAAATTATAGTTTTCAGATTTTTCCCTATACTTGTAGTATAAAACGGTATTACGTGCCAAATTTCATAGTTCTAGGTCAACGGAAAGTACCCTATATTTTTTTTTGCGGCATAAATGGTCATATCTTTTTTTTACGTTAACTTAGATGTATGATTTTTTACAGCTGCAAGGGACCATTGACCTGGTATATGGTTTTATTTTCAACTCGATTGTTAGGGTCCTATGGACTAGAAATAAAAGGGGACTGTATATCGATAGGCTGGTTTATTAGCCGTCTAATTACAATTCGGGAACCCGGTCAAACAATGTGAAGCGGAGTGTGGCTGCGGGGTCGCCGCGCCGTCCGTGTCGTTGACGTCAGGCAGTCGCCCGCCCGCGCGTCTCCTCCCGTGCGTAACTGTGGTTCTTAACATCGATACCACATTCCCGTTACACTAAGTGGTATCGTAGGTTTCTCAGGAAAATGAATGATTTTGTAGAATGTTTTATTTTGGAAATCTGGTATACGGGGAATCTGATAAATTGAGAATCTGGAATATTGAAAAATCTGGTATTTTGGGATTTGGGAATGCAGTATTTTTAGCACAAGGGGCCACGCGATGTACTTTTTCTAGGAAGAAAAATTACTGCTGTTATACAGTGACTCAAAGGTAAACCGTTATAACCTACTCGTTCACAGATCAAATAAATACGCGACGAGATTGCCGGCTAATTTCTGAACACTACTAGACGCGAGTTTGTGGTAATCACTATGACATTAAACGGAGGGACAATCGCTAACTTTGATGGGATTGGTCGACTCCGTTAGGGCTGTCAACTTATTTGTAGTTACAAATAAACGAGGGTAAGCCTCTAATTCCAGGGCTATATTTCGGAAAGTTTGAGTTAGCACAAATTAAACTACTTCTTAGTATGATATTATTATCAGTATGTCGAACAACGAATGAATATTCTATATTGGTTTGCAGGTAGTCGATATTGCTTTCAAGTGCTGTAACTTTTTCGACGAAATATTGTCACACAATATCAACTTCAAGTAAACTTGATTCAATAATTTGGCATTAAAATGTGACCTTTAGGGCTGCCATCCGTCCGGGTATCCCCGGATTTGTCCTAGTTTAGAGAGCGTCCGGGGAACGTCCGGGCGGGGTTTCATCCGTTGTCCGGGTTTGCTACTCGCGGCCGTGGAGAGCGAATGCACCCCACCCCTCCCACCCCCCATCTCCCCAGAAAAAACACTGCGTTGCTGTTGGTGTCCGGGTTTTGAGCTCCAAAATTCGGGGATTTACGCTTTTTGTCCTAGATATCAAATTTTGAAGATGGCAGCCCTACCTTTAGATTAAATTTCATAATTTAACTGTTTAAAAGTTGAAAATGGCGTGGATCAAAAGTTTTTTTTAATGCCTTAGGCTGGCAAACAGGTTGATGGTCTGGGATAGCCTCCCTGATGGAAAGTGGTCACCTCACCGCCACCTAGGGTTGCCAGATTGAATTACCCTATTATCGGGAGCAGGACACAATATGTCGGGATTTTGAGACTTTGGTCGGGAGATGCCCCGCGCGAGTTTTTTTTTTAGCCTGATACAGCAGAAATTTTCGCTGGCCGGACCACCTGAGTGGATCGGAGTAAGTTTTAAAATGAAGTCGTTTGCCGGGAGATTTTCTTCTTTGTCGGGAGTCGGGAGGATATACAAAAAATCGGAAGAATCCCGCCAATTCCCGACCATCTGGCAACCCTACCGCCACCTATAGGCATTGACAACACATGCGTATGATGCTACGGTTTTTCGCGTGATAAATAAATCATAAAGCATCCTTCACGTTCTGACATAAAGTGTGTGAGAGTGACGGCCGCTTTATCATCTATTTATCGCGCGACAAAGCGTAGCATCATAAGCCTACAGATGCGTTACCAATGCGTTGCCGGGCTATAGTAAATTTAATTACACCCTTTTTTTAAATCCCGTAACAATGGCACAATGGGAAAATCTTAGCAGGAAGTTCATTCCAGTTAATTAAGTTGTTTGTATCTTTAAACATCTTTCCAAAGTATAAAGACGAACAAGTAGTCCAACTTCGGCCGTTTAGGAGCGCGCGACACGTATTCACACAGATGCTCGATAGCACGTCTGTGTGAGTGCAATCCGTACTGGAGCATTCTTACGCATTCTTATTTCTTTGCTTGTAGTGCGTTCGTACACGGCGCGCACACATTCAAGCGCGCGATGTACTGTGTCCCTTAGTGTGGTGATGTGGTGTGTTGTCTTTCATCTCCTTGTGCGTTACCTACTCACTTCTAATAATAATAATATTTTTTTATTTATTTTTTTTTTTTAAATAAACTGTTGTTTACCATTTAATATGCTGTTGTAGATTTAAGTTTGTATGATCTTTTGTTTTTGTGCACATGGAATATTATATTGTATTGTATAAAACGATAGGAAAGCCAGTAAATAGATCTAGGCTTGGCATCCATCAGTATTTTGCACAGACTGTAGATTGATTTCCTTTTATTTGTCACATTCACATATTCACAATCAACTTATACAATGATCCGCACTGAAAGATCAGCCGTAACAGATTTATCGACGATTGGCAGCCCTACCGGCACTTTACAGGGCGTAGATTGATCGCGTTAGTCCTCGCCCGTGCAGTCACAATTACCGACTGGACAGGGAAGGTTGCAGCGTAGCGTAGTGATGTAACGAATATTCGCAAGATTTTCGATGTTCGCATTCGTATTGGCAATAATCGTTGCGAATATATTGCGTATGTTTTTGGTGCAGTTTAGTTCCTAAAATTAAAGAAAAAATCGGCCATGTTCGAGTCGGATTTCGGAACTACCAAAGAGTAATTAAAAACACGGTTCAATAAGTACAGAAATAAATTGGATGGAAACGGTATTTATTTTTAACCACCAGTTCCAAGCCAAAAGCGATTTTTCGACCGCATGCACAATCTAACTTTAGTTAACGAAATTTTCTTTAAACTTCATTAGTACTTACTTATTTTATTGGTAAACTGAATTCAATAGTTAATCGTAATTGAAAATTAAGTAATTTTGTTTATTTCTAGTAGGTAGCATAAAATTGTATGACCAATATTCGTATTCGCATTCGCGAATATCAACGTCGATTATTCGTATTCGCATTCGCATGTCCGATATTCGTTCCATCCCTTTTCTATATAGAAGAATAGTGCGTTATCCGTCCTGCGATTTTAATATGAGTGGTACCTGCGGCGGGTACCAGCTTTGAATCGTAATCAGGAATTCAAATAGTATAATATTACCGGAGATACCCCCCCACCCCCGGGTTCCCTCTCCCAAATCCGTCCTTGTTTGTACTATCTCGTGCATTGTCTAGTGTAGATTCAACGTTGCAGTCAGTAATAGTCAACACTTTTTTAGATTATTTTTGAAATCTGTATGACTAATTGAAAAAGTCTTACTTGAGCTCAGGTTTCTTCGGCGCCCCATTCTCCTCTTTCTTCTTATCTTTAGGGGAGCCCGGGGGGCTGTGGTCCTTCGTGTCCCCGTCTATGTTGGACGGCGCGTACCCCGAGTCGTTGTTCGTGTTGGGGTCCATCATGGGGATGGGGGACGCTAGGTTTGCCATGATCCTAGAAATATACGTTCATTAGTTTTGATGACCGGTTGTTTAGCCTAGTGGTTAGTGACTCTGCCTACGAAGCTGGCCGTCCTGGGTTCGAATCCCGGTAAGAGCAAATATTATTTGTGTAGGTAATGATATTTGTTTCTGAGTCTTGGATGTTTTCTATGTATTTAAGTATTTGTATTTATTAAATATATCGTCGTCTAGTAGTAATTAGTTGGTTTTATACAATGAATATGTTGCAGGCAATACTCTTAATCAGTCAAAACTACTTTTGACCAACGAGATCAGTCAAAACTACTCTCGACAATACTAATTTTGACTGAAATTACAATCAAAACTGGTTTTGACCAAACGAGTTGGTTAAAAGCAAGTTAAAAGTAAGTGTCCCCCATGCGCGTCAAGTATAATAATGCGTTCAGAATATTGTTAGGACTGCCCCGAGGTCCCATGGTGTAGTGTAGCGAATGCCTTGGGTTCGCCGAGGCCCACACGGACGGATTTAAACTATTTCAAGCCATAATGCGCAAAAAAATCGCGTCGATGCTGAACACACTTAGAGCGAGTGCCAACAGCATTTTGAATGTCATTGCTGACCGGTATGACTGCCCAATCTTAACGCACTGGGTTAGTCAAATTAGACGGTTTGACCCTTTTAGAAATAAATAAATACCTTGTCATTAGGGCATGCTCCCGGTACTGGATTTCCATACAAATACGCTATTGGAACCGGGAATTCCCGGTTCTCGCCATACAAACTCAGTACCGGGAGCAAGCTCTACTTGTCATACTAACATAATCTAAGGTTTACTAACATTCTATGGATGTCATTTTCTGTCCGAAATAAATACTCATTTAATTTTAATGCCCTGCTTCTGGTTCCTGAATCTGAAGACACGGCCAAAAGTCCAACCATTTATATTTTTAACCAGCCAAAAGTGGTTTTGACTGATGATATAGTGGTTAAAATTAGTTTGGATAAAGATCGTTAGTCAAAACCACTTTTGACCACAAATTTTCAGTCAAAATGACTATTGACCAATAACTTTCACATAAAACTACTTTTGACCAACCTGCTCGGCATGGGTTTTTCAGTTAAAAGTAGTTTTGACTGATTTAGAATCTTGACTGCAACAAATACACATTCTGTGACCACCTGTTGGAGCCCCTTGGCGAAGGGGCTCTATCATCATTTATAGGGCCCTGTGAGTGTGGGGGTCCTGGGCCCCTGCCGTTCTGGTAACCATAGAGAAAGAGAGAACCCTAGCAAGGTAGAGAAGGGTTACACCTACAGTCCAGTTTCCTTCACCACCGCTGCCAGCATGAACCGCTCAGACCGTATCGTCGCCAGCACGTTCACTACACCCATCTCTGTCCTGTCGAAGCTGTGTGAGAGAGACAGGGGTATACCTTCAGGCCAGTCTCCTCCACCATCGCCGCCAGCATGAAACGCGCAGACCGTATCGTCACCAGTGCCCTGTTTATCAAAACTTACAAGTCTTGTATTACAAGCATTTTACTTGTAAACATTTTCATTATTACAAGTTTGTGTTTATCAAAACTACACGTGTAAATTACGGGTTACAAGTGATTTTCTGTATTTCACAAGTATATTTTTACACTTGTATTCGTGATTCTGTTTATCAAAATGTTGCTTGTAAGTTACAAGTTGTAGAAAATCATTAATAATCCGGAGAGTGTCCTGCGACTCTCTGTGCCGTCGTACGATTTTACAAGTTTAGTCTGATTTCAACCTACGGCAACTAATAGTTGAAATTTATTTATTTATATTTACACAGCATTACAAAATACATCTAATACACTGTGAAACTAAATTCAAACTTAAAGTAAAATATACTTACCAAAGTAGATCTCTTTTAGTTTGAGTAGAATGTATCTCGCACATACGTGTAATCCTTTCCAAGAGGTACTAAACCAAGCGATTGACACGTTTTCAAATGTTTTTCACACCTCCTATTCAGAAAAAAGTATTTTGCTCCCTCATAAGTGGGATCAAAGTAGTACTTTTCTGTTCAAGGACAACAGGGTATTTTTAGTTTGAACCCACTTAGGATATGCCATACCATAGACAGCCTTATTTATTGGTATATTACACGAAGAGGGCGGTATAATATGGAATGGCCCAGATCACAGGTGTTTGCGGTCCGAGCCGCAGGCGAGGGCCATAAATATAATATGGAAGTGGTATTTTCGTCCTGTCCGTAGAAAATAATAATCGTTTTATAAAATGATAATAGACTATAAATTTAACAATTTAACATTTCATTTTTTAATAATAATATGTGATGCTCTTTAACTATATATTTCGTTATTTTGGTAGGTAGCGTTTGTATTTAAATTTTCGTCATAGTCGGTGTGAAAAGCAGTATGTGTCACATGGTAGCAAAATTATTTTCACCACGGGCGTTAACACTTGAATCCCTCACTACGCTCCGGATTATACTTTAGAATCTCTCGATACGCTCGGGATTCTATTGTACAATCCTTCGCTTCGTTCAGGATTCAATATACGCCCTCGCCGTAAATACATCATTTTGCTCCCTTGTGACACAATGTACTATTTCCACTCTTCCGTTTTTATAACCGACTTCCAAAAGAAGGACGGTTCTCAATTCGTCTGAATGTTTTTTTCTTTCGACAATTTGTCGCTAAATGCCCCGAACAAAATATATTTTTTGTCACGTACTTATTTGTTGGAGAACTGTAATTTTGTGATCATTTCTAGACATTTTTTAAAATATCCACGGGACAAGTATAAATTTTAAAATAGGCGGGAATTCTACTAATGAGTAGCAGTCATTTATGATCGTATTTTTTTCATCTCTAACGATGTCAGGTGTGAAAAAATCACACAGACAATAAACCTTTCAGCCATGCGTTTAAGTAGATCGTATTAAAAAAACCAAAAAACAGAATATGGCAGGAAAACGTAATGGCGGCATAATATTTTGATTATAGAACTTACAAGTGTGAAATTTTACAAGCCTTGTAGATTATTTTTGATAAACGCAATTTACAGGAACTTGTAACAATTTCCTTGTAACTTGTAACTTGTGAACTTGTTGACTTGTAAGTTTTGATAAACAGGGCACAGCTCGTTTACTACACCCATCTTTGTCCTGTCAAAGCTGTGTGAGAGAGACAGGGATGTACCTACAGGGCAGTCTCTTCCACCACAGCCGCCAGCATGAACCGCGCAGACCGTATCGTCGCCAGCTCGTTCATTATATCCATTAGGGTGGAGCGAAAAATCATTTTTTCAATAATCGAAATGGGCCACTTGGGAATAGGTGCTCCATACCAAAATTAATAAAATATATTATGACAACTTTTCAAAATTTTTGAGTTTTGTACTGCCCCAAGGCCACTGAAATTTTTGTAAGTGCTGATTTTTCGTATAAGTATCTATAACGATTTAAATGGTTAAAAGACAATTAAAACAGCATAAATTTCAGTTTATATTAGATTAATATATATTTTTAAGAAACCAAAAGATCCTAAACATTCATTTTTTTTTAATAACTAACCGCAAATACAAACATACGAAGCTCCTGAAATATGTGAAATTGTAGATTATGAATTAGTCCTGTATTCTTTTTTAGTGTTAAAGACTGGCATATTTTTACGTGATTCCAGCCGTGTTTTAATAAAACCATCCCTCCTTTCTAGCCCACATACTGAAGCACTAGCTTCAGTGACAATTTTCACGCATCTTTCAGTTGCTTGTGTGTGACAAGGGAAGTTCAGAATGCGTGATGAAATCATGTCTTTCGTTGCATTTGGATTTTTAAGACACTCTGAAATTGTTTCTGTCGATATGTACTTTAGCAAAGGGGGTTCAGATATACTAACTTTATTCCAATCTATTAGTTCTGTGTATGATTCAGCATTAAAGTTAAATTTTGGTAAGACAAATTGCCGAATGTGTCTGGATGATGTGGTTTGCTTTTCTCTTACTTCAAGTACCTTTTTCAATGCTAAGGTTCTGACTGGTTTTGATTCGTCTGCCAACATTGAAATTAAAATATTTTCAGGGTGACCGAAATACCCATTGCGCTGAATAACTGGATCAACAATTTTTTTTAAGTCGTTGCTCAAATATCGAGAAAGTACCATCGTTCGGTGCAAATGTTTGGCACCGTGAATACAAAGTGGCTGAGTCTTGATTTCAAACCACATGGGAGCATATACCTTTACAATAAACTTTGCTAGTATCTGTAAATTGTCAGTGGGTCTCGGGGAACTCACGTACAATCTTAAAAGCCTATTAGCTGTAGTGAGCCACCTCGAATGAACAGTTTTACCAGGATTCCTTTTTGACAAACTTTCCGAACATGATCCAGAACTAATGGCTTGACACATCTCGTACAAATACAGTTGATCAGTACTTAAATCTTTAACATTTGTAACTCTCGGCAAAATGCACTCAATCGGCTGAAATACCACTAATGGAAGCGACTCGCAATCGTTTAATTTTTTGCCAATAGGTCCATTAAAACTCCGTGGTCCCGTAGTAGAACCATCTAATTTCTCAAACAAATGCCGAAGAGGTAGTTCATTGGCATGTAACTGACAGATACACCATTGTAAGGGCTTTTGTAATAAGAGTTCTAGATTTCTTATAACGCCTCCTTTACTTCCTGTATTTACAACAGTGCCGTCGCATCCAATCACGCATAGTTTTTGTAGATCAATAGATTTTTTGTCTAAAAATTTTTTGATTTCTTGGCTCACAGCCGACGCCTTGCTACCAGTTAAAGATAAATGTCCCATGTATTCAGAATCTGGTTCTTTAAGTAAACTTACATGTTCTTCCGTTATCATTTTTTTTCGTGAGTCTTCATAAGTTAGCGTCTTATCTTTGCGTCCATCAAAATATATCCCAATCATTTGATCGCTATATGGTTTATTTAGTGTAAGTTCAGTCCGTTGTCTTTCACGGGCTCGCCGAATTTTACTCCGGTCAACCACACTTAACACATTTTTGTCTGATACGATACCTACATCTTCAAAAGTGGCAGACACGATAGCAGCACCAGCTCTATCTGATACACCAAATCGATCTAAAACTTTTGAAACCGTAGAGAGATGTTGCGTTCGTGAGTCGCGATCTTCATTGCTCACTGTTTGCGACTGTGTCGTTTCACCGCACATAGAACGATTCAATACTTTTTCTGACCGAATAGTATTAGAAAAAGTTACTTCTGGAAGTACCTCCTGAGTCTTTTTGTCAAAATATTCTTCCCTCTTTCTCTTCCGACGTACGTTTCCCATATTTTTTTTGGTTGTTGCAAAGTCGACACCAGCGATACACATTTTTCTGTCATTCCTCTGATCGTGCAAGAAATCTCGTTCTTTTAAAGGAACTTTTAGGTCTCTTTCACAAGAACACATCTCGAAAGACTGACACTTACATGTTGCAATATCAAATAAACGACTAGCTTCTGACCGAAACTGTAGTAATTTCTGTTTGTAGTTTTCGTCATTTTTCCTCGAAGCGTAAGGTTTCAACACTGTTTTGTACTTTTTATGATACTTTTTAATCTTTCTAACTACACTACGGCAGTCGATTGTAGGTATAGAAGCCAATTTCCACTTTGTTAACACATTTTCTGCCACTTCGCGGCTTGATTCGGACACTAAATGCACAAACTGGTACGGTTTATTTCGACTTGCCCAGATATAGCACATCATTACATCTTCATATGTCGGCAACATGTTTGGTGGTAGATCCCTTCCATTACCAAATATAGGACATTTGAAATTACTTCGTAATAATGCCATGACAATGCTAATTACACAGTAACCATGATACACTTGATATACATGAGCACTGAAATCTATTTTACTTTTGCAAACACTAAACGAATTCAAGTTTTACAATATGTTAATGAGTTTATATTACTAAGTTTGTCTTAAATTGATTGTAGACATGTACTAAGAAATGTAAACAAATGTGAAAATCATCAAAGAGGAGGTAGTTGATAAATTTATGGATCACTTTTTTACCATCTACCCCAATCACGGCCTGCGTAGTACATGGGTACTAAGTTTAGTATGGTCATAATTTTCAGTTGCCTTGTGGCAGTACTAAAAATCAAAATATTAAAAAACTAATAATACACAAATTAAAGTAAAGTAAAGGAGCATCCATTCCGCGGTGGCCCACTAAGCATGTGACAATTTTTTTTTTCTTCATACATTAGCGCTCCACCCTAATATCCATATCTGTCTTGTTGAAGCTGTGTGAGTGAGACAGGGGTATACCTACAGGCCAGTCTCCTCCACCACCGCCGCCAGCATAAACCGCGCAGACCTTGTCGTTGCGAGCTCGTCCGCCAGCACGCCCATCTCTGTTCTGTCGAAGCTGTGTGACAGAGACAAATACATAAATATCCAATAAGGTACCATGATGTCGTTTTAGGTTTAATAGTTTCCCCGTACAACCATTACGATTATTATGATGAATAATCTGCCGTATAGTATCTGTATAAGCTTAATATTTGGGAGAACTCACAAAATCGGCGGCAAAGCGTTAACACTCGAAACGACATCAATTATCTCTCGCATTTCCACTGTGGAACACTGGCAGAGCAAGTGTATGGAACTCGTTGAACTGTACTCCCTTTCTATGTTATCTAACATAGGTTAGGAGTAGCATAGTTTAAAAACATACAGTTCGCCGAGAATAACAGGTAACACAGTCGCCTAGAACAGTAAGTGCGCTGTCATTAAAAACCTGAAAGTCACGCGAGTAAAGAAATCGAACAGAGCTTAAGCTCATAATGAACGTTCGGTACACCGTGCGGGATGCAGACACAGCGCGGACTCTTAAAAATCCTTCGGCTGAGCGAGAATCCTGCTAGCAGCCAGTCGCGGCCATTGGTGACTTTTCTCACTGACGGCTCAAAGCGAGCGAGTGAGCTTTTCCTTGTTGTGAGTGAGTGACCCAGTTTTTGTCGCCACTTCACTAACCCCACAGCTAAGAAGACTCCGACAAGAAATTAGCTGGACCCGACTGTGGTCGGAGCGATTCTTATCCGGGATATTCGGAAAATGCGGCCTTTCCTCATGAGTTACTTAGAACCAGGTATTTTTATCTCATAGGGGGCAAACGAGCAAACGGATCGCCTGATACTAAGCGATTACCGCCGCCTATAGACATCTGCAACACCAGTCACAAGAGCGTGATTTATGCAACTCGAGTTCCTCGCCGCCCGATTACTTTGTCTCAACGCCACAGATGCATCCTGTAACGCCTCAGTGTTGCCCAGCCAAAGCCACGTCATCACTCCACCGGCCCGCCACGCAAGCCAGCCTATATAAGCCATAGCCCTTGTTATTCTGACGCTGACGCTTTTTTTGATTGTGAACCAATTGTAAGTGGAAACTCTGTTCGATTGAAAATAAAAATCAAATAAATTGGAAGCAATTCTTTATTCTCACCAACTCTCCTTCGTGCCCATTGACAATCCACTGTATATGTTTAGACTGTGGCAATATCCACTGAACTTTTCTAAGCTCTGAAAACTGGATGCGAGCTAACAATGGCGCTCGTTCGGTCGGAAATTATTAAATGTGAAAGTTAGATAAAACTCAGGAACATGCGAGGCGCACTTTAGCGGGTCCTGGAAATGAGATGTCACTTGTGATCAGTGTCGCGAGCAGCGACATTGTGGCTCGGAATAATCCGGAATTCCGGATCGATATTGGGAAGTTTGTTATGATTTTATGAATGGGTGTATTTTCAAAAACGTAATTTCGCTGTCATGACATATTGGCGAATACTGAGAAGATTCTGTCTTATTAGAATTGGACTTTTGGTTACAATGTAGAATCAGTCAAGTTCTAACAAGTAACCAACGAATGCCAGTCCAGTGAGGAGGAATCTTTTAAATATTGGTGGCCAGAGAAATTACGCCAGCGAAAATACACCCGAATGTGGGTTGCTTTTATGGTGCGTAACAACTGTTGAATCAAATGGGACTTTAAAAAGGAAAGAGGTTCTCAGTTCGTTGTTTTTTAGGAATCCGTACCTCAAAAGGAAAAAAAACGGAACCCTTATAAGATCTCTTTGTTGTTCGTCTGTCAAGACCCTTTATCTCGGGAACGTGTGGAGGTATAGAGTTGAAATTGAAAGCATATTTATACTCAGGTCTACGATCCCTTGAAGCTGTAAAAAAAATCAAGCTTCTAAGTTAAAGTGGAAAAAAGATCCGGCCGTTTATGCCGCAAAAAAAGTAAATTTCGACAATCTCAAGAAACCAAAATTCAAAGGATACTTTCCTTTGACCTAAAACCATGAAATTTGGCGAGTAATACCGTCTTATACTACAAGTATAGGGAAAAATCTGAATACTAAACATTTTTAATTAAATCATTAAAAACATAACTTTACTAAAATAATCAAATACTTTAATACCTCTATAGTATATGTAACAACAAATTAGTACGGAACCCTCGGTCGGCGAGTCCGTCTCGGACTTGTCAGGTTTTATTTATTGAAAGGACAGGCTGATGATGGAGTCTTGGAGAAATCAAGAAAACTCTTCAAATATTATAGATATTTACATGTAAATATACTGATTTCTTTATTTTTTATAGTACGAATAACATGTTCATTCTAATTATGGAATAGGTTAGTTTGAAGTTACTTATTCGCGAAAACTGTATCTCGATGTTTCTGGTCAATTAGTTGTAAACCTACGCCTTTATTTAGTATCTAATTGGCGATCACTCAAAAACATGTAAATCGCTTGCTTTGTGAAAGTAAATAGGACAAACAAAAAGGGGAGATATGTTTCGTATGGATTCAAAATTACAATTAAGTACCCACCAGTAGCGTGGCGTCCATAGAACTCGATTCCTACCGGCTTGCCTAATATTATGCATTTGAGCACCTTATTCAACAGCTCTTAAGGAAAATGTACGCCAAATCTGCACCAGTTTGCCCAAGGATATATTTTACGCTACGCCACTGGTACCCACATTGAAATACCACCGAAACTAAAGTTGTGATGATTAGACTTTGTTTCAACGGTTCAACCTTTGCTCCTCGTTTCGTTACCTGTACAGTCAGATGCAAAGTAACTATTTGCCGGATCGCCTCAAAGCAAACGCCCGCCATCTAACTACTACATGACTTCGCAACTTTGCGTTGCTAGCTTATGTTACTCGCAAACAGAACTTGTTGGTCTTGAGAAATGTTCCGCTAATGAGGTATTTGAGTAACAATGCTGAATCAGATTGTTATAAGTAGCCAAAAGTTACGAGGACATCGCCTAGCGTGGTATAGACATGTGATGCGAAGGGATGTTAGTCATGTGACAAGACGAGTGTTAGGTAATGAATGTGGATTCATACCTAACAACTGTTAGGTTCTGGAAGAAGAGGATAGATTGTGTGAGAGATGATATGGCTAGGAAGGATGTAAACGCTGAGCTGACGGGTAGAGAGGTATGGAAGAAGAAGACATGCTGCGCCGACCCCAAATGAATGGACAAGGGACAAGGGCAAGCGAATGATGATAAGTAGCCACTGTGAGTTTCCACGTTACCAGAACTTCTTTAGGTAGCGGAACGTATACAAAAAAAGGAAACTCGAGAAAAGTGCTTGCGTTGTCTAGTTTTGGCCAGAGCACTATAGTTTCCACTGTACAGTTAACTTAAGACGGCCGCGACGTAACCAGTCTAGATATGAGCGCCGATGGTCAATTTCACGGCAGCGGCGTGGACTGAAAATTTCCTCGGCGGCGGCGGGGTCGCGCCGGTGTGGCCTTTGGGATCTTCATATTTTTATTGAAGCACGATTTGTACGAACAGAAAAAATGAGGAAATCCATAAACGAACGGAGGACATAAACAACCGTAATTGTTAATTTTTAAATTTCACACCTAAAATTGGTTGTGTGTGTCGTGGAAGAATTTCATAGTGGTTATGTGAATATCTTCTACTTGCGTTGTAAACGTGAATAGTAGTCGATATAAACGAACAAACGTTCACACAGCTAAATACTCGACGCGACTGAGCGAGCAAACGCGGGCGGCGGCGGTGCGCCGGCGCGGTGTTCATATCTGATCCCGTCACATGTCACGGAGTAGGACTTACGGTACGTAGAGCTAATGGAAGAAAGAGAGAGCCTCACTTGTCGTCCTCCTCATCTTCGTTGCTCCCCGATCCGGACGCAGTGTTAGTGGGTTTGTCCTCCACGCTCTGCAGCCGCTGTGTCTGCGCTAAGTTCTCTATGACCACCGCTGCAGTGCCACTGGATGCTGATGCGATGCCGGATGACGTACTCTTCGCTGACCGTTGCTTCTTCGCTCGCTGACGTATCGCCTGAAGAAACAGATAATGTCATGAATTTTACAGTCAAACCTCATACGACGATGATGTTGCGCTGCTGATGTGTGTGCAAAAACACTCGATTGTGCGATCTCGATCGAGTGGAGATTGCGTACATTTTCAGTATTGTCCATCGACTAGTTTGTATTTTGTGCCCAAGTGTGTTTAAAACCAGGCAAAGTTCTTGAAGTACTTCATCATAACAAATACCCGAATTCAGCTCAGCAAGGTACCTAAAGTATTTCGACCAAACCCGATATTGTCACGGTAAATACGAACACTACAAACTAAGTTTGTCGAAGCTGTTACAAAACAAATCCTTGTAGAACAAGAGGCCGTGACATATCTGGCAACGATCGGCGAAAAGGCTAATGTTTAGTTTATGCGCTAGAGAGTAGTGCCCTAAATAAAATACAGGCATACATTCAGATCTGACCTGCGGCGGTCCAATGCTATGGACTCATCCAGGGGTCGGATACCGGTATTTTCTCCATACTAGAATACCGATACCTATTTTTTCCGTTCTTTTCGTTCTTTGGTTTATTATTTCATTTTTTAAACGGACAATCCAAAAATACGAAAT
The DNA here is from genome assembly GCA_947034925.1 of Eudemis profundana. NCBI lineage: Eukaryota > Metazoa > Arthropoda > Insecta > Lepidoptera > Tortricidae > Eudemis > Eudemis profundana. Next base: position 21,710,791 of record OX344808.1, read on the forward strand.
CATTACTTAAAAACCTGATTGAGCCCTACATAATTCAAAATATTTTATTTGCAAAATAGCTGTTCCAAGCCATCAGTACGCTTCATCGTTCCCAAAAAAACGAGCAATGACTTACTTCTGTGCCATTAAATAGTACCTACTCATTATTTATTATACTGATGGATGTGCAAGAAAAAAGATGAGATTAAATTGGTTCGTGTTAGTTCATGCGATACATAGAGAGTGCTATTGACACTAAATCAGGCGCTCATGCTGCTGCAATGCAGCTTTTGGTTAGAAAGAAAGTAAATTCTCTGATGGGGTTATTTACGTGGAAATACGTTAATGCACATAAAATACATATTTATTCGTTGTAATTATTTCAACAGAACGACATTGACATAATACACAATTTTGCATTACGGTTTTAAATCAACCGTAGAGATTCCACGACGGTGCGGTGGCCAGTACTCACACTCCTCTTCACGGCACTATCGTGGTCATCAGGACAGTCCCAGGCAGCTCCGCAACTTCACGAGCCGCGAACCAGCTAAAGCTTTGGTCAGCAAGTCTGCCTCCATATCCTCGGTTCGCAGATACTTTACTTCTATTGCTCCTTCATGAATGCAGTTCCGAATGAAGTGCATCTTTAAATCAATGTGCTTCGATTTCGAGGTCACCATTGAATTTTGACTTAATTTCAGGGCTGCTTGGTTGTCATTTAAGATGACTACGCTTTCGTAATCTGCTCCTAAATCTTTGAAAAGGCTTTTCAGATGAATCGCTTCCTTAGCAGCTTCCGTCAGCGCTACATATTCTGCTTCTGCAGTCGATAGCGCGACGCTCTTTTGTTTCTTCGACATCCAGCTTATCGCCGTTCCAGCGTATTTGAAACAATAGCCTGAGAATGATTTTCGGTCAAGCTTACATGCGCCCCAGTCCGCATCTGCCATGCCATACATGTCTTGGCCAGTCTTCGTGAATGTCAAGCCGACGGTTTTAGTCGCTTTTAGGTACCTAAGTACTCTTTTTGCACACTTGAAGTGCTCTTCCTTATAGCAATCATTGAACTGTGAGACGTAGCTTATGGCAAACATAATATCAGGTCGAGTTGCCACTGCCAGATACATAAGTGTACCGATCAGATTCTTATAAGGAAGATCATGATTTTGTCTGTCATCTTTTATACCTCTTTCTAGTTTGAGGCCTGGCTCCATGGGTGTAGATGAAGGCTTGCAATCTTCCATCTTGAACTTCTTAAGAGTTTCCTCTATAAACTTTTGTTGGTTGATTTTAATTTCACCCTTTTTGTATGTTAAATCTATGCCGATGAGCCGCTTGGGTTTTCCCAGATCTTTCAATTCGAATTTTGAATTTAGTAGGTTTTTAACTTCTTGCAGTTTTCTTGGACACGAGTAGGCAATCAATAAATCGTCGACATAAATTACAATTATAAGTTTTACTCCTCTTTTCTCTAGTAGGTATACACATGGGTCGGCTTCTGATGCTCTGAATCCTATGTGTTTTAATTCTGTGTCGAGTTTCTTGTACCACTGCCTCCCTGCCTGCTTGAGTCCGTAAAGTGCTTTGATAAGACAACAAGCTTTCTCTTTTGGAATGTTTTTGATGTCCTTTAGCATCTCTACAGTTTTATTATAGACAGTCAGATCCTCTTTTGTGCTTTCTTCAATCATGATTTCTGTCAGGTATTCTTCTAAATAGTCTGGGTACTTCATTACTATTTTTTCTTCCAGTTCACCATTTAGGTACGCTGTTGTAACGTCCATTTGATTTAACTGTAACCCTTCTTCTATAGCTATGCCAATGACAGATCTGATTGAGCTAAGCTTAGCAACAGGTGCGTAAGTCTCGTTATAGTCGATGCCTGGCCGCTGTGTAAAACCTCGTGCTACAAGTCTGGCTTTTCTTGTCACGCTGTCATCTGCTCCTACTTTGTTTCTGAGAACCATCTTGTAGTCAACGACTTTCACATCTTTGCCTTTCTTTTCAATTTTCCAGGTCCCGTTCTTGACATGTGCTCTTATTTCAGCTTTTATGGCATCATGCCAGTACTCATCGTCTTCATTATCATTTCCGTCAGACAGGCAACATATTTCCATGAGCAAATGATTTTCTTCAGAGTCATCAAGTACGAAATCCTTGGTCCATCCTGGTAGGCGTCTTTCTCTTTGTGGCCTCCCATTTTCAGGTATCTCAACGATCTCTGATGCATCGTCAAAAGCTTCTGCTTCATCTATGTCATCTTCAAGATTGTCGGGATCATGCTGAGGAATTTCGTTTTTCTGCTCTATGATTTCAATTTCTATTTCCTGTCTAATATTCTGATCTTTTCTATTGTTTTTGTTTCCTTTTTCAGGTTTGTTCGTGCTATGGTGTTCCACTTCGTTTACAAGGCTCTCATAGTCCGTATCTTTTTCTTCATAGTACATTTTGTCTATGACCTTGATGTCCCTGCTTATCACCACGTCATCATCTTCGGGTATGTACACTCTGTAACCTTTTGAGGTCAATGAGTAACCCATGAATACGCCTTCTTTGGTTTTTTGTGTCAGCTTGCCTCGTCGGTTCTTTTTCAGGACGAAGGTCTTCCTGCCGAAAACGTGAAGATGATTACCAGATGGTGTTCGGCCTATCCATTTCGTGAACGGTATGTTGCCATTTAATGCTTTCGAAGGGCTACGATTTATTAGATAGTTCACTGTGGACACCGCTTCAGCCCACAGCTTTTTGGGTGCGTTTGCTTCGATCAGCAAGCATCTGGCTTTATCTAACAAAGATCTGTTCTTCCTCTCGCTGATCCCATTTTGTTGCGGGGTGTACACGGTAGTCAATCTTCTCTGGATGCCGTGCAGCTTGAGGAAATCGTCAAATTCCTTGTTACGATATTCGGTGCCGTTGTCAGTTTGCAGGTGTTTTATCTTTTTATTGTGGAACGTCTCGACTTCGTTTTTATATTGCTTAAAGGTATTGAATACGTCACTCTTCTTCTTTATGAAATAGACGTGGCAATATCTTGTAAAGTCGTCTATGAATGTGACGTAATATCTTGATCCTGCTAATGTCTCACACTCGAAGGCTCCACAAACGTCGCTATGAATAATTTCCAGCGGTTCCGTCGTGTACAGGTCATCATGTCTTGTGAAGGGTAGTCTGGACAGTTTTCCTTTGATGCAGGTCTCACACGTTTCTAACTTATCGTCAGTAAAGTTTAATCCGTACATTAGATCGTCTGCAGCCATTTTCTTCAGATCCCTTTCATTTATGTGGCCAAGTTTTCGATGCCACTCCATGATGTCACAGCCGTTGCCTTGTGGTGTGTAGTTTGCAGTTTCTTTCTTGTCAAAATCAAGGTAGTACAGTCCGTCTTTTCTCTGTGCTGTCAGTGTTACTTCGCCGCTTTTGGAGATGATAGAGGCTTTATCTTTTTCGAAGAGGACTTTATTGCCTCTGTCGGCTATCTTGCCTACGGATAGTAGATTCACTGATACATCAGGAACAAATAGAGTCTTGTTTAAGTTGTAAACTTCTTTTTCTTTGCTAACTGTAACAATTCCTTTGCCTTCGATTTTGCTAGTGTATTTGTTTGACGCTAACTTGAGGTTGCCATTTTCAGGGGTGATGGTAGAGAACAGAGACTTGTCGCCGCACATATGCGATGAGCACCCGCTGTCTAAACACCAAAGAGTTTCATCGGTGCTTGAAGTTGCGGTACTCAGACAAACATTGAAGTTCTTCGGCTGGCTTCTGTCAGTTTTCTCATTTTGATGCTTCTTTTTCCCCCAACATGCCTCGGTAGTGTGACCCTTCTTTTTGCAGCTCTTGCAGTACGGCTTCAATTTGTTTTTCTTGAAATGGTATGCTTCGGTGCTGTCAGGTTGATCACTACCACTCCTGGCCTGGTATTCTTCGAGAATTTTGACTCTAAGGTCGTCAGGATTGGGCAGTGTGTCTCTTGACTCGATGGCTATTCTAAAGTTTTCAAACGTCGTTGGCAGACTGTATAGCAGCATGATGCTGAGTAGTTCTGGAGGTATTTTTATGTCCATATCGGCGAGTTTGTCTACGATATCCATGAAATTATTGATATGATCACGGATGTCTTCTTCTGTTGTCATTCGCTTTAGAACTAATTGTTTTAGCAAGGTTGCTTTCCTTGCAGGCCCGGTGCTTTGGTAAGTAGCCTTTAATTTGTCCCACACAGCTTTGGATGACGTACAGATTTTTATTTGTTTCAGTTCGGAAGGTGACAGCAAAAGTAAAATTTCAGCTCTTGCCTTTAAATCTTCTCTATTGAACGCCGCCCTTGCCGCCGCATCAGCAGTTGGAGACAATGTTTTTTCGCCGCTTACTATATCCCAATAATCGCCCTTTATTAGGACGGCTTGAGCTTGTAGGCACCATGTGTCATAGTTCGATTTATTCAACGGTTCTATATTTCGATAACTCGTCGATGCCATGTTGCGAATATATTTACCGCAAACGTAGCTAATCGTCACAACCACGCTCTGCTACCACTTGATGGGGTTATTTACGTGGAAATACGTTAATGCACATAAAATACATATTTATTCGTTGTAATTATTTCAACAGAACGACATTGACATAATACACAATTTTGCATTACGGTTTTAAATCAACCGTAGAGATTCCACGACGGTGCGGTGGCCAGTACTCACATTCTCTCATCGTTTTTTTTCGGAACGATAAGGCGTATTGATAAGGCAAGAGCATCAGACCGCCCAGCTTATTTCTGCAATTATACCTGCCTGATTTATGTTGAAGGGAACCATCTTTTCGGCAGTCGTTGCTAGAAATGCCACGCCCTCCTAATCTACTGTTTGCGCCCGCGGCCATTCGAAAATTTCAGTACAACTGACAGCTTGATAGTGTTATCGGTAAATCTGAAACATAATCCTAGTCTTTGTTGCAAACGCTTTGATGTCAAAGTTTTCGGATTCACGGAAAACGATAGGATTGACGTTGTTACAAGTTTATTAGAATTTAAATTTAAGCCGGCCGCAACTTTGAAAATTTTATCCGCAACTTTGGAAATGTCCTCCATTTTGCTTGATCTGTGTCGCGTTAAGTATTCTGTAACCTAAGCCACGGAGCGTAGCATGATCGGAGTGAAGAGAATCGACCGGATACTAGGGAATGCAATACCGGTCAAATTTTAAAACCGGTTATTAACTGATGTGATGCCGGAAAAACCGGTTATTTTATTTTAGACTATTTTTGTCGTATTTGTGAGTGTGTGATAATAAAAACTACTTTAAAATATTGCTTAGCCGATTATTAAACAATATCAACTTAACCTATTGTATATCGGAACGTGGATCCGTGTACGAGGAAACTATTAGAAAAAAACCGGTCAAATGCGAGTCGGAATCGCGCATCGACGGTTCCGTACAAACTCATAAGTAGATACATGAATAGTTCAAGAAAAACTATATGGCGATTAGTTTAGTAGTAGCAAATAAGTATGTGTTAATATTTTTGCAAATTTCTCAAAAACGGTGCAAGTTAAGAAAAACCGTTATATTTTTCCTGTAATATTTAGGACGACATTAATAATTGGTAATTATTACAGATTTTTCTGTTCAGTAAAAAATAACAAAAACAGTGTTTTAATCTAAAAATCAAGCCCTTTCATTTGATACTCCACTCGATATAATAGCTCTACTTTCAATTTTCAAAGTCCCATTACGGACCCCTTTAAAAACAGTAAAAAAGTTTTTTTTTACATCTAATAAGCTCGGGTTAGCGGTTCTTAACACTATTCCAAATTTCAAGTCGATAGCATCAGTATATCCTGAGATATCTTGCTGTGACAGACAGACAGACAGACGGACAGACAGACAGAGTCACACCATTAGTGTTCCTTTTTTACCATTTTGGTACGGAACCCTAAAAATATACGCGACTTACTAGAGGTTAAAAAATAAACAACAACCGGATGCGAAACACTAACTCTGCCCTCCGAAACACGAATTGTTGACGTTGGTGCGAAAGAAAGGCTTAATGGGACTGAACTGGTTTATGTATGCCGTATGCATCTACAAAGGTGGGGTAAGATAGCCACAGAGTGGATCCCGCAAGACGGGCGACGGCGCCGTGGTCGGCCCAGAAGGAGATGGCGGGATGATTTCGATGTATATCTCGATGACTGCCCATAGGCCGCATTGGATCGGGATGACTGGAAATCTAGGCGGAGGCCTTTGCCCAGCAGTGGGACACCTAACCAGCTATAAAAAAAATCATCTACTTTACAAACAGGCTAAGTTGATACCAGAATATTGTTGATTAATCTCGACAGTAGGTAGGTACATTATAATATAATTACAACATTAACAACAACAATATTACGACGGGATATAAAATGACATATTATACCAACGCGATTTATTCTCTTAATCTTAAAAATTGTTGTATTACAATAAAAGCATTTTCGATCGCATATAATTATTAAAATGCCACGCCCGGCTCGTACACAAAGATAGAACTAAAGTAAACAAAGAAAGGAATCAAACAATAGTGAACCTTCACTTTACTGAACAATCTCGTCCGTCGAGCCTTCGGAAACCTATCAGGTAAGCACCCCATCAGATTATATGCCTGATGACAGATCGAAGCCTCACGTAGCCGCAAATGCATGAGGCTTGACGGCCCACTTCCATTACCAGGGGAGCCAGGAGAATTTCGACCTTACTGCTTACAGTTTAAAGTAGGTGTGCCGAAGTTACTAAAGGGGTACGTCAAAATGACGGCTTCTACGTGACGTGCGTGAAAACTGAAGGATGAAATAGCATCTCAGTATAAACAGTAGCGCAAGTGCCCAATTGGTTATTATTACAAGTTTTTATTTAACTTACACAATGTTCAAGCAAGCAGGGCAGCCAATGACAATGATGGTTAATGAAACTTTCGAAACGTTCGTGGAATTTGTCAAGACTCAAGGGTAAACCAATAGAAAGCGTGTGTAGCTAAACCACAACCTCCCTCTACCTCTAGCACAACTGTGACACGTGATTCTTTGTCGCGCGACTAATAGGGATGATGACTGGGTTAAAAATATGTAATTCTATTTAGTCCGTCAGTTAGATTATGGAAAAATATGGGACACGTATTTTTTGGTTTATCAAAATATTAAAAATCGACAAAGTTATAGATCATCAAACTTCTGGAGTGGGGGCTTGTGACGTCACTCTTGAGTACAATTTGTACTCAAGAGTGACGTCACTCGAAACTTCTAAGCACTCTATCCTCGTCAGTTTTTGTTTGTCAAACAAAACAAAGAATACGTGTGCAATATTTTTTCATAATGTAACAGACGGACTAAACAGTTTTTTTTAGTCATCTAGCCTATTCTACCTATCTCTATCCACTCAATATAGTGTGACAGTGATAGGTCATGCTCTGTCGCGCGACAAGCGAAGTCGCGCCCAGTTATGCTAGAGGTAAAGTAGTGTTCGCAATCATGTCCACTGTGCAATATGACGAGGGCAACTGTCCGTCCGCCTCAGGTATGAGCCTACGGTTGTTTCGGACTGGATTAAAGTGATAAACACTTTCAGGTAGAAGGTCCGCGAGAATACAGGTATTTATATCAAAAATGAACGGCTTATCATACTCGAATATACTTATGTCTCCACGGAACCTGCAATCGTGCAGGCGCGGCGGCCGAAGCGGCCGAAAAGCTTAAAACTCATAAATACAGGGGCCTCGGCGCCATGTACAACTTCGTGCCGTTCGGCGTCGAGACTCTTGGAGTCTTGGCTCGTGGGGCCCCAGTGCCCACCAAAGTTCAAAGAAATGGCCAAAAAGCTGGTTGACGTCACAAGGGACCGAAGAGCTGGCAGTTTCCTCGCTCAACGTATACGTATAGCGATACAGCGAGGAAACGCTGCCAGTATCTTCGGAACCATGCCAAAGGGGCCGATTTTTTTAGATATATTTTAGTTTTAGGTAGGTATATTTAAATTTTTACTTTAGGTTTTTTATTTTAGGTGTACTTAAATTGTTTCTTCTTTAGGGTATTAGTTTAGTATTTAATTTGTAATTTTCTTTCGCATGAATAAATATATTTTTTTGCTTTAAACCCTATAAATTATACTAACCTTAAATATGTTATAGTAAAGGAACATCATGATAATGCACGGCAGATAGAAGGACCCCAGTGAGGAGTATATGACGTAGTCCGTGTTGTTGAAGAGGCACTGGTCGTCCCTCCTCTCCGGCGTGTTGTTGAGGCCCAGCACAATAGGGCTACCGATGCAGCCCGACACCAGCCAGGCAACGCAGATCATGCTCCACACTCTTGCGTTGCTTTTGTGTTTTGCGTATTTTATTGGCTGTGTTACTGCTATGTATCTGTGGACAACATTGACAAATAAGTGAACTTTGTAGAATTCCTTGTAATAAAAGGTAGTCTACCCGCAACCACGAACGCTGTAGGGGTCACGAAACATCGGGATGGAAATTCGGACATGGGGTAGTTCCAAAATGTAAGAATTTCTCGTAATCCACGCAACATACACGTGTTGCCTGTACTAGAAACAAATAATTAAAATTAAGCTTGTACTCCTGAGACTGAACAACATTTACATATATAGATGTACAGGAAATAAAAAAAAAAAAAGTGTAAAATTTCCCGCATTAAAAACCAATGAAGAGACAAAAAATGTTTCTTTCATATAAAGTATGAACAACATTTGTTCAGCGACATTTAAAAATAGCTTATGTTTCGGTTTTTAGTACACTTTAAAGTTTATTTGAAGCCGCAATGTATCGCGATGTTAATTATGTTTGTAGCGTGACAAGCGACGTCAACTAGACTTATGTTAACGTACATTGAAAATACTATTTAATTAAAATTTATTTATTTTTAATTTAATTTATTTTATTTGTATGAAAAAGATAAAATCTTAAAATTTACTTACATCATTTTTAAAAGTTATTGAACAAAAAAATTATTGTTTGATGAGTAGAGTCTACGTTTTAATTATTTGCTCCTGTTACAGGCACCCTATATAATTTACTGTAAAATGCTAAAACTATAGGTACTAGACACGCTAACTGTGTTTCAACTAATTGCAGACCCTAAAAATCTTGCATGGTTTAGTAGCAATTTCCAATTTTCAAAATTACCCCACTTTCGAAATTACTCCAATGGAACTTAATCGAGATTTAATCCGTTAAAGTTGTTTGTAGAATTCCGTTGTAGAAGCCCAGTCATCTCAGAGTCAGGAGTGGGTCAATCCGCGATTTCGCCGCGTGACTACTAGTACCATTTTGGGCCTCTGGACGGGTTTAGCCAGCGACCAGAAAGAGCACGCGTTATGCGATAGAAAGAGACGGTCTGATCCGGTGCGTTCCGTCCGGTGTTTGAACCCAAATTTTTCCCAAACCCAGATTTCTGTACGTAGTACTATTAGGTACTTATTCTGTGTCAGAATGGAGACCGTTCTCGAGTAATAGTACATTACACAACTAGGGTGGTAACACAAAGAAAGGCCGAAATCGCAGATGTTTTCCGCCCGAGCTGCAAGCGAGGGACTTAAATATGTTATCAAGGGCTTTCTTTATTACCTCCCGTGTTGTGTACATAATTTTATGTCTACACTTGGCCAGAAAGCGGCTTTTTCCGTACGCGCAGCGCGCGGAAAAAGCCACTTTATGGCCAGGTGTGGCATAAAGTATATAAAACTCTATTACCACGTAAACGAATCACGGGTTCGTGTATAATAACCAGCATAATCCCAAACTAATTTGTTTCTAGTCTCTTTCCAAATGTCATAACAGTAACTCACGATAAAGGATAGTCCAGACGCGCCTAATTGCCTTTTGCATACAAATGTGTTTCGTCTGGAGGTGCCTTTGAACATTGAATCAATATTAAAGCACTTTCAGATCGCAAGAGACCTTGTACACTACATAAGTAAGTTCTTTGCACGCGTAACAGAAATTAATGAAATAAAATTATTCTGACAAAGTGTTCGAATGTATACTGCTATTCTATTCTATTCTATTATTTGTTTGGCCGCAAAAACCGCTGTACGGAATTGCCCCACCAGACGGAATTAGCCACATTGACCTTATAGTTAAAATAGCTTGAACCTTACTGCTGTCCTAATTCAAAAGGACGCACCTCAGTTTCATGGCTTTTAAGAAACAAGCAATTTTAGTTTTGGAAATGGCATGATTTTGGTGATGTGCTAAATTTTCTTAATGATTTTTAGGTAAATTTTATAAACTAAGATTTCTTTTTGGAAATGTTAATGATCCTTTTATATGTATTTTCTATGCAAAAATGTTAAAAAGTGAAATCTGTTTTTTTTGAGATCCCTTTTGAATTAGGACGGCAGCATAGTTGTGTGCACTGGACCACAAAAACTTGAGTTTAAAATAATTTTAAGTTTAGTTGATACAGGGTTGCCAACTCCAAGTTAAACATAAATGTTCCATTTCATTTGGTGGTATTTGAACAATTAATTATACCATTAACTATTATCAGATTCTCAAATCTGATAATAATATTGATTGTAGGTCGCCGCCACTTCTTTTTAGCATGCGAGGTACTTGCATACACCTTTTGCTTCTACCTTGATATATTTCCGTGAATAGGTACGGTCTAAATTTAGGGGTAAAACCCCCAAGTTGGCAACCCTGAGTTGATAGCTGTACCAACATGCAAATATCACAGGTGTGTAAGGCTCTTACACCTAAGACTGTGCATTACCTTTAATAATGGAAGCTTGCAGAGTGTGATTTCGGCAGATTGTTTCGAATGAGCCGGTACATGCCCGTATTAACATACATATGGCATTTACGAGGTGTTCGCCATTTCTAACTCTCGACACGAAAACAGGCAATATTGATGCCTTTGTCAGGAGTGGCTCACTTCGCGATTTCGCGGCCTTTAGGGCCCCGCGAGGGGGCTTTAGCTAGCGACTAGAAAGAGCACGCGTTTGCACGCGTTATGCGATAGAAAGAGGCGGTCGGATCCAGCGCGTTCCGTCCGGCAGTCTGACTCGAACGTCAGTTTTGTTAGAGAGAGAGACTTCTGTAGGTAGTACTATTATAAAATTGGCAAATTAGTAACCCTCAGTTACTTTCCCTCATTCCACTGAGGGTACAGTCTGTCACCTCCGTCCAGCTCCGGCGCCCGCCTGCACTCTTTGCTGTCCCGGCGGCGCGCACGCGGGCGCTGACCCACACACCTCTACACAGAGCACTGACACTTCTCAACAGTATACTGGAGAGTGACAGTGAACTCGATATATTTTACAGTTCTGAACCTAGATTTCTTGCAGTTGCCAGCCGTACCTGGTACTCCATCATGTAGCATAGGCTATTAAGCACAGAAATTCCTGTACTTACAGTATTACCTGTCTCCTGTTAACACGTGTAGCTTGACTTCTTAATTTATGGAAATAAAATAAATAAAATAAAATAAAAAAATAAATTACTTATTCTGTGGTTGTAGTCAGCCAGTGTTTGTTATGATCCGTGCGCGCTGCACGCATACCCTGCACAATAGGTAAAGCCATTGCTCACCTGTCGACGGAGATAGCGACCAGGTTGAATATGCTAGACGTAGAGCAGGTGACATCCATCGCGATGTAGCAGTCGCAGACAACCGCGGGCAGCCCCCACGCGCCGTTAAACTGGAAAAGAAGACCTTATTTAATACAGGTTGGCCAAGAACAGAAAGGCCTTCGCAAAGGCCGACACCCATTAGGGCAGGGGCCTCCAAACTACGGCCCGCGGGAAGGAAGCGCAGGGCCTATGATCCGGCCCGCATTCTAATCGGTTATTGGGCATTAGCGTAGGGTTGCCATGAGTAAGTGTGGGGACTCAGACTGGGACATTTAAAGAAAAAGTAACTTAATGTGTGCCAGTGAGCTCTCGCTCTGTCAACGTCGGGAATACGCGATCCCGAAATGTGTTGACACTGTTGACGTCAATTCGAACGAACAAGTGTCAGCGCTTACGTCATTCTATCCACGTACGATTAGCCTAGCTAGTTAGTCGTGTTGACTGTATGTATATTATTATTTACCAAGTCCAGCCCCCTACTAAAGAACTATGATTTTTAAACTGGGACAATTTGCTTATCGGCCGGGACACCACGCTTCAAACCGGGACATGTCCCGGCGTACCGGGACGTATGGCAATCCTACATTAGCGTGTCCAGTACTAGGACCTTACATTGTCAGTTAGGTATAAAACTGTAACTTGAAAGTTCGCCGCTGTACTTTAAATTCCGAAATTATTATGTGGCCGTTTGATTAACATTTCATTCCATATTTCTGAAGTATTATTATCTCTTAAATCGTCCACTTAATGAATATTTCGTGTAAGGCGATAAAAACTGTCATAAAAAGCTCATATTAAATTCTGAACACGGAAAAATAAATATTACGCTGTAAAGTGTCTGGCAAACATAATTTCAAAATGTATATTGGGTTGTGTATTATGAGGCCTTTCGGTCATCATTTGGATCGCAAATTGTTTATTTAGTGACTTGTAACGTCATTGGGTTAGGATTTGGGAAAGTGTTTTGTGGGTTCCGTGACTCTCAAAGAGGAGTCGGGAAAGATTGAATAAACACCATTTAGATACGATTTTCTTCACGTTGGATTGTAGTAATAGTAGCTACCACAGCAAGGTAACCCTGCATAAACCACAATGTGTTTAAATTTTTAGTTTTAATTTAAACAATTTTAGCCCAAGTAGCACACAAGCTGTATAAAAACTTATACAGCCATTATACCTCCTGTTTAGGCCCTATAAGAGCTGTATAAGCTCTTTTACAGCCTGTGTGCTCCTTGGGAGTTTTAGTCTCCGAGGGCCCCACCGAAAATCAGCGTCACGCTTGCCGTGGCAATATGCTGAGTGAGTGAAGTGGGGTCCTTATTTAGCGCGTACCTGCTCGAGGTATGCTGTTATTGTTTTGTTTTTGCGCTAATTAATTCTTCCTTTTATAAAGAACTCACCATACTATTCCCGCAACAGTAGTGTCGTGTTTAGACCACCTATTATAGGCCATATCAGGTTATACAGATAGCAAAAAATAATTAATCAGAGCTTATTTGATAACCAGGTGGCAGGACCTTGTGCAGGGTCCGCCCGGATCGCTACCACCATCTTATCCACTAACCTGCCCACTGTTGTGTTCCAGTGTGGGGGTAAGACAGCCGGTGAAATTACTAGCATAGAGACATTCTATTTTAGTCCACAGGGTTTGCAACGCATTTGTAATATTAAGATTGCAAATGTCCATGGGCCGCAGACGTCACTTACCATCAGATGACCTGCGTGCTCGTTTGCCTCGTATTACTATAAAAAATATAGAAATGGCTCTATATGTGTCTATAATATATGAAAAATTCCTTCGATTTCCACCTGATTCCAACATCAGATCCTGATGTGACATGACATGATCAAAGTATAAAGTCGAACAAGTTTAGGAGCGCGCGACACGTATTCACGCAGACGCGCGATAGCACGTATGTGTGAGTGCGATCCATACTGGAGCATTCTTACGCATTCTAATTTCTTTGTTTGTAGTGCGTTCGTACACGGCGCGCACATATTTAAGCGCGCGATGTACCTTTCGTATGCAAAGTAAGCAAAAATACTGATATTATATTGTGAATAGTTCTTACGAACAGATGAGACAGTCGTTTTCCTTACATTGATAAAAAATATATGTCACAAAAGAGTTATTGGACTAGTTGATAAAATCCTTCAAACACAATAATAAAAGGGCTATTTTCGCAACTCCGACTTTTCGTGCAATCTCAAGATGCTGTGACGTCAGAAATAGATTCAGAAAGATCAAAGTAATCAAAAGCGAATCCATACACATTTCGTAACTCGCGCTCACGTGACTAGGGTTGCCACGTGTTAAGATTTGAAATGTTAGGATCACAGGGCGTGCTTGAATGTTACGAATTTTTACCCGACTGCGGCGAAGCCCAAAGGAGGGTTATGTGTTTGACCTGTATGTATGTATGTATGTCCGTTCCTGTGTCCGATCGTAACTACTCAACGGCACATCCGATTTTGATAAATGATACATCATTAGATTCGTCTTGATGGTGCGAGTGCCACTGGGTGTGAAGTTCGTTAAAATAAACAAAATGGCGGATTTTATGCAGTTTCAAAGTGCACCGCGGTCGGGTTTTTTTTAGTAAAAATGTGGTTATTAATAAATATAGGTTCAGTTATTTATTTGATGGTTTTGATGGTCCTATTATTATATTGGTTATTCTTGGAAGGCTTCATGGCCAGAAAAACGCAAAAAGATTCTTCCTCACTTTACAAGAGGACACTTCCTCTTTTTAAAGAGTTTTTCTCCAAATACTATGTTTCATTTCAGCGTACGGTCAGCTGTAAAGAAAAGTAACCCTCTTGTCATACTACGAATGTACTGTATTTTTTATAGAATGCGACTACGGTAACGGCACATGGCAACACCTCCGTTTAAAAATCAAATTTCTATGAAAATGTGACTTTTAAATGGAGGTGTTGCCATGTTCCGCTCTGCAAAATTATCGTAGTCGCACTCTACCTCTTGGGCTGAAAAATACTATATTTTTACCCGACTGCGGCAAAGCCCAAAGGAGGGGAGGGGTGTTTGACCTGTATGTATCTATGTATGTATGTAAGTATGTATGTCCGCTCGTAACTAGGTACTCAACGGCACAACCGATTTTGATAAATTATATATCATTAGATTCGTCTTGATGGTGCGAGTGCCACTGGGTATGAAGTTCGTTAAAATAAACAAAATGGCGGATTTTATGCAGTTTCAAAGTGCACCGCGGTCGGGTTTTTTTTAGTAAAAATGTGGTTATTAATAAATATAGGTTCAGTTATTTATTTGATGGTTTTGATGGTCCTATTATTATATTGGTTATTCTTGGAAGGCTTCATGGCCAGAAAAACGCAAAAAGATTCTTCCTCACTTTACAAGAGGACACTTCCTCTTTTTAGAGAGTTTTTCTCCAAATACTATGTTTCATTTCAGCGTACGGTCAGCTGTAAAGAAAAGTAACCCTCTTGTCATACTACGAATGTACTGTATTTTTTATAGAATGCGACTACGGTAACTTTGCAGAACGGCACATGGCAACACCTCCGTTTAAAAATCAAATTTCTATGAAAATGTGACTTTTAAATGGAGGTGTTGCCATGTTCCGCTCTGCAAAGTTATCGTAGTCGCACTCTACCTCTTGGGCTGAAAAATACTATATTTTTACCCGACTGCGGCAAAGCCCAAAGGAGGGGAGGGGTGTTTGACCTGTATGTATCTATGTATGTATGTAAGTATGTATGTCCGCTCGTAACTAGGTACTCAACGGCACAACCGATTTTGATAAATGATACATCATTAGATTCGTCTTGATGGCGCGAGTGTCAATTTCGCTAAAATAAACACACTTTATATGAAAGAAACATTTTTGTCTCTTCATTGGTTTTTTAATGCGGGTAAATTACACCACATTTTATGTTACATATATATATATATATATATACAAGAAATCAAAGTACAAAGAAAAATTAAATGGCACTCACCTGTGTACAGACCGGGAATAGAACCCGGTACCTCTGGATTTCCGGCCCAGCGACTCAACCACTCGTCCACCGTAGCATCCGCTAAGCGCCCTCAACTTTGCCATCTACTTTGACTTCCGTATCATTCTGCTTTTAATAGGAATTAACCTACCCCACCCCCCCCTATTTATTTTTCTGTGTACTTTGATTTCTTGTATCTATATATCTAAAATAAACACATTTAAAGTGCACCACGGTCGGTTTTTTTCAAGTAACAATGTGTTTTCAAGAAATAGTTGGCAACCCTAACAGCAACGCTACATGCGACAGCCGACAGATGGCTCCGTCGGCCGATAAACATTCTCCTCACATATCTCTCGATACACTCCATTTCCTTATCAATATTTACGCCCCTCGTTTACTGTATAAGCTACGCGACACGGTCGCAAAGCCGTCTGACTCATACCCACGGAGTCAGACGGCTTTGCGACCGTGTCGGGCCAATATTCAGCGTTTTTATGGCGTTTAATTTTCGCCATTATTGTCTCAGTAAATATTGCTCAAAAAACCGATGCCTAGAGTTAACTTTTTATGAAACCCAAAAACAGTCCCGAGGTTAAGTGTAGTTTTATCAAAATTGTCACGATTTGTCCTTGCGTTATAGTAAACACTCGTCGGACAACAATGATTGTCAAACCGCGCGGTAAAAACGCTCGGAGAATCGCCCAGTCGGACTACGCTAAGTTTGCGGAGGTTGAAAAAAAGGTTTTATTAAAAAATATATATATAATCCAAATATAATCTTATTAGCGATAAGACCGCCTGTTGTTTACCATGTATGCTGTTTTAGATTTAAGTTTATGTAATTTTTTTTTTTGGTGCACAATAAAGAATATTGTATTGTGTATTGTATATATGTCGTATCGTGATAAAATAACAACATTACATTAGCCAAAATATCTGATTATTGGCTTGGTTAAAGTCACAGAGAGGACGCTAGTTATGACTAACCACCTAGTATTAGATCCTTTTCGAGTAATGCAGGCAGTTTTAGATTAAAAGGAGGAAATATGACGTTGATGGATGAATTGTCAGATTGTCAGTAATCTTTAGAAAATGTACGGAATTACGCAGCTCTCTGTGAATTTATCGTGTAACTGTAACTTTAGCTTATTAATAACGCGACATTTAGATTGTGAAAAGAAAGACATGGAGAGCAATACACCAGTACTCAAACTGGTGCGAATACTGGATTATTGGATGATTATTGGACCATAACACTAAGGTGACCAAAGGTGATCGGGAACCCCAAGGTATGATTGTAGGCCTTCCTCGTCATATATATTGCCATACATATATTTTTAATAAAACCCTTTGACTTGACATGGGAAAACTACTTACAGCAAGAGGAATTTTTAATCTTGGTACTTGGCAATAATTCTTCCCTTTATTACATAATGTGTCTACATACATACTGACTGAAATAAATATCTGGGTCAGTCTTTTACACATCGATCTAGTTCCAACCAAACCAAGTGATTTGTTCTAGGTTCTTGGATAATTTATATGTATTTAAGTATTATATTTAAATAGGTACATGTATACACTGTATACCTACCCAGTGTACGGTTAATTGGCGGCACAAAGGAGGAAGCCAGGGAAATAACGACGGCGAAGACGCCGAGACACAACGAAGAATATTAGTAGGGAAATTAGGTGGCTTATGACCTTTTGGATGTGAGGCGACAACCTTGCCGAGCTTTACTAAGTTTATCAAGAGCGAAGACAACTTGCACGTGGAGGGTTCCGTCTGAAATTTTAATGTCGGATTGATCTCAGCAGCTGTTAAGAGGCCTTTAGTCGTATGAAACGTCAGCTTATTGTTAGTAACTCCGTGATGTGTCAACAGCTCACTAGCTCAGAAGCTAGGTTTACGGTGACAAGACAGAGACGAAAAATTCATGTTGATCGTGTCTTTTCTCGCTGCTCACGGTTCAATGGAGCTACTTTTGATCCGGTGAACGGTTGAAAGATATACTGAGTTGTTTGAATCGGAACTGAGCTAGTGAGCCGGTGAGCTAGACCAACTGATATTAACTCTTTTGAATCACTCACTCGCGAGTTACACATGTCTAGATGAGAATCAGTATGAACAGAGACTAGGTATTTGTAATCTTAGCGTTCCAATGAAATTTTCCGGTGAAACAATAAATAACGCTTATCTGTTTTCAGTTTCTTGATTTTCCGGCATGGAACCCTAAAAGCTTGTGACGCTTACGTCCTTCTCATCTGCTCCGGTCTCCGAGCGTAAATCTCAAATATTCTGCCATATTTCTCAAAGATATGAAGGAAGTCAATGAAAGACGATACACTTTAAACTATAGAAAATAGTGATTTTATATTGCATTTCATAGTATAAAGATAATTTCAGTTGCTCGCATAGGACCTGGGGGTTAACAGTCCACTTTCATCATCATCAGCCTCAGCCCAGCAGCAGGGCACAGGCCCAGTAGCTCGATCACTCTACATAAGGACTGGTTGAACCTTTTCAACCATTTCCGCTGGTCCGTTGCTCGCTTTGAGTAATCAGCGAAAAGTTACGGCAAAGTATGAAGACAAACAAGAAGTCCAACTTCAGCCGTTTAGGAGCGTGCGACGGTTTACTATTGGATCGCATAAATTTAAAAGGCATAATGCATCATTTCGCATAATTCATCATTTTGCATAATGCTTTTTTTTCTGATCCCGTAAACTTTTCAGGATTATTATAACGCAAACCTAACCTAACCTAACCTATTTAACAGGATGAGGCCTTAAAGAGTCCTGAAAATTCCACAGTTTAAGAAAAAAATGCATTATGCCGAATGATGAATTATGCCAAATAATAATAATATAATAATAATAATAAAATCATTTATTCATAATCATAGTAACATTACATAACCAAGAGGGTCTAAAATTAGTAGGTACTTAAATTATTACATCATGAGCCTGAACTAGGAAAAACCAAAAAAAAAAAAAATGATGCATTATGCCTTTTAAATTTATGCGATCTAATAGGTTCCCGCGTGGGACACGTATTTAGTGCGCGCCGCGCGCTTATTTGTGTGCGCGCCGTGTACGAACGCACTACAAGAAAATAAAAATAGAATGCTCCAGTATGTCAATTAGTGCTAGTCCGTTATGCTGACTTGCGTATTTTATATCATGCATTCACATGCAAAATAAATAAATATATCAAACTACCACCAAAATCAATACTCGACACGTGTTTCACCTCCTTTTTGAAATTGCGTCTTCTCAAACTTAATATTAATCTGTCAGTGTGTGGTTGTCTGGAAGAGATCGCTCTTTAGGGCTAATACTGCCTATTGCTTAGCACTGTTTTTATAAACGTTTACATTGTACTTTGTCTTTTGGTGCGCAATAAAGTATAATTGTCTTGTATTAATTAATATTCGTCATGAATGTCTTTAGACTCAAACATAGAGTCAGAATACGCTAAGTCTGCAGAGGCCGAAAAAAGGTTTTATTGCAAAAAACACATATGGCAACATCACAAGCAAGATGATTAATTAGTCTTGATACTTGGCAAATATCTTTCCGTTTAATAAGTTTATAATGTGTACATACCTACTGAAATAAATATTCGGCATTCTTGCACAAATTGATCTAGAATATCTAGATCCAATCAAACTAAGCAATGCTTGTATACATGTAAATATTATTTAAATACATTGAAATTATCTAAGACCCTGGAACAAAAGCTTAGTTTGGTTGAAACTAGATCGATGTGTGCAAGATTTACCCATATATTTTTTTAGTAGGTATGTAGACACATTTTGTAATAAACGGAAGAATTATTGCCAATGACCAAGATTAAATAATCTTCTTGCTGTAGTTTCCGCATGTTGCCATATATATATTTTTTACCCGACTGCGGCGAAGCCCAAAGGAGGGTTGTGTTTAACCTGTATGTATGTATGTCCGTTCCTATGTCCGCTCGTAACTACTCAACGGTACAACCGATTTTGATAAATGATACAACATTAGATTTGTATTGATGGCGCGAGTGTCACTGGGTATGAAGTTTGTGAAAATAAACAAAATTGCGGATTTTATGCACTTTTAAAGTGCACCGCGGTCGGGTTTTTTTTAGTAAAAAAATATTTAGTTATTAATAAAACCTTTTTTCGACCTCTGCAAACTTGGCGTAGTCCGACTATAGTAAACATTAAGTTGGTTATCAGCCCCACTGATATATAAGACGTATTGATTTTAAAAAGTGGGCATTTTGGGGCAATTTTCAACGTCATTTTTGTTCGGCGTTATTGTTCCATACATTATATTTCGATGTGAAACTTTACAAATATAACGCCTACTTCCAAATACGAATGTACCGGTTTGCGTGAAAAGCCTAATTTTCCTATCCCTCTGATAAAAACAGAAAAGTAAACTTGGAAAACTGCCAGCGTGTCCCGAAAAAAGACTGTATGACGTAGGTAGCTACATTTGTACGGTTGTACCTATGTTGATACTTCAATTTTAGGGTTCCGGACCCAAAGGGTGTGGTGTATTATAAAGCCTCCGCTGTCTGTCCGTCAGTCACAGAGCTGTAGGTTATATCTTTTGAGTGGTAATAGTAGTCAAGGGCGGATATGGATATCCGCGGGGGTTTCCAGAATGTGTATACATGAACCTTACCGCCATAACAATTAGAGCTGTATACATACTTTTGGTGGCCCTGCGGCGTGTGCATATTGGTGCAAATATTGTACACAACCATGTGCTCAAATTGACTGTTACTTTTTAAGCTGTTCCTAATTGTAACAAAATTTACTCCACTCTGGCGTATATACCTAAGCTAACTGTGCATGTTGTGTTTTTTTTTTTTTTTTTTTATTGCTATAGACTGGCAAACAGGCAGACGGCCCACCTGATGGAAAGCGGTCACCGCCGCCTATAGACATTTGCAACACTAGATGCATTGCCAATGCGTTGCCGGTCTCGAAGAAATTTGATGACACCCTTTTTAAAAAATCCCATATTGTAGCGCAGTGGGAAAATCTTAGCAGGAAGTTCATTCCAGATCCTTATTGTACGCGCTAGAAAGGTTCTAGAGAACCGGCGCGTTGTTGATTGTAATGATTCAAGGAAATGGGGATGAACCGCCTGCCGATGACGAGTAGTGCGATGGTAGAATGATGCGGTAGGCACCAACCCAAACAGTTCCTTGGAACATTCCCCATTATACAAACGGTAGAAGACGCAGAGAGATGCAAAGTCTCTCCGGAGGCTAAGCGTTTCTAAACCGTCAGTAAGCATGGGATCGTTGACAATGCGGACGGCGCGTCTCTGGATGGCGTCGAGGGGGTCAAGCTGATAAGCTGGTGCTCCAGCCCAGAGATGTGAACAGTACTCCATATGAGGCCTGACTTGCGCCGTTTGCCTGTAATTAGTTGTACACTTATCTTAATACCCTATGATCTAAGCTATGAATGTTATGGTGTAGGAAGAAATTTGAAATTTTCACATTCTATGACCGCTATAAATATCAGAAAACAATAAGTTTATATACTTCTAATTTTCAAGCTTTTATTAAATTAAATTAAATAACACTTTATTTCGGTTTCGGATACACATAATGTGTTACTAATAATTATCTTAAATTCTAATGTTAGTAAACATTAACATATTTTTATACAGCGTGGGAGGGACTATACCGACAAGCTTTAACTATAGATTCTAACAACTATTAGGAGTAAAAAATGTTATGTGATGTATAGTCGAAAAACGCTTACTTTCCGAGATATTCATTATTTTGTAAATGAAAAATCCCAAGTGTGTAACAAGCCCTAATAAATACCTTTACTATTTTTTTTAAATCCTTTTACTAAACAGGAATTAACCTTCGCAGTATTTGATGGTAAGCGACAACGAGGCCAAAAAATTGACCTTTCGTTTCCATTTTAGCTTTTTTTTTTCTTTTTGATAACTTTTCAGCCAGTAAGGACATGTTTATAACGAGGGGCTTAATTTACTGATTTATTTTGTTCCATAAGACTATTAATGTAAAATGACAATATTCGATCCATGTTGATATAACATTTTTTACTCGTCACACCACCAGGAATTCATTTCTAAAGTATGTCGGTATAGTCCCTCCCACCCTGTATAACAACGGACGTTAGCACAGACTGGAGTATGCGCCTCAGTCCAATGTCTCATCATCGTCGACTGTACTTTTTTATATAATCGCAAACTACACGTCAAAACTAATCAAATGAGCCCAAACACGGTGGATTTATCTCACGTAATTTAGATGATCCTATGTCTACCATCCGGCTCCATCATCAGATCAGCCCCACGTCATAATAATATTTGCATTGTCATCTGGTTTACATGTTCATGCAAAACAGCTCAATCGGAAACCGGGAAGTGGGTCAAATTTAACCAGCAAGATTTGATTACAGACACACATACCTCTATAATCTCTTGTACATGATCCTGTTTGTCTACCACCTCTCTTGTCTCATCACTCAACTGCTCAAAGGTTAACTGGAAGAGATTCCTTAAAGGGATAAGTTCACCTTTGTACATATACCTTTATTTTGTAACCCTGTGCATTGTATTATTTTGTGCAATAAAGAGTTTACATACATACATAGACACACAGACAGATAGCGGGACAGGTGAAACTAAATAAAAGCTTCTAAAAAGTAAATAAATTTCAAAATAAAAGGGCCCCCCCAAACAAGAAACGTGTTTTTTTGGCGTTTTTCCTCGACGATAGTACGGAACCGAATCCGACTCGCAATTGGCCAGTTTTTAGGTTATTGTACCTCGAAAGGAAAAAACGGAACCCTTATAAGATCACTTTGTTGTCGGTCTGTCTGTCTGTCCGTCTGTCAAGACTCTTTATCTCAGCAACGCATGGACGTATCGAGTTGAAGTTTAAACTTAAACCTTATATAAGTCTATCTATAGTCCCTTGATGGTGTGAAAAAATCAAGCTTCTTAGTTAACGTGAAAAAAAGATACAGCCGTTTATACCGCAAAAAAATTAAATTTCGACACTCTCAAGGAAACCAAAATTCAATCAAAGTTGACCCAGAAGTATGAAATTTGGCAAGTAATACCGTTTTATACTACAAAGGATAGGGAAAAATCTGAAAACTATACATTTTTAATTAAATCATAAAAATATTGACTTTACTAAGGGAATCAAAATTTATAGGGTACTTTATTATATGTACCTACAAATTTGTACGAAACCTTCGGTGGGCGAATCCGACTCGCACTTGTCCAGTTTTTTCACATTCTCACGACAAATGTTATTGATGGCGTTCTCTATTATACGCACCTATTCGCGGAAACTTGACCTCGTATCTTATCTTATCCTGGTAATAGAGGTCCTTTCGGATACACTTTGACCCAATGGAATCTTTTGTGTTACTTTTTACCGCATCTACACAATGGCCTATCTCACCACCTCTATAACTTTTGTCCTCACTAAGATTGTTTCCAAAAAATCCAGAAAGTACGAAAACGTACTTAGAGCAACGCGGATTTCGCCCCTCTGCCATGCAATTTGAGCGAGTGATCGTATTCGTTCTATAAAACTAGTTGCAATCGGATTTGTTGTCAGACTAAATCTAGTAACTCAACTGAAAGGACCTCCGTGAATATGCCGAATTGTTCCGTATTTCGCTGCAAAAGAGTCAAATCAAATGAAACGTCAAATGTCCAAGGAGATGGTGTTCTCTTTCACGTTTAAACAATTTTGAATCATGCTATCACTATTTACTTCCTTTAAAATATAAAAATTACAAAAATCTGATTTACCGTCATTTAATGTTTGTGTACTAGTTGTTAAGCACTCTCGTGCTCGTTACCATAGAGATGTGCTTTACACGAGTTTGTAATTCCTTTACCGCCTGTGGCACACACAATGTTTTTCATCACACTTGTGAGGAAATCTGATTAAATTAACCTTACTTAACCTAAATAAAATTGTAAAACTGACAGTGACATTAGTGACATATAACAAGACGACAAGTCACGTTCGGAAACCATAGCGGTAAAGACTTAAAATGGTTGATTTTATATTTGCAAAATACTGAAATACACTATTTAAACATTTAATTAATGTTACAGAAATATGTGTTTACATGTATTTGCAATAACAGTTCTCTTTAAATAAATATTTCAGTAATAAAAGTTAAAAAAGTAAGTCGGCGTTTTCTTTGAACATGACAAATAAGAGTAAAACAGAACCAGCGTTTCAAATTTAAAAAGAAAACCATTACACTCTAGGGCGTAATAGGTCATTTACGGCCCGCAAAACCTACGTGTAATGACACCATTTTCGAGCAAGTGTGATGAAAAATAATATAACTAAGGAAGGACATCATTTCATTTATTAATTGATCGCAGGCATTCTACTAAGAAATGTGATATTGTATAAAATCGATATCCGATCACGGCTCGCTGGGGCCTCACCTAGAGGAAGTGATATTCGCGTAAACGCGTCACACAAAACGCTATGATACATAAGATACTAGCTGTTCCGGTGAACTTCCTGCAGCACTACCTATTGGCGTGTCTAGTATTAGTCACAGTGAGTAATTTTTTTTCCTACAAAAGTACATGGCGCGCTTGAATGCGTTCGCGCCGTGTACGAACGCACTACAAGCAAAGATTTAACAATGCGCAAGAATGCTCCAGTATGGATCGCACTCACACAGATGCGCGATCGTGTCTCTGTATGAATACTGCTAAACGGCCGAAGTTCGACTACTTGTTTCTCTTTATACTTTGGTATACTTAGTGTTAGCATCGTTACAGTAAGTAAATATATGTTACGTGGATTACGGGAACTTCTTACATTTCGGAATTACTCAATGTCAGGGTTGGTTGACTCACTCTGCGACTCCGTTGCGCGGTTATTATTATTACATTTCGCCAACCAGCGACCAGAAAGAGTACGCGTTATGCGATAGAGAGAGACGGTCGGATGCGGGTGAGATCCGTCCGGTCGTAGGACGCAAACGACAGTTTGTTTAGGAAGAGAAACTTCTGTACGTAAGTAGTACTAATGCTTATGCTGTGCCCATGTTGGAATTTACCCCAATGCATGCACCTTACATAATTTATGCCACACCTGGACATAAAGTGACTTTTTCCGCACGCTGCGCGTACGGAAAAAGCCGCTTTCTGGCCAAGTGTAGACATAAAATGATGTACGCAACACCTCGATCGCATATTTACGTCCCTCGCTTGCAGCTCGGACCGCAAACTTCTGCGATCTCGGGCTTTCTTTGTATTACCAACCTAGTTATGTAATGTACTATTGATAGCATCTTATATATTATAGCTTCGTGTGCGACGCGCTCAACTCGTAATAGTGTTACGACGAAACGACGAAGTGCCCGAGTAATATGACCTTTCCAATAAATTGGACCAACCTGCGAGCCAATTTAGTTATACCCAAAGGTACGCTGTATATATGTTGTATGAAGCTTTCCATGAGTCGGTTGGAGATCAGTGGTCAGTGATCACTAGACCTTCCAATATCGGTACTTTTTTGTATGGTACCTCATAATATTGGCTGGATAAACTAGTTGGTCTTAGGACGAACTAGTTTGGCCTGAAATCGGGAACGATTAAACGGGCCAATCAGTTCGGCCTAGGCCGAACTAGTTGAGCCTAAAGTATTTAGGCTGAACTAGTTTGTCCTAGGCTAAACTAGTATATCCGGGGCGTGTCAGGATAAACTAGTTTGTCCTAGGCCAAACTAGTTTATCCTAAGCCAAACTAGTTTATCCTGACACGCTCAGGATAAACCGGTCTGGCCTAGGACAAACTAGTTTGGCCTGGAATCGGGATTGGCCGGTAACATAATACATAAATCTTACTGCTTGGGCGTGCATTAGCGGTATTACTTGTATGGGTCAATACCGAAGAACCGGTATTATCCATACAAATAAAACCGGTATTGCGATCAACTGGACTAATGTTGTTAACGAATACAATGCCATTGAGAGGTAAACCACAAATTAGGATAACGAGAATATAGTGTCAAAAAAGTATAACTGCCTTGAAAGATCATTAGATTTTAGATTCTATTTACTAGACAGTAAAGTGTAAATGCAGTTATAGATAACTGCGATCTTAATTTGTTTTGCATTTCACATTCGCCCGACGGTCTGCAAGTGCGTATTCCGTAGAGAAAAGACTTAGAGATACTATGAGCTTTCAACGGATTATCGGTTCTATGACCGTAATGATAAGGCGGCAAATACTTTCAAACAAAAAATAATAATGCATTTTGCTTTCACAGATTTAACGGGGAGCCAGGTAGACCGCCCGGGTTTACTCGTGTTACGCATTGTTATTTTTTTTGGTGGTATTGTATTCTATCAATGGCATTGTTCGCTCAATGGCATTGTATTCTTTAACAGCATTAGCTCTCTTGAACGGATAATTTCTATACTTACTGCCATATTAATAAGATTTGAGTATATTTTGGAACTTTGTGTGGATATTTTTCTTTGCTCTTGACTGTACGACAGCCCAGGTGCAAAACAAGAGAAGCCCCTTATGAAAACTAATCAGGTTTTATGGGACTCTCACGGGGTACCATAATGACAGTCATCAAGCAAAGTATCATGCACCGGAATCGTGGAGTGAATCAGTCCTGGTAGCGGTTAGCACGTTGTCCCAGCTAGACAGACACACTGAAATGGGTCATTATTTGAGCGTTTCACCCGCCTCACTTTCGTGGACACCATTATTGTTGAGATTTCGGCAGATGTTAATCTATAATTTTAAGATATTTGTTAGTAGTCCTGGATATGTACCAAATAGCTCGATATGAGACTAAAATTTGAGGGAACTTCGGCAATAATGTGTCCACGAAAGTGAGGCGGGTGAAACGCTCAAATAATGACCCAAATACCCTAATTTGGTGGATTTCACAGCGTTTCACACGCCGTCATCACCAATCCCGATATTATGATGACATATTTCTAAAAACTACTTAATTTTTGATCAAACCATGAAAAAAGTAAGGACCATTTTCGGATTTTATCAAAATAATGGGACACATGCTTAAAGAGAATCGTCGAAATTTCGGGATTGGTGATGACGGCGGTTGAAATGCTCTGAAATCCACCCAACTACTGTATTATATGCAGGAAATATACTTGAATTCTGAAATTGTAAATAAATTTGACCCAGATCCTCATCATACTGGATGATGGATCAAATAGCAACGTTTTATGACTAAAATTTGTACGCACGTTTAAAGTTTTGGAATTCGCACGCTTAAACTTCAATGAAAATTAAACCCTTTTTATCGCTGTACGGCCGCCCGGGTAATCATAGTTGGGAGATTATAATTTGTAGTGTTTGTCCTAAACTTTACCGTTTAGTCATAGGTACGGGGTGCTTAAATGTAAGCTGGGTTTAAATACTCGACCGCAAATAGTCAGACGTCCACACGGCACAGACAGACTGACAAATAAATGTTCTAGTCAGTGACGTATTTAGGAGCACAATATAACACAACATGAAATGAACTGTCATTTATTTCTGCAAGTAGGTAGGCTTCAAGGGCTCTTTTACAGGTCTGATTCTGCCAGCGCTTTGGAAAATAACCTTCTGGTGAGAAGAAACTTGTTGTTTTCGTCACACAATAAAGTCGCAATGACCGCCCGCTACGCGTGAGGAAAATCCCAATTCATGGCCTGGGGGCGACGTAATAGTACATTATGATACGAGTGGGATATGTTGGTCATTACAATCGAGGATGTGTTGCACAGCCCGAGCCGTCAGGCGAGGTCTGTAATAGCCGAGATTGTAATGACCAATGCTCACGAGTGTCATACGACATTTTTCAACACACTACTACAAAATAATACTTATCATTTAGAACTTCTGTTTTTGTATTTATTTTGTGGGTTATCTAACCTCGTCGTGTGGTAGTGTACAGGCACGCAATGTCGGCGCTGTGCGGGTATAATATCCGTGCGCCGAGCCTCACGGCGTGCTCTCATTGGTCAATTGGCGGCAATTACAATTACTAGTGCGGTAATGTAAAGTAAAAAGCACTTGTGTGCAATAAGTTGCGTTCCGCCCGTAAGAACCATAAAATAAGAGTCACTTTATGAGCAAGTGTGTTGAAACATTTTGTACTTTACTTACCATGGGCGGTAATAAAGAAAGCCTCAGATCGCATATTTATCGCCCTCGCCCTTGGGCTCGGCCGTCAAAATACCTGCGATCTGAGACATCTTTGTTTTACCTAGGTAAGTAATGTAGGTACTATAACGACATAAAATTTCTGTTTCTTTGTTCTCCTTTTGAAATTTTAGTATATTGAAGTGTTGCAAAATGTAACCGATAATATCAATGCAAGTTGTGTGTGCCTGTAATTGGGTCAATACTCAAATATGATAAGATAAGAAAATCTTAAAAATGAAATATAAAGTTATATCGCGCAATTTGAATGTACCTTACCTATGCGTCCAACACGCGCGTTATGATAGAAATTTCTAGTTACGCACACATAGCTATAGTTCCAACAAGCTCAGAAATTCGCAATCATGGGAAAACGGAAGTTTTAAACGATTACTCTTTTTATTCGGATACCTAATCATATTTTGATCCGTAATAGAATTTCCCTTACCGCCATGACTGCACTAAATCGGAAGTTTCCTGGATATGCTCCAAGATTTAATAAATTTCTTCTCCACAAGCAAGGGCCCATCAAATTACGTCATGATTTTTCCCACCAAAGTTTCCCACCACACAGAAAGACGTATGTTTTAAGCAATGTTTAATGAGTTAAGCCTTTTTAATCTAGAGTTGCGGAACTCATCGCGTCGATGAATTTCGGTTTTACTATCAATCAGGGTGACAATACCAACACTCAATTTTAATTGCCTCCTCGGTTTGTACCGATAAAAATACTTGGCAAAATAACAGGGATAAATATTTCGTAAATGGTACTTACAACAATTTCCCAAACATTCGAGTGCCGTATGCCATAAGTAATTTACTTATTTGTACTTCAGAAATAGGAGCATCGCTTGGGTGAACAGTGGTTGTGTGTATTTGCAGCTCAAAATAATCCAAGAACTCATAAAATCTGCTCCATACGGTAGTTTAATACTACTGTATTATGATTGATTATGATATGTTTGGCGATCTACTGCAATCACCTGTCTGATATTTGTAAAGTCTAGTGCAGTCACCTGTCTGTTAGTCTGGCGAGTAATCTAGTGCTATCACCTGTCTGATATTTGTAAAGTTTCTGCAGTATGCGTACAAAATGTGATATTCCAAACTAACCAACAAGTGCAAAGTGACAAAACAAGAGCGAGTACTGGCGAGTAAAAATATTTTATAAATAACTACTTGCTGGTAACAAGTACTTTTACTCCCTAGTATTTTGGTCCCAGCGTTGTATACAGGGTGTAAGGCTGCGTTTCCACCGCTGCTGCGAGGTAGAGTCTGTGCGGAAAGAGAATAGGCGTGGCGAAAAACGGAACTAACCTAACCAGTATGGCTTATTTATTTGCAAATACGGTAGAAAAGCATTACATCGCCCCCCCCCCCCCCCCCATCTAGATCCTATTCTCTTTCCGCACAGAATCTAGCGGAGTTGTGTGCGAGAAAAAAATCCATCAATGTCGGGCCGCGCAGCGCGAGGGTAGGCACGTCGATTGGTGGATTTTTTCCTCGCACACCGCTTAGCTACCTCGCACGGCTCTGGTGGAAATGCAGCCTTAAGGATGGTGTACCGAAAGCTGAAACCCTGGTTTTATATCATTGTCTGTAAATTCCGCAGCCATAAATTATACAAGCAGAAATCAACTTCCCGTCAATTTGAATGTCAAACTGGTCATAAAGTTTCCAATTGACGTGATTTTATTTTCACGTGTGACATTTCAGAAATTAAATGCACGATACTGTATGTATCTAAGGCAGGGGTTCCCAATCTTTTTCAGGCCGTGGCGCACTTTCAAGTTTAGTACTTCGTCACGGCGCCCTACCCTAGTTCGCTGAAAATAGGTATTGTTGCTTTATAGGTACCCGCGAATATTTTGTGGTTTTAGAGAATGATAGAGGATCGACTGACGGCACTCTTTACGCCGCGGCGCACAGTTTGGGAGCCCCAGATCTAAGGGTTAAATTTAGAAATAAACTAATATGAACGTATTCATTATTTTTCTTATTTCATTATTATTCACATCTTAATGACATACCGTAACAAAGAGGGGCCGGAATTTACGACTTTAATACTTTGTAACAAGGTGTGGAATCGACTTAGTTAAACTGACATTCCTATTTAATTTCCCGTGATTTATATGTTTGAAACAATTCTGTTGATTCACTGCGTGTATTCATATTCATAATGATAACTGGAGCGATAATTTAATTGTGCTCATTTGAATTATGGCGCGTGTTGTCCTAATTAGGAGTGTTTGTTCTGTGTGACTTGCAATGTGGCATTTTCTGATGTTTTTCTTCATGATTTTGCGAAATTTTGATAAATCTTAAAAATGTGGTCTAAACGGGATCCCCTTGTTTCCCATAAAGTTATGTCATAATTATACACTATTCGAAAATCATGCAGTATTTGTTATTCTAAAACTGTAATATATTCAGGACATTTTTTAAAATGCTAGTGTATTGAAAACAATAGGTTAGGTTAGGTTTGTTTTATGCGACGTCTTCAAGTCGTTAACTGGCAAGAAGTTGCGCACGATCGGGACAGATGGCGTGCTCTCGTTTCGGAGGCCAAGACCCTCTTTGGGTCCCTGAGCCAAGTTAGTTAGTTAGGTTTGTTTTATAACAATTTTGAAAACTTAACGGTTTCATAGAAAATAATATGACTTTCGATAATTATGACTAACAATACAGTATGACTTTTAAAAAGTATGAAAGATAATAAAAGACACTCAGTATAAAAATAAACTCTGCGTAGAAATAGCTATTTCTATTCTTTAAGGTAGTTCTCCGTAATTTATTGTGTTTTTCGCCGTATATAGACCGGGTCTATATTCTCCCATACTTTTTAAAAGTCATACTGTATTGTAAGGGCCGATACAGACGGACTGCAACCCAACTGCAACTCCCTACGATTTGTATGGGAACTGCATCACAACTGCACGCCGACTGCGCAGTTGTGATGCAGTTCCCATACAAATCGTAGGGAGTTGCAGTTGGGTTGCAGTCCGTCTGTATCGGCCCTAAGTCATAATTATCGAAAGTCATACAACCTATTTTCTATGAAACCTATAAAATGTAAAGTCTGAACTACTAACATTTTGTACTTGTAGAAGTACGTGAGGAGTTACGAAGTTAATGACCGCTTGCCTAAGCCAGCTGCTGAAGCCAAATCGCGTGAACTAAATAAATCTCTCCATTGCCAACTAGTTGGAAACTAATTAAACATTAACTAGTCTCGACTCCAGCTTCGACGTTCCGCCTTCCTTACATTGTTTCGTCGCCTGTATCCGTTCGGCATTTACATTGGTTCCGGCACAGAGTACCCAGCAAACAGTACCTTGACTTTAGACAGCGTAATGCAGTGAACGTGCTAAGCTAGCGCCCATAGCAGATTCCTTCATTCTTTTCACTTACCTGTTTAGTTTTTATCTGCTCCTCTGAGTTCCATCGCGTATTCTTCGTTTATATCACTTTTGACTCCCTGCTATCGTGTGTCTTTCCAAAAATGTATAACAGTGGTCACTTTTAGGACCAGAGTGCATAGGCTTCTAATGAGTGCGCTCGTTACATCGTGGGCTCCATCAATGCTGCATCAGGCATGATCGGAGTCAAGAGCATAGTTGTCATTTCAGATGTTCGTGGCACCTTTACGATCGGCCACCAATCCACTCAAAGAGCTGTTTTCCTGGTGCATCCGTACAAGGTCTGGTCTGTCCATCTCCTAAGGTGATCTTCCTCGTGACCTGTTACTCGTAACCTGCAACTTTTCGTTGAATTGCAAGACGTTCAGTGGGCTCATTCATAGTGATGAAGTCATACGTGACCGAAGAAGGTGAGGATGCGAGATTGTACTATGGATGATATAACAATCTATGGAAGATTTTCCGAAGTGTAGTCGTTGGTTCGAAATTCTGTTTCTAATACCTCCAATATCTTTCTGCAGCATCACACACACTTATTAATTTGGCTGCCCGAAATTGTAAAGCGGCAAGCTTTGCAGGCGTATTTGTTATAAATTGGTACTGTAAGCTGATACATCTTTGCTTGAAGTCAAGGCACTGACTATTAAGTATCCTCTATGTTTCGGTTGTGCACAGCACATAGCAGCATGTAGAGCAATTAACGACAACAAAGCTCGTAATTGAGCTGAGAATGTAACATTTGGGGCTCGTCGGCAGTCCTGCTCGGGTTACAGTTAGCGGTATTTTTTTTGGCTAATACCGAGATCTCGGTATTGGCTCATACAAGTAATACTGGTATTGCATGCCCTATTTACAGTGTGGTAGAGTCTGGTAATATCATACGGCTTCTCCATTCATCACGCGAGGCTCGAAGGGTTTTTGAGAAAAAACAATAATCACATTGGCCAACGGATTGCTTGTGTATTTTTTTGCACAATCTGTGTAATCTCATCAATTACTAAATAAAATAATACGATGAGATGCGATGAGGCATACCGCCTATACTACGATTTTTCATGTCATTAATTAATTCATGTTTTTGTCACGTTTGTCGAGCTTCCCCTTCCCTCCTTTATGTGCGATATAATATGGATTACCCCTTAGAGACACTCGAGCCTGTGTTTCTCTGTGCTGTTACCTTCTCAACAAATTAGTTATGTACACTATATGAAAGAAACATGATGTTTCTTTATTAGTTTTTTAATGCGGGGTTTTTAAATTACAACACATTTTAAGGTTAAAATACTATTAAACCGAAACGATTCAGAGTCAAAGTAGATAGCAAAGTCGAGGGCACTTGGCAGGTGCTCCGGTCGAAGTGGTAAAGACGCTGGGCCAGAAATCCAGGGGTACCGGGTTCGATTCCCACTCTGGACCATACGTGAGTACCATTTAATTTTTCTGTGTACTTTGATTTCTTGTATCTATATTATGTAATGAGTTATTTGTCTGTGTTATGTTACCTCTTCGTCTCGGTTACATCAGATTTATGCAAGAGGAATGTGCTCGTAGCTTGGACACTGGTGGCCAATGACCGTACGTCAGTCGTAATGGGACTCTGGGGAACAGATAACGACCCTGATTGTGTACTTTACTATCAACGGGTTTATTTCACTTGTCATCCGAGTATCTACGTATGGCAGTAAACCGTGTAAAGCGTAAACTCCTTTCTAAAGCTTATTACAGCACGTGATGAAACACCGCGGGATTAACTGTGACTGGAAATAATGATATTTTAAAATAATGTTATTTGATTAATTATTAGTGGTGTATTTCCTGTTTTTGTACTTGCCAATTGTTTACGTCTTTATACTTTGCCCTGGGTCCGTGGGGACCGGAAGCAACAACCCTTTTCTAAAAGTCAAGGTACTTGCTTATCCGATCCTCCGGTGACCATAGGGCTGGCTCGCTCCTCGCTCATCGGATACTGGATAGGCATTGCCATCCAGCGAGGCAACGCAGCTAGCCTTATGGGCACCCTACCCACAAGTGGCAACATTTGTATGTATCATTTAGGTCTCAATAGGTTAAGTTAGGTTTAGTTGTTTAAGTTGTAAATAATGTGTGTTTTTTATCTTATATTCGTGGTTTATATATGGAATAAACAATTTACTAACCTAAAAAAAAACATTTGTCCGACGAACTGAGAAAGTTTTACTCCCCTTTTTTAAAGGCGGTTAAAATGTTGTACAGTAGGTTTATGATGCTACGCTTTGTCGCGCGATAAATAAATGATAAAGCATCCGTCACTCTCACACACTATTTGACAGAACGTGACGGATGCTTTATCATTTATTTATCGTGCGACAAAGCGTAGCATCATATGCCTACAGAAAACACAACCAACGCGAAACTTATATCTAAAAAAATATTTTTATTAAAAAAACCCGACCGCGGTGCACTTTAAAAGTGCATAAAATCCGCAATTTTGTTTATTTTCACAAACTTCATACCCAGTGACACTCGAGCTATCAATACGAAAATCGGTTGTACCGTTAAGTAGTTACGAGCGGACATAGGAACGGACATACATACATACAGGTCAAACACATAACCCTCCTTTGGGCTTCGCCGCAGTCGGGTAAAAACTAATTCCAGCATTCACTGGGCCCATTACGCCGGTTGATTGCATTATGAATTCGCAGCGAGTTCGCCAACAACCTAGTTGACTAATTTGCATCAACGTTGCTGAAGATTTAAACACCTGGAGCGGGTCGGCTGATTAGAATAAACATGGCGTGTGGTGATTAGGGTACAGGAAACGGCTTAAATGCAGGCTCTATGAGGGCATTAGGCTTTTATGTAACGTACATTTCCACTGACGCGAATCGTAAATTCAGATTTCTATGGTCTAAAGCACTCAACTACGGCCAAAATTAGGAGTATACCCGTGTGCATAGGTAATTTTACGAGAGTTGAAGCTTGTATGCGTATACAACAACACTGTCATGTAATGACAGCGAGGTTTTGAAATTACTGTTCTTTTTAGGGTTCCGTACCAAAATGGTAAAAAAGGAACCCTTATGGTGCGACTCTGTCTGTCTGTCTGTCTGTCTGTCTGTCTGTCCGTCTGTCACAGCAAGATATCTCAGGATCTACTGATGCTATCGACTTGAAACTTGGAATAGTGTTAAAAGTCGCTGACTCGAGCCTATTGGATAGAAAAAAAAATCTTATACCTTTTTTACTTTTTTTTTAAAGGGGTCCGAAATGGGATGTGGAAAAAGAAAAGTAGAGCTATTATATCGAGTGGGATATCAAATGAAAGGGCTTAATTTGTAGATTCCAAAACCATGTTTGTTTTTTTTCTTAATTTTGTACTTTTTGATTTATGACCAAAAACGTTCAAAAAAATACCATTCCCCCCCTATTATCTTCGAAGTTACTGAACAGAAAAATCTGTAATAATTACCAATTATTAATATCATCCTAAATATTACAGGAAAAATAAAACGGTTTTGCTAAATTGCATCGTTTTTTAGAAATTTTCAAAAATTGTACACATACTTATTTGCTCCTACTAAGCTAACGGCCATACAGTTTTTGTTGAACTATTCACGTATCTACTTACAAGTTTGTACGGAACCCTCGGTGAGCGAGTCCGACTCGCACTTGACCGGTTTTTTTTTCGTATCAATAGCAAGTTCAACAGTGAATTTCGTTAGCCTTGTGTTTATTTACTCACTCATTAATTTCATTCACTCACTTTTTTTGCAATGAGTACTTCATGTAGGTGTGTGTGTAATCATTCATCTCAACTTTCGTGAAACTACCTATACACGCCGTGCCAATTTTGGCTTTAGTCGTGTGAATCATGAGCAGTCATTGAATATACACCGTGTGCCCGTACAACCCGACCAACTTTAACCACGTATTCCTGATGGTATTACAAGTAAATAACGTTATATCAACATAGGTCGAATTTTGTCATTTTACATTAACAGTCTTATGGAACAAAACAAATCAATAAATTCAGTCCCTCGTTATAAACATGTCCTTACTGGAGGAAAAGTTATTAAAAAGGAAAAAAAAAGCTAAAATGGAAACGAAAGGTTTAGGCTTTGTAATCGCTTACCATCTAATACTGCGAAGGTTAATTGCTGTTTAGTTAAAGGATTTTAAATAATCAGTAAAAGTATCTTAGTCACATTTATTAGGGCTTGTTACACACTTGGGAGTTTTTATTTTAAAAATTATGAATATCTCGGAAACTAAGCGTTAATCGACTATACGTCACATAACTTTTTTACTTCTAATAGTTGTTAGAATCTATGGTTAAAGTTGGTCGGGTTATATTATATTATACGGGCCCACGGTGTATACTGCATCGTATAACTACAGTTAAAATCACTTTTGTCTACACGAGAGCGCATAGTTTGGGTACAGATTATCTATAAATTCTTCGAATAGTTCCGACACTCTCCCGCAACAATACAATAGTACTTTTTGGTATAAGTGCGGAAATATGTATATTTGTATAACACTATGAAAAGTTATTGCAATGTGAGACTCACCAAATAATAGACGCCGAACGGCATGACGACGACAGCTACGAGCAGGTCGGCGATGGCCAGACTGACTATGAAGTAGTTGGTGGCGGTCTTCAGACTGCGCTCCCGGGCCACGCTCATGATCACCAGCACGTTCCCGAACAGCGTCAGCAGCGGGAACACCAGCAGCGACAACGCCCAGTAATTATAACTACACGACCCGTTTTCGAACGTGCAGTTCGTTTCGTTCAACGTTCGGAAATACACTTCACTGAATGAGTCGTTTAAGTCTAGAACCATTCGGAGTTCAGTCTCTGAGATCGTTGTGTTCAGGTCGGGGGGAAGCGTTCTCTGTTCGGTTGCAGGCTCCATGGGTTTGCAGTTTATTTTTCAGTTTGATGGGTTTGCGCGCGCATTTCTGCTCGGTGATCTGGAAAGAAATTTGCTTGATTAAATGTTTGATCGACGTCTGTATACTTTGTACATTGGTTTATTATTATTGGATTTGTGAGAGTTTTTTCGGTATCGTTGATTGCTAAACATTAGAATGTTTTGTGTAGTTTAAATCGCTCTTTTGTAACAGTTGCTGGTACTGTTAATTTACGCACTGTGTGATGGTTGATGAAACAATAGGATGCAGTCTTGACTATTGAACTCTAATACTAAGGAATAATCTCGAAAACTACGGGTACGACACCCTTGGTCAAATAACGTTGCATGTGACTTTACGTCCAAAGTTTTTTTATTGATTAAAAGTCATACAAATCATACGAACTACATGATACACACAGATCCTGAAAAGTTGTCATTTTGCAGATACGTCGTTATTTGACCAAGGGTACGAAGTAGTAGACCTCTTCCTTTGCTTACTGTACAAATTCATTTATACAAATTATTTTACGCTAGCCTTTAAGTTAAATATGCTTTTAATAATTTGAAAAATTTAACTAAACTTCACGTATTTAGTATTTTCAACGATTTTTAAAAGATCATAAACTATGAATCTTGTAAACGGCCCGCGAGCCTCCCTGGCTATTTTGTATGTAAAGGTCGTTATATTCAGAATCGTATAAAGTCACAAATTATTAACAAAGTGCGGCCCGCGTCAATTTCGTTAGCTACTTTGTGGCCTATGGCTGCTAAAAGGTTGCCAACCTCTGTTGTAAACAATCAACGTTATCACACTTTTTTAATGGAAACTATCTACTTAAGTGCTGATACCTTATAAAAATAAATGTTCTGTTAAGAAAGTAAAAATTATATTTTTTTTCCTATATATTATCAGTGTCTATCCCTATTATTAACGGACCTGGCATAGTCAGTCTGACAAAAGCTCCATAAAAATAAACATTAAAAAAAACCCCTATTAGCTTCGTAGGTATTAAAGTTTAAGTTAATTATCCGCAACCACGAAAGTGCCGTGTCGTAGCCAACTGTACAACTTTCTGAAAACTAAACTCGGCGTGTTGCAAATTTTCATAAATTTAAAAACTTCCAGCATCCAGCGTCTAATTTGAAAGCCAGAGGTCGTAATTTTAAAAATAATCTTTGTTTATTATCGATGTCGAGCGGTATTATGTAAAACAGGACTTAATTAAATTCCCAACACCAAGTTCGGTAAACTTCATCCCTTTACCACAATACTAAAAAACAGTATGTTGATTTTTAGCGGTTCGGTAAATGGAAAAACGAAGCCACTGTTAACTGTCCACCATAGCGTGGCGTCCAAAGAACTCGATTCCTACCGGCTTGCCTAATATCATGCATTTGAGCACCTTATTCTATAGCTATTATGGAAAATGTATGCCAAATCTGCACCGGCTTGCCCAAGGATATCTTTTACGCCACGCCACTGCTGTCCACCTATAGACTGTAACTGGTTACAATAATGTTCACATCCGTTTACATATGTACAATTAAGTGTCTTTGATGGTATACAGCTTGCGACACGAAACCAGGAGCGGCTCACTGCGCGATTTCACCGTGCGGCTACTAGTACCAAATTTTGCCCCTGAGGAGGGGCTTAGCTAGCGGTCAGAAAGAGCACGTGTTATGCGATAGCGAGAGAGAGAGAGAGAGAGAAAGAGAGAGAGAGAGAGAGAGAGACGGTCGCATCCGGTGCGTTCCGTCCGGCGGCCGGACCCGAACGTCAGTTTTGTTAGAGCGAGAGGCTTCTGTACGTAGTACGTTTACTTATTCTGTGTCAGAGGACATAATTAAATTTATAAAGTGCTGGTAAGCTCAGGCTCAGAATGTTGCAAACCAGCGGTCGGCAACCTGCGGCTCGCGAGCTTCCCTGGCTATTTTATATGTAAAGGTCGTTATATTCAGAATCGTATAAAGTCACCAATTATTGACAAAGTGCGGCCCGCGTCAATTTCGTTAGCTACTTTGTGGCCCATGGCTACTAAAAAGTTGCCGACCGCTGTTGTAAACAATCAACGTTATTACACTTTTTTTTAAGACCTACAAAAGAGCGCATGAGGTCTATTTGCAAAATGAATGTATTGAATGGAATTTAATCAACTGATTTAAATGCAATTATAATAAAAAATCGTCCAAAATTCAATTCTCTAACGTTTGTTACATGTTTTACGTAAATGTAGATGTGGCCTTAAAAGCTCACTTACACACATTGACAGTATGTCCTTAACTTAACCTTTTAGGTAGGTACTTGACATTTGTATGAAGTCAAAAAACGTATTTTTATAATTGTGACTTTAAATTGTCTAAACTAAATTTAGCGTAAAA
Source organism: Eudemis profundana (assembly GCA_947034925.1). Taxonomy (NCBI): domain Eukaryota; kingdom Metazoa; phylum Arthropoda; class Insecta; order Lepidoptera; family Tortricidae; genus Eudemis; species Eudemis profundana. Next base: position 21,749,297 of record OX344808.1, read on the forward strand.
AATACCGCATTCCAACCACTTTGGAGCGACTAAATTAGCTTGGAGACAAGAATTAAATTATTCAAAGCTAGTTCAGTTGATTAATTACTCAGGAGCTACAATTCTTAGTCGTTCTTCACAGTCAACGATCCGAACTATGATTTAATGGATGTAGTTTTCTGGGTTCATGATTTCGGAAACAAGTATGAAATCTTGAGAAGAATTTTATTACTGATTATAATAAGAGCATGGGTTTTCATGGCTTTTTCAGCACGTGGCGCAGTAGATAATGAAAGAGGATTGACTCACGGCCTCTTTACTTTCTACGGCGCACCAGGGCGTCGCGCCGCACACTTTGGGAACAATACTATACTAGTACATTGTGTATCAAGGGCGGTAAGTAAGGAATTACAAACGAGTGTTTGTTACAAGTGCGAGTCGAAGCCGAGTGCTTTAATAACACGAGTACACTTTGCCTCTCATTAAATTGTCGAAACGGCCTCTACGCGTTGGCTTCGGCTCCGCGCACGCCTCCCAAAGATCCGGGACACCATTGTTAACGAATTTACCGGCATTGCCGGCCGTTTTAAGTATGATAAGCATGACAAACGGCGGTCTTTAAAATAAAACGATACATGCATAATGTTTATTAATTACTAGGTTTTTTACTCCGGGTTCTGAGTCAAAATAAAGTTGGTTACCCGGGTATCCCGGCTTTTGGGTACCCGGGCTGAGATTATGCGTTGATATTTTACTTTTACGAGACCCATTTAGTCTTTGTTTTTATTCAATTTGCCACATTACAGAGAAGAAAGGATTATCTTTCCTATCTCATTATGTTATTTTTCGTTTAACTGTATTATGTTTCAAGAAAATCCTAAGTTAGATATTATAAATGTGAAAGTTTGTGAAGATATTTGGATACTAGGTTTGGGGCTTGGCAACGATATTTTATAGGTAGATAGGTTACAAGGACTCCAAAAGTGAAGCACTATATGGACGCTAATTAGCGTAGCCCGTGCTTAGTCGCTCTCGGGTAAGTCAACAAGACGCACCGGAATGTCAGCTGTAGACATCTGCAGATTTTGTAATGTTGTTAATAATAAACACACGTTGGTTTTATCACTTTGTTTTAATATTTCTTTCTGCTTGTTTTATAACACCACCACCTATCTTAAATCCTCTGTATGACAACGAGTCAGTCTCTTGATTCATTTAGAAAACAACCCGTACCCGACTGACGCGCACTTGACAGCTAACCGCAAACATCTGTTTCTCAACTCATTTACCGACGTCCGTACGAGTTGCGTTCCATTACAGATTTCGCAAAAAAAAATGCCGTCGTGTGTAATGAAAAAGTACACAAATTACACAATAAAACGCAACACAGCAAAAGGGATCTCTTATCGCACGCACAAATGCACAAATCATGTAGTTTTCTAATTTTTATTATATAATTTTTGAAATATGACGCCATCTTGGCACCGTGGCCACCTAAATGACATTTCTTGAATGAAAGAGACAAACTTATGCACTTGAAAACGGGAGTGAGTGAAAGATAAACAATTATAATTATATGATTGGTTATCGATTATATGATTGGAGAACGTAAGGGTATAACGTATCTTTACTAAAATATCATTGGGGCTTGGACGTTTTGTTTCTAAATAATGCTCAATGGATTGAGCTGAAATCTGGCATGCAAGTACACCAAGTTCTAGATTGAAACATAGGAAATTTGATATCCCGGTAAAGAGTTCCATAAGGACAGTAACGGGAACAACGCCCGCGAAGCCACGGGTAAATGCTAGTAAACCATTAAGATTTTTATCTTTAGTGTTTACTATACTAACAGTTCGTAATGGAGCTCCATTACGAACTATTATTAGAAGTTCACCGGTAACATTATATTGGGGACGTAATGACGACGAAATTGCGAATGACCCGACTGCTTTCTAAGTTGTGATATTATCCTCTTAATAACTCAAGCGGTCAAGTAGCTAACGTTTCTAATGCCTACTGTTTACGAATACAAACTTGCTAATCCTTGCCACAGATATCATAGAGAACAGATGTCTAAATAATCACACTAATATTATAAATGTGAGGTTTGTGATGATGTTTGGATGTTTGTTACCAAGTAACGGGATAGCAACTGGATGGATTGAGCTGAAATTTGGCATGCAAGGAGACCAAGTACTGGATTGAAACTAGGATACTTCATATCCCGGTAAATAGTTCCCTTGGTACAGTAACGGGAAAAATGCGGGCGAAGTCGTGGGTGCATGCTAGTAACTACCTAATTTAATACTTATTATTGCTAACTCATAAAAATGTTTTATTTTATTTAAGAGATTACAATAATACACACTGGCCGCATTGCCACGTTGGATGGTAATACTTATCCTTTGGGCAAAATAAAGGCCATGCAGCCCTCTGTTCACCAGTGGTGTCTATTAGGCGCGCCGACAAATCTTTATAGAGTCGGCGCGCACTTGGTCCCCATGGTCCAAGTGTTTCGACCCCAAACGCCTCAAATAGGTAGCCACTCCCTAGGGAGGCATATTTGCGGCGCTTGAGGTCTTCAGCTGAGGACGCAGCAGTGCCGGCACTGATTTTGGTGCCTGGAAGATGGGTTGGCGCGAGCGTGTCCACACACGTGGCATCCCATACCAGGGGTCGACCCATCTTCCAAGGCACCAACGTCATGCCGTTGTTGCTAACTTCAAAGAACTGAGAATGTCACTCAGAAAACTACCGTGAGACTCAAACATATTGAATAAAAAACGGATCACTCACGTCGTAGACGAGGTTTCCGCTCAACATCGAGTATAAAAGTGAACAACCACTTATCCTCTCGGGAAACTTGTCTAGTTAATTTCATGGCTCTTTTCGGTCTCGTACAATATAACACTGCCTTTAATACGCTGGGTAAAATACTC